>OZ020568.1:49677431-50899705 GCA_963971475.1 Chrysops caecutiens
ATTCAAAATATAAAATTATCAAAATGATTTTGTATGTTATTTGCTATATGATCGCGCAAGGATATACCGTCTTGTGTGTCCATTTCTGTGCGGCTTTGTTGCCTTCCACTCTCCTCTTCAATAAAATCTTCACATAGCTCTTCAAAAGCGTCCTCTTGAAGACATAAATTGTGCATTTACACAACACGCAACTATTGTTTTCATACAGTTGGGTATCTTCAACTCGAGATCTTTGTTGAAAACACATCTCCATCGGGTTTTTAAATACCCGAATGAACATTTAACAAAAGATCTTGCTTTGCTGTGAAGAAGATTGAATTTTCTTTGCTTGGCGTCAAGCGGGGTGAATTCTTTATAGGGAGTTATTATAGCAATTGGCTGGGTAATGCACTGATATCCGCTATCGCCAGGCAAGAAGTATCCATATGGAGGGAACATGGCATTGCAGTACAGTGGGCTATTTCCAAGCTCTTTCTGGTCATGATCCGATCCAGCATAACCAGTAAAAATCTTAAAAATGTCCTTCTATGGTCACAAACAGCTTGCAACTGTATAGAGTATCGCAGCTTTCTGTTTATGTACTGGTCATGCAACGATACAGGACATTTAAGTGAGATGTGCGTTCCATCAATTGCTCCAAGTGCGTTTTCAAAAGCACTGTTACCAGCTCGTTGACAAACTCCGTCTTCAATAGCTTGGTAATCTTGCGGAGACGGGTACTTGATTCCATTATAAGCAATTTGCGTGAATTCATCCAGCTTCTTTTGTACAATCTGCTTCACGGTATACCGCGACACATTGAACGCACATCCCACAACGCGGTACGATGTACCTATAGCCAACCAATACAAAACAACAAGAAGCTCGAACTTCTGTGACCATCCATGAAGCTTGTTGGGTAGCACATCAAGGATTCTGTTGAAGGTTGAACCTCCAATCCTCAAATGATCCTTTATTACGTCATAATTCAATTCAAGGAGACGTGTCAATAAACTGCTTTCACTTGGTATCCTACAGTATGGTCGACACTAAAACAGGTAAAGTTTGATCAAGGTAATTCAAAATTGTTATTTTTTTGTAAATCACCGATCGGCGAATCAATTTTACTTGAAAATTATTGTCCGCAGCTCCCTCGTGTCAATGTCTAGCCTGGACTTGGATTGTTCGGCGGACAACAGTAACAATAATAACACCTCGTTTTGCTCTTGCAAATTCATCTCTAGAAATATTCATATTATATCATATAAGAACACTCAATTCATATTAAACTAACTAACTAACTTTACCCAAGTATTTCAAAATAAAGTCAAAATCTTGTATGTATCACTAACAATGAGTAGTTTTAAACTAATTTCCAAAGTCTGTGGATTGTCAAACAATATGTCTTCCCAAAGTGGATTAGCACACCTAGGCATTCCAAACGTCAAAAAAATTCGAACTTCAATTCAAAAGTTCGTTCGAAAAGTTATGCCGTCGATCAACACACAGTCTTATATTCGATCAAGAATGTGTTGGACATACCCATACAAACTTCCTCTTACCCTCCTTGGCGGGAAAGCGGGAGTCAAGAAAAAGCTTTGCTCAAGGCTTAGACCATTGAATTAATAACTAAGGAATGGCCCTATTGCACACCTACAGTGTCTGTGAGCGACGCAAATGCCCCGGACCCTTCACCTCCCTAAACAAACCTAACATCTGAAAATTGGTGGTACAGAAGTGTCAAACTTTTTCACTGATTGGCTACACTGTAGTGTGAGTAGCTGTTTTTTCATAGGATTGGTAAGAGTTTGTGATTTTTCTTAGTGTTGCGGTGGTACAGAGGTCATTCACATAGGCTTCGTTAGTGTAGTGGTATTTCTGTACCACCATTCACGATTTCTATTGGCCTAGGCCTCAGGTGTTTTGTTTCGACTGTCATATTTGCACGGCGCGTATATTGTCGATTTGGAAATCGAATTTCAATTTAGTGTAAGAGTGAAATTTGCTTAAGAAATTTTTGAGTTTATTGTAAAATAGTGAATAATTGAATTAGAAAGGTTTATTGTGGTAAAACAAGTTCCATATTAAGAAATATGAGATTTTTTGCAAATATTTACATTTGCAGCGACCATGTTTGTTATTGTTTACTCGAGGAACAAACTCATGTAAGCGCACAAACACTACTAAATGAAATTAGCATATTTTGCTTCGGCGTTTCTGTTTATTTTCCCTTCCTTATTTAGTTATTAATTCAATGGCTTAGACCCACTGAACCTAAATTTTTATCAATAAAAAATAACCATCATTTACTTCACTGCCAATGATCAGTAAGGGAGGGCAGGGGGCGTATTGATCGAAATATGAAACGAATTTTTGTATTTTTAATTAGTAAAATTAAGTTAAAATGGAAACAAAATTTTTTAGTTTTGATCTCTTTTAGGCATAATAATTCAAATATGCTTAATTCATGTGCAAAGAATATTGAACTTTCCGTAATTTAAAACGCCTTAAATTATGCGCGACAGACGGGTGTGATTAATTCGAAAATTTGAACTTGAAATAGCTTTTCATTTAGTCCTATAAATCTTAACAATAACTTCTGTTGCTATTAATTCCTAATAAACAAAAATAGCATTTCTATAATATAATGATTTCTATTCATGTTAAAAGCGCATTTATTATATAATCATACACACTGCTAATCTACCGGCTGCGCCAAAATTACTTATCCGCGATACGCAAGATTCTCCGGAGGAAAAACCTCACAACTGTAATTCAAGGGTAAGGTACACTTCTGATCGCAAATTATTATGTACGAAAAACATTGGGTTGATAGTTGCGAAAACTAATCTATTGTGGTTGCGAAAGGTACGCTAAGACCTGTATCTGGCCAGTTTTTTCTCCTGGCTCTGTTTTTTAGTGTTTACTAAACGAAACTTGCTCAGTGAACAGGGTTTTTAACGCCCAATAGCTTCGGTAGAACCGTGGTCGGGGCCCTTGCGAAGAGGCAATGGCTCTCATCCGCTAAAGACTTCATTCTTACTGAAGTAGTTTGTGTTTACAGAAGCCGTGTTCTTTTGGTCAGTCTAACAGAACAGAACTGTCAAATCCCATACATTTAACAGAACAAGTTTAGTTCTCGATAATACCTGGAACTAATTTGCTGTTCTGAACAGAATAATTTAACCTGAAAATGTCGAGATGGCGACATGGATCATTTTCCTTGACGCGAACCTAAATTTTTCCTTAAATTCCACAAAATTACAAGTTCTTCAAAACTTTCGTTTGATTTCATCTGAAAATTTAAATTCAAGTAATATGTGAGGAATTTATGCAATCAAGGGCTCAGTAAATGCAAAAAAAATCGAAGTAAGTTCATATAAATGGTAAGTGAAGTTGATAAAAGTTTGTAATCTATCGAGAACAAGTCCGATGCGTTCTTTTGCTACTCTAGTTTTGTACTCGATAGCAATGAACAAAAGAACGCGGCTAGAGTGTTCGAAGCCAACTTACAAGTAGGCGCTAGAATTAAATTTTAGTTTTCATATTGTTTTTACATATCTAGCATATTTCAACACCTCCTCTCAATATTACAAACTAAAATAATAAAAATTTGTTTATACAATTTTCTTCAATATAAATTTAAATTCCTCATATGTTGTTGTAAATGTGTTTTTCCTGTTGGCTTGGTCAAAATGTCGGCTGCTTGATCTTGAGTTCTAACTTGATTTATCTCTATCTGCTTTTTATTAATATAATCCTTGATAAAATTAAACTTAATATCCATATGTTTTAATTTTCGATTATTTTCAGGATTTTTAACTACCTTAATTGTATATTCATTATTTTCAAGAATTTCAACTGTTTCTTCTTTATCTACAGCATGTAAATCTAATAAGATCTTTTAAATCCAAAGACTTTCTTTGACAGCTTCGGCTAATGCTATGTACTCAGCTTCAGAAGATGAGTCAGCTACTGCATTCTGTTTTCTAGACTTCCAAGCTATTACATTTCCAAGCACTTGAAAAATAAAACCGGATGTTGAGTTTCTCTCATCTGGAACTCGTTCCCAATCGGAATCAGTAAAGCCACGAATTTTGCCTAGGTCTTCTAATGCTTGATCTTGGTCTTAGATTCCGCACTGATCTTTCTTCTAATTTTTGTGTTTTTGCATCAATCACCGTGCTATTTAAAAATTTTCATCCCTTATTGAACTTTTATCTTTGCCAAATTACGTAGACTTATCCAGCTCGTTTTGTAGAATTACTGTGTTTTGTTACTCTTCTTCGAAACTTTGATCTTCGCGAATTTTCGAAATTTTTTTATCATTAAATACTAAATCTTCTAAATTTTCTTTAAATTTGTCTTGCACTAAATCTATATTTTTGAAATTTTTGGTGTTTCTTTTCTTTGCAATACTGTTTTCATTAAAAATAACATCTCTACTATAATTATTTTCTTTTTACATGCATCATATAATCTGTATCCTACTGGTGCAAAACTATCGATTGAACGACTATCCAATGTTTTGAGTGGTGTCAAAACTTTGTGATACGCATCACATCCAAAAACTTATATTTACTTATTGTAAAATATGTCATATACATGAAGATATTAACTTCGTTTCTTTCTTTCAGGACTCCTACATAAATGATATTATTGATTTGCCAGCTGATGGAAATGTGACACAATTAACCGAAAATGTACTTATTGTAAAATATGTCATATACTTGAAGATATTAACTTCGTTTCTTTCTTTCAGGACTCCTACATGAATGATATTATTGATTTGGCAGCTGATGGAAATGTGATGCAATTAACCGAAAATGTACTTACTTTAAAATATGTCATATAATTGAAGATATTAACTTCGTTTCTTTCCTTCAGACCTGCCACATAACTAACACATGCCTGCCTATTGAAAGCGACACATGCCTGCCTGCTGAAGTCATCGCAAATGTAATTGATAATGTAAGTATTAAAAATATATGTAAAATAATAAAATGTATTAAAATAATAAAATGATAAAAAATAAATGAATTGTAGTCGTCGATTTGGAAAAACAATTCTATCTCGTGAAATGTCAATTTGGGGAAACAATTCTGTCTTGTAAAATGTCGATTTGAAGAAAAAATTTCATTTAGGCATCCACAAACCGTCTGAAACAACAAATAGCTTCCCTTAAGTTCAAATTGAAAAGGAAAAACAACCTGATCCAGAAATTACAACAACAAGCAAGGCGAAGCCAAAACAAAGTCAAAAACATGCGGGAACTTTTAATTTCCCTAAAAGAGAAGAACCTTACATGCAAAAGCACGACCGAGGTTTTGGAGAAATTAACAGGGCCGAACAAAGAAATTTTAGCAAGACAGATAGCAAAGAGTGAATGTAGATTATCATCGAAGAGCTTTGAGTTGAAAATTAAAGCTTTTGCTTTAAATTTAAATTTCTTATCACCCAGGGGCGATGACTATGTTCGCGAGTCATTTTCAAACTGTTTGCCAATACAAAGCACTCTGTTCCAACAATGCATCCTTTATAATTAAATATTCAAAAGGTATGATCCAATGTATTGACAAGTTAAAACTGCCTTCTGTAATAAATCTTGTCAGTTCTAGAAGAAATGTAAGGGATGGCGGTCTGGGAAACTACTTTCCTTTAGAACAAATAAGCATATTAAGCATTGCTCCTGTTGGCCCATTGCAAGAAATTAATAGCACTGCTTCACGTTCCCGTATGATGCAGCCAACAGAAGCTGAAGACTTTGAGGTCCTAAATATTAACTTTCTGGCAGACCATAGTTATGCCTCGGATCCATCAATATTGACCGAATTTACACGCCGCGTAGTAGAATATATTGCTGAGTTCGTCGTATTTAAGCTCTGCAAGGAACTGCAGTGCGACGAATGCTGTTCAGCGGTGCAAGGAGTCCTTACCCACAATTCCTTAATTGGCTACAAATCAAAAGGATTCCTCAAATACCCATCCGAATGCGTAACAGAAATTTGCACAAAGGCAGAGCAGGCTTTTAAACAAACAAGGCTTCTCTGTGATCAGAATGTTCTACATAAAACCAGCTTTAACAAAATTAGCTTTACCGTAAAATCTTATTTTGTCGGTAAAAATCCTTTTGCGGAGCATAATGAGCATATGAATGCAACAGTTCATTACAGTCGTTTAGTCAAACTGATCACACAGAAATATATACGGACAAGGTACTTTTTTATTGCCAAAAAACATAGTGAAAAAATTTTCGACCGCCAGAAAAATAAACAACTATCCCACTTCAAAGGCATGTAAGAAGAAATAAAATATTGATTGTGAATAATGAAGACTCAAAGGGAAACAAGCAAATCAAAACAGCACCGTTGTTGTGATACAAGAAATCCCCCCCTGTTCCCGAACAAATATCGCAAATATCTCCAAACAACTCCAACACACTGAGTGTTCCTAAATGTCTCTGACCATTCCTGAATGGGTTTAGATACACCCCAATAGTCCCAAATATTCCCAAAATACCCAATTCACCTCGAAAATACGCCCAGTATAGCCCAAAATACCTCAAATCTATTTTGAATGACCTTCACCAACCTCAACAAAAAAATTCATTCAAGTCAAAATAAACAAACACAGAAAACGTAAATAAAACTTACCTACCCCAACATGTAATCCGAGCCGCTCGCGAGCGATAAACAAGTACGCCACCACTCGCGCCACATCAACAAAATATGCTGACTCGGCAGAATGGCCAGAACAGAAGAAGAGCACCAACACTTACGCCAGTCAACATAAATTGCGGACTCCACAGGTTGAACGTTCGGGCAACAACTGTAATCAGACCCGGACCAAATGACTTGGTCGATTACAAATGTTTTGATTACAGGTTAAGACACGTGCCTAGAAAGGTACATTCCATTGTGACCGAGGGAAATGACTTGAAATATGGAATGGAATGTGCAACCTACGGGAGAATGGCATGTAGGAACATTGGAATGCAGGTAAATGACACGAAATGTGCATCGGAAGGCGCAAGTTACAGGTGAATGGCATAAACGGCCAATTAAACAAAGAATATGACCTGATAGTAGATGGACGATCAACCAGACGCTGATCTAGGCAATATTGGCGGGTCATCGGCTGCTCATTCAGCAGAAAAATAATATAAAAACCGACCCGAAATACAGAAGGAGTCAGTTCTGGAGCCCGATCTGAGGAAGACGCTACTTAAATCACCAAAAGGAGAAGACACCGAAGACGTGAAGAGCACCGAAGACACCGAAGACGCCGAAGATCCCGAAGACACAGAAGACGAGAAGACCTCTGAAGACGCCGAAGACGCCGAAGACTCCCAAAGACACAGAAGACTCCGAAGACCCCGGAAGACCCCTGAGAACGCCGTAGGCCCCTGAAGACTTGTGGGAAGCATCAAGTAAAAATAAATCATAACAAATCGGTGGACAGGTTTCCGACCTAACACCTTGTGCTCAAACCGGCTCCTGGGCTGGAGGGCGAATTTAATACATTTAAATAACAATCACTTAAATCAAAGCAATCATACGTCAAACTAATAAGTAAATAAAATTAATACAAAAATATCGTGATAAAAATAAACACTAACATATAACAATATAATAATAATAGAGTAATTTAATAATATAACAATCCGTTATTAATCAATAACCAAACTACTTCCCTAATAATACGCAAATATAATATCTGAAAAAGGGGTAGCTAACGCGACACCAAGTCACTAGAGTATAACCGAACAAGTCTGAATGAAGGAGATTGGATTGGAAGAGGCACTCAAAGATCCCCGGGCTGGTCCGCGTCCAATATCGCTGGACGAGTATGGACGGCGAAATCCAGCGCCCCATCAATTCATCGAGAGTCCAGGACAACCACAAAAGAAGGAGAAGACAGGCGTAGAGGCTCGATTCCGTCGAGAAATCAAAGAGGCTATCAGGAGCTGGGTTCTATCCCCTAACAAGGAGGCTCGCATAGCCGCTAGCAGAAAGATTGACCAGATGAAGCAGGACCGGCGCAACTACAGAAACCAGAAGTTGAAGCAGAAGAAGATGTTGGCAAAGAATGGAAACCAAAAGTAATTTATGCATAAGAGTTAATAAATAAATGTACAAGTTACAGAGAAATATTGAATTTTAATGCCCTTGGTCACCCACGATTCCCTGAAAGAGGGAAAATACATAACACCGTAATTCTGCCAAAGCCGGTCCCAAGCCCGGTTGTAAAAAGAAGAGGGCGGATAGCTTGAATTTATAAAAATAAATTTTCAGTTAATTAAAGTAAACATCATCATATACATTTTCATCTCAATTTTAAAAACAGCGCTCTTTAAAACAAAAGGATTCCGAAATAAAATAAAGAAGAATGTTGAAATTCAAAATCCGCGCGCAATTTCTAAAAAAAACCAACACCACATACGCTCTTATCAGATTTGGCGTCCACTTCGTCGCCAAATAGCGTTTCCTTATAATATTACTTATTCATATAGATATAAGCGTTCAAATATTTGTCAGACTTGAAGTTTGTCGTACTTCGTTCATGGTCGTAATTACATAACCAAAAGTAAAGAAAGGTGTAAATGTCAAAGCAAGAAACCACATGTTTTTCTATCTGACTGTTTTGCTCTTTGTACACGCATGTAATATGAAATAAGTTTGTTGAATATACTGTTGGATTGATAGAAAACACATTTCTCTAGTTTTGATTTATTTATTTTTTATTCTTTCCATGTTGCCTGGCTGTTAACCCCCCTTTCCCTGCCACCCTTCCCCAGTATGCTCCCGATTTCCCCTTTCTATGCCTGCATCAGGGTTCCTCCTCCGCATCATGACGTCATGCGTACATTGACTGCACCTTTGTCCATCTGCACTTTGATTGCAATAACCTGCCTCAGTTGCAATGTTATTGCCTGCGTTTGGCCTGCAATAAGCTTCAAATGCCCGCAATAGACATGAACAGCCCGCATCTGGTCTGCAATAGACCTGCAAAGGTAAAGAATCCGGTCTGCGATCGACCGTTGAGCCACACGCGTCTGGTTTGCAATAAACCTAAAATGTGACTACCAGAAGAGTCTCGCGCATCATTCTACGTCCACACACACAATTGCCATGGGAGCCGTTCCCGATCGTGTGTGTGTTCGTAACATATACGGTTTAAACTAAAGTCTGAGAGTTGAATTTACTCTATGTGGATCCAAAAGTATATCTGGCTGGATTATTTCATAAAATTTTCTTTTCATACCAATTCACTGCTGGTGTAACATCTACTGCATCAGTTGGACTTCGATTCAGCCACTAAGCAGCTGTTTGCACAGCTTCACCCCAGAGATTTGAATATAAACCTGAGTAAATAACAAGGCTCAGGTCTTCTCCATCAACGTTCTATTTAGACGTTCTGCTTTGCCATTTAATGGTTTAATGCCTGCTTTGAGTACTATATGGCATTGTGTAGCCCCAATTTATTCCTTTCTGATTGCACCAGTCTCGAAAACTCCCTTTGATAAATTTTCCGCCATTATTACATCTAATTTTTGCTGTCTTTACATTCTTAAAATTTTCCGTCTCATTTACGTAGAGTTTAATCCATTCAGATGCCTCTGACTCGGTCGTCATGAGAAAGAACACAACAAAATTAGTAAAATCATCTAAAATGGTAAGAATGTAGGTTTTATTATTGAACGTCGTAGGTACTTAAATTTTCAGATGAAATAAACTGACAGTTTTGAAGAAATTTTAATTTTGTGGAATTTGAAGAAAAATTTAGGTTCGTGGCAAGGAAAATGAGCTTCGTCGCCATCTGGACTCTTCTAGTTGAAGAATTTATAGACAGGTTCGAACTAACCCACTTATTATCGAGTCCAAATTTTGTACACGATAAATGTATGATATTTGACAGTTCTGCACCTCTCCATGCAGCAAGAAAACACAGCTTGTGAAATGATCATGCATACTGTTTGTTATGAGTGAACATGTATGTGTGAGAGTCGCGATACGGACTGGGAGTAGAGTGTAGCGTGGGTGATGCGCAGTACCAGAGTGACCATCATACGTAGAGCATCGGCTTCTAACATTATACTATTTTAATAAACATACTTTCCTTATTCACCTGCTTGCACATATAACATGGCGCTGCGGCTAAAAAAAGGACTCAAGTGCGTAAATCAGTGAAAAAAAAATATATATATATATATAAAAGAAAAAAGAAGTGAGAAATTTGAAAAAGTAAAGTGCAGGCTAGGGTAGTAAAAGAGCAAGATGGCTACTACAGCACAAGGTACAAGTTCAACAACGACTATTACGACAACCTCGGCATCATTATCAGGACTAAAACCGCCTGAGAAATTTTAAAAGTTGACAGCAGAAGGATGGATAAAATGGAAACAGCTTTTCCAAATATATCGGATTGCATCAGGCACCAATAAAATGGACGAAGAAGTTCAAGTTGCAATATTATTGCATAGTATAGTTGAAGCGTCGGTTGATGTGTATAATACACTGGAGTTGACTAATACGGAAAAAAAAACTTTGGTATTGGAAAAATTTGAAGAGTATTTTGTGCCTCTAAAAAATTAGAGTGCGAGTTCGCACATCTTCTTTACGGGAGATCAAGAGCCTGGGGAAACGTTTCATGCGTACGTAACAGAATTGAAGAAACTAAGTGTGGATTGCAATTTTGGCAGTTTGAAAGATCGCCTGATTCGAGATCGAATTGTAGCCGGAATAGCAGACAAAAGAGTTAGAGATAGATTGTTACGGAAAAGTGAATAACAATTGAGAAAACCGTCAAAATATGTAAAAGCGCAGAGTTGTCGGAGCAGCAGGTGAAGAAGTTTGAACCAGTCAAAGAAGTTGCGTATGTAAAAAAACAACAGAACATGAGCATTTCCACGAATCGAGATAATAAGAGGGGCATAGGGTGGAACACGAGCCGAAATCAAACGAGGGCGACGTCAGCAGTAGTGAGAGAGTCGGCAGAACCGAAACAAGAGAGAACGTGCAAACGCTGTGGTTACACGCATAACTTCGGGAAATGTCCGGCGTTTCAGAAAGTATGTAAACAGTGCGGTAAGGAAGGACATTTTGCCAGAATGTGTAGAAATAAACGTTCAATAAGAGTGGTTAATGTACAGGGGGATACTGAATCAAGTAATGAGGATGATTATAATAATAGCAAGAATTATTCTGCGGTTGGATTAGTGTAGATTCAGTAAACGCTCGGGAGGAATGGATACAAAATGTAATGATTGTAGAGCGTAATAAAAAAGTGGCATGCAAAATCGATACAGGGGCGCAATACAACATACTTCCTGCTGAGATATGTAAAAAACTAAATATTAAAGAACGGCGTAAATCAAATGTAGTTTTAAAAAACTATGATAAGAAAGTAATTAAAACGTTTGGTAAAGTGAGCTTGAACTGTAAAATAGGAGACATAGAAAAGACTGTAGATTTTGAAATTTTTGATGGGAATAGTATACCAATATTTGGGTTACAAAGTTCAATTGAATTTAATTTAGTAATGAGAATTGTTCCAGAAGATGAAGATCAATATGTTGAAGTGTTAAATGTCTGTTCGGTTAGTAAAGATCATGAAATAATAAAAAAATACGAGGACATATGTGTATTCAATGGATACGGTAAAATAAAAGTGTTTCAATATAAAATAGAGCTGAAAGAAGGAAGCGTCGGTAAAGTGGAGCCATGCAGGCATGTGCCATTCAAATTAATAAACAAATTAAAATTGGAACTGAAACGGATGGAAGCAGCCAACATTATATCGAAAATTGGAAAACCAACTGATTTTGTAAGTTCATTGGTACCTAGTTGTTGGTACAACGGATGGGTCGATAAGAGTGTGCTTAGATCCACAATATTTGAATTCTTGTATTAAAAGAGAACATCTACAGCTGCCTACAATTGATGAAATAGCGGCAAAAGTTAAAAGAGCTAAATATTTTACAAAATTGGATGCAAATAAAGCCTTTTGGCAAGTAGAATTGACTGAGGATCGTAGGGAACTGACAACATCTAACACTCCATTCGGTAGATATCATTTTAATAGGCTACCATATGGCATATGTTCGAGCCCAGAAGTGTCTTATAGAGTGTTTAATAAAATATTTGAAGATATTGCCAATGTAGGAATATATGTATGCGGATGACATGTTGATATGGGCTGAAACGAAAGAGCAATTGTTATTAATTATGGATAAGATTTTTGAGAGAGCTCGAAAGTATGGCATAAATTTTAATTTGAGCAAAAGTGCATTCATGGTAACTAAAGTTAGGACATATAGTGGAATCTATTGAAAAAATGAAAGTGCCGAAGAATAAAAAAGAAGTGCTAACATTTTTAAGAACTGTGAACTATGTATCGAAATTCATACCAAATGCGGCACACTTGACAAGTAGCTTAAGACAATTAACAAAGAAAGATGTAATATTTGATTGGGGAGACATGCAAAAAAAATCGTTCGAGCAGCTTAAGGAGATATTGTGTAATCCTCCGGTACTTGCATACTTTGATGCAAACAAACCAATAGTGTTAAGTGTGGATGCATCTAGTGAAGGATTAGGATGTGTGCTTATCCAGGATGAAAGACCAGTGGCGTATGGTTCGCGTGCATTAACTGAGACTGAAAAAATGTACAGCCAAATTGAAAACGAAACTTTAGCTATAGTGTTTGGTTGTCAAAAGTTCAGTCAGTACTTGTTTGGTCAGAGATTTCTGGTAGAAACCGACCATAAGCCACTGATTTATATTTTGCAAAAGCTTATGAATAAATGTCCGCCTCGTATACAAGGAATGAGGATCAGTACTCATAACTTTGATTTTGAATTGAGACATGTACCGGGTAAAAAATTATTCATTGCAGATCATTTAAGTAGATCACATCTGCAAAAGACAGAGTCATCAGAGGAGGAAAAAATTGAAGCTTATGTAATGATGGTAGAACAAAACGTAGGTGTATCGGATGTAAGAATGCTGGAATTTAAAAATGAAACAAAGAAGGATGAACAATTGCAAGTGGTGTTGAACTATGTAAAAAAATGGATGGCCTGAAAATAAAGCAAAAGTGACGGAGAACGCAAAAGAATATTTTAGTTTTAAGGATGATTTATCAGAATGCAATGGTTTGGTGCTAAAAAAGATGTGTATAGTGGTATCCAAAGCAATGAGAAAGGCGATGCTTGAAAAAATTCACTATGCTCATTTCGGTAAAGAAAAGTGCAAGGCAGCAGCGAGAAAGACGGTATTTTGGCCAGGTCTGTCAAAGCAAATTGATGACTTAGTAGGTAACTGTGATATCTGTAACAGTTTCCAAAGAAAGAATTGCAAGAACCAATGATTGAAAAAGTACTGCCAAAGTATCCTTGGGAAATTGTGGCTTCGGATATTTTCTATTTGTTAGGTAAAAAATTTATAATGGTAGTTGATACATATAGCAAGTTTTTAGACGTGCAACAATTAGATGATTTGAGTACAGAAACTACGATTCAGTCGATAAAAGAAATGTTCTCGCGCTATGGGGTACCAAAAGTATTATACACAGATTCAGGGAGTCAATATACAAGTAAAGAGTTTAAAAAATTTGAAGAGCGATGAGGGTTTAAACATGAAATAACGACTCCAAAACATCATCAGTCAAATGGACTTGCCGAAAGATGCATTCAAACGTTAAAAAACATTTATAAAAACATAAACAAAACATAAAAACATAATGGCGTTGTTACAATTAAGAAATATGCCTATGGATAATCAGGGCACAACGTCAGCTGAATTGATGTTTGGTAGGAGAGTTAGAAATGTAACGCCGAGTATCAACAATAGTAAAGCCGAGCCAAAAAAGTTCATTAAAGTTTTAAAAGAAAGACAGGAAAAACAAAAATATTATTATAATAAAGGGTCCAAAAGTCTTAAAGAACTTCAAGTTGGTGATAAAGTTAAAATTCATGCAGAAGGAAAAAATAGAGTACCTCATCGAAGTGGCGTAGTAATTGAAAAACATCAAAATCCGAGATCATACAGGGCACAAACAGAGCAAAATACTTTACTATACACGTAATAGAAAGGACCTATCTAAAGGTAATGAGTTCAAGGGAAAAGAGGATTTGGAAATACCATTAGAAACCACACCGGCAATAGTAACCAGTAATTATAATGATTGTGACACAACCAAGAATAATGTTCATCAGGATACTAACCATGCACGGGTTGTAACCACTAGATCGGGCCGTATAATCAATAAACCATCGTATTTGAAAGATTATGTATGCGCTATAAATGCGTGGTAATCATATGTAATACTCAACAGGTAGGAACAATCAGCTCGATTATTCCAACTAGAGAAAGGGAGATGTTATGAGTGAACATGTATGTTTGAGAGTGGCGATACGGAGTGGGAGTACAGTGTAGCGTGGGTGATGCGCAGTACCAGAGTGACCATCATACGCAGAGCATCGGCTTGTAACATTATACTATTTTAATAAACATACTTTCATTATTCACTGTGTTTATATATTAATTACCTGCTTGCACATATAACACTGTTTGTATGACATTTGACAGACAACAACGATGGGTGAGAATTTTGTTGTCCTTAAATTTTAATTAATTTTTTTTTAGGGCTGTGAGATGACTGGAGATACACCACAAACCAGTTACGTCATTCGCAAATTTAAATTCAAGTAATATATGAGGAATTTGTTTAATCGAGGGCGTAACAATATATAAAAAAGTCGAAGGTAATTCATACAAATGTGAACTGAAGTTGGCTGATTCGTAATCTATCGAGTGCAAATCCGGGCTTTTTGCTGCCAAAAATTTGCACCCGATAGCGTGTCGCAAGAAAACACGGCCAAAAAGCTGTATTCTTTTGCTCACTCCAGTAGTGCAGAACGTCCAGTAGTGGATTTTCTCTCGATGACCAAAAGAATACGGCTGTTGCGAAATGGTTTCAGGAGGAGAATTAAAACAACTCGTGCCTGAGAATTGGATAACAATCAAAAATATAATTTATTTCAAACATACAACTTATGCAAACGCCACTCTGATGTCGCTCGTACGATTGACGCCAATCGACTCACGCATCTACAAAACTGAGTCACCCACGTCAAATCAACGCATGCGCAGTCGCAAAAAATTACATTTTCCAACAACGGCTATTGGGAACGAGCGCCGGAGTGAGCAAAAATAAACTGTACTAGAAGTTCGCATTGAAAACGCACCTGTAACGTTGCGTATGGTTTCTGCACCAATCTTCATTAGTATGATGTAGTATGTACATATGTTACCTATTGATTTAATAGCCGTGTTTTTTTATGCACGAAATCCATATGGATCACGAACGTACTAGATTTTTTCAATGTATGCCAACAAGAACACGTGATCCTGATACCTATCAGGCTCAATTTGATTGAACCATTTCTTAGTTCGCGAGTTACACACTTTTTTGTTTGTAGTTTCTGGCTTCTGTCATATTTTTATTTTAAAGGTTGGCGAATTGTAAATTTAAATGTCAAAATCATTGTTTTGACATTAAATTGATATAATTTTTGTTTTCGATGCTATTGATATCAACCTTGGTTGTCCACAAGCCATTGTAAAACGTGGAAATTATGGTGTTTTTTTGCAGATTGGAGCATTAAAGCTGTTAGGTAAATCAATATGACAAGTTTTGTATCGCAAAACTAATTCTATATTTGATACAGTAAAATCAATGTTCGCTAATGGAAATGTAATGTCTTTGGAAAAAACAAATGTTCAGAGAGTCATGTCTGCTGAGGGCAATTTACATAATCCAGCTATTTTCGAATTTACATTTTCGGAGGTTTTCAGTACCAATTTTCCCCATTTTCCATTTCTGCATCAGAGTCCTCATCGGTATCATCTTTGGAGGTTGACATGAAACCGTTGGTCCTGTTTGGTGCATATGCATGATTAATTTTCCTATTCTAGACTGTAGAAGATATTTAACCTTGTAATAAACCTTGAATTTAATACTTTACTTGGGACTATAGTTCACCTGCATTGATGAAAAGTGTTCGACATGTTCCAGAAATTGCATTTTTCCCTTGTTTTTTAGACAAACCAATTATTCTTTGCTCAAAATTAAACCGGTTAACAAGAAGATTGGAATAAGATATGTTTACTTACAAAAATGCTTGTCATATCAAATCACACTACATGGAAGTTTAATATAATCAATTTCAATTCAAACTATAAAACTTTTGAAAACACTTTTAAATTCACTTCACAGACAGCTGTTTTCATGTGACTTGTCAAAAGTCACATTGCTGCCAACCTCCGGAAACAATGATCCAGTGTGTTTTATTATGCTGAGCCAGAGCCATTTAGATCAGTGTATAATAAAACACGGCTAATAACACAGAAGCCGTATTCGTTTGGTAATCACAATCGAGTGCAAACCAAAAAAACACATCGGACTTGCACTTGATAGATTACAAACTTTTACTAAATTTACTTCATATTTATATGATTTCCTTCGACTTTTTTATATTTTGTTACACCCTCGGTGCAACATATTCGTCATATTTTACTTTATTTTAAATTTTCAGGTGAAATTAACTGAAAGTTTGGAAGAAATTATAATTTAGTTCATAATTTTTTGTATTTATACGTTAAATAACATTATATGTATATGAAAATCGTAAGACAAGTCTCACGAGACTAAACAAAAATTTACATATAACAGATCAGTGATGAAAAAGTTTTAAGGGATATGTATTTCATAATTTTGTCTAAAAAAATGGCCAATCCTTGGATCTCGGAAATCTAATTGACTGTCATTAATTGTGACAACCTTATAAATTGATTAAATTTGAGAAAAAAACTTAAGAGGTAGTTTTAGCTACTCCGGTATTTAAATTTGCTAACAAACATAAGTTTGTGTTGTAAATGAATAAAAAGTGTTTATACGGATCAAATTACGTGGATAAAATATTTGCGTTGAGTCGGATGCCCAGGCTGGTGTTTTTCCATTGATGGACTTCTTCGGAACAGATTCCCGAGCTCCGGTACCAATCTGGTTAGTTCACTAATTTGAAAACCGTAAATGGTTTTCTTCTCTGTCTGTGTGACCTTTGAGTTTCCGTGGTCCACCAGCAACTTCATAGCAAATATATTTGATCCCGCGATTCTAATAATAGCGTAAGCGGGGGTTCACATATAAGTTTGGAATCGTGGAAACTAGCAAGCCAAAATTCTGTTGTTCGAAGTTGCCATACACAGATTGAAATTCACGAAAAATATAAGTTAGTAAATTGGAAATAAAATGAGTGATGAAAATAAAATAGTGTTTGAAGATTATAAATAAAATATAAAAATTATAATTTATTTTCCTAATTACCACACCCATGAATATAATGTAGTTTCGTCACAAAATGAAATATTGAAGTTCCAAAAGAAACAGTTAACATTTAAAACTGGCGCCTCTTTTCATCATATTTTTCTTTTCCATCGAATCGTCCACCCGATCATATAATATGCCATATTTCTATGTCAAATATATGATGAAATATCATCAGAAATATGTCATATTTTTTCGTTATATACATATATGATTAAACATCATAGAAATATTATTGCATGTTTGCACCTTTAACACACATAATCATAAGATATCATTTTTGTTTAGTACTCGGGAGAGGAGGTTCTGAATACGTGCCTTACGATTTTCGTAAATTATAATATTTAACGTATTAATGGAAAAAATTATGATCTAGATGCTTTTTCTAGCATATAGTTTATATTCACTGGAAGATTTAAACAAATAAAACTGTTTAAAAGCCAAAAAATAAGAGGCCTTACTCGTCCAACATACCCAATCAGAAAGATGAATGTGACACTCCGAATAAATCAGACAGACACACACACTAAGAAAACGAACGATTTCTGGTTGACTGCCCACTCGTCCCTTCAGCTCACTCTATCCTCTCTTCCCAGAAGTTCACGATTCCAGACTTGTATGTGAACCTTAGCTAACGTGACATTTATTATTCGTTATAAGGAGACATGTGTAAGCCGGTGTGGAAGATTAGAACACTAGCCGTGTTCTATTGGTCACTCTAATAATAACAGAATTCTCTAATTAACAGAACTGTCAAATCCCATACATTTAACAGAACAAGCTTAGTTCTCGATAATAACTGGAACTAATTCGCTGTTCTGAACAGAATAGTGGAGCTAGAAATATCCAGTTGGCGACATTATTCATTATCCTTGACGCGAACCTAAATTTTTCTTTAAATTCCACAAAATTACAATTTCTTCAAAACTTTCAGTTAATTTCATCTGAAAATTTAAATTCAAGTAATATGTGAGGAATTTATGCCACTAAGGGTGACCAAGAACTAACAAAATAGTGAAAGTTGGTAAAATTTGTAATCTATCGAGAATAAGTCCGGTGCGTTCTTTTGCTATTTTTGATTTGTTCTCGATATCGATGACCAAAAGAACACGGCTACTATAGCAATTGTATATTATTGACACTCACCAAAACTCTCCGCAGTATTACAAGCCATGAAGCACAAAATGCGTATGTGTGATAGTAGCGCGACTACTCTCGATATTCCGCCTTGCCAAGTACGGGAACTTCATCGCGGTTTTTGCTTTGTCCGCGAATTAAACTTAATTAAAGTGACATAAGTAAATATTTTATGTAAAGTTTAGAATGAGTATTATTATTAAAGTGTGTTTTATCGATGTAGAACAAATTTTTATGTCGAAGAATCCACGAAACACGTATAAGATTGAATTTTGCCGGCGGTATGAATTTTGACGTTTGTTGTTTCCGTGGCGAAAGCGCAAATATTCATTAAATTTAGTGTTCGTGATACTAATATAGTGAAATAATAATATTATTAATAATAAATAATAAAATAATACTTTATTGTGATGATAGGTAGATAAAATAAATCAGAGCAATATGTAGATTGCTAATTAGAAATTATTTGTATTGTTTCAGATTATGAAAACAAGTAGAAATGCATAAAAAATGTTTATCAATATAAATTGTTAAAAATAATTTTTAATAAATTTCAATTTGCGACTATAAAGAAAACTCATATATTAAAAAATTTATTTTTATTAAATTTTTCAGTTAAAAAATTTGTTTACATTTTATTTTTATACCACATAATTTTAATTTTTTTGTTTATTTCTCGTTATATTGTTTTATATTTTGTATATTTGATTGCTTTTTGTTGTTAATTTGTCCATAACGTTATTTTGTTAGTAAATTTTTGTATATCTGATTTCATTTTCCTATATAATTTAATTAATAGAAAAGTAATTTTTATTATAACATACAGTGGAACCCGCTTAACGTGGCCACATCCGTTCTGGAGCTTTCGGCCACGTTAGCCGGAGTGCCACGTTAACCGATGTTTACTTTGTAATAATACAATCTGTTAGAGAGCATTGGTGAACAAACCTCCACAAATAATTTACTTATACATACTTGACTTTTAATCAAGTCATAAAAGCATAATATAAATACAAAACAGTCTTTAATTCAGTTCCTTATATTTCAAACATAATCAAGGATACAGCTGTTCAAGGATGTCACTAAAGTTCATCAACGTTCAATTGTTCATCAAGGGTGTCACTAACGAACTAGAAACCGGCGTATATCTTGTTGTACTGAGGTTTTGTCTCGTCTGCCCCAGTAATGTTCGACGGTCTGATCCACTCATGTTGCTGCATGCCAAAAGAGTCAATCGATCCATGACTTTTTTGCAGCCTGCTAAAATGTTGCTGCGAAAAACAAGTGAAAAATCAGAAGTAGCGCAGTAGTACAATCCTGTCTTGTCGGCATTGTAGATGTCTTCCAGGCTGTATTTTTCCAGCAGGCCTGGAATGACGTTTTCACTCCATACAGCCGCGCCCTCACTATCCGCACTTCTCGCTTCCCCGTGCGCTCGTTTAAAAACAATGCTGTTACGGATTTTCCAGCGATGAAGCCATCCTTCCGTAGCTTTGAAGTCCACTTTTCCCAGTTTGGTAGAAGGGAATCGGCCTTCTCCTTCAGAATGGGTCCACTAACAGGTAGGCCCTTTGCAGTTGCTTTCTGGAACGACAGAAGTAATGCTTCTATTACTTCTGTTAAAGCGTCAGGGAATGTTGTTTCTTTGACATAATGTTGTACTGTTTTGTAATTCTAGTAGAAAAATATGGTTCTTTTGTACTCGCAGATGCACTAGTACTGACCCTGAAGAACAACTTTTAGCTCCCTCATAGTGCTGGTAGGTTTGTTATCGCCATACGAATGGAATGTTAATCACCGCGATGAAAATGTTGGAAATGGTCCCCATGCATGCATACATTGCGTGCATCAACTAAGTTGCAATCTAGTAACAAGTTATGTAGTTTATTTGGCCACGTTAACCGGTGAGTTTCATTATGCACTGATACCAATTCGTTCCGTTCCTGGCTATTTTGGCTATGTTAAGCGGTGGCCACGTTTAGGCGGTGGCCACGTTCAGCGGGTTTCACTGTAGTTAGTTTTACTCTCATCCACTTCTGATCCTAGTTGCCTTCCCCTTTCCTCTAGTCCCTTGTATAGTTCTACTAGTTACTTTTTTGATCTTGCTATAATGGCTACGCGGATGACAGTATGCGTAGATTTGCCTGGATTTGTTATATATCGTCCCTCTCTGGTCTATAATCTTCATTGCTGAGTGAAGTGCCATTAGAAACAAAGTGGCTGACAGTCCGTCTCCTTGCTTTACCCCTTTGTCGAAGTCAAAAATTTTACTCATCTTACTCCCCATTTTAACTGTGGTTTTGTTTGTCATCATTACCAGGTTGATCAATTTTTGGGGTATTTTCATTTCTTCCAGTGCCTTCTTGAGTTATTTTCTGTTGACACTGTCAAATGTTTCTTTAAAGTCCACAAAGAGGATGTGCAAATCGATTCCTTGTTCATAGCACTTCTCCATTATTTGACGGATTACAAATATGTAGTTGATCGGATGTTCCTCTAGTCGGCCTAAGTCCACATTAGTATTCGCCGATCTTCTCCTCCTCAATCTTTTTAAGCCTTTCGTTGATTGCGGACGATAACACTTTTTGCGTTCCGGTCAATAGTGTTATGCCTTTGTCATTCCTGCACTCCAGTTTGTCGCCTTTTTTTAAATATTTGGCATATGGTTCCAACATTCCAGCTTGTTGGCATTTTATCTGTTTTCCATACTAATTTTATAAGCTCGTGTAAATCTTTTACCAACGCCCTTCCGCCATTCTTGAGAAGCCCCGATGTTATCCCATCCTCCTCTGGCGCTTTGTTGTTCTTCGTTCTCTTTATTCTTTCATTCACCTCTTTTTCCGTCGGGATTTCATTCCAGTCATCTTCCGCTCGTGGGCTCCTTTTTCTGGTTCTTCATGTCTCTCAATGCTCAGTAATTTTCTGAAGTGTTCTGCCCATCTCTCCATTATTTGTACTTCTTCCCCAATTAGCTGTCCATCTTTTGCACCCGCTCATTCTAGGTCATAATCCTCTTTTCATTTTATTAACTCCTGTGAAGAACTTGCTGCTTTCATTCTGCCTGCGTAATTCTTCTATCTTGAATAGTTGTTGTTTCATTAACTCTTTCTTTTTTCTCCTAAGAAGTTTGTTTGCTTTTCGCCTCATTTGGTGGTTTGACAGTTCATGTCGGCTTATTTTATCACATACTTCTTCATGCTTGTCGTAGAATTACCCCTTTCTCTCCTTCTTCTTTTTCCTGAGTTGGTGCGTTGACTGATATCACAGTTATGTCTCCGAATCTACCTTTCAGTTTTTTTTAAAGTTTTTTTTTCTTTTCCCTGCTTGTTACATCAAAGATATAAGTTAAGAAATAAGCAATTTTTTAATCTAAACTGCCTTTGCTTTTAACTCTATAACAATAGTAAAAAACAGTTAAATTACTGTTATAACGCTCTTAACAAACCGTACTTTTTCGTCTAGGAGACATTACCAGAAACTATTTTTTTCCTCTTGGATTTATTTGGTCCTAAGCCAAAATAAACTGGTCGGGTCGATTTTTTAGCTCGTAAGTGTATAAAATATTGAATATATTCGCAGATATTGACTTGGTTTTTTTTCACGACTGCAATGTTGCTAATACATCCGTTTTTCCAGCTGATGAAAGTGTGATACAATTAAGCGAAAACGTATTTGAAACTATATAATGTAATTTTTTTTACCAAATTTTCAATTTATTATAATAAACGTCATAATATATTTGTTCTTTTGAATTTTAAAAACAACACTCCTCAAATATGTTTAAATTCAAAATCTGCTCGCAATATTTCAAAATAATGCCCCTTCAAGTAGCTCCGCAACTATTTTCCCCCGCAAAGACAAAAATACCTACAGAAATATACGCTCTTATCTGATTTGCCTTGAACTTAATTCTTGAATAGCGTTTCCTCATAGAGTTTCTTATTCATTGACGTTGAATTGATAGACAAGGAATGGCCCTAATGTATACATATAGAATACGTGAGTGACACAAACTTTGAGTTGACAAAAATGTACGTTATCACACAACACAAATGTTAAATCTTGGCGTAGTATGTAAAATTTTCTTACCTATTGGGAAAAAAGGCGCTCCATTTGAGCGCCTCATCATTTAATGCATTGCAAAACCCCCGAAATGTAGTAGTATTACAAGCCATGCACCAGACCAAAACCCTCTGTGGTAGTACAAGCCATTAAGTAAACTTTCTTACTACCAAATTCACAGGGAAAGTCCTACCTTCTGCCATATGCAACGAAATGAAGTTTCATATGAAATATGAAATTTTCATCGCCGGAATTTTGAAAAACTCAAATATGTTATTATAAAAATCACTTTTTTATTAACTAAATGAATTTTATTAGTTGCAAAACTGAATACACTTGTATCTATATAAGTATTAATATATACTTACATATTGAAAAGTGGAACAAATTTAAATTATATAGGAAAGTTAAATCAGATATTACAAAAATGTAACAGCAATTATTATGGTCGTTATGCACAAATTACAAAAATTTAATAGCAAAATTACGTTATGCACGAATTAACAACAAAAGGCAATCAAATAAACGAAATATATAACAATATAACGAAAAATTAACAAAAAATAATAAAAAATAAAAATTATATGGCAAAAAAACTAAATTTAAGCAAATTTTGTACCTGAAAATTTCAATAAAAATACAATTTTTAATATTTTTTAAGATTTCTTTATTATTGAACATTTAAATTTAAACAAATTATTTTTGACAGTTTATATTTGTGATGAACATCCCGTCACGTTAAAGGATCCTAAAAAGAAAGGATATTACTAATAATAAGACAAAAGACTTACCTAGCATCCGCATGGCAGCTACACGTCACGTCACTGAAACGTCACATGTCACGATCGAGACTAGCACACAGATACGAATAGGCGACTAGTACAAATCAGTACTAAACGTACTAGAAATTCGTTCAACTAGTCATCGTTAGAGGGCAGCAGCAGGTCGAACGATCAACGTGATCGAATGTCGAGTGGAACGACCGAATTGACCCACTTAAATGGAATGTGCGGAAATGCATTTTGCGGGAAAAACAAAATGGAATGTGCGAAAATGCATTTTCGGGAAACGCAGTGTGGAATTGGGAAATTGGGACAACAAGAACTTAAGGGAAAATTGACAGAGTGGGAATTGCGGCATAATGAAAAAATGAGAATAAATAGGCAAGGAAAATTAGGGAAAAGTCAGTCAACAGCAGACGACTGGAGCCAACCAGAGTACAGTACGAGCAATCGGAGAGGAAGGAAGCCCAGGAAGTGCAGACGAGGAAATTGAGCGCCAGCAAAACCTTTGGAGGAAATACCAACCAGATAACAGATAGTAAGTATGCGGACTGCATCAAACCCACAAAAGTAGCGGATGAGAGCTCTTAGCCTCTCCGCTTTAGTCCCGACCACGGCTCTCTGGGCCTATCGGGCATAATACAATCCTTTTCACTGGGCGAATCTCCCCTAGTGAGCCAAAATCAACGGTTAGAAGAAGATTTAAAAGATCCCAAGGCGGGATCCCGGCCACTCACCATAGAGGAGTACCGGGAGCGAAGGAAAGGTCAACAAAATCCGCGAGCAGACCCAGTAATACCAGTAGGGCCTCCGAGGAAGCGGACAGGCAGAGAAGCTCAGTTAAGGGCAGCTATAGAGGAGACTCGACGACAACTGCTACTGGCGGTGGGACGCTTGGAGCGAGTTAGGGTGCAACAGAGCCTCCAGAAGTTATACAACGAGACGACAAGATACAGACAGGACAAGAAGCTGGCCAGGTACAAAGCGGGCGATTGTCGGATCAGGGCGTGAATAAGGCGTTAGAGTATAGACCCCGTTAGTTAGATTAAGAGGATGTTGTTTTCTGTAATAAATAAGATGAATAAATGTATAAAAACCTTAGAGTTGTCTAACGATCGACTAATCAATTGTGTTCAGGAGTGTACTCCACTGAAATAGGGCAATTGTGAGGTTTTCTCCTACAACGGCACAAAGAGTTGAGGGAAAATCTTCACATATTTATAAACATTTGTTCAATGAATTTCTAATGAGAAATTTACATATTGCTACGGTTTATTTTATAAAAAACTTAAAACTTCACAATAAATTATTATTTTATTATTTATTATAAATAGCTACGGTTTATTTTACCTACAAACCTTCACAATAAATTATTGTTTTATAATTTATTGTAAATCATAATATTTTTTCACTATTTTAGTTTCACAAGCACTGAATTGACTGGATATTTGCTCTATTTTTGTTTTACTAATATAATTAACAATACTTTAATAATCACACTAACATTAAATTTTGTATTAAATAATAACTTTTTACACTTAATTAACATGAAATTCGCGGAAACGATATAAATTTATCGTACTTCACCATACGGAATGGCGCCAAATGAAGGCCTCACATCAACACGTTAACAAGGGCTACTTCCTGGCTTGTCAATTTGACCAGACGAAAACCCTCTTGTATTACAAGCCATGAAGCAGAAAATGCGTATGTTATGAACCATAATTTCGGTTCATTTTGAGAAGAACCATGACCTTCTACAAAGGCTTTGACCCCTGGAAAAGGTCACGAATGTTTTGAAATATTTCCACCTGTTTGAACCAGGAAGGAATTACAAAGAGAAGAGAAAAAAGGATGCTCGTCGGTCGAGTGTTTTTCCTTTGTCTTGAACAATTTAGAAAAATAAATATAAACGGAACCAACCAAAGTATTTTAATCTCGTCGCGTCAGGATTCGTCCTCGTTGGTTTAGGCGACACTAAAATTCGTAAAGGATTTTGTGTCGGTACCACGAACTATGCAAATTGGATCTATTCGTTTAGCTGGTGAAACATTATCAAAAATAACACATTGTGGGAAATTCCTCATCCCTACCATGCACAAGAACATAAAATCGTTGGTTTGGAATGTTCTTTGTCCAAAATACGTATATATGCCCGCGCGAACCACCTAAGAAAGGAGTCTTTTTCGACAATCGGCACTGTAACGTTTTCCAGAAGTTTACCAACCGTTTCATTCAAAACTAAAGATATCAGAGTTCATTCGAAATCACATTTCATTTTCAGTTTATCCCTTTTCAGGTAAATTACCGGCATCATCTTCACGGAAGTCAAGTCTCGAATCCATACTTTTTGTTTTCGTGTCATTGTTCGTTGTCATCACCAATAAAACGACTTCGTCTAATCAATCGAGAAGAAGCGTTGATCATAGACTTTCTAACAAGTCAAGCTGAGCGTCTGATCGATATTGGATCGATCGAGAGGCAGCTTTGATCATTGACTCCTAGCCGAGTCACGCTGATCTTCTGATTGTATGTAAGTCAATTGAGAAGAAGCTTTGACCATAGACTTTTTATCAAGTCAAGCTGAGCCTCTGATCGATACCAACTCGATCGAGAGGCAGCTTTTGGTCATTGACTCCTAGTCGAGTCGAGCTGATCTTCTAATTGCATGGAAGTCACTTGAGTGGCAGCTTTGATCTTGGACTCCTCACGAGTCAGGCTGAGTCTCTAACTAGCGAGGCAGTTGAGAGACAGCTTAGAAAATTGACTCACATCCGAGTCGAGCTGAGCCTCTAATTGACTACCATCCCTTCTCCCTTTGATCATCCGCTTAATCATATTAATGAAATTATTCCTTTTCAGTGTTCAGCACCTTTGGAATCCTAACACCACCGAAGTCAACATTTCTGCCGACTCAGAAGGAAAACTCATTTGTGGAAAAATATTTTCCTCGAGTCAGCATAAATAGAATTTCGAAAAAATGTTCGCCCGTATCATAAAAAAAATCATATCAGACGTATCATATATACGTATCTCGTATCATCTAGTATCATATAAGTATCATATAGACGTCTCGTAAAAAAAAAGCTGGGGTGTGGCTGTTTCATGGACACGGCCGTGTGTTATACGTGAATACGTTTATGTAACGGGTAATATTTCTTGAATAAAATATTTTTATTTATGTATTTAGGACAAAAGCAAGGAAACAAATCAGTATTTTGTTACAATATAACTTTATTAAGTATAGGTATGTGATACGACACAAATGGCATACAAGATACATCCAGATTTCTGGTAAACGTTAAATCAATACAGGTTTTACCTAACGTTGTTGGAGAAGTTTCAATATAAAACAAATTGAACTCGCTGAGCATGAAGTCAATGAACAGGCAATGAACAGTTTTGTGAGACATCAACATTAAAGTCTCCAACTATCATAACTGGTGTAGTAAGATCAGGCTCGTAATAGGGTATAATTTTAGCGATGTTTTTGGAATATTTTAACAACGATCGTATCATTAAGAGTTTAATATCTGCTAACGCTGTGCCCGGGTGGATATACACACACCCGAGTATGCATTTGAAGATGCCATTGGCCTTTATGTTTACTAGACAGACATCACCTGCTTTTGGGTCTTTAATTTCCAAATAAATTTCCGAAATGTCAATGTCAACTCTATTACAATCAGTGAAGCTATTGATGTTGCGATATATGGCGACTCCAACGGCTTTGACTTGATGATGATGATACCGCTACCGATAAGGTAGTAGCAATTTGTCTGTTCTTAGCGGTTTTACAATATGAAGTCAAATCAAAGCCAGGCACCGAAAAATGGGGGTTTTTCACCAAATTTTGCCGATTTTGAATTTCGAAATCGAATTCAATCAACCAGGCTGGCAGAATCGCCAGCAACACAAAAATTTCGCCACGGCACAAAATTGTGCAAAAAACATTGACCATACGGTGACACCCTACAAAGGGAGCGTGTGTGACGCTCGCATGTGTTTGTTTCGATGAGAAACAAACGCATGCGGGCGCCACACACACTCTCTCGGTGGGGTGACGCCGATCGTTGACGTTCGGTTGCACAATCACATGTACTGGCGAAATTTTTGTGTTGCTGGCGATTCTGCCAGCCTAACTGTTTGAATTCGATTTTGAAATTCATAATCGGCAAAATTTAGTACAAAATAACCCCATTTTTCGGCGCTTCCCCCTCCGCCGCGCGCGATGCGCCACTGATCTCGCTTATCTTAGTGATTTCTTTGATCCTTTATCTATCCAGTAGTGTAATTTTATTTCGGATGTAGTGCAGAGATTCGAAGCTACAACGCCAATTTGTATCCCCCGATTTTATCATTAGTTTTTTTGGATTGCCCCCGTATGGTAGCAAATTTAAAGACGTATTCACGTCAAAATGTATATGTAAATGAATGTATGAAACCACTAAAGCCACGTAACAATGAACATAAGGAGTATTATACATAGAAGAAAATATAACAAATTAATTATATAAAGAGTACAGCTAAATGAACACGAGTTAAAGCGAAATAATGGATAGAGAGTAAATATATCCATATAAAGCAAAGGGAAAGGATAAACTGATGGAACTAAACAAGGACTTAAAAAGGAATTTAAGAAAGGATTAAACAAAACAATAGATTAAACAGAAACCAGTTGAAGACAGGTGACCTCAGTATTGTTAGCAGTCTCAAAACATGGACCTGATGGATAGAAGCTACAACGAATGAAAGTAACGGAAGGAATTGTAAGCCCTCTGCCAGACCAGTGGCCAGGATAGACAATATACCAGACCAGTCAGGGAATCACGGTCACAGTTCTGTGCTCCTCCCCATAAGCAGCTAGCATTGGACAAAACTAGGCGGGAAATCCACATACAAATATAAAACTCAATCTGGAATCAATAATACCAACGTAAATTACATGAACCAACACGCAGACAGAACAACATCCTTTTCCCCCGACGCGACCGCATCTCAAGGACACAAACCGGTTCAGTTCAAATTTGTTTTATATGACATATTTGTATCAAATCATATCTAATACATATTATATGATGAATTGTGCACACACGTTCTTGAAAATATGACGATATATATGATGTAAATTTTCTATGATGTAAAAATATGACAAAGCGATTTTTACTGTACATACAACAGAATTTAATATGACATACATTTCTAATGTTCTGTATTGTTCGAAGTTGTCTAACACAAATTGTATTTCATGAATAATAGAAGTGAGCAAATTGCAGATAAAAAGAGTGATGAATATAAAATTTGAAAATTATAAACAAAATATAAAAATTATAATTTATATTCCTAATTACCACACTCCTTTTTATTTACAAAGAAACAACCTGCTGCATAAATATGATATAGCTTCGTCGCAAAAAGAAATATTGAATTACAATACTGTTTCCAAAAGAAACAGTTAAAATTTAAGACTGGCGCCTCTTTTCATCATATATTTTCGTCGTATAAATGATGGTTCGTCCACACGATCATATGATATGACATATTTCTATGTCATATATATGATGAAACATCATAGAAATATGTCATATTTTTTCGACAGATTCCTAGTGTACAGCTTCATCATATTTTTTCGTCATATTATATGATGAAACATCACAGAAATATGATCGTCTGTAGTAGGGTTTCTGCTTGAGAATTGTCGAGAAATTTGTCTTTAGTCGAGACGTGAAAAATAAACTAAGAATTCACCTGTTCTTGTGCGTATAATAATCGATTAATTATCTTTTCCCAGTTTCGCATTATCTTTTCCCAATTTTACTAAAATTAATAACACGCCGTACGCACAATGTCGTAAATGTCCGAAAAAAATATCTATTACGAGCTCAAATACAACCGGGTTAGGAAGACATCTTAAACATATCCACAAAATTTGTTTAAAAACAAAAGGTGTATTAGACGAGCAAACCCTTTCAAAGTCGACAGCTCGTACTCCGGATTCACCGGAACGAAAAAGATCAAAATCTGTTCAAAAGGCTATTGAATTTGAAGTGCAACAAAACCAGTCGCTAGAAGAAATCGTGTCAACATTAGCTGCAAACGACGGTCTGACAATTCGCCAAGGTACAAGAGGCGATTTTATACGAGAAGCCATTCAACGAAAGGGGTTTAAATTGCCTAAAAATGCATCTGATGTTATGCGACTTATATTACAATTTTATGAGAAGAAAATGAAACAAAGTGACGTTAAAAACTCAGAGTCTGCGCGATTCAGCCTAAGTGTCGATGAGTGGACAAGTTTAAAATGCCGGAGATATTTTAATATTTGCATACACCATACGAATGACACGTTTTATAACTTGGGTCTTGTCTTTATCCCGGGAAAATGTGGAGCCAAAAAAACCAAAGAAATTGTGGAAAAAAGATTGCAAGAGTTTGGCATAAGTTTTGAACAAGACATCGTAGCTGTGACTAGTGATGAGCCTAATGTGATGGTCAAATTTGGACGCAAAAGCCCGACTGAAATGGTTCTCTGCCTGAATCATGCGGTACATTTATCTGTAACAGTCACTTTCTGCAAAGGAGAAATCGATAAAAATGTCATTGATATGTCAAAGTACCAAGATTTAAATCAAAATCAAATTAGTTCTGATGTGGAAAGTCAAGATGATGCTGATTGTATTGATGACTGCGAGCTGGAATCTTTTTCGAGAGAAAATGTACAATACATTCAAAATATTCAACAGGCTTTGAAGGAAACACGAGCATTGGTAACATTATTTCGAAAGAGTCCATGAAAAAATATAACGCTGCAGAAATACGTCAATGAAGAGTTTGGTCATGAATTGCAGTTGTTATTAGATGTGCGTACACGATGGAACTCTATGATGCAAATGATTGAACGGTTCCTGAAACTAAAAAATGCCATCAAAAAAGCGTTAATTGATTTAAATATGTCTCAGAAGTGGAATGATGCTAATAGTAATATTCTGGAGTCTTTATTGGAAATTTTACATCCTGAAAAGTTGTCTGTTGAAGCATTATCCAGAAAAGATGCTACAATCCTGACTGCAGAGGCAATAATAGATGTGCTAATTAATAAATTACGATCGATGGAAAATAATTTCGCCAGACAATTTGTGGAGCACCTTATTGGCAAGATTACTGAAAAGCGTCATGTGAACTTGATTTCTCTAGTTGAATATCTACACAACCCTATAACATACAACAATGAAAATAAAAGATTTTTTCAACGCTGCAACAAAACGACATTGATGAAATAAACCGAAGAGTTATATAATAGATTGTATCCAAACTCGAATCCGAAATCGCAAACCAAGATAATGAAGAGGACCTCGCACTCGACAATAAATTAACTTCAACTAAAAAAGGCCATTCAAACAGCTGAAATTTCGACAGACAAAACCAGTCACACTCAAATAACTAGAAATTTGATAAAAAAAAGAATTTCAGTTATTTGAGTCTACTGGGCAACGAACACCTACTCTTGAAAAAATGTACAAAGCTGTTATGACTATTAAGCCAACATCGACAGAATGAGCGTGTTTTCTCATTATCGGGAAACATTGTCAGTAAAATAAGAAACCGCCTATCAGATGATGCAGTTAATGATCTTGTATTTCTGAAAGCCTATTTTTTAAGGAAAAATCGTTAAATTGAAATTTAATTCCTTTGTTGATTACCTTTCAGGTCTTAGTATGCCAAGCCAACTAAAACTAAAACTGTTCAACAAGATTAGTTTTAGTTTTAGTTGGCATACTATGCTTTGCTCAAATTTGAAATTATATTGAAAGTTAATTGCGATTATTTGTGATTTGTTTAATCAAAAGACTGAGATGTTATTAACATGAATAGTTTATATGTATATATATAAAAGGCATTTTATGTTTAAGTTGACAACAAAATTTATTATTTGTTCTTGATATGTTAATTAATTAGTGCAATTTATCGGAAATGAAAATTTACCATTTAATGAAGTTGATCTCATCCATCAGTGTAATTTACAATAAATCAAAAATTTTAAAATAACATCGTGTTTTATTAAAAAATTAAAATTTCTCGAGATACTCGACAGAATCGAGAAATCATGGTCGGGAATTCTCGTGCCTCGAGAAATAAAAAAGGTCGAGGAAGAAGAAACCCTAGTCTGTAGGCACCTATAACCGTAACAATTCTTACAATACAAAATGTATAACTGGTAATTTTATGCTATGAAACCATATTTTAGTTATATCGAATATAATCCGTAATGCAAAAACAGAATACAATACAACAACAATAATCATAAAGATGAATCGATGTAATTAAATTGTTTATCATCAATGTAAATTAAGAAATAGATAATTCAAAAATTCAAAAAAAAAAAAAAAAGAGTAAAAACCAAAACATAAATTTGGAAATATCTAAAATTTAAGAAATGTTAAATTAAGTTGCAATTTGTAAAATTAGAAATATATAACGAACTGTCAAGACATGATGCTAAACTATAAAATTTACGTTATATATGTTTAAATTTTAAAGTGGTCATATGGTAAAAAAAAAATTTGATTCATACTATTCATGTAACTTAGTTTTTCATGTAATTAAAAGACAAAAAATTGTTTTATATATATATATATATAGCTAGTAAACATAAATGTACCCTATGTAATTCAAATGTAAACGTCTTGCTACGCACAAGTTAATATTTAATTACCAAATCACCAGAATAGTTAATATCCCAATTGTAACTAGATAGAGATACATACTTTAAGAATAAGTATCTAATCAAACATTATATATAAAAAAACAACATGGGGAACTTTACTAAAGAGGGGAGAAAATGTTATGAACCAAATGTTTGCTTCATTTTGAGAGGAACCATGACCTTCTACAAGTTCTTTGGCGCCTGGGAAAGGTCATGAATGTGTTGAAATATTTCCACCTGTGTCAGCAGAAAAATGCATTTGTGAAAGAATATTTTCCTCGAGTCAGCATTTCTGCTGGCCCAGGAAAAATAAAATTTCGAAAAAATTTACGCCCGAGTTGCCATTATTGCTGACTCGGCAGAACATTCGGAATAGTAAAAATGGAATAAATGGAACATGGACCGATTGGGTCAACGACTTGTTCAAAGCGGGCAAAATGCCCCATACCTCCGCGAGCTGAAAATGGCTTGAAACAACCAAACAGGCAAAGATATTACTTATAAGATATATGTCTCAGCAAAAAACTAATTTCAATGAAATTCTACATTTCATAACACGTATGCGTGCAAGTAGCCCAACTACTCTCGATATTCCGCGTTGTCAAGTACGGGAAATTCATCGCGTTTGTTGTTTTGTCCGCGAATTAAACATAATTTAAGTGTAAAAAGTGAATATATAATTATAGTTTTATTATTAAAGTGTTTTTTATCGATGTAGAATAAATTTTTATTTCGGAGAAGCCGCGAAACGCGTATAAAATTGAATTTTGTCGACGGTATGTATTGTGACGTTTGTTGTTTCGGTGGAAAACAAACGCAAATATTGATGAAATTTAGTGTTCATGATTCTAAAATAGTTAAATAGTATTATTTTTAATAATAACGTAATAATAAATAATAATATAATAATTTATTGTGATATTTATAACATAGAATAAATCATAGCAATATGTAAATTGCAAATAAGAATTTATTTTTATATTTTGAATATATGTAACAATTTATATAAAATGTTTATAAATGTAAATTGTGAAAAATAATTTATATTATACATCCAATATAGAGTTTATATTATATTAATAAACAATACCTTAATAATAAGAACCATTATAAATCCTTATATAAAATAAACATTTTAAACACTTAAATTACATACATTACATTCGCGGACAAAACAACAAACGCGATAAAATTACACGTTTTCCACTTAACCGTACACACTCATAGACAAAATCGGCTGCATGAAGACCACTACATCCAGGGGCTTTTGAGTGTTTGTGGAACAAATATATTGAAATTCATGTTTTACGGATTTTGAATAAAGTGTAAAATGTACTCCTCGTGCAATCGGAAGCCAGTGTAGTAGATATTCAAGGGGTAAGTGCGCATATGTACATATATTGAATTTCGGTCAACTTTGCGATTCGCATGTTCGGATATGATATATTAATCTAAGGAGTAATAACTGGGCAACGAAAAATGGAACTTGAATTTCATTTTACATTCACAGGCTTCCCGTTAGTCCCAAGCCCGGTCAAAAACGAAAAGGGCGTCGATGATAAATTCTGGAAATACAGTCGATTCCGCTTTATCGGGACAACGGTTAATTGGGGCAGCCATTTTTCGGGCCACATTCTGAAAAACCAATCCGGAAAGAGGGCATTCGTCTGTATAGCCAAAAATGTATACTACTAAGAAAGAAAGTCATGTCTATTTTCATAGTTTTGAGATAATCGCAATTCAAGTAAGCAACTGGTGTACTGTTTATGGGAGGTACCTTAGTAAATTAGTTCTTTTTGAGAAAATTCTAACCCCATTTCGGACCCGATTTCGGACTTTTGGCGCTTACCAACTTTATTCTTAGCAGGGCAGTATAGATGTACTGCGTTTTTATTTAACATATACATATATGAACATAATTTTTCTAACTTCGCATATTCGGGTCAGTCGCTTAATTGGGACAAAACTCCTTCGTTCGGATGTGTCCCCATTAAGCGGAATCGACTGTATTAAAATTCATATGATAATTTTTATCAGCGAAACCGCATGTGTTCATTACTTTGCGTATGAAATTTAATATGTTTGCACAAAATGTGGAGAAAAACTTGTATAATTATATCAAATTTTAAAACATCACCATCACTGTTAAAATAATGCCCTTTTGTTTTTTGCTACACCTTTGATATTACAACACATATAAGCTACTAAACAAAATTTGCATAATTTCCTTCGACTTTTCGGTGTATGTCCTACTCCTGGTCTATTAATTCATATTCAATGCTCATTGATATCAATGAATAAGTAACACTATAAGGAAGCGCTATATGTCACATGTACAGTATACATGTGAGAAGCCAAAACATAACGGTACCCATGTTCTCCGTCCTTCATTATCGAAGTCTCCGTCTTTTTCACTTGTAACTTAGATTGTCAAAAGTTTCTTCGCGGGACATTGTGTTGAATCGAACCAAAGTCTAATTTTCATGAAAATGCTAGGTGAAAGTTAAAATAATTGTGATTTTCAATGTTTATATTATTCACAATTTATAAATGAAGTAATAATTGTCAATGTCATAAGGTGAATTTGTATTTATGAAGTGTTTTGAATGACAACACTTTGTGTCACCAGTTGAAAATATAAAATTCGCAAAACATGGCCAAGAAAATTCATTTCATAGGTAAGTTTGGTGTCAAATTATTCCTTAATACTGCAGAAGTCGATTTTATACAATTTCGAGTTGTTATTATTAATATTATATATATATATTATTATATATATATCATAATATTGGTAAAAATTGCAAAATTTCAAAACTTTAGACGGCCTTTTTGTTTGTTTATATTTTATGCGATAAGACGCTGTACTTAGCTCAGAAACGTCGTAAAAGAAATGTTTTGCTTTTGAAAGGGGCAACTTTTACCTATATTCATAATATATTTCAAATTTTGTTGTTTATACCAAGCAAATTAAATATTAAATATATCAGAAAATTTTAACTTGGCTTATTTTTTCAGGACTGTTATATGAACACCATTGATATTATAACTGATGAAAGTGCAATGCAATTAACCGAAAATGTATGCAACAGATATGTTTAATATATTTGAAGATATTAACTTGATTTTTTTTCAGGACTGCATAATAGCTAATAATTCCTGTTATATCGCAATTGGCATATATTTTTGAGATATATTTTTGCACGAAATAGAAGGAATGTTTTTTGATTTTTGATTATAACAACTTTAAGAAAAGTGTGAAATGTAATTAATAAATTTAGGACACAAAACTAAAAACTATTAATATCTCTCTAAACAAGAAATGATTAAGACTAGACCTCAAACAGAGGAGGGTTGAAACTAAAAATATTCCTAGCTTATATCTAAAAATAAGTGTTATTTTAGTTCGTTTCAACCTTATTAAAGTGTAATTCAATTAACAGAAAATGTATGTGATTTAAAATATGTATGTGATCCAACATAATATTTTACAACAAATTTTGAGTTTATTACAATAAACGTCACTGCATACTTGTTCTTTTGAATTATAGAAGACTATACTCCTTAAAATAAGGGAATTCAAAAGTAATATTTTGTAATATGTTTAATTTCAAAATCCGCTCGCGATTTCTAAAAAAAAAGTTCCTTTAAGTAACTCCGCAACTATTTTCCCACACGAAGACAAAAATACCAACACAACATATGCTTTTATCAGATTTGGCTTCCAGTTCTTTGCCAAATAGCGTTTCCTTATAGTATTACTTATTCATTGATTGATATCACCACTGACATTTGCAGCATTTGTTGACAAATATTCACCATGCATAGTTGTTGGTACGTGGTGGGAAAAGCTGTCAACAAGTACAACACTCCTGCCTGAGCCATTCGGAAAAAAAAATTCACCATATTATTCACCGAAAAATGCCGATTTGAAGTGTAAACTATTTTTTGAGTACCCAAAACCAGCAAATTCAGAAACAAATCGGGTAGAGTACACTTTAACTAATTTTTTATTAGTGGTTTTTTTTCAAAAATTCTTTTTTATTTACATATATTAGACTATTCTGTGCATTTTTAGGGGCGGAAAATTTTTTGACCCCCCGCAGCCCCCCGCATCATTTGTAAAAGGCAGATTTGTATGATTTGTACTAGAACTTTGACAAATGTCAAAGTTTTGTATGAAAGTCTCGCGGAATAAAATTGAAATTTTAGTGTTTTGGTGCGGAAAAACCTTGTTTTCCGCCCCTAAACATATAGATAATAATCATATCTACCTAAATATGTGCTTTGTTTTGAAAAATAACCACTAACAAAAAATTAGTTAAAGTGTACTCTACCCACAAATCTTTACAATATGTAAAAGTATGTAACTTTGAAGTGTTCGATTTTGGTATGCTTACTCTGCCATTTAGTCCGAAACCTGTTTATTTTGGCGCTTAGAAAATATATCTCAGTTTATTTTATTTAGAATCGTGTGGAAACACGTCAGACCACTAACCTTGACTGATGGTCAACGTTTCTGCTAATAGAAAAGCCAATAAAACTAAACTACGGAACATCTTCCCACTCATTATTTTTAGGAATACCATGAAAACTGTTTTGTTATCACGTTAACAATTTTTTGCAAAAGGTTGACAAGCCTCCTGTCTCACTGGGGTCTATACCAATGAATAAGTAATATTTGCTGTGTTCCATTTACACTGGCAAAGTACTTGCCTGCTGGCAATCTACCCTTGCTCATGAACGCGAATAGATTACCAGCGGTAGTGACGCGTTAGTTTTCCGGTAGGTGAATTTTGTTTTACAAAAATTCTCTAGATAAGCTAACCACATTCACAGGTTATGCCAAACGTCAAATTTCGATATATTGAATGAAACCTGAATTGAATTTTTTCTAAGTTTTGTTTTTAATTTTCTCTTGCTACTTTCTAGCAGCAATTTCAGTTTATTAAAATCTTTTAACAAAAATTAAAACTCAAAAATCGAAACTTTAAAAAAAAATTATAAATTCAGAAATTAAATTACAAATAAGCAAACGGAACCGAGAAAATTCAGGTAAGGTTCTGCCATTTTACTCAAAAATGCGTTCCATTTTCCAAGTACCTACTCGCAAGTACTTGGGAACGAAATTTTCGGTCAAATGGAAACTTAACGGTACCCATGTTCTCCGTTCTTCTTATTCTTAGTCTCCATCTATTTTACTTGTAGCTTATATTGTCAAAATTATTTTCGCGGGAAATTGTGTACAATCGAACCTGAGTGAAATTTTCATGAAAATTCTAATTGAAAGTTAAAATAATTGTGATTTTTTATGTTTATATTATTCAAAATTTATTAATGAAATAATAATTGAATTTGTATTTATGAAGTGTTTTGTATGAATAAATTGTTGTGTCACCAGTTGAAAAAATAAAATACGTAAAAGCTGGCCAAGGAAATTCATTTCATAGGTGAGTTTGGCGTCAAAATATTGCTTAACAGTGCAGAAATCGATTTTATACAATTTCGAGTTATTATTAGTAAAATTATATAATAATATTAATAAGAATTGCACAGTTTCAAAACTTTATTCGGCCATATTGTTTATTTATTTTATGCGATAAGACGCTGGACTTAGCTTAGAAACGTCGTAAAAGATATGTTTTGTTATTGAAACGTGCAACTTTTACCTATATTTGTAATATATTTCAAATTTTGTTATTTATATAAAGCAAATTATATAGTAAATATATCAGAAGATATTAACTTGGCTTACTTTTTCAGGACTGCTATATGAAGAATACCTTTGATATCATAGCTGATGAAAGTGTAATGCAATTAACCGAAAATGTATGCAACAGAAATATATAATATATCTGAAGATATTATCTTGATTATTTTCAGGACTGAAAAATAGCTAATACTTCCTGTTGTATCGCGATTGGCATATATTTTTGAGATATTTTTTTGCACGAAATAGAAAAAACGTTTTTTGATGATAACAACTTTAAGAAAAGTGTGAAATGTAACTAATAGTCTTAAGACACAAAACTGAAAACTATGAATATCTCTCTAAACACGAAATGATTAAGACTAGACCTCAAAGGAAACAGGGGTGAAACTACCAATATTCCTAGCGTATATCGTCCCACTGTCCTCCCTCCCGTCCACCCGTCTGCCTCACTTACCTCGTCCCCCACCCGACTCCTTACCTCTCCTTCGTCCGATAATATACCGGTTTGCAGTTTGAGGACTGTACCTAAGGCTCGGTCTATATTTGTGACGGAGCTTGTTCCATCGACGTCCCCCGATGATATTATCCACCATATCGCTAACGTTATCGGGGTGGACATACAACTTAACAAAGTTAAGGTGATCAAATTCTCGGAGGGCCGGTGTTCTTCATTCAAGATTATCGTCCCCCCCTCCCTCTTCGATCTGGTCCTTTGCAAATCTAATTGGCCATAGGACGTATTTATCAAGGAGTTCCTGCCCAGAGGTCCTCCTTCCATCAGCTCAACAAGAGTTGGTCCTGCTCCCTCTGTTACCGCCGTTCCCTCTCCCTCTCCTTCCTCGAGAAAAAACTCTCCTCCCTCTCCATCTACTACCAAAACGTGAGGGGTCTTCGAACCAAAACTCACTCAACTTTCCTATCTTCTCATTCGTTCCCGCATGATGTTATCTCCCTGACGGAAACTTGGCTGTCTTCCAATATCGATGACCTAGAGATCCTCGGGCACGATTTCACTGTTTTCCGCAAAGACCGTTGCCCCGGCGACCCTTATCGTCGGGGCGGCGGTGTACTTATTGCGGTACGCTCCGCCTTCAATTCTTCCCTAGTTCCTAATCCCCAAGTTGACCCTCTCGAACTCCTGTCCGTAAAGATCCATCTCCCCTCTTTTAACATTATCGTCATGTCTTGTTACTGCCCCCCTCCTCCTGGTGTTGATATGTTCCTAGGTCTTTCAGCCGCCCTTGAATCCACGGTTAAATCCTTATCTGTTAAAGACCATCTAATCCTCCTAGGTGACTTCAACCTCCCTCATCTACGTTGGACTCCTGACCTTGATTCCAACTGCCTCTTTCCGTCTACCCCTTCCTCTCCTGCCGAAGTCATGTTCATTGATTCCACCACCGTTTATTCCCTTTCCCAACTTAACCATATTTAAAACCAGAACTCGCGGTTGCTTGATCTTGTTTTCTCAAACGACCCACGTCACGTGCAGGTTTTGCATAGTCCTAGTGCCCTCTGCAACGTTGATCCTCATCACCCGCCTCTCACTATCTGTCTATCTGTTCCTACTGACCTTTGCTCTCCCCATCTTTCTTTATCCCCCAGGTTTCATTTTCGCAAGACAAACTTCAATCTGTTGCTTGCTAGCCTCATTAACTCTCTCCGTGAAACTAATATCCTTGCTCATCCATCGCAGATAGCCTTTTCAAAACTCTATGACGTTTTGCGTCACGCTATCGTTTCCTCGACCCCATTTTCCTCCCCCACCCCTCTTGACTCGTCCCCTTGTTGGTTCTCTAGAGAACTCAAACGTTTGCGGAATAGGCGAAACTCCTTCTGGAACCGATATCTCCGCTCAGGTTCGCGTTTCGATCACGACTTATTCACCGCCTCGTACAACGAGTTTGCCTCCCTTGCCAACTTCTGCTATAACAAGCATCTCTCTATTGTCAAAAATTGTGTCATTTCCAACCCCCGCTACTTTTTCTCGTTTGTCAACTCAAAGCGGAAACGTAAAGGGGATTGCTACCCACCATCCCTTTCCTTCCAAGGTTCATCGAGCGATGACTCCCTAACTATTGCAAATTTATTCGCCACCTATTTCTCGTCTACCTTTTCTGACGATCCTTTTGTTCCTGATACCAATTACTTCTCCTCACTTAACCATGTTTCGTCTTCCTTCCCTGATCTTCATATATCGGAGGATGATGTCTTCGCTGAGCTCCAGTCCCTTAAAGACGACTTCTCGCCTGGCCCTGACGGAATACCTCCTGTTATACTTAAATCGTGCGCAGCTCTTCTTGCCGGACCGTTGTCGGCTCTTTTTAATTCATCCATTCAGTCGGGTATATTCCCTGACTGTTGGAAGACGGGATTCCTGATCCCAGTCCACAAGAAGGGTTCCAAGCAGGAGGTCCCGAATTACAGGCCCATTGCAAAGCTTTCGTCTATTCCAAAAATCTTCGAGAAGATCATTGTCAAAAAACTATATCCTTTCCTTTCATCAATTATATCTCCTCATCAGCATGGTTTCCTGAAAGGTAGGTCCACAACGACAAACCTTGTGCAGTTTGTCTCTTTCGCCCAAAATGCTCTTGAACGTGGGGAGGTTGTCGAAGCCATTTTCACTGACATGAGTAAGGCATTCGACAGCATACCCCACAGTCTTATCGTCCTGAAGCTAAAAATGATTGGTTGCCCTGTCTCCTTCCTCAGATGGATCGGTTCCTATCTCTGTAATCGTTCCTACCGTGTTTGTTTTAGATCCTCCCTTTCCCATAGCTTTTATGCAGCATCAGGTGTTCCGCAGGGCAGTCATATCGACCCTTTGCTATTCATTATTGCTACTAATGATCTATCTAGTGTCGTTCTGCATTCTAAGATACTCTCATATGCAGACGATACTAAGATATTTAAAAACGTAACCCTTCCTTCTGACATTCTTGAGCTTCAGTTGGATCTTGATCGTCTCTCTCTATGGTGCTCCAAGAGCAACCTCGTGTTAAATGTTTCCAAATGTGAACACGTTTGCTTCTCTCGTAAACGAAATCGTATTCCTCTTACTTTCTTCCTCAATGGTTCCGCGGTCAGGTCTGTGAACTGTGTTCTGGACCTGGGGGTCCATCTTGATTTCAAAATCTCATTCGACGAGCACCTGAACCATGTTGTTCGGAAAGCTGGCGTTATGTTAGGTTTCATTACCAGATGGTCTAGGGAATTCTTGGATCCTTATGTCTACAAGCAGCTTTTTATCTCCCTTGTTCGCCCGATACTTGAATACGCCTCCCAAGTCTGGTCTCCTTACCACAAAATCCATATCGCGAGAATTGAAGCTATCCAGAAGCGTTTTCTTCGCTACGCTCTCCGTTACCTTCCTTGGTCCAATCCCATCCACCTTCCCCCGTATACGGATCGCCTTAAGCTCCTTGCTCTCCAGTCCCTCTCGCAACGCTGAGTCCTGGCTGACTTATCCTTTATACATGGTGTTGTGAAGAATCTCCCTCGACTCTAAACGTCGTTGGAGGAGAGAATCTCATAATAACACTCCTAAGAGTACACTTCTGAACACCAGTAAAAGTCGGTTGTTATACAATTCTAGTATTTATTTCCTATACATTTACTTTCCTTACTGACTAACAAATACAATTTTCACTTAGACTAAGCTGGATCGTTAAGGTTTGGTCGCCGAATTACACCTGGCCAACTTCTTCGCTTGCCGATATCTTCGCCGCTCGTTGTAGAGCCGTTGGAGTTCTTGCTCCACCCTTACTCGTTGTTCCCGACCCACGGCCAAGAGGAGTCGACGGCGCGTCTCTTCGAGATCCGCCCGGAATTGCGCCTCCTTTCCCGTTCGCTTCCTCGTGGGTAATTTCGGGACCTCTGGAGAGGTTTTCTGTAACGTCCGCCCCTTTATCCTCTCCCGGTATTCTTCAATTGTTAGAGGCCGGGGTCCAACCTTGGGGTTGCGGAGCTCCTCTTGAAGCTGTTGATTCTTGTCGTTCACTGGGAAAGAGTTGCCCAGTGATTACCAAGTATTAACGCTCGATAGGTTCAAAGAACCGTGATCGAGGCTTAAGCGGAGAGGCTAAGAGCTCTCATCCGCTAGTTCTTTATTAGTGACGAGGAGTTCATACTCACTTCTGGTTTGGTGATACTGGTATGCTGCCCGGTTGAACGGTCTGATCGTCTTCCTGGTACTTGGGTTGCTGGGCTGGTCTTCCTGGCGATCTGGTTCTTCCCGTCGTCGTCTGTCTAAGGTGACTGGTTGCCTCTCTGAGTAAGACTGACTGCTCCCTAATTTTCCCAATCCTTTTATTCCTGATTTTTACTGACGCCGCAGTCCCTACTCCGTCATTCTTTCCATGGTTTCTTTGACCCAATTTCAAAATCCGCGCCAAGTGCATTTTGCGCACAAACTTTGTGTCGCAATTTCGTAATTCGCGCGCACTGCACATTCTTCTCCAAATGGGTCACTTCGCGTCACGTTGATCGTCACGTTGTTTGATCATTTCGCCATCTAGCGGTGTCTAGTGGAGACGCCTATTTTAGTACAGATTTGTACTAGACGATCGCGACTTGTACTAGATTTGTACTAGATGATCGCGACTTGTACTAGATTTGTACTAGATGATCGCGACTTGTGACATGGCATGGTGACTGACATGTGTCATGGCGTGTGTGGTGTTTCTAGGTGAGTATTTTGACGTAATTGTGTTTCTAATGGCCTTTCTTTTTAGGATTCCTCGTCCTGGCCCGAACAATTCATCACATTCCTCCCCTCTCTGGAGAACTCCCCCATGGACAAAAGTGTGGTGGTGGGTGTCGTGCTTGGTGCATGGTGTTGATGAAAGTTAGTAGTTCGTTGATGGAGACTTCCTTGTTAGATGTGTTTTGTTTCTTCTCCAGGTGATTTCACTATTTCCTCGGTGTTTATGTTGTCGACAATGCGGGTGGAGTTACGTGATTTTCTACTGCTTGGTGGTATCTCTAGTGCAGGACTTTGCGGGTGGTTGCAGGTGTGGCGTTCGGTATTACTTTTTTCTGTCTTAGTTTTTCAATAGTGTTAGCTAAATCTCTTCTTCATCCCCTAACTAATTCCTATGTCGTTTTATTTCCCTAACTCCCTAAACTAATCTAATTGAACCTATCCGTTTTACGTGTTAACATTATCTATTACATTACATTAGCAAACGTTTACAAGTTTTTTTTTTTTTTTCATTACTCTCTGTTCGATTCTTTTATTTAAATCTACTTTTAACCATATTGGCTTTTACAAATGTTTTGTTTATAAATGTTTATGACTTTAAATGTCTGCTTAAATCTACTTCCTTGTTTTTTATATTTTTTATTGTTTATACTGTTAATGGTTACAATTTTTTAAGTATTTGCTTAAATCTACCTTTTTATCCCTTTTAGTGTTGAGGATGTCGTGTTTCTTGGTGGCTGATTCCGACAAATACTGGTCCGGGTCGTCTGATGTCCTTCTCGGCCTTCCTGCTGAATATGGGTAGGTTGGTTTTTCCCATAAATCTGAGTTTTTCCGTACTGGTAACGTTAGTGGTTCTCCGACTAGTGTTTCTCTTGCTAACTTTTTTCTCATTTTAGCAATTTCCACTTTCAAAACTTGGTCTGGACCATGTTGTTTGGCCGGTGTTTTGTCTAACTTCAAGTGGTGATACAATTCATCGGCCTCCCGAAGTACGTCATCCCAGCTGGAGGGAGTCAGTCCCAGCTCATCTACCTCAACTTTGGGGGTCAGGTCTTCCACGACTTTTAGGTTTTCATGATTTTCTACCATAGTTGTCTGGATTCCTTTGTTTCTTGTAGATTGACGTTTGATATCTTCCTCGATGGACAGAATCATGTTACCTATTTTGATGGTTATGTCTTTTGATGCCCCAAACCACTTTATGTGTATGGAATTGCTTCCGCTGTTATGATAGTTATTGGTGTTGATTACGATGGTCGTCGCCTCCTTTCCGTCTACCCGTCCTGCTCGTCGGTTATTTCCGGACATCGTGGGACCCTGGTAATTAGTGATTAAGGCGTTAGTTAAGTTTTTTTTTTTTTTTCATTCTCATTTTTTTTTTTTTTTTTTTTGGTATATTCGGTTAGGTTGCTTATTATTATTATATATTTTTTTTTTTTCTTTTATTGCTATTGGTCTTAGGGCTTAGTTTTTCTTTTGAGGATCCTATCGTCGTGGTTAGGGTTCTCGAGGGTGTGTCTGATTTTCCGCTGGGTTGGTTACTGGGTTGGATGAGTTACCCTGTTCATTTTCTGCGAGGATCTGATCTCTTCTAGGAATCGTTATCGGCATTGATACAATTTGTACTCGCCGTGGGCTGGGTCGCGAGGGTTGTGGTGGCGGCTGGCGGCTAGTGTTTTTATTCCTGTATCTTCCGTAGATTCTTATCACGATACTAATGGAGATGACCATTAGAAGTCCTACCGTTGCCCCAGTTGTTGTGTGTAACTGGATTTTTTGGTGCCGGTTTTGTTGGCTTTCCGTGATTTTCGTGTCCAAGTCGTCTAGCGTCTCACTAATGCCTTTGAAATGGTCATTTACCGCTACTGGATGCAAGATTTCCATCCGCGCTTCCGTTTTCCGTTTTCTGATCGGTATCTGATATTTGGAAAAGTCTACGCTCGGCGGTAGAATTTCTCCGGGGTGGTGCATATTTAGTGGTTGTATTTCCGTAATTCGGTATGGTAGCGTGTATTCAGCTAAATGGTACACACATTTATTCTTCAACTCTACTATGCCCAAACCAGTTAGTTGATAGATTTGTTCTTGACTTTCACATTGGCTTATGAGTGGTGTCGATTGTTGTACCCAGTAAAGCCAAGCGTTATCTTGATGCATAGGGATTAGTATGGGTCCCGCGGTGTTCAGCACGCGTATCTGACAACCAGTCGGTATTTGGTCAGTAGCTCGGAACAATGCTGATGTACAATCGGTGCGTGTTGGTTTAGCTAGAATTGGATCGCCCTGATGACAAACGCTGTAGGTCGTATTCACTTGAATGCATCGACTTTGATAGTCTAATTCCGTTAATCCGAAGTTCTGTTGGGACCTACTGGTGTTTAAGAAGTATGTGGTCCCAATGTCATACAAGTAGTGGGAGTTGTGCCCCGAATCTATCGGTGTCGTGTATACCCTGTTCAAGGTATATAATTGACCTTCCAGTAATGGTAGTTGGATCTGTATGAGGGTGCCTCCCGGGCTTTGTTCATAATCTACGCTAGCGATCTTCTGTAGCGTGATCTGGTCCATGGTTGTTTTTCTTCCCTGTTGTCTTTCAAGGGCCTTGGCGTAGACTTCCAGAATTTGTCTGGTTGGAAGTAGCAATGGGCTGAGTTCTCGTCGGTTGAGTGCTTCCATGACTATAAACAAGTCCGTTATCTCTAAATACATTTGCTGTAGTTCCGCCATCATATATAGTATTACCTCGTTGAGGTCTAGGCGTACCTGCATTACGTGGAGTTGGTCGGAATGCTTGTTTATTTCCCCTATCTTGGCGTTAAAAAGCTCGACCTTTCGTGTCAACTTGTTTTGTCTTATCGCCATCTCTTCGTTGGCTTTACTCATAGCCTTTAGGGTGGTTTTCATAACGGTCACTTGTTGTTTCGCCAAGTCCAGAGTGGTTTTCGTGTTCTCTTCCAACTCTGCTAACTTTTGATGAATGTGCTCCGAGTCTTCACTGTCCATGGTTCCGAAGATGCTTTTTATTATTTTTCCCCCTAAATTTATCAGTCCTCGCTTGGTTCGACCATGCGGTGTTAACGTATAATCTGCCCTGTCCATAAGCTCGCGTATTTGTTTTACTCGTTTCCTGATTTCCATTTGCCAATGATAGCAATACTCTTCCCCGACTAAGATGCCCGTGTTGTCGCAGAGATGATGGATCGCGGTTTCACATTCTGCGAGGTATTTCAGGTATAGTTCCCACGTTGGTTTTGGTAAACGGGTTACGATGGTCCAATGGTCGCGATAAATCTGCACTTTTCTGAGAGGCTCGAACACTACTCCTTTTCGGGTAATCGGATGTATCTCGACCGGTGCTGGTTGAGTTGTGGCTCCCAATGTTAGTAGAGTGAGTAGGATGAACATGTCTGGAAAGACAGAGGCGTTTTTAGTGAAACAATTTTAACCGGTTGTTATGAACGCGCCGTTTGCGTTTGCCTATCATTATCGTACTGTTAACCGGACTATTTATGGCTACCACTTTGTATGGTCCTACCCAGTGTTGTATCAACTTATTCTTTCGAGCCGCGTTTTTCAGTAGTACCTGGTCCCCTAGGTGGATTTTCAGCGGGTTGGTCTTTTGATCGTAGTACTCCTTCGACTGGAGTTTACCCTCTTCGAGGTTCTTCCGGGCTGTTTGATAGGCTCTTTGGAGCTTGTTTCTTAGGTGTAAATAATAGTTTTCATGGTCGTACACCGGCTGTGGCTCTGTCTTTAAGTTGTTCGGCAATGTTGCAGAGAACCCGTAGAGACAATCCATGGGAGTTAGCTTCGTGGTGGCATGCATGCTGTTATTTCTGACGAACATGGCTGCCCGCAAGTGCTCATCCCAATCCGTTTGGTTGTCGTCCACGAAATTTCGTAGATATTCTACCAGTGGCCTGTGGGATCTTTCTAATGCACCGTTGGCTTGTGGGTGATATGGTGTTGTTTCCAGTTTCCGTATTCGGAACAGTTTACATACTTCTCTGAACATCTCAGAAGTGAAGTTAGCCCCTTGATCGGTAATAAGTTTTTTCGGGATCCTATACCGGCTTATAATTTCCTCCACGAACGCTTGTGCTACTGTCTTCGCCTCCATGTTTGGTAATGGTACCACATCCATGAATCGGGTGAGGTCGTCTTCAAAACTTAATATGTATTTATTTCCGCGGGGTGTCTCAGGTAGCGGCCCTACTAAATCCATATAGACCTTGTCAAACGGTTGCTGGGCGGTATCCGTTATAATCATCGGTTCCCTATGTTCTCTGCTCAATTTGTTTAGCTGGCATTTCTTGCATTTTCTTATGTATTTTTTGATATCTTTCAACATCCCCTTCCAGCTAAATTCTCGTTTTAAACGATGGTAGGTCTTAAATACCCCCTGATGGCCTCCTAGCGGTGCATCGTGACAGTCTCGTAATATTGTTTCTATATCCTGAGGATCCGTTAGCGTTCTGATATGTGGTTTTTCTTTTTCCGGTTCCGGTGCTCTGTTTAGTGATACAAGCTCATTCTGGTCATTCGTTACTGGGTCCTCCCCTTTTTCTTCTCCCAATTGTTCCCTTTGTTCTCTCGCCTGTCTTCGTGTGGTCACTAACACGTCGTAGGGGATTCTACTCAAAGCGTCTGCGTTATTGTTTTTGCGACCCTCCTTGTATTCTATTTCGAACGTGTAATCGGACAATTTGTGCCATAATCTCAATATCCTACTTGTGGGGTCTTTTATTCGTATCGCCCCTTTTAGTGGTTTATGGTCGGTAAAGACTTTGAATGGTCGTCCATACAGGTAACACCTGAAATTCTTTACGGCCCACACTATTGCCAGTAGTTCTCGCTCTATAGTGGAGTAATTTCGTTCGGCCGCATTTAGGGTTCTACTCGCATAGGCTATTGGTTTTTCCTCGGTGAGTGGTCCCTGTGCCAGTACAGCTCCGAGCGCCTCCCCACTGGCGTCCGTATATAGCTTGAACGGCTCTTTGAAATTTGGGTACCTGAGTACCGGTGGACTTATCAATTTCTCCTTGAGGTGTTCGAACGCTTTTACGCAACTCTCATCCCAAATGAATCTCACGTCCTTCCTTAGGAGTTTGTTGATAGGTGCTGCTATTTTTGAGAAGTCCGATATGAATCGCCTGTAGTAGTTCGCTAGCCCTAGAAACGACTGCACTTGGCGGACGGTTTTGGGCGTCGGGAAATTTCTGACGCTGTCCACTAAACTCGGGTCCGGCTCCACTCCTTCCGTCGTACATTTGTGGCCAAGATATATAATCTCTTTCTTGAGGAAGTTACATTTTTCCACGTTCAATTTGAGGTTATGTGTTCTCAACCGCTGTAATATCGCCCGCAATTTTGTTTGATGGTCTGCTAAGTTTCTACCGTACACGACTATGTCATCCAGGTATACAAAACACTGCAGTCCTTGTAACCCAGTCAACACGTGGTTCATGAGCCGCTGGAACGTTGCTGGAGCTCCTTTAAGCCCGAAAGGCATTCGTTTAAAGGCGTAATGCCCGTAGGGCGTGCTGAACGCAGTTTTATCCCGGTCTTCTGGTTTCATCGCTATCTGATGATAGCCGCTGGCGAGGTCGAGTACCGAAAAATATCGGGAATTCCCTAACTGGTCCAGGATGTCTTCAATCCTGGGCAGTGGGTATGCATCCCCCTCGGTTACTTCGTTCAATTTCCTATAGTCGACCACTATTCGCCATCGTTTCTTTCCATCAGGTCCCGGTTTTTTAGGGACTACTAGCAGTGGTGCGTTCCATTCACTCCAGCTTGGCTCTACTATATCCTCATCGAGTAATCTTTGTATCTCCTCTGTTATTATATCCCTCTGTGTTTCTGGCAGTCGATACATTTTACACTTGATCGGCTGTTTTCCGGGTTGTATTCGGACTTCGTGCTGTACGGTAATCGTGTGCCCTAGTTTCTCTCCTGGTAAATGGAATACATCTTGAAACTCTTTGATTAGCTTATTTATTTCCCTCCTTTCTTCGGTATTCAGGTCCTTTTCCATACTTATGTATTTCCTAATTCGAGTCTCCCTTTTTTCCTGCTCTGATTCCTCTGCCTTTGTACAGTAAACAAGTTTCTGATCAGCGTCTTCACTCCTTTTTTCCCGTGCTGTCGTTTCTTCGTAATGCCTCAGTTTTACTATCACATTATTAATTTTTACTTGGTGATTGTTAACGTTTAGCACGCTCAATTTTACTTTCCCGTTTCTTGCTTGCACGAGTGCATTGCTAACATATACTCCCGGTATTATCTCTTCCCCCTCGGTTAGGTATTCCCCTTCTCTTTCCGTGGTCATTTCCACACATTTCACCGTTCTTGCTGGTACTATGATATTTCTGGCATCGGTGGTTACGACTTCCTCATTTGACCCACTTTCTTCTTGATTTCCCTCGTCCTCCACCTTGGTGTGAGTATGGGATGGACTGAGACTTCTCCTCCTGGTACGCATCCTACTCTCGTAGTTTTCATGCTTAGTACCTATCTCGAAGAGTCGTTCCAAGTCACTCAGTATTTCCGCTGTAGGCATTACTTCCCCTGTGCTTCCACATATTTTCGGACAGCTTTGCCTGGCGGTGGTGCTGCTTCCCGATTCCTTTGTCTGTCGCATTTCTTCTGACTGACCAGCGTTGTCTTTACCCAGTGTTTCAGGTTTCTCTCCACTCCCCATAGCAGTGCTACTTTGGTCATCTCGAGTGTTTTCCTCCCTGGTGTGACTACGCTCAAGGCTTGTTCCACCAGCAGCTATTACGTCCACAAAGTGTACGTCATTCCCGTGTTGGTTGCGGTTTTCTTCGAATTTTATGATTGTTCCTCTGCCACTGCTTGTGGGTGGGAATACGAGCTGCTGTGCGGGGCCCTCAATATTGCAATGTTTAGACAGGAAATCGTTACCTAGTAATCCTGTTATGTTCCCATGGTTGACAGTTTCAATGATATGAAACTTGCATGGATAAATCTTATCTAACGTTATGTGTCCTGTTATAGTTCCCTTTGATGAAATTTCCCCTGATATGGTGTTGAGTCGGATAATTTCTTTCCTATTTATATCTTGTTTCCTTTCTTCATTAATTTCTTCTTCTTTTATGAGACTTATTTCCGCTCCCGTGTCTATTATGAACAAATTTCTACTTCTTTGTGACACATTTAGGGGTAGGCTTACTATAGGTATTTCTGGACACGATCCACACCGCCTTTCTTTATCTGTTAGTGGCGACTCGCGGTGTGTCCAGTCGCCCCCTCGCAGTTTTCCGAGGACCTGTTTATGGTTTGTTTTTCCAGCTGTAATCGTTCCCATCTCTCCTTCAAATAACATCTGCTTTCCGTATGTCCAAGCGCCAGACAGAAGTTACACTTTTCTTCCGTATCGTTTGCCGTGGTGTGATTCACCTGGCGACCCCTATATCCATTTGGACCTGGATTTGTTTGGTTCCTACCGTGCGAGTTGCAGTTTTGTGCTGTGTGACCATAGGCCTTGCAACTTATGCAGAACGGTGTCATTTGTTTTGTGCGACACTCTGCCATTACATGTCCCTCGCGGTTGCAAAAATGGCATCTTATCTGTCGGCGATCCGGTCTGCCTCGTGGACTCCCCTGATTCCCACTTCGATAGTTATTCCCAGCCGGTTGGAAACTATTTCTGCGTGTTTGCTGGTACTGTTGACCCCCATTCCTGTAGTTCTGAGGACCTCTCTGATGGTACTCCTGCTTGATAACAAACGGTTGCTGCGGCCGTTGTGCGGGCACGTAAAAGTTGGGTTGGGTTGGTTGTTGCATCGGGCTGGCGACGTCCTGTTGCGGCTGCTGCATACACTGCTCCGTCTGTTCAAGTCTTCTGACCTTAGCCCCTATCGCCTCCAGCGTGTTCTCGACGTCTTGTAAGAGATAGAACTTGTAGTTCGAATTTAGCACCCCCATTTTGAAACAGTGTAGGCCTACTTCCTCTATTTCGGCTTTTAATCCATCTCCTCCATTAGGGTACTGCACGTCTGCAGCGTTCTTACAGGCAGCAATGAGGTCTTTCACCCTATTAAAATACCCCAATAATGTCTCCGTTGGTAGCTGGTGTACATTTCGAAGCTGAGTGTTCAACGTGATGTAGGATGCTCCCTGGAGTAGGTTTGCCCTCAATGTTGAAATTATCTCGTTCAATGTGTCGGTTCCACCTGCTTGTATCACTTCGAGTGCCCTGCCTCTTAATCGTGTTGGTAGCAATCGCGTGAATAATACTTTATCTGGAACCTCTGTGAGGATTTCATATCCTAGGCGCGCGCAATTTATAAATTCGTTTACCTCACATTGCTTGCGGGGCCCATCCTCTCCAGTCAAAATTGGCACATTGTTGTGAAGTATGCTATTCACCAGGGTTATGTTGGCCATCTTTTTAGTTTCTTCCTCTATTATATTCTCTTCTCCCACTACCTCACTATCTGTATGTCGTCGTGCTCTTTGTTGTCTGCTATCGCTGCAACCAGCTTTTTGTTCTGTTGTACTCGATTCGCCTACAGTCTCACTATCTGTATTCTTCCGGAGTTTCCGTTGCTTGTTACTACTACCTCCGGGGTCGGAATTAACTGAGTGCGTTCGGATATATCGTCTCCCGTTCCTAAGTGATACTACTTCTCGTAACAGGGGTCTTTGGACCTCTTCGTCGTTTTCTTCTTCTGGTATTATGTTATCCACTGCTTGCACCCGTTTGTCCTCCTGTTCTTCTGCCTGAGGATCTGCCTGAGGTTCTGCGTTATTCCCTTCCGTGTTGAATGTGAGTTCTACTTCTTGTTTATTAGGTGAAGCACCCGTGTTTGTGTTGTTTTCGTTGGTGTTTTCTGGGTTTGTGCGGTCTTCCCCGCTGAGTGTGCCCCCGTCTTTATTTGTGTTATCTCCTTCTGTGGATGCCCCACTAACAGCTAGTGCTTCCGGAATTTCCCCGATTTCTGTTTCTAATGTGAAGGAGTTTATTGTTTCTAAAAATTTCCTTAATTTTTTATTCACCGGAATTTTGGGTGTAGACGTGGCCATATATTCCGTTACTCTGTTTTTGCGTTGTTAACTCTATCATTGTCCTCTTATTATTCGCTTATTACTATTATTATTATTATTGTTTCATTCGTATTTATTTTTTTTTCTTTGTATATATTTTCTTTCCTTGTTTTTTTTTTTTTTCCCTATCTTTCTTCTTTTTTTTTTTTTTTCTATATCTTGTTTTTTTTTTTTTTTTTTTTTCTTTATATATGTATCTTTTTCTTTTTCTTTTTTTTTCTTTTATTTTTTTTTTTCTCTTTATATCCTTTTTTTTTCTTTTCTCTTTATATATATATCTTTTTTTTCTTTTTTTTTTTCAGATTATTACATCGAGTGTACAGGTGTTTCTTTCATACATTAATTCAACTACTCTGTTACAATGTAGATTCTCCATTAATTTTCATACATTAATTCAACTACTCTGTTACAATGTTTCCAATTATACAATTAAATGTTTGATTTTTTCTATTATATAATTTCTTTACCTTATTAACCTAAGTCTTTTAAGTTCCCTATAATTTTCTCATTATCTTATCACTAATTGCTTGTGCTCAGAAGTGTATTTACTCTTTTTTTTTTTTCTCTAAGTTCATCAAAACTCTTCAACCGAACAATTTCTAACGGTTGGCTAATTATATTTACTATTTTTATTTCTCTGAAAAGTTCTCAAATTCTACTCTAACCTCCTCTTAACCAATTTGCTAGAGGTAGGTCCGAAAAGCGGCTGCGCCAAATTTATGTGAAGAATCTCCCTCGACTCTAAACGTCGTTGGAGGAGAGAATCTCATAATAACACTCCTAAGAGTACACTTCTGAACACCAGTAAAAGTCGGTTGTTATACAATTCTAGTATTTATTTCCTATACATTTACTTTCCTTACTGACTAACAAATACAATTTTCACTTAGACTAAGCTGGATCGTTAAGGTTTGGTCGCCGAATTACACCTGGCCAACTTCTTCGCTTGCCGATATCTTCGCCGCTCGTTGTAGAGCCGTTGGAGTTCTTGCTCCACCCTTACTCGTTGTTCCCGACCCACGGCCAAGAGGAGTCGACGGCGCGTCTCTTCGAGATCCGCCCGGAATTGCGCCTCCTTTCCCGTTCGCTTCCTCGGGGGTAATTTCGGGACCTCTGGAGAGGTTTTCTGTAACGTCCGCCCCTTTATCCTCTCCCGGTATTCTTCAATTGTTAGAGGCCGGGGTCCAACCTTGGGGTTGCGGAGCTCCTCTTGAAGCTGTTGATTCTTGTCGTTCACTGGGAAAGAGTTGCCCAGTGATTACCAAGTATTAACGCTCGATAGGTTCAAAGAACCGTGATCGAGGCTTAAGCGGAGAGGCTAAGAGCTCTCATCCGCTAGTTCTTTATTAGTGACGAGGAGTTCATACTCACTTCTGGTTTGGTGATACTGGTATGCTGCCCGGTTGAACGGTCTGATCGTCTTCCTGGTACTTGGGTTGCTGGGCTGGTCTTCCTGGCGATCTGGTTCTTCCCGTCGTCGTCTGTCTAAGGTGACTGGTTGCCTCTCTGAGTAAGACTGACTGCTCCCTAATTTTCCCAATCCTTTTATTCCTGATTTTTACTGACGCCGCAGTCCCTACTCCGTCATTCTTTCCATGGTTTCTTTGACCCAATTTCAAAATCCGCGCCAAGTGCATTTTGCGCACAAACTTTGTGTCGCAATTTCGTAATTCGCGCGCACTGCACATTCTTCTCCAAATGGGTCACTTCGCGTCACGTTGATCGTCACGTTGTTTGATCATTTCGCCATCTAGCGGTGTCTAGTGGAGACGCCTATTTTAGTACAGATTTGTACTAGACGATCGCGACTTGTACTAGATTTGTACTAGATGATCGCGACTTGTACTAGATTTGTACTAGATGATCGCGACTTGTGACATGGCATGGTGACTGACATGTGTCATGGCGTGTGTGGTGTTTCTAGGTGAGTATTTTGACGTAATTGTGTTTCTAATGGCCTTTCTTTTTAGGATTCCTCGTCCTGGCCCGAACAATTCATCACAGTGTCGTCCAGGGGCACATTGTCGCCCCGGACATCCTTAACCAACTAGCTCCAAGAACCTGTGGTAGAAGCCTAAGATCATTTGAACCATATTCCCTTAGCTTTCACCGCACGGAACTTGGCAGGATGGAACCAGTTACACGTATGCTTAGGAAATATAACCAGGTAGCTCCGCTCCTCTTAGCTGAGGGTGGCACCACTAACGCTCGAACCATCTTTCGTACCTACGCCTTTGAAAGGTCTGCGTGACGGAGGTGTACTTGCCTGTGTCGGTTTTCCCTGTCTCGGTAGATCACCTTCTTTCTATTCTAGCTCTAACTGGTATTTTTCATTGTTTCTTTTTATGATTATGTATATTGTCTTCTTGTGTGAACTTGTATTAAGTTTGACAAATAAATAAAATAAATAAAAATATTTAAAAATAAGTGTTATTTTAGTTCGTTCCAAACTTATTAAAGTGTAATTCAATTTACAGAAAATGTGTGTGATTTAATATATGTATGAGATAGAACATGATTTTTTACACCAAATTTTGAGTTTATTGTAGTTAACGTCACTATATATTTGTTCTTTTGAATTTTAGAAAACTATACTCCTTAAAATAAGGGAATTCAAAAGTAATATATATACATTCAAAATCCGCGCGAAATTTAAAGAACAAGCCCTTAAAGTAACTCTGCAACTACTCTCCCACACAACGACACAAATACCAACACCAATATATGCTCTTATCAGATTTGTCAGATATGCTCTTATTCAACTTTGTTCCTTCATAGCGTTTCCTTCCAGTATTACTTATTCATTGGTCTATACTTAAACTGCATAGAGCTGCAACCAGTGCTGCCAGAAGGATTTTAACCAAACCCTCCGATGAGAGGCGTTCACGTAGCCCAAAGGTGGCATATTCCGGAAGAAAATGGATGTGGATTAATTTTTGAATTTTATTTTCCATGAAACTGCAATCTTTAACGAAAACGTTGAAATGAAGTTTATAATGGTAACACGAAGAATTTTTCCACTGTTAGTTTTATACCGCGTCTACACCGACCGAAATCTAGTAGATTAAGCGACTTGAGAAGATTTAGCCCGAAATCATGCTCAAACCTCCAAGATTTACCATACATTTTCGAAATCTTCTCGGGAGTAAATTTATTCGAAATCTGCACTAAATCACCTCAGTGACACCATCTAGTGCTGATCATTTGTGCCATTTTACCTCCTTTAGCACAATTTAGTACTCTTTCGACGTATCCGAAGTGAGTTCAATTGGTTGTTGTGCGCGCTGTTTAATTTCATTATGTGGCGCGATTTTTAATTTTGAAAATTTATTTTAGTTTTAATAAAAAGAAAATCAAAAGAGGCAAGGGAAGGAATGGACTATTGTCCAAGATAGTGTTGTAATAGATTTGAAGCAAAACAGAACCACAAAACACTACAATGTCACATGAAAAATGTCGAAGTGTCAAACTAAATCTCCTCGCTGGCGGTGTAAACGGGCGAGGAGATTTATCAAATCATCTCACGAAATCTACTAGATTTTGGTCGGTGTAAAAGCGGTATTACTTTGTAAAATATTCCGAATCTAATCAGTATTAATCACTGACAGTGTGACCAGATTTTGATTCAACATTCTGCTAGATGTTTGGGTAAATTGTGTTGAATTCTGCTAAACATTTTGAAAGCTGTTTTGATACTTTCTGACAACAGCTTTCAAACTGTTTCTTAATTTTAAGCTTTTCTAAAGCATAAGCTACATCTGGTGGGTCAGTGTTTTTTTTTATTTATTTATACAACTTAATACAAGTTCAAACTTATGATAACAGTAACAATGTGAAGAAAGAGAGCATACGTTAATAAGAGCTTAACCAGCAAACAATCGAAAGAAGTACATTGTACAGTCGGGTCAGGGAAATATGAGGGCACGGTTATGGGATTACGAAGTGGAAAGAGCGTCTGCACAGATCCGAAAGGTGGACCGTTGCTAATACCATTCTCAACATGCAGGAGAGGGGCGACCCGATTATATAATGTTAGCATACGCGTGACGGGCTCCATCCTGCCAAAGTCCGTGCAATGGAAGCTTATGGAAAACGGTCTGTCTGATCTAAGGTTTCTGGCCATTACACGGCGTCCAGAGAGTGATTGCAGTTGATCAACTGCAAACGATCCGCATAGGAAGGAAGGAGGAAAGGATCGGACTAGGGTAGGTTATGAAGAGCAAAGCGGAGAAAGCGCTTCTGCACGGACTCCACTCGCCAAATATGGAGTCCATGGTAAGGGGACCAGACCTAGAAGCGTGTTCTAATATTGGGCGAACAAGAGAGATATAGAGGGTTTTATATATGTAGCGGTCGTTGCATTCCCTAGCCCACCTTGAAATAAAGCCCAACATGACACTAGCTCTCCTTATCACGAAGTTTATGTGCTCGTGAAAGGAGAGTCTCGAATCCAGGTGGACACCAAGATCAAGGGTACAATTCACTACACCAATCGTGAAACCTTTAATCAAGAATGTGTGAGGCACGTTGTTCAACTTGCGGTGGAAACAGACGTGCTCGCACCTTGAGGTGTTAAGAATAAGGTTGCTTTTGTAGCACCAAATTGCGAAACGATTAAGATCCTGTTGCAGTTCAAAGTTGTCAGACGGATGGACAATGTTCTTAAAGATCTTTGTGTCGTCTGCATACGAGAGGATATAGGAGTTAAAAACTACCCTGGAGACATCATTGGTGGCACCGAAAAAAAGTCGAATTAGGTTGAGATAGGGTGAAAAGATTGGCTATAATGGTCAGAGGAGGGTAATGAGGGTCAGTGTTGCAGAGAACATTAGTGCAGGGGGAGACAGTCACGTTACTTGGGTCGTTAGATAAGACCAAATCCAACACACGCTGATTCTGGTTTTTAACCGGATTGATTTGAAATAGAGAGTGAGAGAAGATTGAGTCAGTAAAAGTCACTTCCGGAGTGGAGGTGGGATTAGATGCCGAAAGAGTTAGAGTCTGAGACTGCAATCCAGACAATGTTAGACGATGACGAATTTATTATAGAGTCTAATGTAGGAGGTAATTAGGGTAAGGTTGTGCAATGGAAAGTGGATTTTGACGGAAATGAGTTCCAGGGGTTCACTGGAAAAATCAGATTAAAGAGAGGCATTGACGGAGGATCGCACAGCGAGTAATACACCACTGCCGCTGATTAGGATCTCCAAGGCATCGATATCTGCGGAGCAGGGTATATTCATGGCCACAGATGTCATGGTCCTGGATATTAAAGTAAAGCCAGGATTCAGTCAAATATATTATATTATGGGGTAGGGAGTGGTATGAGAGGAAGATTGATTGCGGTTTAGTTCGGAGACATCTCACGTTTTGGTAGCAGCGAGAGAGGGAGGGGAGTTTTTTCTCGGCGAGGATGAGGCCGGAGAGGTGACGGAGGCAGGAAAACGTGCTATACATGGACTTCCAGCGGGGTGTCCCCTTGGGTGGAACTCCTTTATAAATACGTCTTTTGGCCAATCCAGTTTACATAGGAAGGAATCGAAGAGAGTGGGAGGGACAATAATCTTGAATGAAGAGCACCGTCCCTCTGCGAGCTTTATGACTTTAATATTGTTAGCACCTACATCAAGCCCGATGACGCTTGTTATATGGGAAATTATGTCATCCGTCGATGTAGAGGGCACGAGCTCAGTCACAAAAATGGATCTCGACTTAGGAACAGACCTCAGAGAACTTAGTGCCATCCGTGAAGCAGATTGCCGATTAGTATTGTCAGTTCTGGATTGAGTTTGCCATGGCAGTATTGGGGATGGAAACTGCTGATTGACAGTGCGTGACCAAGTGAGAGGGATTGAGTGAGGCTGGATAGTACACGTTAACGAGCAAGGGATCGGATTGGCCCCCTGGACAAGTGTGTAAGGGCTGACCCTTAGAGGACGCGCATATGTTTTGAATCCGAGTGTGAGGAGTGGATGAAGGGGTAGGATTCCTAGCTGGGCCTGAAGTGACACGACAATCGGTATTTGCAGGTCCAGACGGAGCGCTGGCAACTGTTTTGTTCTTTAGAGGAGGGGAGTGTGTTGTTAGGAAGGCGACATCTACGTCATCAGTAGGGCGGGTTGCAAACAGAACGTCAATAGGTGCATGGCAAGGAGGGGAAAAGGAAATGAGTGATTGAGCCGGAGGTAGCAGTAAGGAGGATATATGAGATCTCGTGATCATGGTGGAAATGGGAGGTACTGGACGCGCTGTGGAAGGAATTTTGGGAGGGTCAAATCGGAGGGGACCCACCAAGTTGATAACAAAACCCTTCAACGAGTTAATAGAGGCCGTAAGATTTGTGTGGATGTAGGTCGATTCTGTCAGTGAGGTTCTTTTCTACGCAGGTCCGAAACAATATCCAAAAGACGTGAGAACAGAGCCCTGAGAGAAAATTTGCGGCAATGCGAACAATACCAATAGACTCCAGAGTCTTTGGACACAATTTTATCAGCTATTGCGCCAGTCAGAATAACACATTTTGGTTGAAAACACCCACCACAGAAGCCGTGGCAAGATAAGAGCCTATCGGAGCTCCTATCCTTGCAGTTCGAGGCGGCACAAACTATCATATCATACCATACTGAACGTGCTGAAAGTCGTAGTACAAAGTTTTACAAAAATATTAAATACATTATATTAATGATATGAAGGAAACAATACAAAGAAAGGATAAAAAAGTGTACGTTAAGCAAAAGAAAAATGAATGAATATGTAATGAAAAAAAAACTAAATTAATAAGAATATGTAAAAGAAATGAGAAAATTGAAATGATAAGAATTGTTGTGATGCGTCGCGTCACCTAAAAAGAAGGGAGATTAGAACATAACAAATATACTATACGAGTCACTAACCATAGTCATAACACATATGAACCTAAAAAACATAATGCACCAGAAATTTAACATATCACTATACTCACTCGAACATGTCACGCGAGAAGTCGATGTCGATGTTGATGTTCACATAACGTAGTCCACATAACGAGTAACATAGTCCACACAGATAGTCCACACGGAGTATTTCATGGTGAATAAAACATAAGACTGCCTAAAAAACATAAAACACCAGAAGTTAAACATGCACTATACTTACCATCAAGCGTAAACACAACACGGTTAAACGACGTAAATAAACCTACAAATATGTAGAATATAAACAAACATACTATTTCATAACACTTACGTGAGAATTGGATCCCGGAAACCTATGTCAATAACATGAAATTCACTAACGAACATAAAACACGCGACATCGCAACACGATCTTAACCTAGACTGAAACGTCAAAACGAAGCATGGGGAAACGTAAACAACTCAATCAACTTACGCAGTTCTAAGAACCTCCTTCCGTCACCGGTAGATGGCCCCATGCAGAACTTAAGTGCGTTTCGTAACTGATGGCAGCCTCGCACCAACGGTCAAAAATCCCGGTTTCTTGGGATAAAAAACGGGGAAAAATTGGGGATATCACCAGTACTTGGGATCAACTTTACATCCTCACAAGTCAAGCAGACCTTATCAGATTGAAAAGGGAGTAGACGAACAAGGAAAAGTAAGTGGTCCAAACCGAACTAGGTTCTAGAAACCTGTCGGTTTTCTGGGAGCTTGAGTTTGAAAGTGTTCATAGTAACCCATCAAACTCAAGTTCGAATTTGCCAAACCGAATAAGGTTCTAGAAACAAATCGGTTCTCTGCGTTGGGAGCTCGAGCTTGAAAGTTGTCATAATAACCCATCAAACTCGAGCTCGAAGCTGCAAAACCGAACAAGGTTCTCGAAACCTATCGGTGCAGTAAGGGTGTAAGGATCACCCTTTTTAGTAATCGAATAATCACCCTGTTAAAAATTAGCAAAGACACTTTAGTACGATCAAATTTAGCATAGGAACATTATAACATTATACATTATATCACATTAGCGCAACACATTATAACAAATTAGTGAAAACACAAAGATTATAAATTATAACAAATTAGTGAAGACACAAAGATCATACATTATAACAAATTAGTGAAGACAATCACTAGCATAAGTATTAGAACAGAAATTTAGATTATGTACTTACCTGATGCACTTACCTAGCATAGTTGCACAATATACCTGGAACATAGGGGACATATGAAGAATCGATACTTAGAGCTAAGTGTAATCATTTCTTCATCAATTTTGGTTCTCATGGGAACTTAATTCCCATGAGGTTATTAAACTTAAGTTCAATCTAGAAAAACCATTATAAATAGCCTAATGATGATTGAATAAAGTCAGTTATTGTTTTAACATTGAACAGGAGAGTTGTCATTTGGATAATCACAGAGCACTGATTGGTGCTCTTCGTTATCATAACTATCTCACGTCAATATTGGTCGGTGCTTCAGACGAGCACTCCAATATGGTGAGCTTTTAAGTGTCCAATAATAATATAAACATTACATGGCGACCCTGCCAACTTGTATTTAGGAATCTTCAACAACACAAGCAAATGCTTCGACGTCGATGGTGACTGAAGATGGGCGAATTATTGTAAAAATCGACTTAAAGAAGATAAACTATGAGACGTACAAACTGAGGAGGAAACCTACTTTGGAGGAAAAACTCAGAGACCCGCTTAATAGACCAAGGCCTAGGTATCCTGACAAGCAACGAAAAGCTCCAAAACAAAAAATAAAAAAGAAGCGAGGGGGAAAACAACGCCAAATAAGGAAGCAACTAGTCGAGCTTCACAAACTGGCAGCAATTACCGCTGGTCCCTTTAAAACACAGTTGTTATTAAAAATTAATAACTTGAAAACCTTAAAGAAAAATTATAAAAAGCTGCATGATGAGGAAATTATAGTTGATTAATTGTGAAATATTGAAAAAAAAAAAAAATAATAAATAGTGTATTTAAGTAAAATTTGTGAATTGTATTGCTTATTGGGTCATCATGGGCGCCTTCAATAGTAACCGTAAAGAATTTAAAGAAGAATTTGTCATTAATAACAATGCTGCTGCTTCTAATAATAATATTTTCCAACAAAGGAATCTAAGTGATTTTCAACTAGTTCTTTTGATTCTTTTGATTTCATGCGCTTTCGTATTACTCAAAACAATATTTATGAAAAACTGTTTCTAAGCAGGTTATGCAGAATGCATAATAATGGCGTCAGGCTTGCAAACCCTTTCTCAAGATTTAAAGAAAATTTTAGACAATTTTAAGAAAACTCCCAATAGATCCTATAGTTCACAATATTTATTGGAAAAGCAAATATGTATAAAAAAGATAAGAGAGGAATTTAAAACAGGATATTTAGAATTTTTGAAAGCAGATAAAGACTATAACCTTAAAAACAAATTTTGATAAAATTTATGCGCAGGTAAATGAAATTATTGATAATAAAGCTTCAATTTATTTGCGAACAAGTAATTCTGATATACATATTGTAAAAATGGCGTAATTTGACATAACCACAGCCATTAAGGTTATACCCGAATTTAAAAGTGAAATAAGAGAACTGGGCAATTTCCTGAATATAATAGAATTTCTACATGACACACTCAAAGATGACACTGAGAAAGCCAAGCTCATAAAATTCGTCTTGAAAACAAGACTAGCAGACAATGTCAAAAATAAACTTATAACATATTCTGCTCCAACTAATTTGAGAACTTTACTAGATGTTTTACAAAAAGTATTTAAGCCAAACAAAACTTCACTGTCAATACAGTCAGAATTGGCAAAAATATTTCAAGGAAACAAAACCATTTCTGATTATGTTCAAAAGATAGAAAATTTAATGTCCCAATTAAATATGCTGCAAATTTCTGAACAAGGTGAATCGCACCGAGACATAATCTCGACATTAAACGAACAAATTGCATTAAATGCATTTAAGAATGGTCTCAATGAACCAATAAAATCAACTGTCTTTGCAGCCAGGCCCACCAAATTACAAGATGCAATTCAAGTAGCTTCTGAATTGGATCGTCCCAATAATCAAGCAAGCGTCTTCCATTATAACAAATATTGTGGATATAATAATTTCCGTAGAAATAATAATATGAACAACTATCAGAATCCTCCTAGAAACCCAAATTTTTCCCTACGACGAAATTTTAATTTTAATAGACCCAACAATAATAGGCGACCCCAGCAGTCATCTTACAACAATGTAAGATCGAGAAATAACACAAATAAAAGAAATACGAATTATAATAAAAGGGTTAATGTGGTTACGTCAGAAGATGTTGAGCGCACTGAATCGGGAAACGCAGAAAACCCCGAATCGGAGACGGGGATAAACAATTTATTTCAAGAACAGTAAGAGTATTCACTCTAGATAGCCATTTGACCAACTTCATATATTTAAAAACGGATGTATCCCAAGTGTCACTTTCATTTTTAATAGACACAGGTGCTGATATATCAATTATAAAAATAAATAAGTTAAATAATTTAAATAATATATCGACTGAAAGTATACGTGAAATATCAGGTGTAACAAATTCAAAATCTAAGAAAGAATTCGAAACTAAATATATCAGGTCAAAATATTTATCAAAAATTTCATGTGGTTGAGGAAGCATTTCCAATCTTAACAGATGGCATATTGGGTAGAGACTTTTTAATTAAGACTTCATGTAAATTAGATTATGAATCTTTCACGATAACATTATTACTAGAAGATGGGGATGTTACACTTCCAATGCATAGAAGAATGCCAAAAATTGAACAAATAGTTTACAGAAAGCTCATGAAAGAATTAAAGTAATATTTAATGATGCAAAAATAAGAAGAAAATATTATTTTGACAAATCAGCTAAGCCACTAAAAATAAAAATAGGAGACAGAGTACTGTTAAAAAATGAAAATAAGAAAAAATTAAATAAGCAATACAATGGTCCTTTTGAAGTATTGGACATAGATGATGTAAACGTAAAATTAAGGATAGAAGATAAGATTAAATATGTGCACAAAAATAGGTTAAAAGCAATTGGTTAAAAAAAAAAAAAAAAAAAAAAAATTGCGATAAGATAGTAAATAAAAACATACTTAAGTCTCGTATAACAAATGTAATCATCATTATTGTAGTAACATATATTATATATTATTATCATTGTCAGAGTACAACCCAGAAAGAAGTCAACTGGGATGAAATCTTTGAAGAAACAGCAAAATTGTTCAGCGAACTAAGGCTGGATGAACCGGAAGAAGAGCAAATTCGCAGTCAAGAAGAAATAGAAGATGCATTTAGAGCCGGCGATGAAATTCGAATGATGATTTGGCAAAGCGAGAGACGTAAATCACGTGACGAAAGAAGGAGGGGTTGATTCTCCACAACAAAAGATGCCAGAACCAGAAGAATCACCGAACAAAAGAGTGGCAAGCAGCAAAGAAGCGAGAGAAAATCACGGGACAAAAATTAAATGCATAATTATGTCAGTATTTAGAGCAAATCTTTAACAAAAAAAAAGTTTTTAAAACCCAAAATAAATTCTAAAAATTTTTTCTTAAACGGTGGGGATGTAAGGATCACCCTTTTTAGTAATGGAATAATCACCCTGTTAAAAATTAGCAAAGACACTTTAGTACGATCAAATTTAGCATAGGAACATTATAACATTATACATTATAACACATTAGCGCAACACATTATAACAAATTAGTGAAGACACAAAGATTATAAATTATAACAAATTGGTGAAGGCACAAAGATCATACATTATAACAAATTAGTGTAGACAATCACTAGCGTAAGTATTAGAACAGAAATTTAGATTATGTACTTACCTGATGCACTTACCTAGCATAGTTGCACAATATACCTGGAACATAGGGGACATATGAAGAATCGATACTTGGAGCTAAGTGTAATCATTTCTTCATCAATTTTGGTTCTCATGGGAACTTAATTCCCATGAGGTTATTAAACTTAAGTTCAATCTAGAAAAACCATTATAAATAGCCTAATGATGATTGAATAAAGTCAGTTATTGTTTTAACATTGAACAGGAGAGTTGTCATTTGGATAATCACAGGGCACTGATTGGTGCTCTTCGTTATCATAACTATCTCACGTCAATATTGGTCGGTGCTTCAGACGAGCACTTCAATATGGTGAGCATTTAAGTCTCCAATAATAATATAAACATTACAAGGGACTTCGTGTTGAAAGAGGTTTAGTAACCCATCAACTAGAGTCCGGAATATCCCATCGAACAAGGTTCTAGACCCACCGATTTTGGGGGGAACTTCTAGTTGAAAGTGGTCGCCAGAACCCATCAACCTAGTTCCAAGTACGGTGTAGTTATTGAAGTGGCTATTTCACAGTGTCGGGGACGTCGCAAATAACATTGGAGGAGGCGTTGCGCGATCCCAGGGCCGGACCGAAGCCGATTACCTTGGAGGAATACCGGGCCAGGATTCGGGGCAAGAAGGAGGTCGTCGTGCCACCGGCCGTGGAATAGGAGCGTCCCGTCAAGTATCTTACTGGGGTGGAGGCCAACTTCAGGCGGGCCATAGAAGAGGTCCGGCGTCGTCTGCTGCTGGCGGAGTGACTACGAATCAGCAGGGAGATCCAGCGGCTCCATAATGACCGTTTGAAGTACCGCCGTACTAAGAGGAGTAAGAATAAAAATAAGAAAAGAATTTTAAATTAGGTTAGGGTTAAGGAATGAAATAAAAACTGAATAAATAAGGAGTAAAACATAAACTGGAAATTTAGAAACATGAATTTAGTCAAGGCAAGTTGAATCTGTCTGAGTAGTGGAATGAAAAAATAATTAGTAGATTAGTTTATAGAAGGAATGAAATGGTCGCATGGACGTTTGATTTGTATAAAATATTAGGAAGATAATTAGTAGATTGGTCGCATGTACGTTTGATTTGTATAAAATATTAGGAAGATAACTAGTAGATCGGTCGCATGGACGTTTGATTTGTATAAAATATTAGGAAGGTAATTAGCAGATTGGTCGTATGGACGTTTGATTTAAAGCTTTAGAAAAGTGAATGAAAATGTAAATGAGAATTGTAGTTAGTATATGCACAATAATAAATATTAAGCCAACCCAAAATTTGTGTAAAGCCTACCCTCAACATTGAACTAACAACTGGTTAACACTGAAAATAAAAACCATAACAAAATGGAAAAAAATACATAACAGAATAAATAAAAAGGAATGCGAGCCTGGTAATCCCAAAGCAGTCTGAATAGTCCGTGAATGATCAGCTGGGAATCCTCCTACGTACAGAGGAGGTTGGTAACTGCGACTGGATGCTGTTGTATAACCCAGGTCAGAAATACTGGAGCTGTAACTGGCTAATCCACTGATTGTACGGCGATTTCAATTAGGCACTCTGATTTCAAACGGTGCACAAATTCAAAATTTAATTCACAATTTCTTGTTAATGATGTAACCAATGATTGAACGGCACAGTAGCACTTTGGAAAAAAGTCACAGGAGAAGTTGGAGAAGTTTAACAGTTTAAGGTGGTTTTAGCCTTCATTAATTTTGCAGAATTTAAAAATTTTAACAGTTGAAAGAGTTGATTCAGCGCTAGATTTGCTTGTAATTAATTTATCGCGGAACTTTTTGGGTAGAATATTCACTATCACTGTATTTTCCTAATTTTAAAGTTAATTTCACTGTGATTGAATGAATGTGCAATTCAACGGGGACAAAAAATCAAACCGTTACTCGGTTTCGGCAACTTGGAAACAAAAAATGACTCAATGGAATGCAATATACTCCGTATAATCCCGTTTTTTGTTTTTTAGAGGAAAGGAGGGAAACTAACATCTAAAATTCGCTTAATAGTCTTTGAAAACTTATCTCACTTCACTTAAAGTTTATTTATATATGCCAGTGCTGAGTCTTGAGCCATCATGATCATATTTTTGGAAGGCGTATAATTTACGTCTTTTTCTTCTTGTATTACAAGTGTCGAGAATCAACTAACTAATAATTAACTAACAACATACCTTTCCTGAGTTTGACCGATCTGACGACCGATTCACAGAAATGCCTACCTTTCCCGACATACAAATATGCTTACCTTTCCCGACTCACAAAATTGGTTACCTTTCCTGACTCACAGAAATGGAGACTAGAGTTCGAAATGCTTCCTTTCCTGACTCACAGAAATTCTTACCTTTCGACTGACCTAAATATTATTTTCAAAATATTTACGACTCTCAATTTTCATACTTATGATTGCAACATGTAATTTTAATTTTAATGCTTAGTCTTAAGATATATTTTGTTATAAATAAGAACCATTTTTGGAATAAGATTATTAATTAATAACTCGAGACCACAAACATTGTGTTTTGTTCAAAGACGGCGAATTGAAATCGGCATCTTGCCTCGCCTTAACTAAAGGGAATTTACCAGGATGGCGGCTAAGACGGCCCGTGCCACGCCTGTTTTAATCCCAAGTTTAAACATTACACAAGAAATTTTGGCGGAACGTACTCGTTCTTAAATTTGTTCCGTAAGTCCGTAATTTCAGAGAATATACGCTCACAAGCCGTATTGGACATAGGCATAATCATCATGGCCTTTGTAAAATTGACCAAAAGTGGACACTTTCTATTTCCATCTGCCCTGGTCACTTCGGTTTCGGAATCCATTGCTGTGCTACCAGAACTTCCTCGCAATGCTAGCAGATCGCTCACTGTCATGTCCGATGTTATTCCCCTACATTCGTTGTCAATTGTTTGTATGTCAGGCACATGTACCAAATTGGGAAATTTTGAACCTATAATATATTGATCAAAATTGTGAATTCCTTGTAAACCACATTTTACGGATCAAGAAAATGAATGTGCGCAAATAATTTACTAATGGGTAAACGCGATTTTAAAAATAAAATCCAGAAAGTTAGTAAAGGGCGAATCCTGGTAATTGTCTGGTGAAGTTTTGTCTGATTATGCTAAAGTTTGCCAAATTTTGCAATTCTGCTAAGCCTTAAATTTGTGGCTAAATTCTGCCAAAATAGCCGAATTCTGCTAAATCTGGTAATCCGGATCACTGTGCATGTTGGTAAGTAGAAGATCAATATAACATTGATAAGTTTAAATTAAGGTTGAAATCATCGGTAAATTTCTCCTGTTTTCATTGTTGGTGGTTGAAAGTCTAAAACATAGTTTGGTGATATTATGTATATATTATTGATATTATTGAAATCGTTCCTGAAGTTTTATAAAGTGTTCTAAGTTATAGCGCTGACAGGTGAGTTATCACAGAGCCGTAGTTGTTTCCACGGAGTTACTGTTGGATGTAGTGTTGAAGAAGATTAGCGAGTGAGGTCTGCTGGTGTGGTTGTTGGCACCCGGTTGCTGGGTGAGCGCAAATGTCCTGTCGGATCAGCGACAAAATAGTTGAAGTGAAGGAGAGTTGTTGTTGTGAAGTAGAGATGGCGAAAAAAGTGATTTACCAATCACAGTCGGAGAAGAGACTGTGATTCAAAAATCCCAGTGAGAAATCACCATGATTTTGGAATGTTGTTCCTTTTGAACAGACACGGGCATCAAAATTGCCCGTTAATACCTTCCGCATTGATAAAATAATAAAAAAATTAAAAATTCATCCAATATAATTGTTGATTCATTCAAAAATTGTCTTAGGAAGAGAAAAAAATTTAATTGTTTGGCAAAAAATTTTAAAAAGGGCATAAAACAGCGTTATTTCGGAGTCGGAGTCTGTCAGAGTTCCGAACACTGGAATCGATTCGGTCAACGGAATCGTTCCGATCACCGGAATCGTTCTGTTTCTCAACTCTCAATCACCATGGCTTATGTGAGAAGAAAGCGAGAGTTCGGTTTAACGTCACGACAACAACGTAGGGATGTCGGTCGGAAATTAAAAAAATATCGATATATATCGTATCGATATATTCTGGGAATATCGAAATCGATATTTATCGTTTGCAATATAAATATCGATTGATCGATATATCGGTTCAATTTATTAAAGAATGATCGCGTTCTAAAAAATAGTATATATTTATCGTTAATCACATATTTCGTGAAAAGATAAATTTTCTTTTTCTCAAAATATATATATATAATAATTTTTCCTTATTCACGGTAGAAGTTATATATATGTCGGGCTGAAAAATATCGTTTTTTCATACCTTTTCGATAGTAAGAATTTTATATCGATATATCGGAAAATTATATATCGCTTAAAAATATCGATATATCGAACAAATAATATCGATATTTCGATATTTTTTCTACATCCCTACGACAACGTACTTGCTGGCGAACACATATGCGGTTAATCACAGCTGTTGGGTATGTGTGTGCTACAAGAAAGAGGCCGAAGCACGAAACGAAGCGACGGTAACAATAATCAACCAGATTTTCTATATTCAATTTCATTACATTCGTGAGGCTGAGCGTAAGCAGTTGTCGAGTGGATGCGGTTTGTCGCAGTGAAAATTTCAACAAGAACAATTGCTATGATTTTGTCACTTAGATTCAGATTGAACAGTCATAGTGAAACTCCAGACCTAAAAATCACAGTGATTCAATTACTATGACATGAAATTGCTCCCATCTCTATAGTGGTGGAGAGTTGAAGTAAAGGAGTTATCTGAGTGGTCTCCAAGTGGTCCGGTGCCAGAGTCACAGTTTGGAGTTCATGATTGATAGAATGACGACCTTATGTTTTTTGTTTCTTTGATATTATCTTTTGCAAAAGAGGAGCAATGCGTTTATGTGTGTTTTATTTTCAGGTGACTGAGATATAGAGAAGAGGAAAAAGTTGTTCTTCAAGTCACAGTAACAGTCGTGACAGTGACAAGAAAGCACAGTTACAAATCACTGTCACAAAGTTACTTCAATGACTCAAGTAAAAAAGGTTTGTGTTTGTTTCGAAATGAATAGGTAAATGTAAAATTCATTCACGCTAAGAAAAACTTCAAAAATATTCAAAATGAATGTCTCTAATATAAAATGTTTTACATAGATAGGAACACATTGTTAAACACATTTATTTTATACATACGTTATTTAAAATTATTTTTAAATAAATATCTATCGTGCCAATATCCTTGACCAATTCTATTACAATATCCCACGTACTGCAGCTTTTGTTTTCTGTCTTTAAGTATATCGTATACGCAGTATCGATTTCAACATTTTTGCCTTCATTCTTTTCTTCAATTTGGGTTTAATCAAATTCATTGTGCTGAAGACTCTTTCTACATCAGCATTCGATATAGGCACACATAGCATTTGCATTGCGAATTTTGCGATATTTTGCTACGGGTTTTCATTCAATGAGTCCAGATACTCCAAAACCTTGCACCAAAATAGTCTGGTACAGTAGAATGGATCAATAGGGACCAGACCCCATCCGGATAATCAAATATAGGATAGTTGCATTTTTTAAGAAAACAAGGTAGTTTTAAAGAAACAAATTTAGTTTAGAAGCCAGATTTCGTGAAAGTAAATCACTAACTGGCGTGGCAGAGGTGTAGAACACCTCACAGGGCGGCGTTGACTCATGGGGTTTTTCGGACGAGTTTTTTTCTCAAGCATAATGAAAGTGGGATTGATTCGAATGATTGGAGTTCGGTTAATCGGAATTCTACTGTATCATTAACGTTATTCCATTTAACTAGCGTGAGATCACTGAACTCAGTTTCCAGTGTCGAAATTTCGCTTGGCTTGTAGGTGAAAATATGCTGATATTTTCCAAAATATCAATTATGTCGAGTAGTCTTTGGTGAATCTGTTGTATAAGGCATATAGTAAAGTGCATGCATCTCTTTCTGAGAATTTCTTGGTCATACTCGGAATATCCGGTTTTGTTTTTGACGTGAAAACGGCTTTCTTCTCGTTGAGTATGTACATTGGTAGCCAGTCTAAACCACGAGACTGATAACGCGATAACAACGGTTGAGGTCACAGTGGATAGAACATATGTGTACGTCAAAACCCCCTGGATGTGGTAGTAATACAAGCCATGAACCAGACTTTTCTACTACCACACCCTTAGCATCAGAGGGCCGGTTGCCACATCGAAGAATATGAAATTTCATACGAGAAATGAAATTTTCATTGCGGGAATTTTGAAAAACGCAAATATTTTATACTAAAATCACTTTGTTATTCATTTTATGATATTTTTTATATACAAAAATGAATACAATTATATAGAAATAAGTATTAAAATATATTTATATACAGAAAAGTGGAATAAAATTAAATTATATAGGAAAAAAAATTCACATATATAAAAATTGAATGAGAAAATTGCGTTATTTACAAATTAACAAAACAAAAGCCAAATATACGATATATAAAACAATAACAAGGGAAATCAACAAAAAATAATAAAAAAAATTAAAATTATAAAATATATATATGAAATCTTAACAATTTTTGTACCTGAAAAATTAAATAAAACACCACTTGTTATTCTATTTCAAGTTTTCTTTATTATAAAAAATTGAAATTTACATAAATCATTTTTAACATGTTACATTTATAAACGTTTTATTTAAATTGTTACATATTTTCACAAGTTCAGCATATAAAAACAATTTTTTTTTAGCAATTTATATATTGCCATAATTTACTTTATATTCAAACCATCACAATAAATTGTTATTTTATTATTTTTTATTATGTCATTATTAATAAAAATATTATTTCACTATTTTAGAATCACAAACACTAACTTTAATAAATATTTGCGTTTGTTTACCGACAAAACAACAAACGTCAAAATTTATATCGCCGACAAAATCCGATTTTGTGCGCGTTTGGCGGATTTTTCGATTTAGAATTTGTTTTATATTAATTACAAATACTTTAACAATAGCACTCATCCTAAATTTTATCTCAAATAACCACTTTAAACACTTAAATTACATGAAATTCGCGGACGAAATAAAAAACGCGATGAATTTCTCGTACTTCATTACGCGAAATATCGAGAGACGACGGCCCTTACACACACATAGGCAAAATCTGCTTCATGGCTTGTCAAGACCACTACATCCAGGGGGTTTTGGTGTACGTATTTATTGTGTGGCGCATGTTTTTCCCGTGACGTCATCGGGCTAGTGCAAGCGCCCAAGCGTGATTGTTGTTTTTTAACGTTGTGTGAGGATATTTATGAGTGTAGTGTGAGAACGCGTTGAAAAATGGTACCAAGACCTACAGCGAAACAATAAAACTTATGTTCGAAATATAAGCAAAAATCGGTATGAATTTGAAAATCGAAAATATTAGGAAGATATCATCTCATATGAAACGTAAATATGCACCGAATTGTAAAAAACTCAAATGGGAGAAAACCCGCATCAAACCGAATATTCAAAGCCAAAAATGTTCAGTGCCGAGCAAGTGTGAGAACTACGGCGGCATCGAAGAATAAACTTGTGATTTATCCATTCTGTAACCGTACTACTCTTTATAACCATTGTAATTAATAGTTTGATAATTAAAGTACATATTTTTACCAAAATTTTGTTTTAATTTTTTTGACGTTGAAAAGGTCTTTTCGCTCGTTAAGTGCACTGATAGCCAGTCAAACTTTCTTGCGGTACAATATACCGTCAGATTTCAATCGCAAATAGCTACGAGGCTAATAAAGCGATAACAACTGCTGGGGTCACAATGGATAGAGAATTTCTGTATGTGTTTATCGTTCAGCTTTGGTTTTGCGCGTGACGTCACCGGGCTAGTTCACTTACGCATAAGCGTTGCGCAAAATTATAAATCAGTGAAGCGTGAGAGCCCGATCATGTAGGACGTTTGTTCGGGTGTCATTGTAAGGAGTTTGAGAAGAGCTACCAGGACTAAAAGTTAAACAATAAAAAATTTTGATGCAAAAATTTGCGACATTCACCGAGTACTCTCCAAACCACCAAAAACGGAGTATGAAAGGGAGTATGCCGAATCACTGCACGAGGCGTGCAATGGGTTGTACCAAGGGGTATGCGTCAACAAGTAGTAAGATCAGTACATGACGACATGGGCAATTTGGCATTAGAGAAGACACTTTATAGATTATGTGAACACTATTGGTTCCCCCCTATGCGCGAATATGTACAAAAGTATGTTATATTTTTATATTTGTAAGTAACCAGTTGAAAATTTAGTGTTGAGGGTAGGCGTTACACAAATTGTGGGTTGGTTAACTTAATATTTATTAGTGTTTATATACAACTTACAATTTTCATTTTCATTTTCCATTCATCCTAATGCTTTATGCAATCCAAATCTCAATGAAACCAATCGTTTCATCCTTTATATAAACCAATCTACTAACTACATATTTACCTAATGCTTACATATAATCCAGTCTGAAATTAATTTATTATTGCACTTCTCAGACAAATTCAAATTTATTTTACTTCTCGACCAAATTCATTTTTTTTTATTTACAAATTCCCAATGTATCTTATTTTAATTTTAACCTTAATCTAATATACAATTTTTTATTTTTCTTTTTATTCTTCTCACCGCGTTTAGTACGGCGGTATTTCATGCGGTCATTATGGAGCCGCTGGATTTCCCTGCTGATTTGCAGTCGCTCCTCCTTACCTACAGCCAACAGCAGGCGACGCCGAACCTCTTCTATAGCTAGCCTGAAGTTGGCCTCCACCCCAGTCGCTACTTGACGGGACGCTCCTTTACTACGGCTGGTGGTACGACGACCTCCTTCTTGCCCCGATTCCTGGACCGGTATTCTTCCAAAGTTATAGGCTTCGGACCGGCCCTAGGATCCCGCCACGCCTCCTCTAAAGATACCTTCGACGTCCCCGACACGGTGGAGTAGCCACTTTAATCGAAGCGACGTATTTTTTTTTGTTTGGGAACAAGGTTGATGGGCTCTGACGACCACTTTCATCTAGAGGTTCCCCCCCAAGATCGATAGGTTTCTAGAACCTTGTTCGATGGGATATTTCGGACTCTAGTTGATGGGTTACTAAACCTCTTTCAGCGCGAAGTTCCTCACTGCACCGATAGGTTTCGAGAACCTTGTTCGGTTTGGCAGCTTCGAGCTCGAGTTTGATGGGTTACTACGACCACTTTCAAACTCAAGCTCCCAAGAAAAACCAATAGCTTTCTTGAGCCTTGTTCGATTTGGATTACTTACTTCTCCTATTGGACTACTCCCTATTAACAGGCCTGTATTCCGCACTTAGGATCTTAAGTCGTTGCAATTGGTTCCCAACTACTGGTGGTCTTACTAATTTTGCTCCGCTTTTTATCACAGGAAACAGGGATTTTCGACCGTTGGTGCGAGGTTGCCATCAATTACGAAACCCACTTAGTGTGCCAGGGCGCCATCTACCGGTGACTGGTGGAGTTTCTTAGAACTGCGTTGTCACATTTGTTGTTAACATTTCCACATGTTTCGTTTTGACGTTTTCAGTCTAGGTTTATACCGCGTTTACACCGACCGAAATCTAGTAGATTTTGTGAGATGATTTGATAAATCTTCTCGCTCGTTTACACCGCCAGTGAGGAGATTTAGTTTGACACTTCGACATTTTTCATGTGAAATTGTAGTATTTTGTGTTTCTGTTTTGCATCATATCTATTACAAAACTGCTTGGATAATAAATCATGCCGACCTTCGCCTCTTTTGAATTTTTTTTTATTAAAACTAAAATAAATTTTCAAAATCAAAAATCGCGCCACATAATAAAATTGAACATCGCGCACAACAACCAATTGAACTCACTTCGGATACGTCGAAAGAGTACTAAATTGTGCTGAAGGACGTAAAATAGCACAAATGATCACCACTAGATGGTGCCACTGAGGTGATTTAGTGCAGATTTTGAATAAATCTACTCCCGAGAAGATTTCGAAAATGTATGGTAAATCTTGGAGGTTTCAGCAAGATTTCGGGTTAAATCTTCTCAAGTCGCTTAATCTAGTAGTCGGTCGGTGTAAGCGCCGTATTAGACCGTGTTGTGATGTCGCGTGTTTTATGTTTGTGGGTGAATTTTATGTTATTAACATGGGTTTCCGACATGCAATGCTCACGTAAGTATTATGAATGATGTATTTATGTATATTCTATATATTTGTAGGTTTATTTACATTGAAGTACTTCGTGGCTATCGTGATCATAAACGTGTTTTGTTTATGCTTGATGGTAATTATAGTGCATGTATAACTTCTGGTGCATTATGTTTTTTAGGTCGTCTTATGTTACTATGTGATGCGTTCCATTCAGTGCGCATCAATGTGGACATCAACATCAACTTCTCGTGTTGTGGTTCTTCTTGGTAGTGAGTATAGTGACATGTTCAGTTTCTTATGTTCTAGTCTCTTTTCTTTTTAGGTGACGCGACGCATCACAACATTCCTCCCCCTTTTAGAAGTCCTTCAGGGTGAGTGGCGGTTTCTAGGCTAAAGGTGGGATACTAGGATCCTCGAAGTTTGCAATTGAGAGTATGAACTGGTTAGGGGGTTCGCGAGATTCAAGTGCAAGTGGTATTTTCGTGATTAAGGTAGTTTTAGCTTATATTCTTGGCGTTGTAGCTCTCGTTTTCCTTGAATTTTCTTTATTTCTCTTTACAATTTACATTAACTCAATTTTTATCTTAATTTAGTTGATTTTGTTTTTTGCTTTTTGCCTCCTACCTCTCGGGCCCTTTTAGTATTGTCTGAATTTGTCCAGCTTCTCCATGGCTGGCGGTTCTTCTGTTTCTGGTTTGCCCAACTGAAGTTGTTGAAATAGTTGGTCTGTTTCCTGCAGGATGGATTCGAATTGAATTTGTTGGTACAGCTGGTCTGCTTCTTGCAGGATGTTGTCCCACTCGACCTTCGTTAGTCTCAAATCATCAACTTCATCTGATACAATGTTCTGATTCATGTTTGGTCTGGTGATTAGGGATAATGTCATTATTAATGCGTGGACTATAGGGTACTGTTGGGGCTATCGTGGGCGGGGACGTGTGTTTTAATTTTAATTAAATAGCTTCAATCGGTTGTTATGTACGCAGCGTTTACGATTGCCTATCCTTATGGTGCTATTGACCGGACTGTTTATAGCTACCACTTTGTACGGTCCCACCCAATGCTGTGTCAATTTTTTTTTCGAGCTCCGTCTCGCAGCAGTACTTGGTCCCCGAGATGTATTTTTAATGGGTCGGTCTTTTGATCGTAATACTCTTTGGATTGGATCTTAATCTCTTCCAAATTCCTTCGTGCGGTTTGATATGCTCTCTGGAGTTTGTTTCTTAGTTGCAGGAAATAGTTCTCGTATTCTGGTTGGGGAGCTTTCTTCAAATTGCTCGGAAGAGGGGCGGAGAAGCCGTATAAACAATCCATTGGCGTTAGTTTCGTGGTTGTGTGTATACTATTATTGCTGACAAACATTGCTGCTCGCAGATGCTCATCCCAATTTGTTTGGTTGTCGTCTACAAAATTTCTTAGATACTCGATCAGAGGCCTATGTTATCTCTCCAATGCTCCGTTGGATTGGGGGTGGTATGGTATTGTTTCGGTCTTCCGTATCTTAAATAACTTGCACACTTCCCTGAACATTTCGGAAGTGAAGTTGGCTCCTTGGTCGGTAATTAATTTTGTTGGTATTCTGTAACGACTTATTATTTCCTCCACAAAAGCTTGTGCTGCAGTTTTAGCCTCCATATTTTGAAGTGGTATTACATCCATGAAGCGAGTCAAATCGTCAAACTTAGGATATACTTGTTCCGGCGTGGTGTTTCTGGAAGTGGACCAACAATGTCCATATAAACCTTATCGAAGGGTTGTATGGCCATGTCCGTTATAACCATCGGCTCTCTATGCTCTCTGCTTAACTTATTCACCTGGCATTTCTTGCATTTTCGTATATGCTTTTTGATATCCCTCAGCATTCCCTTCCAGTAGAATTCTCTCTTCAGGCGGTGATATGTTTTGAATACCCCTTGATGGCCTCCTAGGGGTGCATCATGACAGTCTCGTAGTATGGTTTCTATCTCCTGATGGTCCGTTAAAACTCTTATGTGTGGTTTTTCCCGTTCAGGTATTTTGCCTGGTGATGCATGCTCGCGAATTTCGCTTGTGGTTAAACCTTTTGCTTCTATTTCTTCCAATTTTTGATTTTGTTCCCTCGCTTGTTTCGGCGTGGTTACTAGCACGTCATAGGGGATCCTACTTAAGGCGCCTGCGTTGTTATTTTTGCGTCCCTCTTTGTATTCTATCTCGAACCTGTAGTCGGATAGTTTGTGCCATAAGCGTAAAATTCTTCATGTTGGATCCTTGATACTTATAGCTCCTCTTAGTGGTTTGTGGTCGGTAAATACTGTGAATGGTCGTCCGTACAGGTAGCATCTGAAGTTCTTAACTGCCCATACTATGGCCAAGAGTTCCCGTTCTATTGTAGAATAATTTCTTTCTGCTTCGTTCAATGTCCTACTAGCATAAGTTATGGGTTTCTCTTCGCTGGGTTGACCTTGTGCTAGTACTGCGCCAAGTGCTTCTCTGCTCGCATCTGTGTATAGCTTGAATGGTTCTTTAAGGTTTGGGTATCTAAGTACCGGCGGACTTATCAATTTCTGTTTGAGAGTGTTGAAAGTAAGGATGTCAAAATTTTTAAAAGCTCCGGTTTTTCGGTTAACCGATTTTTATTTGTTTAATTTTAATTGTTGGGTTAAAAACCGATCAAATTCACCGGTTTTCCGGTTAACCATATTTTTTGATAATAAAATAATGGAAATAATGTCTATTGTCTACGGATAAAGATGTTTGACAGTGACCAGGGTCGTATATTAACCCACACATGAAGTATTCACACTAAAACAAATGTTTATTTTATAAATAAACATAATATAAATAATAGTAATATAAATTACAAATAAAAATGTTGATGAACATGGACGCACATGTACTCCCTGTCAGAGCTTAGGTTAACAGGTTAACAGAAAGAAGAGAAAAAAGCGGTTAACCGCGGTTAATAAATCGCAATGCTCCGGTTTTTCGGTTATACCGACGGTTTTTTGACGTCCCTAGTTGAAAGCGATTACACAACTTTCATCCCATTTGAATTTCACATCTTTTTTTAGGAGATTATTGATTGGTGCCGCTATTTCGGAGAAGTCCTATATGAATTTCCCTTAGTAGTTGGCTAGCCCTAAGAAGGACTCTACTTGAAGGATTGTTCTATGTGTCGGGAAATTTCTCACACAATCTACCAAGCTCAGATCCAATTCTACTCCGTCGTAGAGATGGGGGTGATTTCACGTCACAGTGATTAAATCACCGTGATTTGTGCTTCCGGAATGTCACGGTGACTTTTTAATTGGAATCTAGGTGACAAAATCACAGGGAGTGTGTTTGTTAAAATTTTCAAAAACGCCATGCACCCAACAAAACTACTGCTTACGCTCAGCCTCACGAGTGTAAGTGTACTGAATCTGAAAATTGAAATTTTCATACGGATGACTATTGTTGCCTTAAATTCAACCATCGTTTCGTTGTAGCACACACACACACAACAGCTGTGAATGATCCCATGTTTTCAATCGAACTCTCGCTCTTTTCTCACATAAACCATGCATCATGGTGATTGAGAGTTGAGAGTGAGATTCGCAACGATTCCGGTGATCGAGTCGATTCCGGTGATCATACGATACCGGATGATCGAAACGATTCCGGTGATCGAAACGATTCCGGTGATCGAGTCGATTCCGGTGAACGAAACGATTCCGGTGATCGAAACGATTCCGGTGATCGAGTCGATTCCGGTGATCGAAACGATTCCGGTGATCAAACGATTCCGGTGATCGAAACGATTCCAATGATGGGTGTGATTTTTTCAATTTTTGCTGAAAAACCAAAATTTCCTCTCCTTCCTACCTGCTTGAGGGTTTTTATTGTACCTGAGACAATTTTGAATGAATGAATTTTAAATTTTCTAACTATTTTATTGCTGTTACTATTTAGTAAAGTACGGACAATTTTCTTCCCTGTTTCTTTCATATGTTTCCATTATTTTGGAAACGAAGGCGGGGACCAAGTATTCAATGAATTAATATTAATGAATGTTGAAGTTGCGTTCACTCCTTTCATGAATTTTTACTAATTAGCAAAGGACATCTGATGATTTTCGAGGAAATCTGGCTGAAACCCAGATATAAATAAGCGGGTGAACTTCCAGGCGGTTCATTCTTACATGAACCTCAACGAAGTCATTTGATTTAATTTATCATTCTGAATATTGCAAAATGGCACATGTGCGAAAAGTGAAAATTAGTTCCATTTGGAATTGTTTCGACGATATGGCAGATGGCAAAGATATAGTAGCGCGTTGCAAGATCTGCAAAACTACGCTGAGTTACAAGACGTCTATCAGTAATCTCAGGAGACATATGGATAGGAAGCACCCAACCGTGAAGTTCTGCTCATCGAAAGCTGCTGATGATGTACCAAGCAGTTCCCAACCATCAACGGATAGTCAACGGATGGAGCAACGAAATGAGCCACTCCCCAGCCCCAGCAGCAGTGAGCAACGTCAGGAAAATGAGCCTCTCCCTGGACCCAGTGGAATTGTTGAGCAGAGACAAAACCAGCCGCCTCGCAGATGTTTTCCTGTTTCTCAACAAACCATTTCTTCCTATTATTTTGGGAAAAGAATTGCGCCAAACGAAAAAAAACAAATTGATAAGGTTTTGATGCGGCTGTTTATAGAAGATTTACAGCCATTTTCAATAGTAGAAGATAAGGGTTTCCGTGCTTTCGTGCAAGCTCTCAAGCCTTCTTATACCTTACCGGATCGAAAGCTGCTGGCAAACAATTACTTGCCAGCCCTTTATGAAACATGTCGCGTAGATAAAAAGGAATGTGTCGCAAAGGCAAAGAAGGTGTGCCTAACGACCGACATTTGGACATCCTGTGTCAACGACGCGTATATGGCAGTAACAGCCCACTACATAGATGACACATTTAACTTCCAAACAGTGCTTCTGGAGTGTTCTCATCTATCTGGAAGTCACACTAGCGCCAATATTGCACAGAATATTCTTCGAATAGTCAACGAATGGGGATTGCGCAACAAGGTCCTGATCATTGTGACAGACAACGCGAGCAAACAATACACAAACAATTCGGGTGCTATGCCCACACAATTAATTTAATTGTAAAAGGCCCGACAACGGGGGATAAAGCCAACCCAAGGTTAATAGGAATTATCACCAAAACGAAGGAAATAGTGTCACACTATAAAAGAAGTGTGAAAGCAACGGAAAAGTTGCTTATTTACCAAAAGTAGAACATGCCGAATAAGACATGCCGAATAAGACCCCTAAGAAGCTGCTCCAGGACGTGGCAACGCGATGGAATTCCACGTTCAAGATGCTACAAAGATTCGTAGAACTGGAAGAGGCCATCAAAGCTACGTTGCCATTGCTTGATGAAGAGTGGACACCCTTATCGTCAGAAGAATGGACCATTTGCAAACAACTCTGTACGGTACTGGAGCCCTTTGAAGACATAACTACGGAAATGGGTGGAGAGAAATATGTTACGGGCAGCAAGTTGATAGTCGTCACCAGCGGAGTATTAACATTCCTCAGGAGAATGCTGGAAGATCCAGCTGTGGAGGAGGATTTATTTGGCGGGAACCTTCATGAGTTAATTAAGGAGTTACTGCAGAAATTTATTTCGGAGACAGAGACGAGACTTCCGAATCTTGAAAGCAGCACCACAATTGGAGTTGCAACAATGCTGGATCCTCGGTTCAAACTTCAGTTCTTCAAGAGTTCATCCTGTGCTGCAATAATAAAGAAGAAGGTAACTGATCTTGTTGTGGTCAACATTAGAAAGACACCATCCAGCTCACCACCTACAGTGTCGAATCTTTCATCAGAGCCACCACAAAAGAAGACGATGATGGTATACGACGAATATAGGATCATAACAAGCACTGTGCAACCTCAGGGAACACCAATATCAAAGGCAATTTCGGAAATTCTGTGGTATTTGGATGTCCCAAATATTGCCCTCGAAGATAATCCATTGGACTGGTGGAGAACCTTTCAACACAGCTTCCCCAACTTAGCGTGTCTTGTAAAAGAACACTTTGGATTCGTGGCAACTTCTGTGCCTTGCGAAAGACTCTTTTCTAAAGGAGGATACCTTCTCAATGAACGAAGGACCAGACTAGGCGTAAGAAAAGTGCAACAAATTTTATTTTTAAATTCAAATTTGAAATACTCGTAGACGTAAATACTAAATAAATGTTAAAATAAATATAGTTAAAAAGAAATTCGCATTTAAAATTTTTGTCAAATATGAGAACGTTCCCAAAAGAAAAACGTTCCAAAATCACGGTGATTTGTCACTGTGACCTTTGAATCACAGTCACTGCTCCGGCTGTGATTGCAAAATTACTCTTTTCCCCATCTCTACTCCGTCGTGCACTTGTGTCTAATGTATATAATTTCTTTTTTGAGGAAATTGCATTTCTCTGCGTTTAACTTCAGGTTATGTGCCCTCAATCGTTGTAATATGGTTCGTAGCTTTGTTTGATGATCCATTAGGTTTCTACCGTATATTACTATGTCATCCAGGTATACGAACCACTGTAGAACCTGTAGTCTTGTCAGCACATGACTCATGAGACGCTGTCCGTAATGTCCGAAAGGGATGCTGAACGCAGTTTCGTCCCGATCTTCTGGTTTCATGGCAATTTGGTGATATCCACTGGCGAGATCGAGTACTGAGAAATACCGAGAATTTCCCAGCTGGTCCAGGATATCCTCAATCCTGAGTAGTGGGTATGCATCTCCTTCGGTGACGTCATTTAATTTTCTATAATCGACCACTATTCACCATCGTTTCCGTCCATCAGGTGCCGGCGTCCTGGCGACTACTAGTAATGGTGCGTTTCATATGCTCCAGCTTGGTTCTACTATGTCTTCATCGAGTAATCTTTGTATTTCCTCCGTTATTATCTCCCTTTGCGTCTCCGGCAGGCGGTACATCTTACACCTGATCGATTGTTTGCCTTATTCTATCCTTATTTCATGCTGCACTGTGGTTGTGTGCCCCAATTTCTCTCCCGGTAAATGAAAGACATCTTGGAATTCTTCAATTAATTTATTCATTTCCCTCCTCTCTTCGGTGTTCAAATTGATCACCATACTTATTAGTTTTTTTATCTGGGCTTCCCTTTTTCCTGGTTTCTCCGCATAGTTGCTGGTACAATAGATGAGTCTTTTCTCAGAGTTATTAGTGTCGTTTTGGTTTGGTACAGTCACTTCCTCGTACCTCCTCAATTTTACTGTCACATTGTTGACCTCTACTATATAATTGTTTACATTTAGTACACTCAGTTTTATTTTCCTATTTGTTGACTGCACGAGCGCGTTACTAATATATACATCCGGTTTTATCTCCTCTCTTTCGGTTAGATATTGTCCTTCTTTGTCCGTGATCATTTCCACACATTTCACTATCCTTGCTGGTACTATGATATTCCTGGGCTCTGTGGTTACTGTTGTGGGAAACAAGATTTTCGGTAAAAACAGCACGTGAGTTTGAAAAATTGAACAGATTTATTTAGGTAAAGTTTTCCAGCGTGGTCGTGTAAAGAAGTAACTTACAAGACTGACTCATCATAGAGTACCAACATATATAGTAAAAAATAATACAAAAGTGACATCTATCTCTCAACAGTTTAAACTTTAACACTTCCCCGTAAACTGATCTGAGAATGATTAATTAATTAAACTGTATGTCCAATTTTGGAGCACATAGTTTTAAATTTGTTTGAGTTTAGAGGTTTTGTGAACATGTCTCCCAGTTGATTCTCCGAAGCCACAAATTCCACGTTGATGTCACCTCTCTGATGAAGTTCTCGCACAAAGTAGTATCGCACTGCAATGTGCTTGGATCTTTTGTGAAATTCGGGATTCTTCACCAACATGATTGCACTGGCGTTGTCGACGAACAAAATTGGTGTCTCTTTAGAGGTACCAATTTCTGACAGCAGTCGGTTGAGCCACACCAGTTCTTTTGCACCTTCGCTCGCAGCAACGAATTCAGCTTCGGTTGTCGATAAAGCCACTGACTTCTGCAATTGCGAGGTCCACGAAACTGCTGTGCCGTTGATCAAGGACACGAAGCCGTTGGTTGATCGTCGAGTCTTGATGTCTTCAGCAAAGTCAGCATCAGAATAAGCACACAGCCCATCAGAAGTTGAAGTGTAGAGCAGACCCAATGCTGAAGTACCACGGAGGTATCTGAAAATGCGTTTAACGCAGATCCAGTCGAGATTTGTAGGGTTCGCCATTGCTCGTGCCACCTTCGAAACAGCGAACGCTATATCTGGGCGTCTAGCGCAGGCCAGATACAACAGGAAACCAACAGCAGAACAGTATGGGATGGACTTGTCAAGGGGCTCGTCACAGGAGTTGTCGTGTTTTTCGTTCTCCGCAGGTGTCTTCACAGATTTGCAGCTCGACATTTCGAATCGTTGCAGAATCTTCTCAACGTAGATGCGCTGCGACAGGAAGAAATAAGACTCTCGTTGCTCAATCTGCATCCCCAAAAATGAGTCGAGAGATCCAATCGTGATCTTAAATTTCGAAGTCAGCAATTCCAGAAACGAGTTGACGACGGCCTGCGATGATCCAGCAATAAGACCGTCATCGACGTAAACAGCGGCGAGTAACTTCTCTCCTCCTCTTGTCCTAGTGTAGACGCATGGATCAGCGGTTGAACGCATAAAACCGTTCTTTTCCATGAATGAGTTGAGCCCATTGTTCCAGCAACGGGGAGATTGCTTGAGGCCATATGCGGCTTTCTTCAGACGACATACGAATCCAGATCCATCATCGAAGCCTTGTGGTTGTCTCATATAGATGACAGTGTCAATTTTTCCATATAAAAAGGCAGTTCGAACATCGAATTGACCAAGCACAAGGTTTTCTTCAGCTACAGTTGCTATGAAGGTTCGGATGGAGTCGTAGCGGGCGACCGGACTAAATGTTTCATCGTAATCGAGTCCAGGACGTTGAAACATTCCACGAACAACTAAACGGGCGCGATACCGATCAATTGAACCATCGGGCTTGTATTTGACTCGAAGAACCCAACGATTGTCGATAGCCCGCTCACCCGGTGGCAACGGTACCAAGTCCCACGTTTCATTCTCTCGGAAAGCGTCCAGTTCGTCATTCATCGCGCATAAGTCTGAGTCACGACTCTTCATGGCATCAGCGAAGTTAGTCGGCTCCAAATCTTCCTGGACAGCTTGTAGCATACAAGCCAAAGCCATGTTTGCCTCTGAGTGACGAGTTTGATGTCCCACTTCGTAGTCATCATATCTAGGTGGCAAACGAATCGAACGTGCCGGACGTAACACTCGTCCTTCGACAGCTTCTCCTGGTACAAGGGGAGTGTCATACTCAGAAGAGTAACGTTCTGCATGGTCACTTTCATCAGGAAGATCGTCGAAACTTTCATAGTCCGATTCAGCGCCAGCTTGGTCTTTGGTTTCAACTTTCCTGTCTTGGTCATCACAGCCAGTTTCAAATTTAAGGTCGATTGTATTCTTTGTAGTACAAAGTTTTTCTGGTCGAAAATCGACGTCTCGTGACTTCATCAGTCGATGTTTTGTTGGTACCCACACTTGGTATCCATCCTTGTCATTGACGTAACCAACGAAACGACCAAGCACCGCTTTGGCGTCGAATTTCGTTCGGAACTGTTTTGGCACATTCACATAACACTCTGTACCAAAGATTCTCAGGCGATCGAAGCTGTCAAAAACTCTGCCGGTCCACATCTCAAACGGTGTCTTGCCGGGAACGCGCGACTTGCCGGTGCGGTTGATTACGTATACAGCAGTGTCACAAGCATGTGCCCAAAACGATGTTGTCATACCGCTAACTGTCAGCATTGAGCGTGCCAACTCGACGACGTGACGGTTCGACTGTTCCGCGACTCCGTTTTGCTGCTGTGTATATGGACACGAAGGCCGAAACTCGATACCTCGTTCGCGTAACAACTTCATCACAGCATCACACTCAAATTCAGTACCACAGTCAGAACGAAAAATTTTCACCTTGTGTCCTGCGGTATCGCACTCTCTCAGAAATGTGTCTAGATGTTCTGCCACTTCCGATTTACGCTTCATAAAAAATATGCGAACAAACTGAGAAAAGTCATCTTTAAACACCACGTAGTAACGAAAACCGTTAATCGAATCAACGGACATCGGACCGTTCACTTCAGCGTGGATTAGCTCACCAACCGTAGTTGGGCGATCAATACGTGAGTGAAAAGGTTTACGGTGCGATTTCCCCAACACACAACCGTCACAAAATTCCGATGTGTCTGTCGACTTGCACGAAATGCCAAAACGAGACAACACGTCACGTACGTGACGTTTGTCTTGATGTCCGAATCTTTCGTGCCATCCTTGAAGTACGTCAGCTGATGTGGCGAGATTAGCTTTTGCGATTGACACCTCTGGGATGCGAACGCGCATGTCCATGACGTACACAGATCTAACAAGTTGACCGGTTGCGACAAGTTCACCATCACACAAAACTTTCACTCCATCTGAATCAAATAAAATATCATTTCCACGTTCAGCAGCTTGACGAATGGAGAAAAGTTGATGACGTGCCTCGGGAACATACCAAACATCATTCAGGATTGCAGACGACAACCTGTCACCGATGCGAACATCAACTTCGACCTTGCCTGACCCATACGCCAAAATGAAATGTTTGCCGGCCGTTTGAACGCGTTGTGGAATCGGAAACTTCTCGAAAGTAGCAAAATGCTGCTTGTTTGCCGATATGTGGTGTGTTGTGCCAGAATCCGAGATCCAGTTGTCAGCTTAAACGTCATCAGTGTTGACAGCCAATCCTGTAGCGAAAAACGAACCTGGTTTGGTGTTTTGTTTGATATCCGCCTTGTCACCGTTTGTTTGTCTGTTTTGTTCTGCAGCCTCACGTTTCCGACACTCACTTATGATATGACCAAATTTCTTGCAGTACAAACATGCACGCTTCTCCTTCTTGCCTGTTGCCGACGAATCTTGAGAGTTTTTGTATTGTTTCTTATGTATGTGTCGTTGAGATTTTGATTTAGCGAAGAAAGCACCTGACGAATGCGACGTGCCTTGTGACGAGACTGAATTTTCAATTGATCGAAGATTTTCGATCAGAAGTTTAGTTGTCTGCTCAACTTCAGGAACGCGATACCAAGTCGAACGATAGTATTGGTATTCAGGACCAAGCGTTTTAAAAATTCTGTGGTGCAGCAAAGATACTGGTAGCGTTGCATGAGGATTGCCCTTCTGAAGTTCTGTGAGAATGTCATCAAACAGATTTGCCAATTGGGATGCGTGTTTGGTGATGGAGGTAGCGTCGTCTTTCGCAATTTCGAAGAAACTGTCAAATAATGTGTACAAACGCTGCAAAGAGGATTGTTCGAACACGGATAAAAGTGTATCCCATATTTCTTTGGCGTCAGTCTTTTTGCGAACGTAGATTGCAGCTTCTTCATCCAGTGCCGTGCCCAGAATACGAGCCGCTCGCGCGTTGTCCCGTTGCCATCGTCTGTACTCATCGGACGGTTCTGCGTTTGCAGCAGGCGCGACAGGGCACAACCGTGAACCGTCAACGATTGTAAAAAGGAACTGTTCTTTCAAACAGAGTTCGATTTGCCACTTCCACGTTTCCCAATGAGCTTCATTCGCTAACTTGCGGATGCTCGCCAGAACACGACCACTCTCATCTTGTTGTTGTGCAGGTTCAGCCATCTTGTTTTTGGCTTGACACAAGGTCTAGTCGAGAACACCGAATTGCACACAAAATTACCGAAAATCACCACAAAATTTTATTTCAATGCGCACCTGGGCCCATAACCTGTTGTGGGAAACAAGATTTTCGGTAAAAACAGCACGTGAGTTTGAAAAATTGAACAGATTTATTTAGGTAAAGTTTTCCAGCGTGGTCGTGTAAAGAAGTAACTTACAAGACTGACTCATCATAGAGTACCAACATATATAGTAAAAAATAATACAAAAGTGACATCTATCTCTCAACAGTTTAAATTTTAACAGTTACAAATTCCTTGCCTGAGTAGCTCTCTTCCCAGCTTTCTTCGCTCTCTTCATACGTGCGAGTATGGAATGGAATGATACTTAAAACTACTCTTCCCGGTATGCATCCTACTCTCGTAGTTTTCATGCTTTGTACCTGTCTCGAATAGTTGTTCCAGGTTACTCAACACTTCCGGTGTACGCGTTACTTCCCCTGTGTTACCACATATTTTCGGACAGTTTTGTCTGGCGTTGGTGCAGCTACCTGAATCCTCCGTCTGTCGCGTTTCCTCTGACCGCCCATAGTAGTCTTTACTCAGTGTTTCAGTGTTTCAGTGCATTACTTTGGAAATCTCGGGTGTTTTCCTCCCTGGTGTGGCTACGCTCAACGTTTGTTTTACCAGCTGCTATTACGTCCACAAAATGAACGTCATTCGTACTTTTATTTTGGTTTTCCTCGAATTTAATAACCGTTCCTTGCCCATTACTTGTGAACGGGAACGCAAGCTTCTTCACTGGGCCCTCGAGGTTTCAATGCCTGGACAGAAAGTCGTTGCTCAGCAGGCCTGTTATACTGCATTGGTTGACAGTTTCGATAATATGGAACTTGCATGGATATGTCTTATCTAAATTTATGTGTCCTGTGATGGTCCCTTTTGAGGAAACTTCCCCCGAAATGGTGTTGAGCCTGATTATTTCCTGCCTGTTTATGGCCTTTATCATCGATTCGTTAATTATTTCTTCCTCCTTTATGAGGCTTATTTCGGCTCCTGTGTCCACTATGAACTTATTCCTGCTACTTCTTGCAATATTAAGGGGTAAATTTACTATGAGGACGTCTGGACATATTTCACATCGCTTTCCTTTTTCTATTAGCGACGACTTGCGGTGTGTCCGGTCGTCTCCTCGCAATTTTCCGTTTGTAGGTTTGCTGTTTGTTTTTCTAGCTGCAACCGTTCCCATCTCTCTCTTAAATAACACCAGTCTTCCATATGACCACTTTCCAGATATAAATTGCATTTTTCATCTGCTGTGTTCGCGGTGACGTGATTCACTTGGTGCCCTCTATATCCATTTGAAGCTTGGTTTTGTTGATTCCTGCCGTGCGCGTTATAGTTTTATACAACTCGTACAGAATGGCGTCATTTGCTTCGTACGACATTCAGCTATCACGTGTCCTGGTCTTCCACAGAAATGACATCTTATCTGCCGTTTATCCTGTTTCTCCCGGGGTGTATTGGTGTTGTTGTTTCTTGGCGTCTCTTGGTACCCATTCTATCTGTTGTAATTTCTCACCGACTGGTATTGTGGTTGTTGCTGGTTTTGTTCAAACGTTTTGGCTTCCCTTTTCACTTGATTGTGAAATTGGTTTCCAGATTGGTCCATGGTGTGCAGCCCTGGGATAACTGGTTGCTGACTCGCCAGTTGTTGATTCGTAGTGCCTTGCTGCATACATTGTTCAGTCTGTTCAAGCCTTGCTATTTTTCTTCCTACGGCTTCCATGTTGTTGTCGCAATCCTGGAGCAGGTAGAACTTGTAGTTAGAGTTTGTTATCCCTAGCTTAAAGCAATGCAGGCTTACTTCTTCGATTTAGATTTTTAGCCCCTCGCCGCCGTTGGCGTATTGTTGTTCTGCTGCGTTCTTGCAAGCATTTATGAGTGTTTTCACCCTGTTGAAGTAGCCCATTAGTGTTTCCATGGGTAGTTGTTGTACGTTTCGTAATTGAGTATTTAAGGTTATGTAGGAGGTATTCTGGATTAACTTTGATTTAAGGGTGTTAAATATATCCTCAAGTGTCTCGTTTACTCTAGCTTGTACAACTTCTAGGGCTCTTCCTCTTAATCGTGTTGGTAATAATTTTATAAAGAGCGCCTTGTCTTGTGCTTCGGATAGTGTCTCGTATCCCAGGCGAGCGCAACTAATGAATTCATATACCTCATTTTGTTTTCGGGGACTGTCTTCTCCCATTGGTACCGGTACGTTGTTGCGTGTTACAGTCGTTTACTATAGTTATGTTGGCAATTTTCCTGTTTTCTATTCCTTTTGTTTCCTTAAATTTCTATTTTCTCGATCTCGGTTCGTGTGTTTATTGTTGGCTGTGGTTTGTTGTTGGCGTGGTCGTATTTTCCTGGGTCCGAATTTCTCCTACAGTATCTTCTACCGTGTCTCAGTTGTACTACGTCTATCTTCCCAATGACTTGTGGGGGTTGGTTTTCTTCGGCCTCTGCTCCTAGCTTTTCTAGTGTTTGCTGTATATCTCCTGTTTCTATGCTTCCTTCTGTCTGATTTTCTATTCCTCGTTGAGTTTTCTGATTGCCTGACATCAATACCTCAGTTTTGTTGTTTGTTCCTTCCTCGTTCTCCTTGTTTTCGTTTGGATCCTCGCCTGTGTGGGTTTCCTCGATACTGGTAGAAAATTTTGGATCTGGATTATCGATTGAAAAATACTCTAATGTGGAATACGCAATGATACCTGAAAGAAAAAACGGATCAATGCACTTAATTAAAATAAAAATTGCATCCGGCGAACCAATTCTCATGACACAAATTTCGAAAAGTGTCAAATTCATCCAGCGAACTACTTTTCGCTTGCTGGATGGATTGGGCAATCATTTCCGTTCCCACAAAAATCCACTGAACTTTCCCACAGTTCAAGTGACTGCCTAAGCCACGACCACAGCACAAAATTTCCATATATACCGCGGAAATTTAAATTGTAAGTTAGTCATATGAATTAATCTGTTCAAGTAACTAAAAGTAACCGAAATAAAAGTAAAGTTTAAAATCATATTTTATTTATCGAACCCAAACTCCCAGTCTCCTAATTAATTACCTTTCCCTTCCATTATGGGTATGGCTTGATAAAGCGGCACCCTTTTGGAAGAATCCCGAAAGATAAAAACTTAATTCCTGACCTAGTAACCGAATGTGGCTGAGGACACGACACTAACTTCTCGCAAAAACTCGTAAATTTTTTAATTAGTGTTGACTTTGGGGTTGAATGAGACATATATTGTTGCCTCTGACTCATTCAGCATCATTTTTTTTATAATTTAAATTTTAACTTAATTAATAATAAATTTTTGGAATAAATTTTTTTTTTAATTTTTTTTTATATATTCTTCCCTTACATATATTTTTCTTTCTTTTTTCTATTTCTTTCTTCTTTTTATGTTCTGCTCTTTTCTTAAGTGTTTTTTATCTAGCATCTTTTTTTTTCTTATATTCCTTTTTTTCAAACTATTACAATATTCCTTAATATTAATTTTACAATCATTCCTTTTTTATTCTTATAGTCTGCAGCGTACCTTCAACAGTCGCCATATTTGAATTTAATTTGCTTAATTTTGCTCAATATTATTTTCTTTGCGTTTAGGTTCTTTATCCTACCGGCTGCGCCAGTTGTTATATTTTATTTTTGTAAGTAACCAGTTGTAAATTTAATGTTGAGGGTAGGCGTTACACAAATTGTGGGTTGGTTGACTTAATATTTATTGGTGTTTATATACAACTGACAATTTTCATTTCCATTTTCCATTCATCCTCATGCTTTATACAATTCAAATCTCAATGTAACCAATCGTTTCAACCTTTATATAAGCCAATCTAATAATTATTAACCTAATAATTTATACAATCCAAATCTCAATGAAACCAATCGTTTCATCCTTTATATAAATCAATCTACTAACTATTTACCTAATCTTATATATATAAAACAAGATCTTTTTTCAAAAGTTTGTCGCGGCAAAACTCCGGATCTACCGGGACAAGTTTTATGAAATTTAGTAGGATTTACTGTTATTAGAAGGAGAATGTTTTTGTGAAGTTTCAAAGAAATTCGCCAAAAACGTTACGAGATATGGTAGTTTTAAAGTTTTGGTCGTTTTGATTTTAAGAGAGCATCTTCCTTCCGTGCGAAAGCTTGAAATAAAGAAATTAAGAGCGATCGTTTCTCTCGAGTACAAATTTTTACCGATTTCTCTCACTCTCTTGAGCATGAACTGCATTCGCGAGAACAATTCGGTAGTTTGATTTCATAATATCTCTTAATTTTAAGTAGAGTTCTCTTGATATGATGGATCCATGGATTCATACTAGAGATGGATGCGACTTCATGTCATGTGGTTTTCGATTAGGAAATGGGGATTGATTTATTTTTGGATCTTCTTATGCCCACCTCGAATACGAAAACGTCAACCTTTACTTGCGTATTAGAGAACCGTTACTTTTCGCTTTTGCAAATCGGAACAAAAGCTCTAGCTCAAGAATTCTCTATGATTTGACACTCTGTATTTCCGTAGAGCCGGTTTTAATTGTTTTCTACAAATTTTTCTCGGGTTATTCAATACAATTTTGGTTCATTAAGCCCGTAGCAGATAGATTTGTTGAAATTGGTGGAAAATGGTAAATATTTTTTTGAGTTTCAGATTGTAGGACATCATAGTTTCCGGGAATCCCAAGTTAACGGTTTTTTGCGCGTAGCGGCTAAACGAAGCGTCCTACGGGGTTCACATGTATGACCGACCCCCACTATTTTGACATTTTCTACCTTCCGTTCATACATCATTTTTCTCTAAATTGAGGTTTTAAAGGTGTGCATTCAAAAGATCGGAAAATTGATAAAATTCAGATTTTCAATTTTTAACGATTTTATGTTCCCAGCGGTTAAACGAAGCATCCTACGGAGTTCATACGTATGACCGAACCCCATTTTTTTTAAATTTCCTAACTTTGAATCCCAAGTTGACCAATTTTCTTCCGGTTTGAAGGGTTCTTTTGCGGCAAAAATTTGAATTTCATACAGTTTTTTGCCCGTAGCGGCTAAACGAAGCGTCCTACGGGGTTCATATGTATGGCCAATCCCCACTATTTTGACATTTCCTACCTTTTTTTCATACATCATTTTTTCTACATTTAGGTTTTAAAGGTATGCATTCAAAAGATCGGAAAATTGATAAAATTCAGATTATGAATTTTTAACGATTTTTTGTTCCTAGCGGCTAAACGAAGCGTCCTACGGAGTTCATACGTATGACCGACCCCCATTTTTTTTAAATTTCCTAAATTTTTCAATCCATCTTTTTTCTCTGAATTGAGTTTTTAAAAATGTGTCCAAACAAAAGTTATGATATATGATAAAATTCAGATTAAAATTCGTAAACGCAAAATCTCGCGTTTTTCGGAAAAATTTTGTAACTTTTTATATATTTGAAACTCAATTTGTATATTTTTTCTTTAAATCAATAGAAATACTATTACACAGAAAACAGAAATTTTTGAGTAAATTTTACTCTCCAATGGTACACATTTTTGTTTGTGTTTGTTTTGTGCAAATTTCAGAACATCAAAATTGTGTGCATTGTGTGTACATGTACATTGTGTTCCATGCGCGAAATTTTGTATCAGCCCCCTTCCAGTTATTGTGATCACTCATTCCCTATTTGTCAATCAAACATCAACATCAATTCGCGCACTGTCTGTTCTTTGAACGTTAAAGACGGTCAAAGGCGCATACGGCCCATGGATCTTTTGTCTGCTGTTATGTGTGTGATGTTGGAAAAAAATGGGTAGAGAGTCACATGGGATCGCGACATCTGGTAAATTATTTTGTCTGTGAGTAAACCTTAACTTTTAAGCAATATTTTTCAACAAATTCGCCGAAAATAAATTTACACGGCTAACGTGGGCGTATTGTCGATGTGGCCGATCGGATCGGATTAACCTCTCAAATATTACTGTGCCATAAAAAATTTACATTCGGTACTAATCGAAGTTTAAGTAAAAAGTTAACCAGTTTTGTTTGAGTTTCAACCGGCAATCTATAAATCCTTATTTGTTTCATTGTTGTCACCGAACATAGGATAAATTTCGATTTCTTATAACTACTATATTTCAATTTTTTTGTAACTTTAAAATTAATAGGTGCTGTAAAGTTTAGTAATAATTCCAAAATTGTCTCTTTTTGAAAGAGTGCTTGAATAGTTGTTTTAAGTTTATTTCTCATTTTCTTATTAAGCACTATTCATACTTTCAATTTATTATCCATTTTACGGCGAAAATTTGTAGCCAAACGTTAATAAAAACATTGTTGAAAAAGTCAAAGATTTTTTGGAAGTTTTTGAACTTATGTTACAATCAAAAGATAACTGCTAAGAATCAAAAATCTATAACTAAAGAAAAAAAACACATATATAGTATCAACATATACAGTATACAAAAAATAAGCAGTTTTACGTAATGCCCAGCAAAGCGGGCGGGTACAGCTAGTACTTTATACAATCCAAATCTCAATGAAAACAATCGTTTTGCCTTTCATATAAACCAGTCTCAAATTAATTTATTATTCCACTTCTCAGACAAATTCAAATTTACTCTACTTCTCGACCAATTTCATTTATTTTTGTTTCCAAATTCCCAATTTATCTTATTTTATTTTTTAACTTTAATCTAATTTACAATTTTTATTTTTCTTTTTATTCTTCTCACCGCGTTTATACATATAGATATTTCGGACTCTAGTTGATGGGTTACTAAACCTCTTTCAACGCGAAGTTCCTCACTGCACCGATAGGTTTCGTGGTCCTACTAATTTTTCTCCGCTTTTTATCCCTAGAAACCGGGATTTTCGACCGCTGGTGCGAGGTGGCCATCAATTACGAAACCCACTTAGTGTGCCAGGGCGCGATCTATGGGTGACTGGTGGAGTTTTCTTAGAACTCCGTTGTCACATTTTTTGTTAACATTTCCACATGTTTCGTTTTGATGTTTTCAGTCTAGGTTAAGACTGTGTTGTGATGTCGCCTGTTTTATGTTTGTGGGTGAGTTTTATGTTATATAAACGGATTTCCGAGATCCAATGCTCACGTAAGTATTATGAATGATGTATTTATGTATATTCTATATATTTGTAGGTTTATTTACATTGAAGTACTTCGTGGCTATCGTGATCATAAACGTGTTGTGTTTATGCTTGATGGTAATTATAGTGCATGTTTAACTTCTGGTGCATTATGTTTCTTAGGTCGTCTTATGTTCCTATGTGATGCGTTCCATTCAGTGCGCATCAATGTGGACATCAACATCAACTTCTCGTGTTGTGGTTCTTCTTGGTAGTGAGTATAGTGACATGTTCAGTTTCTTATGTTCTAGTCTCTTTTCTTTTTAAGTGACGCGACGCATCACAACAAGTACATCGCATGTTGTATTAGATGTTTATATAATATAAGAGTATCATGTTAAAAAGAGGGTTATTTAAACCCTATTCCAAAGTATCAAAGTAGTATGAGAAATGTACATATTGATCATTTGGGACCTTATCCTCAAAGTAAGAGGAAAAATAGCTACTTGATTGTCATAGTCGACGTATTTACTAAACTTACATTCTTACGGGCAGTATTGTGAACAAAAACGGAGGTTGTGATCCAGCATTTTAAAGACCTATTTGCAGTGTTTGGTGTTTCAAAAACAGCAATTTCTCATCAGGGAAGTGCATTCACTTCCAAGAGATTTAAAAACTTCTGCGTTCAAAATTTCATTAAACATATAAAAAATGCTGTAGCAACACCAAGAGCGAACAAGTGGAAAGTGGCCAAGTGGAAAGATTGAATAGGTCAATCCTCGCCGCGCTCATGACAAGTAGTTTGGAAGAGGTACTTTGGGATCAAAAGAATAGGGCTGTTCAATTTGCTATCAACAATGTTCCCAATAAAAGTACAGGGAAACCCCGGAGTGAACTTCTTTATGGGTACAAGCCTTGAGGAGGGAGTGATACACTCCTAGGTGATGAAATCAAGACTAAATCCGGTTTAATAGAAGATCTTACTGCAGAAAGACAGAAGGCATCACAACAAATTAAAAAACCACAAGAAATTCAGAAGAAAAATTTTGATAAGAAAAGAAAGGAACCACGGAAATATAAAGAAGGCGATATTGTCGTTATAGAGAAAAATGAACCAGCATCCAATGTCAGTAAAAAATTACAAGCCCCATATAGCGGTCCAATGGTTAAAAAGCTTGTACTACCCAATGATCGGTATATTGTCAATGATGTCGATGGTAGTCATCGAATTAATCCAAAGAATTTATATGAACGAATAGTTGCTGTTGATCGTATAAAGCCGTGGAGCATCCCAGGGGGTTGTTCAGATGAAACGGGAACTGAAAATGGTGAAGATGAGGTAGTGCTTTCCAATTCAGATGAACAAACTGAGGCAGGATCGACCCAATGACTCGAGTCGAGTCCCATACAGGATGGCCGAATGTAAGGGTAAGCATTTCTTCGTTTGCAAAATTGTCCAATGGTTTCTCTGCTTCCTGTATGTATTTTTTTTGGTTTTCTATGAATGATTGTTTTAGTGCCATGTCGCACATTTGTTGACCTTGTTCCAATGTGGGATAGCATTGGCATTCTGCTGATTTTGCACTTTAAGGACGTAATTTTTGGGCGTGGCGTCCCTTTTGGGTGTCAACATTTCATTCTCAGTTTGAGTGCTGGATCGAGCAAATCCATTTGTTAAAAAAATATATAAAGTAAAATATAAAGCTATATGAAAAGTTTAGTGAAAGTTTGAATTGGTAAAAAGAGTAGAACATTGGAATAACTAAGTGGTGAGTTTCTCACTGAGCTTTTCTATTTGTTGTGAAAGATTGTTCTTTGCATTTGCATGATAGTTTAGGTAAAGTCTTAGTTTGCCAGATTACGTGTGTCACCCGTTGTTTTAACGTAATTTCTAGTGTTTTACCGTTAAAATAGTTCACGTGTCATGATCTTGAATGAGGAGCAAGGGTTGGTGTTTCTCCCTTGTGTGAACTCATTGTTACCGGATTTGTTTTTTCTGCCGGTATATACATTAGTCAGATTTGTTTCTTCTGGTGACGAATGTGGGGACAGGCTTACAGGATTTGGTGTTTCTGCTAGTATAGTAACGTCTCTAAGACGTTTGATCTTGGCACGATTGTTTGGAAATAATTTAGAAATAGTGACGTATTGAGATAAATGAGAGGGCAAACTGAAACTGCAGTAGTAGTATATCTATTAATAGACGTGTAGAATGCTCATCTAGTATTTTCTTTTCAGTTTTGTTCGAGATTGATGACGTAGATGTGCTACACGACATATATACTTACCTTCAAGAATTCAACGGCCTAACAATTTAAAGAAAAACATAACGGTTTGATTTATATTTTGTTAAATAGTAATAGTTTTGTCGTTGTGACTGATGTATTCGATTAAAATTTTTACCTATAACATTTGTAAAATTTTCGAACGATCTTGCAAAACAATTGTATGTCTCGTTTATGAAAAATTCTAGTGATCGTAGCAAAAAATTAGCAGAAGCGTAAGACACAGCTATGTTGCGAATGTTGTGAACTAGGTTAACCTAAAAAGAAATGAAATTAGAATAGGTGTTAAATTCTTCACTGTACTCACCATACCCATAACAACATCGAAATACATAAGAGAACCTAAAAAACGTAGGACATAAGACATTAAACATATTCACTAAACTTACTATCAAGCATAACCACAACATCAGACGTTTACGATATTCTTATTACATCTCATAACCATCACCATCAAGCATAACCATCAACACCATGCAAAACCATAACAAGACTAAAATGTACATATCCGCATAAATCAACTTAAAAACATAAGAAACATGTAATTAAATGATTTCACAACACTCACTTGTCATAACCTTAAATGTCAAAACGAATCGCATGTCGAAAACGTAAACAATTTACTAGAAAACTAGGCTGCTCGCTGTGAGATGGCGCCACAGCACACAAGGTGGATTTCGTGAACACATGGCCACCATGCAAAAACGGAGCAAAGCCCCGTTTCCATGAAATATAACGAGAGGAAATTTTGGACGAATCTTCAGTAGCAGCTGGATCCCGAATCGACACTCATAGGTGTGACCGTGAGTGGACGCAACTCATCTGTACCCAATCGACTGGAACTCCATATCGAACACGGTTCCCGAAACCTATCGGTGTAGGAACAGCACTTAGAGGTGAAAGTGGCTCTTGAAGCCCACCAACTGCGGTTCCAAGTAAAATTCCTTACCGAACACGGTTCTCGAAACCTATCGGTATAGGAATAGATCTGCTAGTTGGAAGTGGTTCCTGTAACCCACCAACTACGGTTCACGTGTCGGAGAATTCACAGGCGCTACTCGCAGAGACTTTGCAGGACTCGAAAGCCAGTCCTGAGCCCATTTCTCTTAAGAAGTGTTTTAGTGATCTGCAGTAACAATTGAAAGGCTCAGCACACAAAGCGAGGAGAAATGTTTAAGCGCACGACTGCGGGAATTTTAAAAGTGTTTTAGTAATCTTCAGTAACAATTGAAATGTTCAGCGCACAAATGTGAGGAGAAATGGTTTAGCGCACGACTGCGGGAGTTTTAAGAAATTGTATATTCTGTAAATATATCATTATAGGGAAATCGTATAGAAATTGTAGAAAGGGTTGAGAATTATAATTAAGTAAAGGAAATTGTTAGTAACAAATGATAGCGAAACGAATGGTAACATTGAGATTTGGATTGTATAAAGCAATAGGGAAATAATAAGTGGATTGGTTTATATAAAGGATAAAATGAATGGTTACATGGAGATTTGGATTGGATAAAGCAATAGGTAAATTTTCCTTTCCATTCCTTTTCTTCTTTTTTCTGCAATAAAAATGACGAAAGGAAATTTAACAACGAATTTTCGTTATTTTTATGCAATAATAATAATTCATATATATCGTGCGTCGTGTGTTCGTATATATATATATATACTTTATATATATGTACTAACCCTTTATTTTGTGTTTTTTTCCAAACGTAACATAGGACCTCTTTCTATTGTGGGTTTTTTTTGTAGGTTTTATAATATTTTTTTTTCTTCCATTTTTACTATTTTTACATCATTACTTTTAAGTGAATATTTGCATTACAGGTGACAAAATCATTAGTATAAAAATAATAGTTAGTATTAAGGTTTCTTTTCATATATCATTAATTGATAAGTTGACAGATAAGTTTAAAGAGATCAAGTTTTTTCTTTAGGATAACATATAGAGATATGAAAAGAACTTTAACTCAAGCCGGAATGAACGATGTAGGTACATATGCAAATTGTAGATGCATGTGAAGAACAATTGAACATTACAATTAGATAGGCAGAATTGAAAATAAATTATCTGAAGGCAAAAGGAAATAAATTGTATCAATTGGAAAGAATCTAGAGTCATAAATATGTATATAGAGTAAACGGAAAAGAAAAACTAAAATCAGTAAAGTATATTGCTTTAAGTCGTTTTAATTTTAAGTCGAAAACAAGTTTCAACTAACAGTATCATTAAGTAATACAAAGCTGTTCATTTTTCTGACGAGGGTTGAAAGTTGGCATTATAGTTAAATGAAACTTTCGAATTATTTTTACAAATTTTTATTTACTACTTATTTGCTTTCTTTCCTCTACCTGCCTTTTTACTTTTTCTTTTTTTTTCTGTAATTACCTCCGCCATGTTATTTGAATTATTTTTGCAGCCCAGTTCATCATGAATATCAACATTCATTCCTGTTGAGTTTGCTTTTTCCTGTCGCTCAAACCAGCCATGCTCAAGTCATCCAAAGTTTTTTCCTCCACATCATTATCGTATTTCTTAATTCACGTATGTAACTGATTGAGAACTCTTGTTCTTTAAGGAAAAAAATGTAATTTACTATTGTTGAAAACTACTGTTTTGCGAAAACGAGCTTAGGTTCTTACTTCTTATCACGCAATTGTTTGTCCAATGCCATACTCTTAGCAAGACAAGTATCATATTGTAATGTTTACCTATTAGTTATTAAAACTGAAAATATACCTAAAGTCGTGCGTCAATTTGGACTGCACGAAATAATGGCTTTCGCCGAAGCGTGAGCCGCAATTTCTGCAAAGAGAAAGTCCTTTTTGGTAATAGTGCCAGGTGCAAGTAGTTCTTGCTCTCTAGGCGTCTATTTTCTTTCTGGTTTTACAAATAAAATCTTAGCCTATTTATAATAGTAAATTATGCTTACTTAAAATTAATTTTGCTTAACACTAATTGCTTAACCTAGGTAAGTGTCATGACATATAATTATGTTAGTCATCGATTATTTAAGTTACAAAATTAAATAATTAATTAAATATTAAATTTCAGTGCATACACTGTCTCTAATTTCATACTTACCAATTCACAATTCGCTGATGACTCAATTCATCGAATTGTGAGTTGGTACGTTGAACTCGTTGCAGAGTCAACGTTGTTTATTTTATGTTACTACGTGTATACGCATCGTGCGTTCACACTACACCTTCGGGGCTTTTGTGTCGAAACTTATACTTATGTATTTAAGTTGAGACATGTGGTGCTTAGATTAATTGACGTATAGTTTTAATTGGTTATTGTGGAATTCTTTATGTTTGCCATCGATATCCACAATTGTATTGACTCCGTTACTTTTGACCACAATATATGGTCCTTTGTACGGCCTTTGTGCCTTCTTTCTATTATCTATTCGTATTAATACCTTATCTCCTACCTTTAATGCTAATGGATTTATATTTTTATTCTTGATTACTCTACTTGCTTTTACTTTTTCTATAATACCTTTAGCTCTATCCAGGGCTCTTTTCATTCTTAACTTAAATTCATTAACGTAATTATCTAAGTTGTATACCCTTTCTGCAGGGTTTATTTCTTGTGTTGGTAAGTAAGGGAGTTTTCCAAAAAATAACTCATAAGGAGTATAACCGGTATCGACATTAGGCGAAGTATTGTAAGCAAATGTATAATAGGGTAACCATATGTCCCACTCATCTTCATTAGTAAATGATAACATATATTCGTTTAAAACTCTATGATTCCTTTCCACCATACCGAGGGTTTCATGGTGATAAGGAGCTGAAAATATTTGTTTAATTTTTAAAGTAGTGCATATATTTCGCATTAAATCATTTGTGAATTCAGTTCCTCTATCCGATTTGAGTATTTTAAATTGGCCAAATTTCATTATAAGTTCTTTTACTAAAGTTTCAGCTACTGTTTTCGCATCTTTAGATTCTATGGGTGCAGCTATTATAAATTTCGATAATTCACATTGCATAGTCAAAATATATCGAAAATGATTTGAAATTCGCAAAGGTCCTACTGTACCTATTTGTATAACCTCAAATGTAGTAGTAGGTGTATCGGTACATATCATTCTTTCTTTAGTATGTCTGATTTGTTTTGATAACTGACAGGTTTTGCATGCATTAATTATTTTCTTAGTCATGGTACTCATTCCCTTCCAACAGTATCTCTGTTTCAATTTCAGAATCGTTTTTCGGATACCTAGATGACCTCCATGTGGTGATTCATAATATTCGATTATCAAATCTTTTTGTTTGCTTATATCTTTTACTGGCTTCGGTGGCATGTATATTAATATGTTAATATTTGCGCATTTCTTCTTATTTAATTTATTATACAATTTCTTGAGATCTTCCTTGTGTACACAATCAAATAAATCATCATTATTGGCCAATGCTAGCTCATTTATCTTCCAATAATGGGTTACTTCTAACAGCTTCTCCATGATAAATTCAAATTTATTAGGATTTTTGCTGAGGTAACTAACTGCTGGTTTCTTCTCATCTAGAACTGGTTCACTGAGAGAATTATCACTACAACAGTCCACAATTACTTCTTTATTCGTTCGAACTATATTGATATAAAGATCCCAATTGCTAGTTTTGTCACGTATATCATTACTCATGAGTTTGTTTTTAACTGTCCGCGGCATATTAAATTTTAATTTATTGACATTACTAACGTCAGATAAGGATGTACAATCCCAAATATGAAGTTGATCAGGCTTCTTTGGAGAGTTGTCATCTTGCATTTTGGCATTATTATTATCGTTACTTTGTTGTTTTGTCATGCCCCTTGTTATAGCCAGAGTCTTTTTTATTGTCTCATCCCTTTCTAATGGGATCATACTTTTTAAAATATCTGAGTTTAGCTCAATGCGAGACAAGGCATCTGCATTGGTATTAATTTTTCCTTTTTTGTATATTATCTCAAAATCGTAATCTGCCAAGTCTAACCGTATTCTTGTTAGTTTTGAGGATGGATTCTTGTGGGTAAATAGTGAAACTAAAGGTCTGTGGTCTGTGACCACGATGAATTTTCTGCCATACAAGTATGGTCTGAAGAAGTTAATACCCCAATGTATTGCTAACAGTTCCTTTTCAATTATGGGTTTGTTCAATTCATGTTTGTTGAGTGATTTGCTTGCATAGGATATGGGCAAGTCAGAACCTATTTCTGCTTGCGATAAAACTGCTCCTAAAGCATAGCTTGAAGCATCAGTGGTCAATATGAATGGTTTATCAAAATTTGGATATTGGAGAACAGGTGGTTTCAATAACTTATTTTTTAATTCATCAAAAGCTTCCTGACAAGAGTTGTCCCAAAGAAATTGCACATGCTTTTTTAATAATTGATTCAGTGGTTTTGCAATTTCTGCAAAGTTTTGAATGAAACGCCGGTAATAGTTGCAAAACGCTACAAATCTGCGTACTTCATCCGTGTTCTTGGGAATTGGATACTCCTTTATAACCTTGTACTTTTCTGGGTCAGTTTTCACGCCATCTTTAGTAATTGAATGGCCTAGATATACGACCTCTGTTTTCAGAAATTGGCATTTACTTGGGTTGAGTTTCAGGTTGTACTGCCTTAGCCGTTCGAATACTTTCCGCATGTTTTGATTGTGGTGGCTTATACTACATCCGAAAATAATAATGTCATCTACATAGAGAAATGCCTCAAAATCGAGTCCGCATAACGCAATAGTCAACATACGTTGAAAACTATTTGAAGAGATTTTAAGACCGAAAGGTAATCTAGTAAATTGGTAATGACCGTTATTATCAGAAAATGCTGTTAGTGGCCTTGAACTTTCGTCTAATTCTATTTGATGAAATGAACTAGTCATATCCAGGGTTGAAAAATATTTCGCCCTGCCTATTTTATCTAGAACATCCTACAATCGTGATAAAGGAAACTTGTCATTAACAATTTTGGTGTTTAACCTTCTAAAATCTACTACTAAACGCCACTTTTTATTGCCATCGCCGCTCTTTTTTGGTACTATTAAGAGTGGAGAATTGTAAGGACTACGAGAGGGTTCTATGATGTTGTCCTTCAATAATTTTTGGACTTGCTTTTGTATTTCTTCATTTTGTGAATGCGGAAGTCTGTAATTCTTAATATACACAGGTGTTTTATCTGTGAGTTCCAAACTCTGTCGATAGAAATTGTTAACAGACAATTTATCTGTTTCTATGTGGAAAATGTCTTGAAACTCTTCTATAATGTTTAAAAGACTAGTACGAGCCGAAGGATCTGATGATGAAATATCGATAAGATCAAGAATTTTTTGAATCTCTTTTTCGTTTTGTCGCTTTTAACTTTTTCCCCCAAACTAACGACTTTATAATCTGCCAAGGGTTCAATGATTAAGTTATCATCAATGTCATCGAGCGTGATATCAGAGTCGGTTGAATTCAAAATCTTAACATGCCGTACACCCCGTGCTGGTATAATGGTGTTGGCAATGAATACACCTTTCCGTATTTGTTTACCTAGTATGACATGATCACTGTTGATTTTGATATTTATTGGTACTATAACTTCTGATCTTGATGGTATTTTTACTAGTTTCACTTCATCTGGTCTGAATTCCATTGGTAAAATAATTTCGGATTGATTGACGAGGAAAGATACCGTGTAGGTCTCATAATCGATTTTGCACATAAATCGATGTAAAATATCTCGTCCAATTATTCCGTCTGTATAAATTGGAAAATCATTATTAACTATGAAAAATTTGTGTTTGAAAGAAATTTCGGTTCCAATATAGAGATTTAAATTTACAGAACCACGTGAATTTATTACTTCGTTCGTAATGCCTGTTAACCTGCAACTATCTTCCATGGAAAAAGACTCGTCTTCTTCAATAATACCCTTTTTACATAGTGATACATCTGCCCCTGTATCAACTAAAAATCTAAGATGCTGTCTCGTATTTTTGCAATATAATGTGATATAATTTACACAGTTATCCGAAATTTTATAAATTTTTGATCCGGTCGGATCAGTTACTCCGAGCCGGATATTTCCGAGTTTTCCTGATCCTGAACAAGATTAACATTATATCGCTTGTTATTATTTTGGTTTCCTCCGTTATTACGTGTATTGTTCCGATTATTGTTATTACTATTTCTATTATTATTATTTGTATTATAACCACTATTACTGTTTCTGTTGTTCATATTATTCCCGGAGTTATTGTTTCTACGGTTATTGTTCCTGTAGTTGTTATTGTTCCAGTTATTGTTATTATTGTTATTATTCCTATAAATGTTACCTCTATAGTTCCCATTTCTGTTGTTACCATTCCCATTATTATTTCTAGTATTGTAGTTATAATTCCTATTGTTGTTACGCTGATTAAATTGTCTATTCCTATCATTTTCCCTATAATAAAATACGCTGTTTGGTGCCTGTGTCTCACTTTTTTCTAACTCAAGGCTAATTTCTATAGCATCTGCCAGAGTATTTGGCCTTGCTGCAAAAACTGTACCTTTAAGTTGCTCATTCAAACCATTTTTAAATACCGACAGTGCATATGTGTCGTTAATCTTTGTAATAGTTTCTATTTGAGTTGCTGTAGCACCTGTACCCAAATCAGCTATCTGTAAGGAACTTAGTTCGCATATTAGTTCTAAAATTTTGTCTTTGTAGACTTTTATGCTCATTCTCTTTTGCATAAGGCTGCTTAAGGCTGTATGGATTTGTGGTATGGTGTTAGTGGTCTTAAATCTTAAACGTAATCTGGCAGATAAATCTTCAAATGTTGTAGGAACTCCCGTACTACCAATTATTAATTGAACATTAGTTGTTAGCTTAACATTATATACAAAATCTACAAGGGCTGTTTTACCGTTTGCATTTAAACTTTTATGCAATATTTCTATTAACTTTATAAATGAATTTAATTCTTTTTGTTTTCCTTCAAAAACAGGAATAACTTTCATGGCAGTTTGTAAATCAAAATCCACCATCTTTGAGTCTTCTAATACTCTAGCAAGTTGAGCTTCTAACAATTTTACTGTCTCTTGATATATCTTCGCGAAATGTTGTTTTATTTCTAAAATATCGCTATCGTCACTTACATTGCACACAGTTGAAAATTTCGTTCGAATTTTATCTAATTGCTCCTGTTTGCCTTTTATAGCAACCAGTGTGTAAACTTTTTGTCCTTTCTTTTTTAAATTCTTTAATATATCTTCAACTTCTTTCACTAGCTCTTGTAGTTCTTGCATAACTAAACGAATGTTTTATATCTTCTATATTTGCATTATTTATTAAATCATGTAAGAAAATTAATATTTTAATTATTCTTAAATATTATACGTTAATAGTCCTAACTAATTGCTTCTTTACATATTTTTCATTGTAACGCTTATAAAAATAGGCTATTATAAAAATCCCTATAAGTACCGCTGCTGTAGTTAATGATTGGGAGTATTCCTCAACAAAGGTCTCCTGAACATTCGTTTGGCAATTCCCCATCACTGTAGTTGCCTTAATTTCTTGAACAGATTCTTCTGCTCCTCTCCTGACGTAATTGCGATGAGCCGGTGAAGTTCCTTTCTTTGTTGTCGCAACTTTACTTGTTTTCCTCCACGTCTCTTCCTCTTAATTGGTGGTGTTACTACTGTATCGGTCGGCTTCCTTTTGTTCTGTCGTGCGCGATATTCTTCAATTGTTAACTTCTTAGGACCTATGTGTCGAAGTTCTTCAATAGGAGTTGGTTTGTATTCTGGGGTGGCCGTTTCTTCTCCCTGTGGGATGTATTCTGTTATTGTTGTGACGTCCTTCTCGAGTTCTGCAAATTCCTGTTCAAATTGGCTGCATAATTTGTTGAAACGGTCGTTGAGCAGGTCTTGCCAATCAGAAGATGCCATTTGGTCCGCAAGTCTGCAGGATCGCCATGTAATGTTTACCTATTAGTTATTAAAACTGAAAATATACCTAAAGTCGTGCGTCAATTTGGACTGCACGAAATAATGGCTTTCGCCGAAGCGTGAGCCGCAATTTCTGCAAAGAGAAAGTCCTTTTTGGTAATAGTGCCAGGTGCAAGTAGTTCTTGCTCTCTAGCCGTCTATTTTCTTTCTGGTTTTACAAATAAAATCTTAGCCTATTTATAATAGTAAATTATGCTTACTTAAAATTAATTTTGCTTAACACTAATTGCTTAACCTAGGTAAGTGTCATGACATATAATTATGTTAGTCATCGATTATTTAAGTTACAAAATTAAATAATTAATTAAATATTAAATTTCAGTGCATACACTGTCTCTAATTTCATACTTACCAATTCACAATTCGCTGATGACTCAATTCATCGAATTGTGAGTTGGTACGTTGAACTCGTTGCAGAGTCAACGTTGTTTATTTTATGTTACTACGTGTATACGCATCGTGCGTTCACACTACAATATTCTTTTTTAGCAATTGCAATATTTTCCTACAATTGTGCTTTTCGTTCTTCACTCTCGTTGTATATTTTCATCAAACGAGCGTTAGCTTTTGCACTCTAAAAATCTTAGAGTTGCACTTAATTTTTCATGCGGCGATATAGCCTTCCTCATATTGCTGTCTCGTTTTTTGATAATTGGCGTTACTAAATTCAACAAGTGCAAATATAACTTTTCACTAATGCGTAAGTAGTTCCTCCAGTCATCAGCTTCACAGCGCAGTTCTTCCATTAAATTCAAATGTGATAGAGAATGCCTTTTCAAGTACCACTCTTTACTCCATTTGCTTCTTTTTCGTTTGGGTTTTTTTTAAGGCTAAAATTATGGCTACAGCAACCAGAGTGTTCTCTTCCATAACACACCTACGTGGTAAAAGTTGGTATTTTGAATCAAATAAAAGCGCGCTACCTTACTTGCCACTAAAAAACTCGAAAAAATCCACAATTACTACAAATAATCCAATAATAATTAACATGCACTCGCAACAAGAATGAAAACACAACTGACACGCCAACTGACACGCAGACTGACATCTAAATGAAAGTTCACGTCAGTTGAACTGATACCTCAACTGAAACGGAGACGGAATCGGAACGAGAACTGATCGTCTAAATGGGGCATAAGATGAACAACATGGTTAAGATAATCTTTAAAAAACAAGTTACAAAAATATCTAAGAATTACATTTCCTTTTGAATGGGAATGTTGCTTTTCCATATTTTATCATTTAATTCATTTTTATAAATGTTAATGTTGTTATTCCTTCTCGAAATCTGCCAATATTGAATTGCTTCTCTTTCCTTAATAGTTGAAAGAGCATCTAAAAATGGTAAATCATTGGAAAATTCAAGACGCCAGTCTAGTAAATAGTATTAATGTACTTTTTTTTACCTTGAATTTTAACTTTTCCTTTATCATTTTCACAATGTACTCTGTGTAAGAGCTTTTCTCGAGCTTTGTAGCTGTTGTTAGGGTTCCGTAGCCGAATGGCAAAAAACGGAGCCCTTATAGTTTCGTCATGTCCGTCTGTCTGTCCGTCTCTCCGTATGTCAAAGCTATTTTATCAGACGGAGACTATAGGGGCTGCAAGGATGAAATTTAGAAGTAGGGTGTCTCCTGTGAACCGCAAGACAATGCTGTAGTCAAAGAATCAATACAAGTTTTATTAAGGGTGCTACTCCATACATGTACCTGTTGGAAAAAATTTCTTTTTTTTTTGAGTTTGTATACTTGTGTGATATTTTCGGATAGGTCTTCAAAAATCAAATAGATATTATCATTAACTTTTTTCATTTACGCCGATAGTTCGTGAAGTGTGTGTCCTCCCTCTAACTTTTGAACGACGGGGCGAAAAAATCTGAAAAAATTTTCGGTTGTAGAACTACATAAAAATAGCAAACGACTTTTGGTTTGAAGCATAAGAGAATTACTGTTAATTAGATATTCGAAGTTTTAAGTTACCAACAAAGATTTTAACTCAATACTTTATGCGGCATTCACCAGAACCCTTAGCTTATTCGTGTCCGACACGTACTTGGTTTCTTTTTTTGAGCTGAGCGAGCGAAGCGAGCGAAGCTCCTATGCGTCGACGAAATATGAAACCTTTGTAACCAAACTCCTCCTAGACCGTTTGATCAATCGATCTGAAATTTTACATACTAATAGTATTTTCGACGGTGAGTGCTAACATCTATTTTTTGTTACTAAATTCGCGAATAAAAATCACTAGTGGTAGGCTTCTTAACCAAAATTAGTACAAAGGTTTGTGTCATGGAAATCTAAATTTAGTTTTTATGTATTAAGAACGATCACTGCGTTATTTTGCAAGAATTCCAAAATAAACGACAAACGAAATACCATTTTGACAAAAAATCGCTGTCTTTTTGATAGTAGACGTTAGTTTACTTGCATAAATGAAGCTATGGTATTGATCTTAGGTAATTAGTTTTCGCGTGCTCGAACCAGAATTAGCTTTTACATACAGATCTCAGCACAGGCACCTGATTTGGTTATTTATTTTGGTTTACTCAAACCGTAGCAAGTGGATTTTTACAGGTTCTTGAAAAATAGTATTTTAATTTATGAATTTTGAATCATGGTACAAGAAAGATTCCGGGAATCAGAAAATGGACAATATTCTTCAGGTTTTGAGGGTACTTTTCCAGTAAAATTTTGAATTTTCAACGGTTTTTTGAGCGTAGCGGCTAAACGCAGCGTCCTAGGCTATTCGTATGTATGACCGACCCCCATTATTTTGTCATTTTCAACCTATTGGTCATACATGATTTCTCTCTAAATTTAGTTTTTAAAGATATACATACAAAAGATCGGAAAACTGATTTAACTCAGATTTTGAATTTTTAACAGTTTTTTGCCCGTAGCGGCTAAATTATACACTTGAAGGGTTTCATATGTATGAACGACCCCCATTACTTTGACATTTTCTACCTTTTTGTCATACATGATTTTTCTCTAAATGGAGTTTTTAAACGTGTACATACAAAAGATGGGAAAATTTATAAAATTCAGATTTTGGACATTTAATGGTTTTTTGCTCGTAGCGGTCAAACGAGGCATCCTAGGGAGCTCATATTTATAACCGACCCCCCTTATTTTGACATTTTCTACCTCTTTTTCATACATCATTTTTCTCTAAATTGAGTTTAAAGATGTGCATACAAAAGATGGTGAAAGTGATAAAATTCAAATTTTGAATTTTCAACAGTTTTTTGCCCGTAGCGGCCAAACGAAGTGTCCTACGGTGTTTATATGTATAACCGACCCCCATCATTTTGACATTTCCTGCATTTTTGTTGATCATTAATTTCCTCTTCTGTGAGTTTTTATAAATGTGTCCATATCCAAAATTACGATTCTAGCTAATAATTTTGCAAATCATTGAAATCTGATAGTAAAGATGAATGAATTATTGAAGAAATCTGATAGTAAAGATGATTGAATGGATTACTGAAAATTGTTTCATATCTTCAATATAAACACTCGTAATCATTTATATATTATTCATTTATATAGTTTCAATAGTTTCCGAATAAAATGGCTGTGACATACTGACAAACGGACATGACGAAACTATAAGGATTCGGTTTTTTCTACGGAACCCTGAAAATGATAATTAGAGTAACAGGAATCAAGTAATTTCAAGTTTAGCATTTTTCAGAACAATAAATAGCATAAATTACATCTTTTCTAAATTATTTAACACTAGCTGTACCCGCCCGCTTTGCTGGGCATTACGTAATACTGCATATTTTTTGTATACTGTATATGTTGATACTATATATGTTTTGTTTTTCTTTAGTTATAGATTTTTGATTCTTAGCAGTTATCTTTTGATTGTAACATAAGTTCAAAAACTTCCAAAAAATCTTTGACTTTTTCAACAATGCTTTTATTAACGTTTGGCTACAAATTTTCGCCATAAAATTGATAATAAATTGAAAGTATGAATAGTGCTTAATAAGAAAATGAGAAATAAACTTAAAACAACTAACCAAGCACTCTTTCAAAAAGAGGCAATTTTGAAAATATTACTACACCTTACAACACCTATTAACCTTAAAGTTACAAAAAAATTTACATATAGTAGTTATAAGAAATCGAAATTTATCCTATGTTCGGTGACAACAATGAAACAAATAAGGATTTATAGATTGCCGGTTGTAACTCAAACACAACTGGTTAACTTTTTACTTAAACTTCGATTAGTACCACATGTAAATTTTTTATGGCACAGTAATATTTGAGAGGTTAATCCGATCCGATTGGGCACATCAACAATACGCCAACGTTAGCCGTGTAAATTTATTTTCGGCGAATTTGTTGAAAATTATTGCTTTCTTCTACTTACAGAAAAAGGTAAGGTTTAATCACAGACAAAATAATTTACCAGATGTCGCGATCCCATTTGACTCTCTACCCATTTTTTCAAACATCACACACGTAACAGCAGACAAAAGATCCATGGGCCGTATGCGCCTTTGACCGTCTTTAACATTTAAAGAACAGACAGTGCGCGAATTGATGTTGATGTTTGATTGTCAAATAGGGAATGAGTGATCACTATAATAGAAAAGGGGGCTGAAACAAAATTTCGCGGATGGAACACAATGTACACAATGCACACAATTTTGATGTTCTGAAATTTGCACAGAACAAACACAAACAAAAATGTACACCATTGGAGAGTAAAATTTACTCAAAAATTTCTGTTTTCTGTGTAATAGTATTTCTATTGATTTTAAGAAAAAATATACAAATTGAGTTTCAAATATATAAAAAGTTACATAATTTTTCCGAAAAACGCGAGATTTTGGGTTTACGAATTTTAATCTGAATTTTATCATATATCATAACTTTTGTGTGGACACATTTTTAAAAACTCAATTCAGAGAAAAAAGATGTATTGAAAAATTTAGGAAATTTAAAAAAAATGGGGGTTGGTCATACGTATGAACTCCATAGGACGTTTCGTTTAGCCGCTAGGAACAAAAAATCGTTAAAAATTCAAAATCTGAATTTGATCAATTTTCCGATCTTTTGAATGCACACCTTTAAAACCTCAATTTAGAGAAAAATGATGTATGAAAGGAAGGTAGGAAATGTCAAAACAGTGGGGTTGGTCATACATATGCATCCCGTAGGACGCTTCGTTTAGCCACTACGGGCAAAAAACCGTTAAAAATTCAAATGTTTACGGGAAAAGAACCCTTCAAACCGGAAGAAAATCAGTCAACTTGGGATTCTCGGAAACTATGATGTCCTACGATCTGAAATTCAAAAACATATTTACCATTTTCCACCAATTTGAACAAATCTATCTGCTACAGGTTTAATGAACCAAAATTGTATTGAATAACCCGAGTAAAATTTGTAGAAAACAATTAAAACCAGCTCTACGGAAATACAGAGTGTCAAATCATAGAGAATTCTTGAGAGAGAGCTTTTGTTCCGATTTGCAAAATAGAAAAGTAACGGTTCCCTAATACGCAAAAAATTTTCATGCAGAAATACATAATTGAATAAAAGTAACGAATCATATCGAATATGTATCCAGACACTTTGTTGAATTATTGCAACGCTGATGTGTGTCAGCGCAACATTTTGTTGCTGCAGTCATGCGTCAGCGCCAAATTATTGTTGCTGCAGTCATGCGTCAGCGCAACATGTTTATTTCTAATGTAAGCTGAGGTAATTCGTACATATTCCAAATTACTCTCTGTCTCTTAAGTTTGAACGCATTAAACATACATACTACGCATCAGTGTGGGTTCATAACGAATTGTACCGTCACTCACAATCGTGCTGAAGAGAGGAGAGTAATCGGCAATCATATGCACGAATTGCCTTAGCTCTGAGAGGAAACAAAAATGATGCGTTGACGCATGACTGCAGATAAAAAGCCGACGCACGTCTGAGTTGCACATCAGTTTTGCAATAATTTAAGAATCTTCGATATTTGCACTTATATCCTTACTACTTCGCTACTTTGGGGAGCACCACTATTATATATAGCCTAAAGCCTTCCTAAAATAATAGACTATCTAATAAAAAAAAAAATAATTCAAATCGGATTAGTAATTTCTGAGATCATCGCGTTCAAACAAACAAACAAACTCTGTCTCTTTATAATATTAGTATAGATTAATTAGAGAAGCTCAGTAATTCAACAGTGTAGAGGAAATAATAATTTATAGACTATAATTATATAGGGCACACAATAGGATTAGAACTAAGAAAGAAAATACAGGGAGAGGCATCTAACATTTGGAATACAAACTACCGTATATTTGGAGTTTGATAGGCATAATGACTTTCATGAGCTAACAGAAAATTAGTCTTATGTTTGACGTTTACAAAATGGGACGCTTTACGCTTGAACAAAGTTGGGAACTATTGAAAACTTACTTCAACACTGGTGAGTTTTCTACGGAAACCATAAGAAATTTACGGAAAAAATTTGCCTTCCAATCAGTTGGTCAATCAGTGAAGCGAGTTTGTGAAACCGGTTCGTTATTGGACAAAACAACCCGTTCCGGTTTTCGTCCAGTGCGCACACCCGAAAATATTACTGCGGTTTCGCACAGTGTGCATGAACATCCATCATTCGATGATGAATTCGTCATCGTTCTCAGGAACTGAACATTTCTCGCACTTGTCTGATGAGAATTTTGGCTACAAACAAGAGTGCAAGAAATGAAGCCTCATGATCATCTGATGTGTTTTATGTTCGCCTGTCGCATCGGATGGACTGAAGATCATTTGGTCGAAGATGAACATTTTAACCGAAAAATTATCTTTTCCGATGAAGCTCATTTCCATAGTGGAGGCTATTTCAATAAGCGAAATTGCCGCCCTCAGAGCCGCCCTCAGGGTCAATGGCGAGCGTTACAGAGCCATATTAAATGGATTTTAGTTTCCACAAATTGAAGAGTGTTACATGGACGGAATTTGGTTCCAACAGGACGGGGCTGCGACACAGCCAACGCTACAATCGATCTTTTGCGCACCGCTTTTGAACATCGAATAATAAAGCGAAATTCTGATCCGAATTGGGCGCCTCAGAGCTGTGATTTGAACCCATTAGACTATTTTTTGTGATGATCTATTAAGGATATATGTTACGCTTATCATCCAATTGGATTGATCCGATGGGGTACTGTAAGGCCAGCTTTGGCAGTCATTTGAATGATGTTGTGTTTCACTCGTAAATGGAAATGTTCAATCTTGCTAACAAAGTTATAGTTTTGGACAAATATTCATTAGTTTTTTTTATATCCGATTCAAATTCCAAATCGTATATGGCCCACCCTTTATCTCTTGAGTTTCTCTCACTGGAGGTAATGAAGAGATAGAATAACAAACGAGAAATGGCCAATAAATCAGTGTTTAGGGCTAGAATTGTAATACACATATTTTTTGCATTAAAACCAAGTCAACACACATGGTATCGACTTGAACCAATTGCTACCAATTATTACATTACCACAGATGACTATGAAGCAGAGTGTCTATAAATCGACCGCTCAGCTCAATTTTGTGTGCGATTTCGCGAACGCCACCTAGTTAATTTGATTTCAACGATATTTTTTATATATTTAAAAATTCTCAGAAACAATTGAAGTTATTGTGGCAATTTATTTAAATAGCTTGGAATCTCATATTTAGTTTCCTTGTTTTTATAAAATATCAACGACTTTAGCTAGATGTTGATCTATTATTCCTAATATTCCGCTCCTCGCCTACAAAATTTAGGAAAATGAGAGTGCTGTTTGTTTTTGAATAGGGCACGATCACCCATTCAAGTGCGCCAAGTATTGAAAACGTCACTATGTAGAAAAATGTCTGAAAGTAATAAAAATCTAGTTTTTAACCCGCAAAAATATTTAATTTACTCATAACTCAAATTCGTTCAATAAAACCTCAAAGCTGAGGTTTTTGTTTACATTTTGAGATGTAAAATCAGCTGGATCTTGTTTCGACGGTGTATATATGACGCGCTATCTACATGTTATTTTCAAGCAAACAACGAACTAACTTTCGTGTTTTTCTATGCATCATTTGTAAGGTTGCCGCGCAACTCGAATACGTTATTTACAAAATAAGATTCTTTTAGTTATATCTATAAATTGTTAAAATAATATTATGTGTTGCATAAATATTATATGAATATTATAATTTACATCCTCAAACTGAATTAATTTCAATAGTTTGGCGTAATTTGTTGAGGAAATCAAACAATAACTTTTTCTACAGTGTTCTTCAGAAATTCAACTTGTAAAATATTTGTAAAAGGATGTACTTAGTCCGTTTATTTCTTAATAAATTAATAAATAAGGAATTAAATCTTTTGAATGTTGGACAAAGTGCTCCAGGAAAATACGGTTTTATTCATTTCATAAAATAAGACGAAAATATTATATAGATTTTTGAATATTTCGTTGGTATTATTATTATTATTATTATTTTTTTTTTATTTTGCATCTGATTTACTCAAATAAGTGATCGAGGATAATTTACGCTATTCTTTTCAAGATATTATATTATACAAGGTCCAAAAATTCGAATGATAGAAACATAACGAAGATGATAACACCATCCTGATTGGCACAACGTTTCAACCGTGATTTTGAAGAATCAGCAAATTTTTTGAAAAGACTACTTATTCCCAAAACTAACTAAGGTAGGCAATTTAAGAACAAAAATCCAGGAAAAATCAAATGCAAATATAACATGTTGGCTAGTGTTGTAGGCTTGATTAATGGAAAAATCGAACAGGATAAAAAAATGCAAAGATTCTTTATTTATAGATAAAAATCAAATTAAACACAAATTTTAATTACAACAGATTCAAGTGTGTATAGCTCACTCAAATAGTATTTTTATATGCATTTCAAACCGTTTTGTACATTTGGCGTAATTATTTGTTTCAAAATACTTAATCTAAATTCATTCAAAGAGGCAGCCCTGTGTGACTGAAGAAAATGTATCTGGAGTTCTGTGTCTGAAAATCGATCTACTGAAACTCTGTAAGCACATTTATATAAGACTGAATAATTTTTTAAGTTATCTGTATTACCTTGCAGCATTTCATATGATATCTTCTATAGCCAAAACACCAATTTGACTCCCTTCTCATGTCTCAGTTGTATTTCAAATACAGTGTGTATCAATTCATGGTATGAAACACTTTAAATTCTACAGCATTTTCTAGATCACTGTTTGGGAACAACGTTTAATGCAGTTGTACAATTTGTTAACTATATGCAACCTTAGCAAATATTCTGTAATTTCTTTATTTATTTATATGCATAACTTAATACAAATTAATACTAGTTAAGACAAACGGGAGCAAACAATACTAGAATAGAAAAGAAAATAAAGAAAGAAAAGAAGAAAAAAAATATATAAAATAAAATAAAATAAAGTGTGATATACGCAATGAAGAATATAGAAAACTTACTCAACTTAACTAAATTAAAACAAATAATTAGTGTGAGAAAGTGAAATGGCACAAAAGTGCATTAAATGAATTAAATGTAATTATTGCGAGGAAATTTCATCAGCGTACATCCGAAAAATCGAACGAACGTTGCCATTGCCATGCATGACCCGCCGGAGAGGGGCAGTCCGGTTATAAACCTCCATCTCCATCCTACCAAAGTTCGTGTGATGGAAGCTGAGGAAGAACGAGCCGTCGGAACTGAGGTTTCTGCTGAGGACAACCTGATTGTGTATATATGGAGCGAAAATATGTCCCTGGACGATACCGAACATGAAAGATAATTCACCCATAACACGGCGTCCAGAGAGGGATTACAGGTTAATAAGTTTAAGCCGGTCGGGATATAGGGGAAGGTGAGTGGGATCGGACCAAGGGAGTAGATTAAGAAAAAATCGGAGGAAGCGCTTCTGAACAGCCTCAACTCGCCTAATATGGACCTGGTGATATGGCGACCAGACTTGGGAAGCATATTACAGTATCGGGCGAACGAGGGCGGTAAAGATGGTTTTACGTGTGTAAGGGTCAGCGAATTCCTTAGACCACCTCGATACGAAGCCCAACATTACACCAGCTTTTCTTATTACGAAATTTATGTGCTCATGAAATGAGAGCCTTGAATCAAGGTGAACTCCCAGATCTAGGACGCAGCTCACTAACCCAACTGTGGAGCCATTTATAAAGAAAATGTGAGGAACATAGTTCCGCTTCCGATGGAAGCAGACGTGTTCACACTTTGCGATATTGAGTCTAAGATTGCTTTCAGAGCAGTATAATGATACACGATTAATGTCCGCTTGGAGCTCAAGATTATAGGCTAGGGATGTCAAAAAACCGTCGGTATAACCGAAAAACCGGAGCATTGCGTTTTATTAACCGCGGTCAACCGGTTTTTTCTCTTCTTACGGTTAACCGGTTAACCTAAATTCTGACAGGGAGTACATGTGCGTCCATGTTCATCAACATTTATATTTGTAATTCATATAAATATTATTTGTATTATGTTTATTTATAAAATTAACATTTATTTTAGTGTGAATATTTCATGGTGTGGGTTAATATACGACCCTGGTCACTGCCAAACATCTTTATCCGTAGACAATAGACATTACTTTCATTATTTTAAAATTATCAAAAAAAAAGAAACAGTTAACCGGAAAACCGGTGAATTTGATCGGTTTTTAACCCAACAATTAAAATTAAACAAATGAAAATCTGTTAACCGAAAAACCGGAGTTCTTAAAAATTTTGACATCCGTAGTGGAATACCGTCGGGACCTGGAAGAGAAGTCATCCTTGAGGCGTGATAGCACTACTAGGACTTCCTCCTCAGTGATAAGGAGATCAGGGAAGTTTGAAGCTAAGGAAAACGGGTCAGGATTGAGAGCCGTGAAATATTGTACCTCTGGCTCAAACTGACCGTCAGAGAAGGTAGCTGAGAACAAACTTGCGCATGAGTTTGATATAGATTGAGGAACATCATACTCCATACCAAGGAATGAAATGGACTGTGGATAGGAGTCCCCTTTGCGTTTCCTTTTAGATTACACGAAGGAGAAAAATAGGTGGTAATGAGGATAACCTTGTACATCGGGTAGCGAATTTTAATCGAGAGGAGTTCAACGGGTTCACAAGAGGTGGTAAGTATGATGGATGCATAGAGAAGGAGGGGAGTTTTTTCTTGGTGAAGAGGAGACTGGAGAAGAAGCAGGAACAACAGTAATTTTGCTAGAACTACTGGAGGTATGTCCTCTTGGAAGAAACTCCTTGATAAAAACGTCTTTTGGCCAGTTGGATTTACAAAGGATGGTATCAAGGAGTGAGGGAGAGACAATAATCTCAAATGATGAGCACCTACCTTCCGAGAGCTTCATAACCTTGATTTTATTCTGAGCAGCATCTAGTCCAATCACATTTGTAATATGACAACTAATGTCCTCCGTTGATGTAGAAGGCATAAGCTCAGTTACAAAGATGGACCGTGTTTTAGGAACCGTCCTCAGTGTACTAAGCGACAACCGTGAATTAATTCTCTGATTGTTATTAGGTGTGATTCCGGATGCCGTGGCGGAGTTGGAGAGGGCGCTAACCGATTTTCCTACCGGTGTAACTGCTTCAGTAGAGTTTAGAAAAGAGGGGGAGGTCACGGTTACCCGCAGTGTATCAGACAGACCTGTAGAACCCGAGGGGTTTAAAAGTTCATGGCCACCATTATTCGTGGACGAATGTGGGTTGATAGGAGTAATCTTAGGGTGGGTGGGTGGACGGGAAGGGTTCCTAGCTGGGGCTGCAGTTAAGAAGTTATCGATTATAGAAGTTCGAGAGGACTCATCTGCAGTCTTAGTGTAGGTACTTACTTAAAAATATTATTATTTTTAATTAGAATATATAAGCGTTGAAAGATACTTTGTCTTAACTACTTGTTACTACTTGTAACAAGTAGCTAATTTTAGATCTAAGTAGCTTTTTTATTTTAACTTCATAAAATGTTAATTTAGTTAGTTCAGTTAAGTTGGTGTGACAATTTGGAGAGCTCTTTTTGAGTAGAGCTCAGATTGGAATTAAATAATATAATTATTATTATTATTATATGTGAATTTAAAATATTATGTATTGAATAAAATATTAATAGTTATGTGTATATAAGTTTTATTTGTTCATATAACTATACTTAGTATTGTTTAGAGGAAGTGCGAGGTGTACTGAAGGAGGAAATATTGTTTCGTTACCAGGAGATGGGAGGAGAGGGCACTCAGGGACCGCGAGCATTAGCAATAGATTCCAGAGTCCTTTGAATCAATTCTATTAACTATACCGCCTGTTAAGCCAACGCATTTAGGGTGGAAGTATCCACCACAAAAACCCGTGGCAGGATAAGAGCCTATCAGAACTTTTGTCCTTGCAGGTCACGCCGGCAAAAACCAACGTCAAAGTATCGATGTGAGGTCCGTAATCCAGTAACAATGAGTATAATACAATACTAATCTACTTTAGTATTGTAAGATTGAGCTGAAACTTAGAAAGTTATGTTGGGTCAGTTTGATTTAATACAATATTAAACTACTTAAAAATTGTACTTAACTACTAGAATTGTACTTTGTGTTATGTTGTAGTTCTCACCTTCGTATGGTAAAACCTTACAACAATACCTCAGATACACTTTTAATCTCAAAAGAAGAATTCAGGCGGTACAATATTTATTTCACCAATTACAATTTTAGTCTCGTTACAATAACTACAAGCTTCTTGCTTAAAACTACGACAACTAATGACTACTGGATACAGGTTACATTTATTTATTGAACATTTATTTATTCTTGTTACAATAACTACAAGTTTCTTGCTTACAACTACGTCGCCTAGTGGCTATTAGATGCCGACTGTGTGCTGTCTGGTTCTTGTGTCTTCTTCACCCCTTTTGCTAAACGCTTCTCCTTCCCATAGCGTATACGTTCGTTGTGGAGTCTCTGCAACTCCCTACTTAAAAGTGCTCTTTGTTGGCTTCCCACAGCCAACGTGAGATCCCGTCTGGCCTTCTCAATCGATCGCCTGAACCTTGCTTCTACACCAGGTGTTTCCCGCTTAATATGCACCTCAATTCCTCCCTGGCGTTCCTCTTTACCCTTTTCTTTATGACCCGTCTGTCTGGCCCAGTATTCCTGTATAGTTATCGGTCGTGGACCTGCGTGCGGATTACGTCGTAACGCCTCTTGCAGTTGGCGGTCTCCCATTCTTCAATGTATCTATTCAATAAATTTTATTGCCCATTGGGTTCTTTCGAACCGTGTTTGGGACCTTAACGGTGAATGTTAGATTCATCCGCTCTTCCAGTTATTAATTTTTTCTCACCTAAGGTATTTTTTTGTCGAGGTCCAAGTGAGTTAACTGGTTCTCTGCCACTCGTTCCGGGGTTGTCCAATTCAGCCAAGTCACCTATTTAGAGTTGTGTTGCGTCCTACCACGGTCACACCTATGGTAGTCGATTCCTCAGACTGGACTGACTTTCTGTGGCCATTTTCTCAATATTTATCGGAAAATTTTCTGTTGAATGTGCAGAATTTTCCGATCAATGTTCAATCGATGGTCATTGATCGTTTTGTTTGCCGTGTTGCCGGTTTGCGTTTCCGCTCTGGTGGCGCCATCTAGCGGTTGCTGGTGGCCGCGAGTAACTTGCGCTTACATGATCGTTTCTGCAGTATCGACGCCATAATTTATACTGCAGTATCATTGCCATAACAGTGTCGCCACGTTGTGTTTTGACAGATATCAACAGCTAGGGAGATCGACCTGTCGTAAGTATTTTTGACTGTTCTTAAATAATGTCTTATCCCTTTTCAGGATTTCAGGATTTCTACGGAAAAGGATCATCACATTCCTCCCTCTTTCGGAGCCTTTTCACCGGAAAAGGGGTGGCTGCGTTACTTATGTCTAATTCGTTTTCCATCCTAGTGACGGTGTACATTTTCCTTTGTTTCTCGGGTTTCTAACCTGGTTACCGCTACATCTTTCTCTTAAATTATTCTAAATCCTAGTGCTAGTGCATTTTCTGGTTGTTTCATGTCTTCAGTGTGCATTTATATTTTGCATTTACGTTAGTTGTTACATTTTCCATATATTTTGTTCAAATTATTATTCCAGAGGTTCAGTAAAACTTTACGGTATCAATAGTGTTACAGTGGTTTAAATTTTGCGGTTATTGGTGCATTTATTCTTAATTACCTTCTTACAACAATTTAATAGATGACAAAAATTTATTACTTTTCATATGGATCGTTACTTAAGGATTACTATTGTCTGAAAACTGTTTTTAATATAATAATTGTTTTAATACAATAATGTAATATAATAATGTTAACAAGATTTATAGTTTTTTAAGTATTTACTTAGATCAATTGGTCGATTTCTCTTGGTGTTGAGGATACCGTGTTTCATACGGGTGCCGAGGTTGATCCTTGGTTCTAAATCGACTGGGGTCCTGCTCTTTGAGTTTTCGTGATACTTATAGGTTCGCCTACCAAGTAAGTTTGTCTTTCTGCGGTCTGGTACGGTGAGTGGTTCTCCAGTTAAAGTTGTTTTTTCTAATTTTTTCCTCATTTTAGCAATTTCCTGAGTTAATTTCTGGCGTTCTTCGATCTGACGGTACAGCTGGTCGGCCTCTTCCAGTGCTGCTTCCCAACTGGCTTGGGTCAATCCCATGTCATCGACGGTCTCACTTGTGTTTCCGCGGTCTTTTGGCCTTGGGGCGCCTAAGTTGCTTTTGATATTTGTTGTTTTTAGGTCAGGATAAATTAATACGTTTTTAGATTTGCATTGAATATGAATGTCCAAATCGTCCAGATCGCCTTTAATGGTGATGGTTATCTGTGTGCTATTTCCGGACATCGCGTTGAATTCTGGTAATTAGTAATAAGGAAGGTTTAGAATTCTGGTAATTAGTAATAAGGAAGGTTTAGAATGTTTAGTTTAAGATTGTTTTTTTTTTCTTCTTCTTTTTAGGGTTTCTCTTTTTATTTCTATTTTTCTCGCCTTTTTTTTCTTACTCCTTTGTTTACTTATTTTTAACACTATCTTATTAATTTTATTGTTTATTGATATTATTATTTTTATACATATTCCGTTTTTCTTGTTGACGTTATTCTCGTGTGTTTTGTATCGTTATTGCTCGTTGGAAATTGGTACGGTCGGTGCGGGCCCGGGGTTGTGTGTAGCACTCTCGTTTGCTGTTATTATTTGATCCCTTCTGGGAATCGTCACGGGCATTGACACGATCTCAACCCGTCGGGGGCTTGGTCGTGAGGGTTGTGGAGTGGTGCGGTTTCTTCGGTTTGTGCGACTTCTGTAGTTGCGTATAAGCACGATAGTTATTATAACTACTAACAAACATCCAGTTACGCCGGTCGTGGTTTGTATTTGGATCCTTTCGTGGCGGCGTTTTTCAGTTTCTTTAATTTCTGAGTCCAGTTCTTCAATTGTTTCGCTGAGACCTTTATAGTGATCGTTTAGGGCCACTGGATGTATGATTTTCATTTGTTTTTTCTGTGCTTTTGGGGGTATTTTATATTGTCCGAAATCAATGTTTGGGGGGGCCAAGTTTTCTGGTTGATGTATCGTTATAGTATGTGCGTCTGCTTTTTGATAGGGGAGAGTGTATTCTGCTAGGTGGTGGATACATTTCTTTTTCAGTTCCAAGATGCCTAGTTCCAGCAGCTGAGTGGTTTCTTCATGGATGTCGCACTGGCTTATTAATTGGGTCGGTTGTTGTACCCAATACAGCCAAGTGTTTTCGCGGTGCATCGGCGTCACAATTGGGTGTACCGTGGTTAACAATCGGACTGTGCAGTTGCGTGGGACCTCCTCCGTTGACTTAAATAACGCTGATATACATTCCGTGTGCGTAGGTTTTATCAGCACTGGGGCGTTATGCTCGCAAATACTGTAGGTTTCATTTACGGTGGTTCACTTTATTTGGTAGTGCAACTCAGTTAGGCCGAAGTTTTGTTGTGAGCGGCTTGTATTTAGGAAATAGGTATATTCAATGTCGTAGACATAGTACGTGTTGTGTGCAGTGTCAACCGGAGTGGTGTAGATTCGATTTAATGTGTACTGTTGGGACTCAACTAAAGGAATCTTTATCTGTATGAGCATTCCGTTTTGGCTTCCTTCGTAGTCTACTTTAGCTACCCGTTGTAGTGTGATGGGGTCCATGGTGGTGGTTCTTCCCTGATACCTCTCGGATACGTTTACGTATATGTTTAGGATTTCATGTGTTGGTATCAATAATAGGCTCAACTCTCGTCTATTAAGTGTTTCTAGCGGGATGAAGAGATCCGTTAATTCCCAATATATTTGTTGGAGTTCCGCCATTATGTACATGGTTAACTCGTTTACATCCAATCGCAGTTGTGTTATGCGAAGTTGATCTGTGTGGTTCGCTAATTCCTCCATCTTTTCATTAAGGTTCTCCACCCTTTTCACTAGCTTGGTTTGTCTTTCGTGCATATCTGTGTTTGTTTCGCTCATAGCTTTCAATGTTGTTTTCATGATGGTTACTTGTTTTTTAGCCAAATCTAAGTTGGCTTGAGTGTCCTTTTCTAACTCATTTAGTTTTTGGTGTATGTTCTTGGAGTCATCACTGTCCATAGTCCCAAATAGCGTTTTCATGACTTTTCCCCCTAAGTTCAGTAATCCCCTCCTTACCCGCTTGTGATGTGCTATGGTAACGTATGCTTTGTTTATTAAGTCTCTTATTTGCGCTACCTGTTTTTTAATTTCGGTTTGCAAATGTTTACAATTTGCAGATGCTAATCCGTTTGTATCGTTGCATAACCGGTGTATTGCGCTTTCGCAGTTTTGGCTTTGGTAGTTGGGTGATGATAGTCCAGTGATCGTGGTATGTCTGCACTTTCTTCAGTGGTTCGAACACTATGCCCTGGTGTCGTAGTGGGTGTACTTCCACTGGGGTTTGTCGGGTTACCGTTATTCCGAGGCTTATTATTAGTATTAGTTGCATCATTCTGAAAAACAGAGAGAGATTGTTTAGTTGAACTGCTTTAGCCGATTATTGTGTACACGAAGCTTGCGTTTCCCTATTAATATAGTGGTATTAACCGGGCTATTTATGTCTACGACCTTATAAGGACCTAGCCAGTGTTGGACTAGCTTGTTCTTCCTGGCGGCGTTTCGCAGATGTACTTGATCACCTATATGTATCCTCACCGGATTTATCTTTCGATCGTAACACTCCTTAGAGTGGATTTTACTCTCTTCTAAAATTCTTCGAGCTGTTTGGTAAGCTCTTTGAAGCTTGTTCCTTAGGTGCAAGTAATAGTTTTCATGGTCGTAGACGGGTTCGGGCTCTTTTTTCAAATTGTTAGGCAGGGGAGCAGAGAAACCGAATAAGCAGTCCATCGGTGTTAGCTTCGTAGTTGAATGCATACTATTGTTCCTTACGAACATAACTGCTCGCAAGTGCTCCTCCCAGTTCGCCTGATTGTCATCAACAAAATTTTTTAAATATTCCACTAAAGGCCTGTGGGATCGTTCTAGTGCCCCGTTGGACTGGGGATGGTACGGCGTCGTTTCTAATTTCCTGATCTTGAATAGTTTACATACTTCTCGGAACATTTCCGAAGTAAAATTAGACCCTTGGTCTGTGATTAAATTTTTCGGAATTCGATACCGACTTATAATTTCTTCCACGAAAGCTTGCGCCACAGTTTTTGCTTCCATGTTCTGTAACGGCACTACATCCATAAATCGAGTTAAGTCATCCTCGAAACTCAGGATGTATTTATTCCCATGTCTGGTTTCGGGAAGGGAGTAGGCCCCCTACATCCATATACACCTTGTCGAAAGGTAGTTTTGTAGTATCAGTTATGATCATTGGTTCTCTGTGTTCCCGGCTTAATTTATTTAGTTGACATTTTTTGCAACTTTTTATGTATTTGGCGATGTCTCTCATCATACCCTTCCAATAGAACTCCCGTTTCAATCGTTGGTAGGTCTTTTGTATTCCTTGATGTCCTCCGAACGGTGCGTCGTGACAATCAGCTAATATAGTTGTTATGTCTTGGGGATCCGTTAAGACTCTTATTTCCTTCCTTGGTGTTGGTTCTTCTTCGTCTCCCCGTTGGTTGTTCTCTGTGGTACGTTCTTCTCCTGCCAGGGTGTCATTCGTGCTAGTCGTGTCTGCTGCCTGTTCTTTGGCTTGTCGGCGAGTCATAACTAACACTTCATATGGGATTCTGCTGAGAGCGTCCGCATTGTTGTTCTTTTTACCCTCCTTATACTTTATCTCAAATGTGTAGTCTGACAACTTGTGCCAGAGTCTCAGTATTCTACTTGTTGGGTTTTTAATTCGGATGGCTCCTCGTAAGGGCTTGTGATCCGTGTATACGGTGAATGGTCGTCCGTACAGATAGCTTCGGTAATATTTTACGGCCTAAACTATAGCCAGTAACTCTCGCTCGATTGTAGAATAGTTTTTTTCTGCGGTGTTTAATGTTCGACTCGCGTAAGCGATGGGTTTTTCTTAGTTCTCGGGCCCTTGCGCAAGCACGGCTCCAAGGGCCTCTCCACTTGCATCAGTAAACAACTTAAAAGGCTCTTTGAAATTAGGGTACCGAAGGACAGGGGGTGTTGTTAGTTTCTCTTTTAGTGTCCTGAACGCTTTCTCACATTCGTCGTCCCACTTAAATTTTATATCTTTTCATAATAGTTTGTTTATGGGTGCCGCTATTTTCGAGAACCGTTCTATAAACTTTCTGTAGTAGTTTGCTAGGCCCACCCGGGATATAAATAACGGCTATTCTAAGCCTCTTTGAGGTCTTAGATGCCTCCCTAGCCACCGGGCGCGTCCACAGGTTGCGGATAGTGGGAGTCCAGGAAAAATCTCTTGGATCGTCATGGAATAGGCCGAAGAGTAAAGTTAGCTTAACTCGGAAGCTCAATACATGGCCGCGGACAATGGGAGGACCCCTTTTTCAACATGGAGGGTTTGAGCAAAAACTTAACTACCCCAGGTGGTGCGGCGACTCAGTCGTCAAATCCACCCACCTCTGCAGAGGTGGTCGTACCCCAATCGGATTCTGGGGGGGGCACACTCGAACCGAGGACAGCAACGATGGTGGAACACTTGGCCAACGTTGTGGTGAATGCGACAAGTGTGAGACAAGGCACAGGTAGATCGGCCAACAGCTCTACAGGCCTGGAGTTCAACTCCCAAACTGACGACGGCATGTCCGTCAACAGTGCGGGGACCACTGACTCTGAGGTCGAAAAGAGACTTTTGGGCGAGACCGCCGAAGCCAAAGTCTCCGAAAAAAGGAAGAGGAAGCCGACCAAGGCGCAACTGTCTCTCAAAAGATACAAAAATGCCAAGGCCAGCTTAAAGAAGCTCCTACTAAGGAAGCCCGAAGAACTCTCCGATAAGGAGAAGGGCTACTTGATGAGGAACAGGAGGATTGTCGCTGATTTCGAAAAGAGTGGCACGGCTGCGCAGAAATTGGTGACAATCGATGAAGAGCTTCCGGGACCGTCAAGGCCCGAAGGGGGAGCGAATGGTAAGAGCGCCAAGCTACAGAGGTCTCACGCTGTTTCCTCCTTTTCCTCAGGAAAGGCCCCACAGCTAACTTCCCAGAAGAAAGCTAAAAGGGACCGATCCAACGAGGAGGAGGAGAAAGTGGCAAAAAAACCAAAAACCTCGTCGATAGACCATGCACCCGCTGATTGTCAGATGGCCATCATAGATCGATCAGATCTAGATGGCAAAATATCTGCTGAAAAGTGGGAAAAGGTCGAGACGAGGTTGCTGTATGCGATGGCAAGCGAGCAGAGTGGCTCGATAGAGGAGATGTCCTTTGAAGGGGCAAGTTGGCACAGGGGAGTCAAGGTCATTGGCTGTTCGGGGCGGAAATCCGTTGATTTCCTAAACCGGGTGGTTGCGAGCCTTGGTGAACTTTGGCCAGGCGCCAAACTGGAGGTCATCCCGAAATCGAGTCTCCCTCTGAGGAAGCTAGCACTGTTGTGGATTCCTCCTCCACTAGTGGAGGATGAAGCCACAATGAAGTTAGTTTCCAAGCAGAACGGCTTGGACACAAGTAAATGGAGAATTATCTCCACGAACAAGTGTCCGAATGGAGTTGGCAAAGACCTGGTCGTGACGGTCGACGATGAGTCCTTTGCCAAACTTAAAGACTCAAAAGGAAGCATCAAATTCGGTTTCAGCGCAGCGAAGGTGAGGCTTCCAAATGAGTCAAAGAGCGGCACCGAGGAGGCTGCAAGTGGTACAAAGTAATTTGCACCACTGTGAGGCGGCCACCGAGGATTTGATGCTGTACATGGAGGAGAATGGAGTAGACTTGGCCTTAGTCCAGGAACCATGGCTCTCAGGAGACAAAATCCGAGGACTTGGGTCAAAAAGTTATAGTCTACTGCATTCAAGCAAAACAGGTAAAAAGAGGGCGTGTATAGTAGCAAAGAGATCACTAAATCTCACTTTACTTTCACAGCACAGCACGAACGACTTGGTGGTGGCAGTACTAGAGGAGAGGGGCAAAACTAACTTGCTCTTGGCCTCAACGTACATGCCATATGAGGAAGGAGACCCCCCATCAGCAGCGGTCCGGGCCCTTGTACAAGAGGCCGAAACTAGAGGATGGCAAATGGTGATGGGTTGCGACGCGAATGGTCATCACGTCCAATGGGGGAGCAGTGATATCAACAGAAGGGGTGAGTCAATTCTAGAGTTTATAATTGCTACCAACCTAACAATCTGTAATCGGGGTGATTCACCCACCTTTACTAACAAGATTAGGGAGGAGGTAATAGACCTTACGTTGGCCACTAACACTATTAATTTAAAAGTAGAAAACTGGAGAGTTTCTCCCGAGCACTCCTTTTCGGATCATGGGAGAATTCTCTTCGACATTAACCGGAAGGTTCAGGTAGGAAAACCCTACAGGAATCCAAGGAACACGGACTGGAATAGTTTTTCCACCGAAGTGGAGAAGGCAATGAAAACAAAGAGCACACAGTGCTTCGGTACCTATCTCCACACGGTGGCGGATCTGGAAAAGTCCGTGAAACAACTTTGCGAGATCTTGCTAAAAGCCTTCCAGAAAACTTGCCCAATAAGCAGAGCTCGAAGGGAAACCAATAAGTGGTGGAACAAAGAGCTCAAGCAACAGAGGGACGTTACTAGAAGGCTTTATAACAAAGCAAAGAAAAGTAAAGAAGAGGAGGACTGGGCTAATTACAAGCGCAGTTTTAATGAGTATAAGATTAAGATAAGAAAGGCAAAATGGGACTCCCTGGTCGACTTCCTTAACTCCATAGAGGACGTGAACGAGGCCTCAAGGTTCAGGAAAATTCTTTCCAAAGACGTTATAGTCACGGGAAACCTGAAGAGACCAAATGGTTCGTGGACGGAGTCGAGCAAGGAGACACTAGAGCTGCTGATGGAGACCCACTTCCCGGGCTGCCTGACAACATGGGGCGAGGATGAGAACCCAACGATCAGGATTAGTCCAAAGGAGGTAATTATAAGAGACGCCATCACCAAGGAGAAGGTAATATGGGCGGTGAAAACATTCGAGCCATATAAATCTGCGGGACCGGATGGAATCACACCAGCCATGCTGCAAAATTCGATAGGCAGCATAGCAGATGTACTGACGAGCATCTTTCAGGGCTGTTTATCTTTAGGATACATCCCTGGAACATGGAGAGAGGTAAGGGTTGCCTTCATACCCAAATCGGGGAAGTCAAGCAACACCACACCAAAGGACTTTAGGCCAATAAGCCTCTCCTCGTTCCTATTAAAGACAATGGAGAGGCTTTTGGACCTTTACATTAAGCAGAAGACCAAAATAGAGGAGGAGTGTATAGCACAGCACGCCTACCTCAAAGGTAAATCGGTGGAAAGTGCGCTGCATGAAGTGGTTGGAACGATTGAAAAATCCCTCCAGCAAAAGGAATATGCCCTAGGGGCGTTCCTGGACATAGAGGGAGCCTTCAACAACGTAAAGACCAATGCAATAAGGGAGGCATTAGAGAAGTTGAACGTGGAGGCCACCATAACGCACTGGATAATAAGTATGCTAAACAGCAGAATTATCAGTACAGAAGTGGGGGATAACAAGATCAGAAGACGGGCGACCAGAGGCACGTCACAAGGAGGGGTAATGTCCCCACTTTTGTGGTTGATCGTAATAAACTCGATCTTAAAAGACCTCAGGAGTAAAAGAATAAGGGTCACCGCCTACGCAGATGACGTTGTCATACTGACAACTGGCAAAGACCTACAAACGATATGCGACACCATGTGTGAAGCCTTAGGGGAGACAAATAAATGGGCAGAGGAGAACGGGCTAGGGATAAATCCTGAAAAGATGAAGCTTGTTCTCTTCACCAGAAGATATAAGACACCGCAGGTCAGACTACCAAAGGTGAAAGGACAAGTACTAGATCTCTCGAGAGAGGCAAAGTACTTAGGAGTCATCCTGGACTCTAAACTCACTTGGAAAAGAAATGTGGAGGAAAGGATGAAAAAAGGAATAAACACTCTCTACACATGTAGGAAGATGTTTGGTAGGAAATGGGGTCTACAGCCACGGATCATACAGTGGATCTACACAATGATCGTCAGACCCATTATCACGTATGGAGCCCTTGTATGGTGGAAAGCCATGGACAAGGAGATTAATAAACAGATGTTGGGAAAGGTACAGCGACTAGCAGCGATAAGCATAACGGGAGCTATTAAGAGCACACCTCAAGCGGCGCTAGAGGCGATGTTAAGCTTGCAACCGTTAGACCTCTTTACAAAGGGTCTGGCAGCCAAAGCAGCCCTCAGGTTGAGGGAAACAAAACAATGGAGGCACACAGACCGGGGTCATGCTAGTATACTGGAAGAGATGTTGAAAATGGGAGGCGCCGTGGAAGCCGGAGTGCTACGACAGCACACGGACTACATGGTGGCAAGGCAATGGTTTGGGGAGGAGTTAGAGATCAAAATCCCAACCAGAGATGAGTGGGACAAAGGTCACATCCTGAACAGAGGAGGAATAAGCATATTCACGGACGGCTCAGTAACTGAAATGGGGACTGGGGTCGGCCTATACTCGGAGATACTACAAGTCGAAGAGTCACATAGACTCAATAAAGACTGTAGTATACTGCAAGCGGAAATCAATGCAATAGAGAGAGCAGCAAGACTAACACAGCTGACTAGCGAAGAAATTCGGAAAGTCACAATCTACTGCGATAGTCAAGCGGCTCTTAGATCGCTGGAATCTAAGACAATCAAGTCAAAGGCAGTGATGAGTTGCAGGGAAGCACTGTCCTGGATCCGAGACAAAGTCAGCCTCTGTTGGGTACCCGCACACAGCCATGTGGAAGGGAACATACGGGCGGATAAACTGGCAAGGATCGGAACCGAAATTCACAGTGCTGAAGAAGCTAACTCCACAAAGCCACAGATGAGATTGTTGAAAGATTCCATAGACAGGATAATTCGGGAACAACACAGCAAGAGATGGAGCAACAGAGACGACTGCTTCAACTCAAGGCAACTGTGGCCCAGAATTGATGAGGTAAGAACGGCGGGCTTGTTAAGAGCAACAAAGACCTCGGTGCGGACCACCACAATGGTCATTACAGGACACTGTCCGGTTGGGAAAAACCTCCAAAGGTGGGGGCTCGCAAACGACAGTCTCTGTAAGGAGTGCGACGAGGAAGAGGAGACTGTGGAACACCTTTTATGCTCCTGCCCAGCATTAGCCGAAAGTCGGCGGCTCACACTGGGAAGTGAATCCTTCAGAGGGATGGGGGATGTAGGAGCCATGGATGTCCAACAAGTAAGGAACTTTGCTCAAACGTGGAAATGCCTCAGAGCAGAAGACAAAAGGAAAAAGCGATAGGAGAGGAAGGGGTTTTTCAAAACTAAAGGGCATCACAATGGGCCATCTGGCCTCCGAGTGGGAGTGGATCGTACAATCGGTGTGAACACTCCACCCTGAAAACCTAACCTAACCTAACCTTGCTAGGCCCAGAAAGGATTGTATTTGTCTTATCGTTTTTGGTGTGGGGTAATCTTTAACCTTTTGTGTTAGACTGGGATCTGGTGCTACCCCGTTGGTACCGCACTTGTGTCCGAGATAGACGATTTCCCGCTTGAGGAAGTTGCACTTCTCTGGGATTAATTTCAAGTTGTGTTCTCTCAATCTTTCTAAAATAGATCGTAGTTTTGCATGATGGTCTGCTAAGTTCCTGCCGTAGGTGACAATGTCGTCTAGGTATACAAAACAATGTAACCCCTGGAGCCCCGTTAGTACATGGTTCATCAGCCTTTGAAAGGTAGCTGGTGCCCCTTTCAGTCCGAAAGGCATTCTTTTGAAAGCGTAATGACCATAGGGTGTGCTAAACGCTGTCTTATTCCGATTTTCAGCTTCCATTGCTATCTGATGGTAGCCGCTGGCGAGGTCGAGTACAGAGAAGTAACGAGCATTTCCTTACTGATCTAGGATATCTTCGATCCTAGGTAGTGGATATGCATCTTCGTCTGTTACTTCGTTTAACTTTCTGTAATCTACTACAATTCGCCATTTTTTCTGGCCATCAGGTCCTGGTTTCTTTGGGACTACTAGCAGAGAAGCGTTCTACTGGCTCCAGCTGGGTTCAACAATGTCAGCTTTTAGCAATCTGTCTATTTCCTCAGTAATTATTCCCTTCTGTGTTTTCGGTAATCTGTACATTTTACATTTTACTGTCACCTGATTTTCTTTGGTTCTTATTTCGTGCATAACCGTTGTAGTGTGGCTTAGTTTTTCGCCTGGGATGTGGAAGGTATCGTGAAATTCTTTTATAATCCCTTCAATTGACTTTTTCTCTTCACTGTTCAGATTTTCTTCTATGCGCACTATTCGCAGTAGGTCTTTTATTCGTGCGTTCTTCCCTTTACTGGTTTCGAACTCATCTGTCTGTATCCCGTAGTGTTCTTTTACTTCGGGAGAGTCCTTAGTGGTTAACTCAACATTACACGTGTTGTATTTTTCTAAATTAATTGTTAAGTCGTTTATTTCGACCTCGTGATCGTTTACATTTAGTATGCTCATTTTAATTTTGCCATTGGTTGACTTGACCAGTGCGATACAGAGGTAAATTCCTTGCTTAATTTCTTCTCCTATAGCGACATATTCTCCTGGAGTTGGTACTGGTATCTCCAGGAACTTCACCGTTCTTTGGGGTATCTGTATTTTTCTGCGTTCTCTTATGGTGACTTGCTCTGTATTTTCGAGGTGATCAGTCTGTCCACCCTCGTGAGTTTTTGGCGTTGTGACATTTTCACCTTCCGAGACGTGCGAGCCTCGGTGGTTTAGGTGATCGTAGTCTGTGGTTGTGGACCCCTCAGCACTCGGACTCCCCATTCGCATCTGCCCAGGAGGATTTTCTCGTTCCTTTTTCTCTGGTTCCCAGTCGAATAGGTCTGATAAGTCCTGTGTTGTTTCATTGTCTTCCGTTGATGGTAGCGAAGCTTCCTGTCCATACTTTATTTCCCCGTTCGGTTTGACTGAACACTCCGCAGTTTGCGAGCTGCGGTCACATAAGTGCTTGATTTCGAGAGACGGGTTTTTCTTGCCAGTAGCTGCGTCTTTTGTTACTACATCATTGGATCGAGACTCGGTGTTGTACACGTCGCCTTGGTTCGCGAATGAAATGACGATTTCCTCTCCCGTCTTGGTCGTCGGGAAAACTAGTCTTTAAGCTAGTCCTTCTACGTTGCAGTATTTACTAACGAAGTTATTCCCAATAATTCCTGTGATATTTGTAGGACTCAAACTTTTCACAATATGAAATTTGCAGGGATAGACTTGATTCGTCATTACTTGTCCCACAATCGTACCTTCAGATGTTATCTCTCCAGAGATAGTGTTGAGAGTGACTCTTTCATTTTTGTTTACGTCTTTTAGTTTTACTTTGCTTATTTTGGAATGTTTAATCAAACATATCTCTGATCCAGTATCAATTATGAATTTCGTATTTCTTTCCTTAGTTATGTCTAGTTGTAAGTTTATTATTGGCAGTGCCGGCATGGTTGTCCTGTTGTCGCACCTATAATCTTGCTCTATTATGGACGACTCGCGGTGCGCTCGGTCGTCCCTGTAAAGTTTTCCATTTCCCTTAGTTGGGTTTGTAGCTGTAGTTTTTCCCACCGTTCTTGTAGGAGACATGCATCTTCCGTGTGATTTGGTTTCAAACAAAAATTACATTCCTGGTTAACCCTGCTCGCCGTTGTCTGGTTAACTTGGTGGTGTTGATGGTTATTTCTTCCTGGTTGCGTGTTGTTATTCCTCCCGAAATTTCGCTGTGTGTTCTGGTTACAGTTTCTGGTGTTATGACCGTACGCCCTGCAGGTGGAACAGAAAGGAGTCATCTGCCGAGTTCGACATTCTGCCATAATATGTCCCATTTTGTGACAGAAATTGCATTTTATCTGTCGTCTATCCGGTCTGTTCCGAGGTGTATTATGGTTGGGCGTATATCCATTTGGCTGAAAATTCCTTGGTTGGCTCTGATTGGGTTGGCCTGTTGGATATCGGTTATAACCTGGATTTCTACCAGGTGTTGGTGATGGGTTGTAAACTGGATTGTAGTTATGGTTGCTCATTGGAGCTTGGGTAGGGACGCCTAGTCCCATTAGTGGTGTTGGGTCCCCCAGGGAATTTTGCTGGGTAAGATTTTGCTGCATACATTGTTCCGTCTGCTCTAATCGTGTTATTTTCCTTTCCAATGCGTTCACGTTATTTTCTTCATCTTGGAGTAGGTAAAACTTGTAGTTGGGGTTTATTATACCCATTTTAAAACAATGCAGGCCTACTTCCTCTATTTCGGCCTTCAGCCCATCTCCACCATCTGTATATTGAGCAGCAGCGGCATTTTTGCAGGCGTTAATAAGAGCCTGCGCTCTGTGGAAATACCCCAATAAGGTTTCCGTTGGCAGTTGATGAACGTTCCTCAATTGGGTATTAAGGGTTATATATGATGTGCCTTGTAATAGGTTTGTTTTTAATGCAGTAAATATATCTTCCAGTGTGTCATTCGTCCCCGTTTGCACCACTTCCAATGCTCTTTCCCTCAAGCGTGTTGGTAATAGTCTCATGAACAGTATCTTATCCTGTATCTCGGTGAGCGTTTCATACCCCAGTCGTGCACAATTTATAAACTCGTTCACCTCATTAGACTTGCGTGGGCTATCTTCCCCTACCAGAATCGGTACGTTGTTATACAATATATTATTCACTAAACTTATGTCAGCCATTTTATTTTCTTTGTCTTCTATGTCAGCCTGGTTGTCAGTAGACAATTTATTTATATCTGGTAGCTTACTTTCCACAGTGTAAGTCCCCGGATAGGAGTTTGTTCTCACGTAACACCTTCCACGTCGTAGTCTCACTATTTCTGATTGCAGAGTACCAATACCTTCTGTATTTCCTTGATCCTCAGCTTGCATGCGTGGCTGTTCGTTCTCCACCACTGGATCTCCTGGTCCTTGGTTGGGTAATGGATGCTCTCTATCTTGATTTGCTTGGTTTTCTTCCTCAGTGTTTACTTTTGGTGACCCTACTTGTCCTTGATCGGGTAATTGTTGTTCTCCTTCGCGAGGTGTCTGATGTTTTTCTGTAGAGTTTATTTCTGGTGATTCTACTTTTTGTTGATTAGCTAATTGTTGTTCTCCTTCTTGATGTGGAGCGTTGTTTTGATTGGCCAATTGCCCGTTAACGTTATTGTTCTCATGTTCGGTTTCAAAATTATAAAACGAAAAAGTATCTATTCTTTGCATAAAGTTACTCAAACGTCTGTTTAGTGGTATCTTTGGCGTGGAGTGTGCCATATATACATTTTTTTCTGTTTTTTTTGTTTTCTTTTTATTTGTTGTTTTTTTTTCCCAATTTCTTATTGTATTGTATACTTAATGTATTTATACAAATGTTATTTCTTATTTCTAATACAAGTACCAATCATTACCATACAATACGAGTTTCATTTATACAATTACAATTTCGATCATACAATCTCCTTATACTCTTAATGGTCAATTTTTTCTTCTTTCTTTTCTATTATAGCAATTTCAATCAAACGATTTTTCTAATACACGTAATGGTCACTATTCTTCTCTTATTTATGTATCCATAGGTAAATTCTATACTGTCCTAACTTTGAGAACTATTCTAATGACATTTGTTTCTATTTAAAACAATTACACTTCTTTCTCTCTCATACTTATTGTAGTCTTAACATTAAATGTGTACCTGAATATTCACTTCCTATACTTATCATTTATTTTCCAAATTTAGACTTACTAAGAATTATGATTTTTCAAATTACTTTTATCAAATTCCCGAACGTAGGTTTTAAATTGCGGCTGCGCCAAATGTTATGTTGTAGTTCTCACCGTCGTATGGTAAAACCTTACAACAATACCTCAGATACACTTCTAATCTCAAAAGAAGAATTCAGGCGGTACAATATTTATTTCACCAATTACAATTTTACTCTCGTTACAATAACTACAAGTTTCTTGCTTACAACTATGACAACTAATGACTACTGGATACAAGTTACATTTATTTAGTCAACATTTATTTATTTTTGTTACAATAACTACAAGTTTCATGCTTACAACTACGTCGCCTAGTGTCTATTAGATGCCGACTGTGTGCTGTCTGGTTTTTGTGTCTTCTTCACCCCTTTTGCTAAACGCTTCTCCTTCCTATAGCGTATACGTTCGTTGTGGAGTCTCTGCAACTCCCTACTTAAAAGTGCTCTTTGTTGGCTTCCCACAGCCAACATGAGATCCCGTCTGGCCTTCTCAATTGATCGCCTGAACCTTGCTTCTACACCAGGTGTTTCCCTCTTAATATGCACCTCAATTCCTCCCTGGCGTTCATCTTTACCCTTTTCTTTATGACCCGTCTGTCTGGCCCGGTATTCCTCTATAGTAATCGGTCGTGGACCTGCGTGCGGATTACCTCGTAACGCCTCTTGCAGTTGGCGGTCTCCCATTCTTCAATGTATCTATTCAATAAATTTTATTGCCCATTGGGTTCTTTCGAACCGTGTTTGGGACCTCAACGGTGAATGTTAGATTCATCCGCTTTTTCAGTTATTAATTTTTTCTCACCTAAGGTATTTTTCTGTCGAAGTCCAAGTGAGTTAACTGGTTCTCTGCCACTCGTTCCGGGGTTGTCCAATTCAGCCAATTCGCCTATTTAGAGTTGTGTTGCGTCCTACCACGTTCACACCTATGGTAGTCGATTGCTCAGACTGACTTTCTGTGGCCATTTTCTCAATATTTATCGGAAAATTTTCCGTTGAATGTGCAGAAATTTCCGATCAATGTTCAATCGATGGTCATTGATCGTTTTGTTTGCCGTGTTGCCGGTTTGCGTTTCCGCTCTGGTGGCGCCATCTAGCGGTTGCTGGTGGCCGCGAGTAACTTGCGCTTACATGATCGTTTCTGCAGTATCGACGCCATAATTTACACTGCAGTATCATTGCTATAACAGTGTCGCCACGTTGTGTTTTGTCAGATATCCACAGCTAGGGAGATCGACCTGTCGTAAGTATTTTTGACTGTTCTTAAATAATGTCTTATCCCTTTTCAGGATTTCAGGATTTCTACGGAAAAGGATCATCACATTTGTACATAACTATTTTAGATTATAACTAAGGTGAATAAAGTTCAAGCCTGGCAAGTCCTAGGTGTGCCGCAGTTATCGACAGTTCCGTGAAGTGAACAAATAATTGAAAAGCAATTCAAGCCTGGCAATACTTGACTCAGCGATGGGACGTAGAATAACTAATTCCGTGGATGTCTAACTCAGGTCAGTTAAACAAACGGAAAACTCTCACTTTGTCACGCAAAAAGTTGGAAAAATTGATTTTTAAACTAGAGAAGAAGTTTATGATGTATCATATTTGGCGTTAAAAACCTTTAACAATTTAATATATATATATACAACTTTTGTCTTGAAAGTTAGCACTAAAATGCAATGAGAAAATTGAATGTCACAGTCACTTTTAATTTTCAAGCAAAATATTGCCACTTATTTAAAATTTGTATTAACCAGTTCACCAAAAAATTAAAAATGAATAATAGATCAATTTAACACTTGATTTGGTTTAAAATTGACTTAATTGGTTTAAACTGACTGACTTGAATTGATTTCATTGAAATTGATTTCAGTTTCAAAGTTTAAGCGTAGGGTGGTAAATACTATCCATGTAAATATCGTATAAATGTTTGAGAATAGCTTCCAATCCTAGAATCAGCGATCGTATGCTTTCATCAAGTTGTTCTGGATACATTTCCAAAGTTTTTAATACATCCTAGAAAAATTTAAATTACTCTACAACAATATTTCTAAATCAAAACAGGATGTATTTTAAAAACAAAAATACAGAAATACTTATGACAACAAACTACAATTTTGACAGTCACAACATTATTACTGCCGTTTCTGCTGCTTCTATTTTGCACTATTAATTGAAACTATTTTCTCACGAGCCGTCGCAACAATTGTTTATACTGAACAGAACATGAATAATTAATTACCTGGTGAATCCCTGTTATGCTCAAATATTTTTGGAGTAAAATATTTTGGTGTGGTAATAGAGCTATGGAACGAACCACTGTTCCTTCCCTTCTCATGCAATGACAGGGCTCGGGGGGAGGGTAACTAACTCCTGAAACCCCCGTAGCTCCTACTTGATGCATGACCATCCACATATATCTAAAATTAGATTTCATTAAAATATAAACATGGTTTTTTATATGATATAATATATACTTGCACATATTCCCGGATCTGCAATGGAGAACTCGCCGCTTCCTTGCAAAAGAAGAACCCAGCAGAAGCAGAAAAAGGTTCTAAGTCCTCCATTCCTTATATTTTATCGAGAAAGAAACGACTCAAAAATCAAAGCGAAAACGGTGTTGGAGAAACTAAACCCGTCGCGAAGACGACACCCGAAAAAAATACACGTCAAAAAAATTAAATCCGAAAAAGAAAACATATAATCCAGGCTACGCCACTTTATGAATCTTATCCCAACCCGTCTGCCTAATAAAGTTCTCGAAAATTTATAAAAGAAAATTAATTTGAAAATGAACAACATCTAAATCCTAAATACGTCTTTTTTTTCCGAGTGAAATAATCTCTTCCAAGCCTTCCGAGCTTACAGTTGGTTTTTCCACCAAACGGGCTTTTAAAGGCTCTTCCTTCTTCCCGTCAACGCGCGCAGGGTATACTTTTCGTGTATCTTCAAGGAAATGCATGATTTTGGATGGTTTGTCCTTGGGATAGAGCTTGTTAAAAACCTACTGTCTGTAATAGAATAATGAAATATATTCATCAATTGGTTCAGGGGTAACGGTGGACTTAATTTCTCGATTGAGATAACGATTTCGATTTTCTAAATGGTTTATAGTGTTTCTGGAGTCGAACTTATCCACATACTGTCCTTTGCTATGATTTGTTTGCAAATGAACAGTATTACCGAAATACTTTTTCAACACAAGAATATTGTTTCCCACTATCAGTGCACACAACCGAAGTTTCTTTGTCCGCGTACCGTGACAACCATGGCCATATACTTTCCTTACTCTTTAAAAGAATTCGAACAAAAATGCAATTTTTATCCTCTTTGCAATAAATGCCGAAGATTGTTCTTGTCATTTGTTTCGTGATTGTTGTCATTGTTCTCGGCAGACTCTAGATTCATTTTTTCGCACCTTTTGACGCACAGTGTCATCTCAAGCCCAATTCGGTGGTGCTGTAGCGTTCAACTTTCATTTTGAGGTTACAACAAGAAGGAGGTGTTGAGTCCTGCGATGGGAAAAGCTTTAAATCCTGACAAAATTTGATAGCTCTTTCGTCATTCGGGAAATTCACTGCTATGGACAAACAGTCTAAATCTTTTGATAAAGGGTGGAGACGTGGATGAGATTATTTTGGACATATTTGAGTTGAAAGACCAGTGAAACAGTGAAACAAAAGAGATCAGAGGTAATCATAGAAGTTAAAAATTTGAAAAGAGGTCAAAAGTAAAAAATATATATGGTAAAAAGAGAGAGATATGGTAAAAAGTGAAGTTTTTAGCAGATAGCAGATTTGGCTATTTTGACAAATTCTCTTGAAAGCACCCAATTTCAGGCATCTTGCTACACAGTGGCGTTGTAGGAACTTGGCACACTTGAATGGATAACCGTGCCCTCTTCAGTGCAGAATGAGTGATAGAAGTAATGTTAGATGTGGTTAAGGAATTATGCGTTCCTTAGCGGACGAGTCACATCGGGTCAATCGTTTTATCTGCTCATTCAAAACAATGTCTGAGTCTTGTCAGCAATCTGAAACCAGTGCTGCTGAAGTAAGTATGGGAATTAGAGCTAATCAAGATTTAGTTCAATTCAGTTTTATTGAATTCAACTTTCAATTCAAGGTCGAACTCTTCACAACGTTTTCAAATTACGTATACCAATTTTCGAGAATTCCGTACCAAGCCACTCTGTAAACAGTGCGCAAACGAAGTTCATGATCAAATTTCAATGAGACAGCTTAATGCTCGGAAATTAATTGACGGTTTTTTAAACGATTTAAGTGGAACTATTTAACTATTTAACTTTGTGGAGTTTTTCGACAAACTTTGCCAGTTGTACCTCACGGTACACGTGTTTTACTTACTGAAAATTGACTTACCTCATGGTCCACATTTTCAAAATCCCACAAAATAACTTTGACCCAAAACATCACAGCTTAACCTCATGAAATTGAGTTCGTTAAATTAATGAAATCTCTTGATAATGCAACTTTACCCACATTTTCAGATTTGGGACAAGATGTTATTGGAATTCCTTCTCATTTAGTTAGCAGCAACTCCGTGATTGCAGATACTTATGACAATGTATCTTAGCACCCAAAATATCAAGACTGCACTTTCATCAATGTAGAAATGTCTCATAGTCTGCCCGGAGAAGAACAAATATATTTGAGTATCGATAAAATCTTGGGTGATGATTATACAGAGCAAAATAACTTTCCAGTCGAATTTTGGAACTCAGTTGATGTAAGTTATGAATTCCTTAAGAATTTTTTCAATAACAAATTAACCAGAAACCATGCCGGAGGTGTCAATAGCAATTTTACAAAATTTCAGCTCGATGCGATGAGCGGTTTCCTATAAAGCACGAACATACAAACATTCATTTTATTATATAAGATTATTTGAGTTATACCCACAAATGTATTTAAATACAAAATTTTTTTATATTATTTTTATATTTTGTTTTGTTTTGCAGCTATTAGTTTTTCGTGTTGCACCTATCAGTGCATGTTGTGCTGACATATGAAAAAAATCAACTCATGCCGACCTGTTTCCGTTATCACTGATAATAAAAGTATTTTCTTAATTCGCACATTTTTAGTTCGCAAAACAGTTTTTTGATGTGAAAACGTCTTTTTTCTCGTTGAGTATGTACATTGGTAGCCAGTCTAACGGAGTATATTTGTACGTATTCATTGTGTGGCGTTGTTTTTCGCAGTGACGTCATTGGGCTAGTGTAGGTGTGATTGCTGTTTTTAACGTTGCGTAAAGATATTTATGAGTGTAGCGTGAGATCGCATTTAGCTAGGATGTTGATTCTGGTATCATTGTAAAAAGCATTAAAAGAGCTACCAAGACCTAAAGTTAAACAATAAAAATATTCTCCGAAATATGTGCAAAAGTCGATATGAATTTGAAAACGGAAAAAAAAGATAACGTCTCATATGAGTCGTAAATATGTACCGAATTGTAAAAAACCCGCTTCGAAACGAATATTAAAAACCAAAAATGTCTATTGCAGAGCAAGTGTGAGAGCTACGGCGGCTTCGAAGAAGAAATAAAAAAACGGCGCAAAAAATGGACTTGTATTACCTATTCTGTTACCGTACTACCATCCATTTGACGTAAGAATATCTTTTCGCTCGTTAAGTACACTGATAGCGAGTCAGACTTTCTCGAGGAACGAAATAACGCCAAAATTCAATCGCTAATACTTACGAAGGCAATAATGCGATATCAGCGGTTGAGGTCACAATGGATCGAGCATGCCTGTGCGTGTTTATAGTGCAGCATTTGTTTTGCGCGTGACGTTATCGGGCTAGTGCTTGTGCATCACATGATTGTTGTTAATAAGCGTTGTGTAAAATTATAAATCAGTGTAGCGTCGGGACGCAATCAGGTAGGACGTTCATTCGGGTGACATTGCAAGAAGTTTGAGAAGAACTGCAAGGACCTAAAGTGAAACAATAAAAATATTCGTCAAAATATAAGTAAAAATCGTTATTTAATTGAAAATTTAAAATAAATTAGAGATATCGTCGCATATGAATCGTAAATATGGGCCGAATTGAATAAAATGCAAATCAGAGAAAACCCGCATCAAAACGAGTTTAATAAAACCTAAAATGTCCAGTGCCGGATAAATGTCAGAGCTACGGCAGCATCAAAGAAGAAATGACAAAAGGCGTAAAAACTAGACTTCTGATTTATCTTTTCTGTCACCGTACCACTCTATATTACCATTGTATAAGAGACATTGATTTAAGTACATACTAATTAGAAACACTTATTGTACTTTTATCCCGAAGTTTTCACGGAAAACATACGGTGTGGACCTTGACTGGGCCTTTCGGTTTTTTTAATTAAATCAACCCAAAATTTTAGCAGGGTAGCAGAGTGTGGTTGATTAAAGTTATTCAAGGTGAAAAACGAGAGAGAAATAAAAACTGGCCAGAGTATTCATTCTGTAATGCATTTGTGAGGTTACGTGCGTAACTTAAGTCAGAGCGGCGTGCTCTTCAAAGTATTCACCGTAGGTAGAGGTCCCTACAACCGTTATAGTTGGCTTTACTAAGAAAGCCCATGTCCGTTATCTAAAAGGCAAATTGAGTATACTTCAGGTATTGAAAGATTTTATAAGCAAAGTAGAGAATGAGCTTGGAAGAGAGATAAAAATTGTTCGGTAAGAAAATGGTATACACTCCAACAGAACGGAGCTGCAGAAACAATGAATAGAACACTCATGGAAAGGGGCAAGTGTATGTTGTTGTCAAAAACGGATTTCGAAATCCAGAAAGTTATATTTGCTGGCTACTGTGATTCTAACTAGGGATATGGGATACTTGATCCAGACTTTTATAAAATCATCAAAAGTAGATGTAGTATTCTTCGAAAATGTTCAAAAACTTAATTAAAATAAATACTTTCCTTGTCTACCTCAAAGTGATCCTGAAATGGAGCTGCCTAAAGAACGCTGCTAAGAAGAATTCAAAAACGATTTAGATCATTCTACAACTGATGATTATCTGCCTAGATGCAGAAATGATGATTTATCCCACATACCAAAGCAATCCGTTGATCTTCCGACATCAGTAACGTGAATGTACCTACGTCCATGCAAAGCTATCAAGTATGCAGAAACGGATGACCGCGATGTGAGTTGCTTTTTCCTATACTTAATTTAATTGATCTTCAGACAATTGAAGAAGCACCTTCATGTCCTTATGTTGACCAGTCGAAGAAGGTCATGCAAGAATATGACTCCTTAAAAAGATATAAAACTTTCTCACTGGTATATTTGCCAGTATGTGTGAATTGAGCACACGTATAGCGTAGATGATGCTTTTGGGAAGAATGTATGCGTGTGATTGTTTTGCTTTTTGACTGGAAGTATGCAACCATATGTGATTTTTTGGTTTGTGTTCCCGATAAATGGCAAGTGCTAAATTAGTCGAAAATCAAACCAAATGGATCAATCTTCTACTGGGGACACAAACCAAAAGAATTAACATATAATTGCATTCCTCTACGAAAAAATCATAATATAGAACATACTTATTTAACATTATCATTTGCATAGATCATACGTTCGACTGAATAACCAACCATTTATGCCAAATACATGCATTCTTTTCACTCAAACCCAATATCTATGCCAATGATAATGTGAGGGGCAAATGTAGCCATATCAAAGACAATAGTCATATGTTCATTCTTTTACTTTTTGCCTGGAAGAGGGCAATCTTTGGCTAATAAAATTGCATTCTTCCAGACAAAAGCCGAAACAATGAACATATGGCCACAGACAATAATATGGATGCATTACCTCAGACAAATTTAAAGCCATCGTTTACTTATACCATTGTTTTTTGCTAATTTGATTAAAAAAAACGAAAATCACAATTTTACAGTTATTTATAGAAAACGCGAGGTTAACTTTCACGAATATTTATGGAAAGCGAGCGAAAGTCTGAATTTTATTATATTTCCCAACTTTTGTATGGACCCATATTTAAAAACATAATTTAGAGAAATATGATATGTGGCCAAAAGTTGGGAAATGAAAAAATAATGGGGGTTGGTCATACCCCCTAGAATGCTTGATTTAGCCGCTACGAGCAAAAAGCTGTTAAAAATTCAAAATCTGAAATTATATCATATTTCCAAACCTTTGTCTGCACACCTTTAAAACCTCAATTCAAAGAAAACAGAAAAGGTAGGAAATGAAAGTTGGTTCGTTTGTACGGAAATTCCAGATATATTTTACTTACAATTTATATGTATTTCCCACAACTTCATAATTTAGTTAAAAACCATATGATCCACGGTCCATACAGTTTATTGAATCGTATCCCCGTCTGTATGAGAGATAGTAAATGCAGCAAAAGGTTTTCTCAGGACTTTTACAATACAACTCAAGCCAATGTTAGATGCGGCCTAAAATATATGTACAAATATGTTTATAAGGGATACGACTGTGCCTCATTACAGTTTGGAAGAGTTTGAGATGGAGTTGAGGGCAAAGTTTATATGGATGAAATAGATAGCTTTTTGTCCGTTCACTATGTTGGATCTACGGAAGATAGTTGGCGCATAAATGAGTATCCAATGCATTACCAGTCACGTAATATATTATAGTTCGACGTGAATGTTACTTGCCTCACCGGAAAAATGTAGTCTTTAGGGAAGGAAATGTTCAGCAAGCTCTTAAAAATCGCAGAAGAACAAAATTTACTGCATTCTATGAAATCAATCGAATGAGTTCGTCCGTGTTTCTATATACAGAGACGCCGATGCATTATATTTAGGTATAAAGATACAGAAAATAAATCGAAAAACCTCAAAGAGGAAGTAGTAGAGCTATTGCTAGATTATTTTATGTTTTATGGTGAGTCGTTCCATTTGAGAATATTTTAGCTTCATGTTCGAGGTCCCATCAGGATTTGGGTACGGTTGGGAACATTATTTACTGCACATTTTCAGCACATGCACGACGTATGGCATGAAATGATAGGGAGTGGCGTGACCATTTATAGAAGTAAAAGAGTGTAAGTCCTCCCAGCAGTTAAGAGAGTTATTTGCCATATCCTAATTTTTAAGAAATTCTTCAGAAAATGATTGATATAAGCATGCTTTATTAGCTATTAAGGAAATTTTGTTCAGTAAATGAATCATTCGGTACTTCAACTAACCTTTTCGAATGTATGACTATTTTACTCTGTGGAGATTTTTGACGAATATTGCCAGCTATATCTCACGGTACACGTGTACCACTTATTAAGAATTGCCTTACTTCTTGGTCCGAATTTTCAAAATCCGCAAAATAACTTTTACCCAAAACATGAGAGCTTCACCTCATGAGATTGAATTCGTTGAATTTCTTAAATCTCTTGGTAATGGAACTTTACATTTAGTCAGCATCTTCGCGAATTCAGATACTTATGGCAATGTATCTGAAACCATAAATTCTAACGATATTCTCAATTGGGTTATATTAGCACCCAAATATGAAAACTGCACTTTCATCGATGCAGAAATCTTTAACAGTCTGTCCGGAGGTGAACCAATATTTGAGTTCCGATAACATCTTGAGTGACGATTATAGAGAGCAAAATAATTTTCCAGTCGAATTTTTAAACTCAGTTGATGTAAGTGGGCTCCCGATCCCACAAATTTACTTTCAAATCCAAATTGCTTACTTTTGCTTATTCGGGACATGACTTGCTTGGTCAATGGTACACCTATTCGTTTAGTTAAAATGCAAAAGAAAATTGTTTAGATTGTGAGATTTAAGCAGGAGTTTTCCGAAACACACGTATTTCGACACCACAAATAAACCTTAATTATACAAGTACACTTCTGTCTTTTTCCTTTCAAAAAACTCCATTTCCCCTCATTCTGGCTTTTGCGATGACAATAAATAAATCCCATAAACCCCAAAAGTTTCCAAAAGAAGGACTCATACTCAAACTACCAATATTTTCTCACCGTAAATTGTATGTTGTAGCCAGTAGAGTTAGATCGTTTGATCGATTGCGTGTCTATATGTATTTCTGAAATACAAGGCCAAGGTCATTTGGCAGAAGATGAAAGAATTCTTACAAAAAGTATTTTGGATGAGAAAATTTTAAAATCTTTCAAGATCCGCAACCGCACCCGTAAGGTTTTCGATAATTATAGATAGGGCCTCATTCAATATAGATGTACTTTGACGTGCAAAATGAGCTAAAATGATTGCTACTACAGTTTGAACTAAATGACCTTTTCACTTACAATGCTACTGTATAAATAGCGCCATGCGCGAGCTATTAGAGTGAGCGTAGCGAACGGCGGGGGTTGGCGAGCTTAGCGAGCAGGGGGCGTCCCACTAGTATTTCTTAAACACCAGTAGGTCCCAACAGAACTTGGGACTAACTGAATTAGACTATCAAAGTCAATGCATCCAAGTGAACACTACCTACAGCATTTGTCACCATGGCGATCTACTTTTAGCGAAACCAACACGCACCGATTGCACATCAGCATTGTTCCGAGCCACTGACCATATACCAACTGGTTGTCAGATACCCGTATTGATAAGCGCGGGACCCGTGCTAATACCTATGCATCAGGATAACGCTTGGCTTTATTTGGTGCAGCAACCGACCCCACTCATAAGCCAATGTGAGAGCCAAGAACAAACCTATCAACTAATTGGTTTGGGCATAGTGGAGTTGAAAAATAAATGTATGTACCATCTAGCTGAATATACACATACCATACCGAATTACGGAAATACAGCCACTAAATATGTATCAACCCGGAGAAATTCTACCACCGACCGTAGACTTTTCCAAATATCGAGTACCGATTAAACCTCGAAAAATGGAAACGCGGATGGAAATCTTGCATCCCGTAGCAGTAAACGATCACTTCAAGGGAATAAGCAACACACTCGAGGACCTAGGCACGAAAATCACGGAAAGCCAACAAAACTGGCACCGAAAAATTCAGTTACACACCACAACCGGAGTAACGGGAGGTCTATTAGTGGTCATAATCGTTAGCATACTGACACGCAACTACGGAAGATGTACAAATAGAAGTCGCCGCCCACCACCGCAACCTGCGCGACCCAGCCCCCGACGAGTACAGATAGTCTCTATGCCCATAACGATACCGAGGGGAGAACAAATACTAAGAGAAAACGAGAATAGAGAACAGACTCCTGGGCCGGCACTAGCCGGGGCAACCGAACAAAGAGAATAAACAGCGAATAACGAAATCCCATAACTTAAACAGAAAAAAAAAACCCTAGCAGTTAGACTAAACTCCTATTATTAATTACCAGGTTCCCACGATGTCCGGAAACAGCAGACGACCCGGAGATGATGCAACCAAACTCACGGTGACCATTCAGGCTGATTCCGTCAAGGTTACCATAAGTACGTCGGATAAAGCTGCCATAACCATCGCCGCTGGACCTAATGTCACTGACATTTCCATCACAATTAAGTCGAAGTACACACCTACAAAGAATCAAGGAATCCAGACAACTACGGTTAAAAACTATGAAAACCTGTCACACGAAGGAAGTTGTAAGGACCTCAATACCGAAATTGATGAGCTGGGACTGACCCAAGCTAGCTGGGAAGAAGCGCTCCGAGAGGCCGATCAATTATATCGCCAACTTAAACTGGACGAACCACAGGAGGAAGAACAACCTAGTCCAGAGATTGAGCAAATGTTTGAGGCCTCGGGTGAATTTTCTAAAATGAGAAGGAAGTTAGAAAAAGCAACGTTAAGGGGAGAACCACTAACTGTACCTGAACGGAAAAGAGCAGACTTGCTTGACAGGCGGACCTACGGATATCCAACAGAAAAACCGAGACGAAGGACATCGGATGATTTGAAACAATATTTTGTCACCCCACCCACGAAGAAATATAGTATCCTTAATACTAAAAGAGATAGCAAAGTAGAGTTAAGTAAATATTAAAGAATTATAAACCTTAAGATAAAACATTTGTAATGGACAGATCAAAAGTAATATAGGACATAAGTAACGTAAAGGCAACATGTAAAAGAAATAAATGTAATGAGAAATGTAACAGAAAATGGGTAAAGGAAATAAATGTAATGGAAAATATAAAGGAAATATGTAAAAGAAATGAATGAAATATGTAAAGGAAACATGTAAAAGAAATAAATGTAATGAGAAATGTAACAGAAATATGTAAGGAAAAAAATGTAGTGAAATCGCATAACAAAAAAGTATTTAAAGACAAATGTAACATTTAAAATTCCGTAAACACTGTAATAATGTAATGGTTAATGTTTTGAAAAAGTATGTAATAGCGATGAAATGTAAGTAACATAAACGCACGTGAATGTAAGCTATCTTGTGGGCAAGAAACACAAGGACTAAGGTTAAGTATAATGTCAGCTAAGCATAGAAATAGATAAGATCATTGTTGTAACACACTTTCAATAGGTTAAATTAGATTAGTTTAGGGAATTAGAGACAGCCGAAGGAAATCATACCAAGCTCCAACCGAGGCCACGTTGACACCAAACCAACCAGCCATTAACCCAGCAACATTGCCACCCACAACAGCACTTCCGTGCCGGGGAGGATCTTCCAGAGGAGGGAGGAATGTGGTGAATCTCCATCACCGTCTCCAACATATCCTTGTCTCCTAAAAAGAAAGGATATTAAATATATATATATCCAAACCACTTACCTGCATATGACAAACGTCACCAGTCACATGTTGCAACCGTCACATGTCAAACATGCGATCAATCATGCGATCATTCACTGGAAAACGCCACATCCACACAAAGCGTCGGAACTTAGTACTACGAAATAGTACTAAATGGTGCCGGATGGTTGTGCAATTAGGTGAATGCTAAATGTGAAGAGTCGCGAAATTTAAATGGAACGACCAACCAAATTAATGATTGGAAAATGGGAACAGAAGTTAAACCTATGACTCGAATTATGCGGGAAATGCATTTTCGTGAAGAGCAAATGGAAATTGGGAAATTGGGACAATAATTCCATGGAAATTGACAGAGTGGGAATTGCGGTGTAAGGGAAAAATAGGAATAAATGGACAGGGAAAATCAGAGAAAAGGCAGTCAGTCAACAGCAGACGACAGGAGTCAACCATAGTACAGGACGAGCAATTGGAGAGGAAGGAAGTTCAGGAAGTACAGACGAGGAAACCGAGAGCCAGCAAAACAATTGGAGGAGATAACAACCAGATAACAGATAGTAAGTATGCGGACTGCATCAATAACACAAAAGTAGCGGATGAGAGCTCTTAGCCTCTCCGCTTAAGTCCCGACCATGGCTCTCTGGGGATATCGGGCATAATACAATCTTTTTCACTGGGCGAATCTCCCCTAGTGAACCAAAAACAACGGTTAGAAGAAGACTTAAAAGATCCCAATTCGGGACCCCAGCCGCTCACCATAGAGGAGTACCGGGAGCGAAGGAAAGGACAACAAAAACCGCGAGCAGACCCAGTAATACCAGTAGTGCGTCCGAGGAAGCGGACAGGCAGAGAAGCTCAGTTCAGAACAGCTATAGACGAGACTCGACGACAACTGCTACTGGCTGTGGGATGCTTGGAGCGAGTTAGGGTCCAACAGAGCCTCCAGAAGTTATATAACGAGAGGGCAAGATACAAACAGGACAAGAAGCTGGCCAGGTATAAAGCGGGACGAACGTCGGATTAGGACGTGAATAAGGTGTTAGCGTATAGACCTAGTTAGAGTTAGAATAAGAGGAAATTGTAATTGATAATTAAGGAATGAATGTTTGGGAATCATAGAGTTGTCTGACGATCAAATAATTAATTGTGTTCAGAACTGTAGCCCATTGAAATAAAACAATTGTGAGGTTTTCCCCCACAACGGTACAAAGAGTTGAGGGAAAATCTTCACATGAGTATAGGATTGCGGTAATGTGGTCCGGAAACTGAAATAGATATAACAGATTCCAGACCAGCCCTTCAATCCAGACTGTGTCAAAGGCGCTCCGTAGGTCTATTGTAGCAACTTTCTTGTGAAGTATATTGTGTGCTCAGTTGTTGTGTAGTAAGGTAACTGCGTCTAAGGTGGACTGCCCGGCTCGGAAGCCAAATTGGAAATCTGGTAACATATTTTGCTTGTCTATAACGTTCTTAAGCTGGTGCAATATGATTTTTTCGAATAGTTTGCTGAGACAGTTCAACAGTGAGGTCGGTCGGTAGCTTTTGGGATCATTGGGGTTTTTATTTGGTTTCCTAATCGGTATGATCTTCGCAACCTTCCATGATTTCGGGTAATACCCGATGTTCAGGCTGTTGTTGAAGACCACAGCCAATATAGTAAAGGAGTCAGCGGGGAGGTTCTTAACGATGAAGTTTGGGATACTATCGTGACCAAAGGATTTCTTAGGTTTTAAGGAGAGGGCTATTTCCTGCACTTGATGAGGTGTGCAGAGGATAGTCGGATTAAGAGTATTTGAGAAGCTTTGGTGCGTGGAATTCAAAGAAACTACAGACCGGTGCTCCCTGTTGGCTCTTAACTCTAGCACATCTCTATTGATCATATGGGCAGCGTGGACCAAGCTTTGGGATTGGGTTTGCGAATGAGTATTGTGGTTATCAGCAAATTGTAAATATCGTCAGTGTCATGCAATATGTTACCTGGAAATGGATCTAGTAACGAGTTAACTGAAAAGCTCTTATGCGCGCGAAACCTACTCAGTTCCCTTAAGGCCTCTGTGCCTGGTGTTAATTGGCACAGTTTAGAGCGAAGCGCGTTTGGATTGAGAGTTCTGATTATTGCATGTATTCTAGTACAAAGGAGCTGGATGTGATGCCCCATGTTAGCAAATGTCTGGTCTCTCATAAAGTTCTTTTGGGCTTAGTACCTGTAACGTTGCCTCCTAAGCTTGTTCTTGGCTGTTGTCATTTTTAAAAGGGTTCTGGATAGCTCAACACTCGGATTGTTTTTGAAAAAGATATGTTGTCCTCAAACGTATTGATTTGATTATCTCGTCAATTTCCTGTCTTGTTATATGACAGTCCTTTTTGATGTGTTTTTTCTGTTCTGCGTTGGCTCTTTCGTTTAGTTTCACGAATTTTTTCATGTCCATGGCCCGAAAGTTCCAGTGTCGCACCGGTTCCCTATAGGTGAGTTTGTTAGCCGGCGGATTGGAAGAGCTAACTATTTAGTGCCTACTGTGAGAAGAACTCCACGGTTGTCTGAGAAACTCTCAACGGTATCGAGTACATCTTGTTGTCCTGTACATGTAGTGTCGACTACAATGTTTTGATGTAAAATGAAAAGGTCCAGGTAGGATCCTCTCGAAGGGAACGTTGGGCGATTGGTTGGGTGAATCAGACCATATTCCAGGTTAAGTGCCCAGTCTAAAAGTGTTCTACCGTTAGCGTCCGTTTGAGTGCAAAACCAAAAGTTGTTGTGCGCGTTAGAGTCATTCCCGATGATATAGGGGTCTAGTCAAATTGTTTGTTTCAAGTTGTCCAAGTCCTGTCTATCGATATTGCAATTCCCGATTGTTCTGCATAATGACCTCATAATTAGTGAGTCTATTTTTAATTTTAGTTCTGTCGTCCAGTTTCGTTTTCGTTAACAGTGCACTGTCAATACTATGTTTCTCTAGCAAGAGTTTAAGTTCATGTTGTCTGCTAAGCGTCCTAACCGAATTACAGTTTAGTGTTAATATTTGTAGTTTGTTTCTAAGGTCGCTTATTTTAGGTGGTCAACAAATGGGGCTAGCTCGTAGGCAAAGTTGAAAAGATTTTGTTTTGCATGTGTAGGATCCGGATTGCTTTTGAGATAGTTTATCACCTTATTGGGCATTTAGGAAGTCTAGATTGTTATTCATGTCATCAGTCAATGGGACGAGCCTTCTTAGGTTGTCAGTAACTTTGTGTGTAGTAATTGAGGGGATTGTTGGAAAAGAGACTGATTTGCTGGTAGAAGGATTCTGTGCAGTGGTTAGTCTATGTCCAGTGGTGTCTGTCAGCGCTGTAGCGTAAGAGATGTCTTTCACTCTGTATTTGTCCGTTGTGTGTTGTTTGAATTTAGGAGTTGGTTTTGAAGTCCTTGGATGAATTCTGTGTATTGAGGACATTTTTTACAGTTAGCCGGATGTCCATAATTTGCACAGTTGACACAGTACGGTTGTCCATCGTCTCTGTCCATCCTGTTGCATTGTCCGGGAATATGGGTGTGGGGTTATTTAACGCATCTGAAGGCAAGGTTGCAATTTACTGATATATACCCGAATCTCTAACAGCGTTTACATTGGGCAATTGGTCTGCTTAGGATATTCTCCCACTGAACTCGTTGGTCCAGCAGGTACTTAATCTTGGTGAGCTCTTTGGCGATATCAGATTGGTTCAGTTGTACTAAAAAGAAATAGAGTTGTGTACCCATTCTGGAAGAAGACCGTGTGTTGTATCTTGAGACTTTAAGGATGGGTAGGTTAGGTTGTTCGTCAAGGAGCGCATCCTTGACTTCCTCATCGGAGAACACAGAGTCAATTCCTCTGAGGATTAGGGAGACTGGTCTTAACTCCTTAGGTGTGTATGTGAAGTACTTTAAGTTTTTCGAAGTCAAAAGGTTCTTCATTTTTTGGTAGTCCGAGAGTGTCTCTGTTAGGATGTGTGTATAGTTGTTGTTAAGCTTTTTGAATTTCGAATTGTTATGCCCTAGCATGTTATCACGAAGGTCGACGAAGTGTTATGCTGCCCATGTGATGTTGACGGAAATGCCGTATCGAGTGTGTGTTGGGGAATAACCTGCGGGGTACTATGGTGGCTGTTTGAACCAGTCGTAATTGACTCGTGGAGCTCTAGTAACTCCCTTTGCTGCCCTGTTCTTAATGTTTCATGGTAGCTATTATTGCTAGCTCTTTGCACAGTGAGATGAGTTTGGTAAGGTGAGGAATTTGAGTCCTAGCTTGATTGTTTTGACGAAGGGCTTGTCGTATTTTGAGGGTCATCGTTTTGCGATTCTGTATTGTCCTGTGGTTTGTTGTCCGGGGCTTGTAAGTGATCTTTCGCGTTCTGTCGAGTTATTCGTTGTGTCATGGGATGATGTGGGGTATCTAAGAATGGAGAGGGGGGTCGGGAAATGGAGCAGGCTTCAGCGCAAAGATAGAAACTCCTCCTCGTAGGTTCCTGATTCGGGGTTTCGCTATTGTTCTTGCCTTTTATCTTGGTCATCTTACGCTCATGCCTGGTAGGCAGTTAAAATGTCAATATATTAAGTAAAAAAAAAAGAAGAAAAGAAACGGAAAAAACTACGTAAATAGCTAGCAACAAGAATAAATTAAATGAAGAAGGGAAAGTAAACAAACAAATTATTAAAGGAGCAAAATGCGGAGATGTAGAAAAAAGAAAAGAACATAAAATGGAGAACTGAAGGGTGGTTAATTAAAAAGAGTAGAGTTAAATCAAGAACTTGAAAAAAAAGAGATGAATTCAAACAATATAATTCTATTAAATTAACTAAACACTACCATGCAACAGCAAAGTACGAAATCCATTCAAGCGAGTTTGTTAACGTGCTTATATTAGTTCAGAAAATAATTGATCAAAAATTCCGACCGTTACTGTACTGACTTTGTCCCACTTGGCAGGCAAGAAATCCGCCGTTCGCACACTCGCCAGTCCACACTTCCTCCTTTTTTTACAGTTGCGAGTCCCGCAGCGCACGCCGAGTTTATTTGTACATATACAGAAATTTCTTTCCCAAATTAAGGTTCAGCAAAAAAAGGAACCCACCAGGAAGTAATTAAAAAAAAAATGGGTTGTGTCTGTGTCATGGACACGGCCGTGTGTTGTACGCGAATACGTTTATGTAACGAGTTATGGTTTTCAAATAAAATAATTTTATTAATGTATTTAGGATAAAAGCAAGCAAACAAATTTTCTTATCATTAGGTTTTTTGGATTGCCCCCGTATGATAGCAAATTTAAAGACGTATTCACGTCAAAATTGATTGCCTGTGAAGGCCGCCACACTTTTTGTTTCCAGATTTGCCTACTTCGATGCATCCATTTCTTCACTTTCACAAGGAGATTTTCATTTTGTTCTTAAAAAAAAAAACACCTGGCTTATTTGAGGTGTTTTCAAGGTAAACTTTCCTAAATTTCTTTTCAGGATTTAGTTAAGATCACTCTAAAATTAGTTTAATTTTTGGATTAAATATTATAATAAAATTTACTTATCAAGGAAAAAACCACAATGAAAGCAAACGAACATGTTTTCTTCATTAAGCCAAAACACCTCTATTCTCTAAAAGTTTGCCATTCTACTGCTTCTGTGAAAACAAAATTACCCACAATAATGGTTTCTTGCACCTTTTGCTCTACTACTATATCTTCCAACCTGTAATTGCAGACACATTTCCGTAAAGTTATTCATAAATTAAGTTTTCCTCCAGTCTCCCATTTTAATCTACTACCTAAAACAACTAGAATACATGACGCCAAATGCGATTTCCATGCATCTTTGCCATCTTTATAAATGGCTTTCCCTACATCCGTTTGGGCATATAAAATATATTTTAACCCTTCATGGCCTGAAATGCCATAAATTTCATATATATTTGAACCGTTGTGTTCACTTAGAAAAAAAGTTCCAATTTTTGCGCAAGCCTTATTTCCTGTAGTAGCTTTGTATGCTCTTTTCGAATCTAACCTCAGGTCAACGATATCTGACGCCATTTTTTAAATATGGCAACTTAGAGACAGAGAGATGACAGATAAAAGATATTTTTTGATAAATAATCGTAAATTTGAAGATGAAGAAATTTGTCGCGGCTAAACTCGGAATCTACGGAGTCGATTTTAATAAAATTTGGCACGAAGATTACTGTTCGGTAGGAAAGTGTTTGTGTAAAGTTTTAAAAAAATTGGTGTCAATCTTTTTGAAATATTTAAGTTTTGATGCTTTCACGGTTTTCATTTCAAGAGAAAATCGACTTTAGTGCTTAAGCTTAAGATCAATAAATGAAGAGAGATCGTGCCATAATCGCATTGTCAGCGGTTACTCCCTCTCTCTTAAGTAAGAGACGTATTCGAGAGAACATTTCGGCATTTTGGTGATTGCACGAGCTCCCTTCATTTATTTGTTTAGAAGCAAAGTACACTTTCTCTTGATATGAAATCCATACATGGATTCATACTAGAGATGGATGCGACTTCATGTCATGTGGTTTTCGATTGGGAAATGGGGATTGATTTATTTTTGGATCTTCTTATGCCCATCTCGAATGCGAAAACGTCAGCCTCCACTTGGGTATGAGTGAACCGTTACTTTTCGCTTTTGCAAATCGGAACAAAAGCTCTCTCTCAAAAATTCTCTACGATTTGACACTCTGTATTTCCGTAGAACCGGTTTTAATTGTTTTCTACAAATTTTACTCGGGTTATTCAATACTATTTTGGTTCATGGAGGACACACTTTTGGAGGACACACCTTTGACGTTCTTAGACGCGTATATTTCGCGAACGATTAGCTTAAACGCAAATAATTTCTGACAACCTCATTCTCATTTTTGAAGACCTATCCAAAAATACCCCACACGGATATGTGCAATGAAAAAAAAAATCATGTCTGTCAGATACATGTATGGAGTGCCACCCTTAATAAAACTTTTTTCGTTACTTTCACTACTGCATTTTCTAGTGGTTCACAGGAGACTCCTTACTTCCAAGTTTCATTAATATAGTTTCAATAGTTTGCAAATCAAATGGCTATGACGTACGGACAGACGGACAGACAGACGGACGGACATGACGAAACTATTAGGGTTCCGGTTTTTCTACAGAACCCTAAAAAGTGTGTGTTTGCTACACCATCAGTAGAATTCTAAGTGTTACAATTTTCTCTTTTAACGTTTCGTAACAAGGGAACGAGGAGTGCTTATGGGCAAGATCGTTCGTCCTCTTTGAAACAAATACACTTAATAAAAAAGGTGCAAGTTAAGTTATTGGATATTTGGTTTATTATGAGTTTAAGTCTTCAGGTTTTTTTTCTGAATTTCGCTCATTTTTCAACATTATTCCAAGTCTTCAAAATTTTACATCTTTGTTAAAGTTCTCTTTAAATTTCTAAGTTCAAAAAATTTACTTATATTTCTTGTATATTAGAACACTATTCCAAGTTATCAGAATCTTACAAATAGGTTAAATTTATCTTTTAATTCTTAAGTTCAAAAATTTACTTATATTTCACTAGTTATATTAGAAACTTGCTCCAAGTATCCAAATTTTACACAACATTATTATTTCAAAGATACTTATATTTCACTTATATTAAAATGCTATTCCAAGTTATCAGAATTTTATATTGTTTTTTATATTACTTATGAATCTATGAGTTTATTTATGATGGTTGCAGTATATGTATTGAAGTTATGAAACAGTTTGCAGTAATTAATTCAATTAATTCATCTTCACTATCAGATTTCACTGATTTCACGTATTTTTGTCATATTTTCTTAATTGGGTATAGACACATTTTAAAAAACTGACGGTAGGGACAAATAAAACAGGCAGGAGATGTCAAAATAATGGGGGTCGGTCATACGTATCAACCCCGTAGGATGCTTCGTTTAGCCCGACGGTCGCCGCGATTTTGTCCGTATAAAAGGAATGTCCGAAGAAGGCTTTTTTCTTGGGACAACTAAGAATAGTTCCATAAGAAAATGTTAATAATTGAAAAACATTCTATCTTCAAAGTATGTATTTAATGCACTTGAGTCCGTCTCATGACACTTATGAACTTCAAATGCAAAGAGCTTGTCACTTCTGTAAGGTTTTGAATTTATAAGTTTCGCGGAACGATTAGTCGCTAAACCAATTTCGAGATCAACTGGTGGTAGAATGATGTCCCATTCGACCCCAAGACGTCCCATGCAATTAAACGGTGTGGATATGTAATTGATTTTTAATGACTATGACGTTTATCAGATCACCCTATTCTTGATCATGGAATAAACTTGTGAGCGTAAAAATCGTTGCCAGGAGTGCCCTTTTCGAGTTTAGTTCTGACACTTACGAACACTACGGAAAGGAATATTTTCAGTCTAGCTAATAGTAATTTTTCATTTTTTTTCATACAAAAACTTCGTTTCGTGTCCGTACATGAGGGCATTTCAATAAAATACAGAAGCAAGGTTCTGTCCGCGTCCGGTTAAGAGGGCGTCCGCCTAAGAGGGCCTACCTCCTTAACAAAATAGTACGAAATGTTTGGTACCCAAAAATATGTCCGTTGAATAGAGATGTCCGTTTATAAGAGATGTCCGTTAAGAGGGCTTTCATTGTATTCATACTATGTTTAATGAACCAATAAAAATCCAATTGCTACGAATTAAATAAACCAAAATAGAGTTTCCCTCCAGGTTTTCAAATTCTCAAAGGCGAATTGGCGAAAGCTTCTGAAAACAGCTTTCGAAATCAGGTGCCTGTGCTAGGATCTCTACGGAAATACTAATTCTGGTTCAAGCACGCGAAAGCTAATTACCTAAGATCAATACCATAACTTCATTTATACAAGTAAACTAACGTTTGTTGTTAAAAAGACAGCGATTTTTTGTCAGAATTGTATTTTGTTTGCCGTATATTTTTGAATTCTTGGATAAAAACGCAGTGATCGTGCTTAATACATAAAATCTAAATTTAGATTTCGATATCACAAACCTTCGTACTAATTTTGGTTCGTTCATCAAAAAAATTGTTAACTAGGAAGCCTACCCCTAGTGATTTTTTTTCGCGAATTTAGTAACAAAAAATAGATGTTAGCACTCACCGTCGAAAATACTATTAGTATGTAAAATTTCAGATCGATTGATCAAACGGGCTAGGAAGAGTTTGGTTACAAAGGTTTCATATTTCGTCGACGCATAAGAAACTAGGTGGCGTTCGCAAAGTCGCACACAAAATTGAGCTGAGCGGTCGATATATAGACACTCTGCTTCATAGTCATCTGTGGTAATGTAATAATTGGTAGCAATTGGCTCAAGTCGATACCATGTGTGTTGACTTGGTTTTAATGTAAAAAATATGTGTATTACAATTCTAGCCCTAAACACTGATTTATTTGGCCATTTCTGAAGGTATCTCTTCATTACCTTCAGTGAGAGAAATTCAAGAGATAAAGGGTGGGCTATATACGATTTGGAATTTGAATCGGATATAAAAAAAAACTAATGAATATTTGTCCAAAATTATAACTTTGTTAGAAAGCCTCAACATTTCTATTTACGAGTGAAACACAACATCATTCAATCTTGTGAATGGCAACTTCAATTTCGTGTTTCAAGGACTCAATCGTCTCTGGATGATAAGCGTAACATATATCCTTAATAGATCCCCACAAAAATAGTCTAATGGGTTCAAATCACAGCTCTGAGGCGCCCAATTCGGATCAGAATTTCGCTTTATTATTCGATGTTCAAAAGAGGTGCGCAAAAGATCGATTGTATCGTTGGCTGTGTCGCAGCCCCGTCCTGTTGGAACCAAATTCCGTCGATGTAACACTATTTAATTTGTAAAAACTAAAATCCATTTAACATGGCTCTGTAACGCTCGCCATTGACCCTGAAGGCGGCTCTGAAGGCGGCAATCTCGCTTATTGAAAAAGCCTCCACGGTGGAAATGAGCTTCATCGGAAAAGATAATTTTTCGGTAAAAATGTTCATCTTCGACCAAACGATCTTCAGCCCATCCGATGCGATAGGCGAACATAAAACGCTTCAGATGGTCATGAGGCTTCATTTCTTGCATATATTGAAGATACGAAACAATTTTCAGTAATCCATTCAATCATCTTTACTATCAGATTTCAATGATTTACAAAATTATTAGCTAGAATCGTAATTTTGGATATGGACACATTTATAAAAACTCACAGTAGAGGAAATTAATTTTTGACAAAAATGCAGAAAATGTCAAAATAATGGGGGTTGGTTATACATATAAACACCGTGGGATACTTCGTTTGGCCGCTACGGGCAAAAAACTGTTGAAAATTCAAAATTTGAATTTTAGCACTTTCCCCATCTTTTGTATGCTCATCTTTAAACTCACTTTAGAGAAAAATGATGTATGAAAAAGAGGTAGAAAGTGTCAAAATAAGGGGGGTCGGTTATACATATGAGCGCTCTAGGATGCTTCGTTTAGCCGCTACAAGCAAAAAACCATTAAATGTCCAAAATCTGAATTTTATCATTTTTCCCATTTTTTGTATCTACACGTTTAAAAACTCCATTTAGAGAAAAATTAAGTGTGAAAAAGAAGTAGAAAATGTCAAAATAAGGGGGGTCGTTCATGCATATGAACCCCTTAAGTGCATAATTTAGCCGCTACGGGAAAAAAACTGTTAAAAATTTAAAATCTGAGTTTTATCAATTTTCCCATCTTTTGTATATACACGTTTAAAAACTCACTTTAGAGAAAAATCATGTATAACAGAAAGGTAGCAAATGTCAAAGTAATGGGAGTCGTTCATACATATGAAACCCCTTAAGTGCATAGTTTCGCCGCTACGGGCAAAAAACTTTTAAAAATTCAAAATCTGAGTCTTATCAGTTTTCCGATCTTTTGTATGTATATCTTTAAAAACAGAATTTAGAGAAAAATCATGTATGACAAAAAGGTAGAAAATGACAAAATAATGGGGGTCGGTCATACATACGAACACCCTAGGACGCTGCGTTTAGCCGCAACGGGCAAAAAACCGTTGAAAATTCAAAATTTTAACGGAAAAGTACCCTAAAAACCTCAAGAAAATTGTCCAATTTGTGATTCCCGGAATCTTTCCTGTCCCATGATTTAAAATTAAAATACTATCTATAAATTAAAATACTATTTTTCAAGAACCTGTAAAAAACCACTTGCTACGGTTTGAGTAAACCAAAATAAATTTTTTCTTCAAAGTTTCCGATTCCCCACAGCGAATTGGCGAAAGCCCCGGAAACAATCAGGTGCTAAGATCTTTATGTGAAAGCTTATTTTGGTTCGAGCACGCGAAAACTAATTACCTAAGATCAATACCATAGCTTCATTTATGCAAGTAAACTAACGTCTACTATCAAAGAGACAGCGATTTTTTGTCAAAATTGTATTTTGTTTGTCGTATATTTTGAAATTCTTGGAAAAAAACGCAGTGATCGTTCTAAATACATAAAATCTAAATTTAGATTTCCATGACACAAACCTTTGTACTAATTTTGGTTCGTTCATCCGAAAAATTGTTAACTAAGAAGCCTACCACTAGTGATTTTTTTTCGCGAATTTAGTAACAAAAAATAGATGTTAGCACTCACCGTCGAAAATACTATTAGTATGTAAAATTTCAGATCGATTGATCAAACGGTCTAGGAGGAGTTTGGTTACAAAGGTTTCATATTTCGTCGACGCATAAGAGCTTCGCTCGCTTCGCTCGCTCAGCTCAAAAAAAAAAAAAAAAATTTTCTAAGCACACAACATAATTTCTGTGTTATCTTCATGATAATTGAATAAAATATATTGGTCATATCGTAAACGTAAATACTATAAATTCTTTTATATTTTTATAATGGAAGAGGTTAGAGAGAGTTGTGGAAAATTGAAAATATTGCTATTCATTTCTGGTAAGGACATTTTGCGTTTTAAAGGTAGTACACATTTCGTTTCAAGAAATTTTTTGTAACAAAAAATAAATAAAAATCGAAATGCTCAAGAACAGTCTTTCAACGAAAAAAAATATATTTTCGATTCAGCTAATTTAGTTTTAAGATGGAAATATTGTTTTGTATTTATATGTTTCTTCAAGATAAAGTAAATTGAAATTATAATTGAATCTTCTTCTCACAAAAAAATTCAAGTAAGGTCGTTTAAGGCCGAGTTTAGGTTACTTTAGCCAGTTTTAATGTATTCAGGTCAGCTATATTAACATCAAGAACATATTAATCTCACGGCAGGTGCTCATACCGTATGACCTTGATCTACCTTTGATTTCAGCAACAGACTCTAGCAAAACCAACTGGAAAATATACTTGAACGTCCTATCGCTAGTCGTACGCTGAACACCACTGAACAACGATAACCACAGATGGACAAAAAGGCTTTGGCTATCGTCTGGGCAGTGCAGAAGTTTTTCATGTACCTATACGCACGTCAGTGGATACTCAAAGCGGACCACAAAACCCTCACCCAAATTCTACATCCGGAAAAATCTCTTCCTGTATCGTATATCAGAGGGATGGCAAACTACGCTGATTTTTTGGGAAATTTTTATTATGACTTCATTTTCAGAACAACCAAGGCGAATACTGATGCAAACTTTTGCTGTCGAAAAACACCAGTAACAAGTACTCATGGTAAACACACGAAAAGAGCAAAGGAGGAGGAAGAAATAGAATTGATGATTTCGGCTCTTTCATAGTTAATCAAATTAGACAACACCAACCAGAGCCGAAGATGTTGCTCATCAAACAAGGCAAGACCCCGAACTAGGAAGGATTGTTGGCTTATTAGTGTCAGGACAGTGCCTGACACACGTGGGATACAAACCACCTGAAGCAAATTACAAACTTGCTGCCAATTGCCTCATTTATGAACACAGGGTGGTCATCCCTAACTCATTGCATACATTCTTACATTTTCTGGCTGGGAATGGACGCCGAAACTGTAAAAAGAGCACGGAAATGCAACGAGTGTGCCAGGCGCGCGCATGCACCATCTGTCCTTAGAGATCACTAATAGGGGTGTAAAAACTACTCAAAACTGAGTAAACGAATGTATTCGTTACTTGATGACCGAGTATTCGTTGTATCCGCATCATCGTTACTGATTCCTTGGGCTTGGGCTATACAAAGCGAGCAAAAAAAAAACAAAAAAAAAACAATTTTCCAATTTGAATATCCTTTTCCAATATGAAACCATTTAATTTTTATATAAATTTCAATTTAAACAAATTTTGTATCTTACGAAGAAGGGGAGTATACGAGTAAGTCCATTGTCATAACTTTGTTGTGGATGATATCCAGATTAAATTAAACATAATTAGAAATAACTCATTCACATAACTCACGATACATCAAAAGACATACGCAATCGAAGGAAGATCACTATTCGCGTCAACAAGCATAACCATAACTCTGAAAACTTATGATATTTCGTAAAAACATAAAATACACAACATCCCTCGTCATAACCTACTCTGAAATGTCAAAACGAAAATGTAAACAACTCACGCGATCAGTTCTAAAAAACTAGGCTGGTCGCTGAGAGATGGCGCCACGGCACACAAGGTGGATTTCGTGAAATATGGCAACCACGCAAAATGAAGCAAAGTCCCGGTTTCAGGAAATATAATGCGAGGAAAATTTCAGGAAATTATCAGTCGCTGATTGGATCTCTCCTTGGACAGTAAAAGGAAATAGTAAGTAGATCCCTACCGAAAACGGTTCTAGCAACCTATCGGTTTTTAGGAAACCCAAAGGGTTGAAAGTGGTTCTTGTAACCCACCAACTCGGGCTCCAGCCACACTACCGAACACGGTTCTAGTAACCTTTCGGTATTGGAGGGGAATTCCCAGTTGAAAGCGGCTATCAGAGCCCTACAACTGAGTTCCTGACCAGGCATTAATCGGGGCTATTTCGTAGTGTCGGGGACAGCACGGACTACGCTAGCGGAGGCGCTACGGGACTCAGCGGCCGGCCCGAGACCAATCTCCTTGGAAGAGTACCGGGCCAGGAGACGAGGTAGGACAGAAGACAACCCACCAGCACCGGAGCCCCCTCGTCCCCCGAAGTATCGCACTGGCGCGGAGGCCAAGTTCCGGCGAGCAATCGAGGAGGTTCGCCGTCGCCTGCTGATTGCGGTTGGGCAGGAAGAGCGTCTGCGGATCAGCCGTGAGCTCCAGAGGCTCCATAGCGAACGGCTGCGATACCGCCAAGAGAAGAGGCAGGCACAGAAGCGTCAGAAGACCAATACGAGAGGGAAGAGTCGGAAATAAAAATGTATAGTCATAAGTGAAACAAGCAAATAAATAGAAATTAGTTAAATGAACGTACTTTTGGTTGTAAGGATTTAAAGGCTAAGGTTGGAATTTACGAATAGTCCGAGGTTAGGCAAAACTTGAGTAAGATATCAAATTGGAAATAATATTGGAAGATACACATAACACTTTGGATTATATAGAGTAGAGGTAACAATAAGGAAATTGTAGTGGAAAATAAATGTAACTTTGGATTGTATAGAGTAAAGATGTCAAACTGGAAATAATATTGGAAGATACACATAATACTTTGGATTATATAGAGTAGAGGTAACAAAAAGGAAATTGTAGTGGAAGTTAAATGTAACTTTGGATTGTATAGAGTAAAGATATCAAATTGGAAATAATATTGGAAGATACACATAACACTTTGGATTATATAGAGTAGAGAGTAAGATATCAAACTGGAAATAATATTGGAAGATACACATAATACTTTGGATTATATAGAGTAGAGGTAACAATAAGGAAATTGTAGTGGAAGTTAAATGTAACTTTGGATTGTATAGAGTAAAGATATCAAATTGGAAATAATATTGGAAGATACACATGACACTCTGGATTATATAGAGTAGAGAGTAAGATATCAAACTGGAAATAATATTGGAAGATACACATAATACTTTGGATTATATAGAGTAGAGGTAACAATAAGGAAATTGTAGTGGAAGATAAATGTAACTTTGGATTGTATAGAGTAAAGATATCAAATTGGAAATAATATTGGAAGATTCACATAACACTTTGAATTATATAGAGTAAAGATAGTAATAAGGAAATCATATTGGAAAATATTTAGAGCATTTTGAATTGTAATAGTTAAGGAATTTGAACTGACCAAATTGTTGAACAATAAATAGATGAACCACGCAACCAAAACATGTATTTAAAGCCTGCCTTCAACATAAAGTTAGCAATGAAGCTAAAGGTAAATCTACGCACTGACTGCTAGCATAAGAATTAAATTATTTAACAGGAAAAAAATATAAGTATATATATAAGAACACAGATTCAAAAATATATACACAACAACTTCATTAAAAAATTCTTTATTTCAAAATTCCCGCTTCTTTTTATATAACTTATGGAAGCATATTCTCTCTTAGACGTTGACGCAGAAGCGGATAACATTAACTGCCTCATTTCCACATTCTACAACATTCTTTTTGACTGCATCTCAACCTCTACACCTTTACTTACACCCCGCCCAATTGATTCCACCCCTGGTGGTACACGAAGGAACTCAAGACCCTGAAGAATAAACGTAATTCCAATTGGATCAAATTCCTACACTCTGGCCGACTGGACGACTACAATAACTTCTACGTATCTTATAGTGAGTTTTCGTCTAAGGTTCACCTACTTTATAATGAGTACCTATTAAAGGTCAAATCCAAACTTAGGTCTAACCCTCGTGAATTTTTTACCTTTATAAATTCGAAGAGGAAGCGCTTCAAGGTTAACTATCCACCATCTCTTTTGCACCTTGGAGAGGAGTTTGACCACCCTGTTTCCATTGCTAACTCATTTGCAAATTTTTTCTCTTCCACTCTCCAAGATGAGCCCTTTTGTCCCGACGAAGAGTATTTCTCATCACTGAACCCAGCCTCACCTCGTTTTGAACTGAATTTTTCTGATCTCATCCTGAGTGAAGATGAAGTTCTCGCGCATCTTGTTAATCTCAAGGATGACTTCTCCTCTGGCCCTGACGGCATACCTCCTATTCTGCTTAAACGTTGCGCGAACAACTTAGCTGGTCCATTATGCCAGCTCTTCAACGCCTCACTCAAATCAAGTACATTCCCCGATGCGTGGAAGGTTGGATTCCTTATCCCGGTCCATAAAAAGGGCTCCAAATCCCTAATTTCCAACTATAGACCAATTGCAAAACTTTCTGCTATCCCCAAGCTCCTTGAAAGTATCATTGTTGAGAAAATCTATCCTACCTTCTCTTCCCTGATTTCTCCTCACCAACATGGCTTTCTCAAGGGTAAGTCAACTGTTACTAACCTTCTCCAATTCACGTCCCAAACTATCAATGCCCTTGAACGTGGCGAGGTTGTTGATGTAATCTTCACTGACATGAGCAAGGCATTCGATAGCATCCCTCACAGCCTCATTATCCTTAAACTCAAGCTGGCAGGTTGTCCACCACCCCTCGTCTCCTGGATTGACTCTTACATCCGAAACCGCTCCTTCCGTGTCCAATTCCGTTCCCAACTCTCGGATGCCTTTACTGCAAACTCTGGTGTTCCTCAGGGCAGCCATATTGGTCCTCTCCTTTTCATCCTCACAACTAATGATGCCTCCGCTGTAGTACATGACTCCACTATTCTAAGCTATGCGGACGATACAAAAATCTTTAAAGATATACGCCACCCTTCCGACGCCCATCTTTTACAAAATGATTTGAATCGCTTCGCCGTATGGTTCCACAAAAGCAACCTTCTGCTTAACACCTCCAAGTGTGAGCATGTATGCTTCTCTAGGAAGCGCCACATTGTGCCGCACACCTTCGCCATTAATGACTCAGTCATATGCTCTGTGGGACAAGTCAAAGACCTTGGAGTACTTCTAGACTCTAAGCTCACCTTCACCGACCACATCGACCTTGTGGTTCGCAAAGCCAATGGTATGGTTGGGTTTATACTTAGATGGTCTAGGGAGTTTGCGGATCCATACATAAGCAAATCTCTGTTTTCCTCCCTCGCAAGACCAATCCTTGAATACGCTTCTCAAGTTTGGTCCCCCCACCATAATGTGCACTCGGGAAGGATTGAAGCTGTACAGAAACGTTTCCTGCGGGGTGCCCTTAGACACCTTCCATGGTCTGATCCTTCCCACCTTCCCTCGTACGCTGATCGCTTGAGACTCATTGGGCTACAAACTCTCTCCTGTCGCCGGGCGATTGCTGACCTATCCTTTGTACATTCCGTCGTCCAGGGGAGCATCTGCGCGCCTTTTATTATGAACCAGGTCACAACCCGTCATGGCACTTTCAACCTCAGACACATTAACAAATTTGAAATTAGCTTCCACCACACCGACTATGGCCGGATGGAGCCAGTTACGCGTATGCTGCGTGCTTACAATCGGGTTGCTCCACAATTGCAATCAGCACAGGGTGTTAGCTGCCTTCGTACCCTACTACGTAACTGGGTGGAGACAGTCCCCCCTGTGTAGCTGCTTGGTGCATCCTAATTCGACAATGATCCTCTAGTTTTTAGCATTGTTTCCTCTTTTTTTTGTTTTTTTTTTTATCTTAAGAATAGTATAGAAATAGCTGTAGTTAGTTCTTAGGACTTTTCTCATCCTTTACGTTTCCTCACTTTTACTTGTATCTTTACCTGTATTTTGTATCTTCACCTGTTTTAATCATATTATTGTTACCTTATTGGTATTGTATCTATACTTGTATTAAGTATGAATAAATGAAATGAAATGAAATGAAATGAAATGAAATGAAATAACTTCTATGCAAAAACTTAAAAATACCCAAAGAAACGAGTACTACCCAATGAATATCCGGATCACTATTTGTTACTTGAGCAGTCGAATCTTTATATGGAAATTCCATATAAAAGTATCCGCAAGTATCCACGAGTACTCGTTTCATTTCGACCCGTTCCTGTCCCTCTCACATTCTCACATTCGCATTCTCCCATTCCCATTCTCACATTCCCATTCACACACTCTCTCGCACACGAAACCGACGTTGATGAATGTACATTCATTCCCAATCATTCCTAGACGTGTTTGAGAGAGCGATTTGCTATCAACGCACACTGATAGCGAATCGCTCACTCGAATACTTACCGTCACTCATCTCTCTTTCTCTTAAGAGAGAGAGTATTCGCGAGTACTCATTGGATACTCGGAATCATAGTGAGTATCCGGTACTCGGTAACGAATACTACTCATTTCATACATCTCTAATCACCAGTGGGAGTACCCAAAAGAGCCGTGGGAACGAATACGCATCTGTTATGCAGGACCAATTGAAGCGATGTTGCTCATTGTTGTGGACGCATATAGTAGATGGTTGTAGACAGTAGTAGATGGAAAAATAGTGTGTAAAAGTAAGTTATTTTTCGTCAAAATCGAAAATGACGTGACGGAATACGGCTCAGGATGAATTTTGGATTAAAATTCATTTTGTTTGTCACGTCACGTGAGGTGACGGTTAGAATACCAATTCAATCGTGACGTGACAAAAAGGTCACATAATTTTTACAAGTGACGTGACTCCTAGAATAAGGGTATAAGAGAATGGGATGCTTACATTAAGAAATTAAGTTTCAAGGGAGACATTTAAAACGCCACGCCGACCAAATAAGAGAGCGCCACACCAATCACAACGAGCAGGACACAAAACCAAGGCAGTGGTTATATTGAGCAAGAAGAATCCGTTCCTTTAATGATGACACCACAACGGGTTTATTTCCAACAAGCGAGCTTCCACAAGTTGCTTCAAGCCCCCGACCAGTCATTTCAGAAGCAGCAGGATCACCTCAAGCCACACTGCCATCAGACGATAGAAACCCGACAGAGAGGCAAGGAAGGATGACCCCGGAAGAACACAGTACGATCATACCAGGCACCCGACCAGCCTAGTTCAATCGCCAGCCCAAACGCAACGCCACGAAAATCCTCGAGAAAACGCAAACCAAAACAATTTTCCTCTCCATGACAATTCCGGCTGTAACGGGCAAGAGGAAGAACTTTTGGATATGAGAAGCAACCTTAATTTTTAAAAGAACTCGCTACTTAAATTCGAAGCGAAGCTTGTTTTGGAGTAGTAGAATTTATTAGTAGTCATTCGCAATTGTACCTCGGACATGAAAACTTTAAATAACCTCCACGTACAGATATCAAATAAAGATATATAAGACATAGAAAGTACAGTCCAATTGTACCTTACAATTGTAAGATAGACTCCCAACATGCGAAGGATTTGGACACATGTTTGTCATCATTTGCCCCCACAAAATTAACAAAATTCCACATTATTTCAAAATCAGTAGCAATTTCATTCATGGCAGAAAATGACAGTCCTGGAATATTTTAACATCAGATGAAAAAGCCGTACACACTTTTCTACGATAAGGTCGAAGCATTTCTTACTCATCCAGTAGTTTGATGCTACGTGCCTCTATTATAGTCATGTGAAACATTTTTTATCTACACCTTTACGTCCGCAAACCTAGAATATAATATATATAAAAATATATGCTATTTAATTTGATCGCAATAACACCACGCAAATAATTACTCGTTGGACGCCGCTTCTGTCTGTTTCGCTATAAACAAAGCTTTATCGAGAAAACCTCACGCTGCACCTAATATACATATTTTCCTTCGATCCATCACTCTAAAATGAAATTAAAGATTTATAAAAATTTGTCACTAAAATTAGTCGAAAATAACGATTTATCTAACATCTGATTAAACTCACCTCTGTCATAAATTCGAGGCAATCTTATTCAATTCAAATTGCCAATTTTATTCACAAGGGGTTAGTTATATGCCTCTCCTGAAATCTGTTCTGTATTTCCTAAAATTCTGTAAATTCGGATGTACAGTCCCGGAAATCAGGATACGTTCAGGTGTTTTTTTATGATATTTTCGTGATTGGGCAAAAAAAGTGGGCAGAAAGGGCTCATCCCATGGTCCTTAAACTAAAATCAATTAGTGAGTGGAAAAATTTCCAAGATAAATTACTTTTTCAATGGTTTTAACGGGATTTTCCTAAAAATTGCACAAAAAGGGTAGGAAATCAGGATACGTTCGCCTTAACAAAAACAATGCAAAATCAAACTGATGAACGTATCCTGATTTCCTTCTCTTTTTGTACGATTTTTCGGAAATTCCCGTTAAAATCATTAAGAAAGTCCTTTATCTTGGAAATTTTTCGACTTACTAATTGATTTTACCATAACGATCATAGGATGAGCCATTTCAGCCCACTATTTTCGCCTAATTACGAAAATATCATAAAAAAACACCTGAACGTATCCTGATTTCCGGGACTGTACATATTTCTATTTCATCTCTGAAGTCGAAATATGCGATGAATTTTTGTATTTTTACCCGACTGACCCAAAAGGAGGGTAATGTTTATCGCGCGTATGTACAGTGGGCGGATATATTATTATGGACAGTGCACGTGGACGTATATGGTATTGCTAACATAAGCGCTGGTATTGCAATACAATACAATGCAAAGCAATACACATATGGTATTGCTAACATAAGGCCGTCAGTTCCGATTTTAAGTTAGTTATTCTTTGTCTGTTTATTACAAATATTGACCAATTAGATACCTAGGAACATCATGGCACTCACTATCAGCATACAACTAGAACGACACAAGTTCAATTTTAATAGTACTGATTTATGGATTTAATTATGAATGTGACTTGCTTACATCTTTTTAGTTTCTTTTAACAGTCAGTCGACTTTTCTTGTTTTTTAAATGAACTTTTTAATTCTCAGTAAAATTTGGTTAAAAAGGAAAAAGCTATTCAGTCCTAATGTATGTTATTTTATGTGGAAAGAACATTTTAATTTTGATAGTTAAGAACAACTGAAATTAACTTCGACAGATGATTGTGATTGTTATGCAAATTCGAAATCGAAATAACTTTAATTTAGTCATACCAATCACTAATAATGAGTTTTGTTACTATCAGTTTCATTTTAAACGCGCATTTTTTACATAAACAATCACATAGTACCTATACCAATCAATTTCGAAATATATCCACTCTGGCATCGGTAAAATCCCACTGCACTCCAATCTGCAGATGAGGCTTACATCATGCGAGCGTGTTTATTTATTGTTTATTATAAATCAGCTTTTTGCCAAACCTTATTTCTTTGTCATTTTGCTGCTAAACATACTATAGCAATTTGTCGTCAATTATGAACATTTTTCTCATTAATTTTTTCGGTTTATTTATTTACTTCGTATACATCACCGTTCAAATTGCCGGGACTGTAAGTTTTGATTGTCATACCCTCTGCTTATACATATATTAGGATCATAATAGTTGATGTTTGAATAATAAATCGCTAATGGAAGCTGTTAAAATTTGGTGAATAAAACGGCGTGACTATCTTTTCCGCGTCTAGTAGTTATATTTGCGATGACAAAGAGAGCGCATTGCGCTGTCAACAGCTGTTTTGCAAGCTCCGTAATAAAAGTGAGAATAAAAATAGTAAAAAGTGTTAATAAGATCTGAATTATATAGTAACCAAATAGAATAATGCTGAAAACCAACGTAATTAAATATAAATACATAGGTGAAAACCCACAAATACTGGGCTGAACAACAAAAATAAGTGTCCAATAAACATACAGTTGTGCGAAATTTAGGAAGAATCAAGGAATTTGTCCCAATTATACCGAAAAACCAGCTTACTGCAAACATGATCTAACTTTTAAAAGTAATTAGTCATTCAAAAAAAGCACTCTGCATCAATTGCACAACTCAGCAACATCTATGATCATGATGAGTAGCAGAAAACACCTATAATCAAGAACCATCAACAAATTTCAAACCCAACGAAAACTAGCGACACCTATGGACTATTTAATGGTTTTCAGGAGTGTACTCCCCCGAAATAGAGTTACTGTGAGGTTCTCTCCTCCAACGACACAAAGAGTCGAGGGAGAATCTTCACATAAATTTGGCGCAGCCGCTTTTCGGACCTACCTCTAGCAAATTGGTTAAGAGGAGGTTAGAGTAGAATGTTGAATGTAGAAGCTTGAAAAGAAAGAAAAATAGGAAAATTTAATTAGTCAACTTTTAGGAAATTGCTCGGTTGATTGGTCAAAATATAAATATAAATAAATTTGATAATGTTTGAGAGCATTAAGAGAAAATAAAGTAAAAGACACTTCTGAGCACAAGTCGATAGCGATAGGTAAAAGAGAAATGTACTGAGGCTAGGGATAGGATCTTAATGGGTTCTTAATTAACTTAACAAAATAAACAATTTACATAAGTGAAAATATCAAACATTGTATTAGCGGAATATCTTGAAGTTAATGTATATGACATAACACATTAATGCATAGTACGTAAGAAACTAATGTACATTCGATGTTATAATCTGAAAAAAAGAGAAGAGAAAAATTAAGAAAAAACATACATATATAAAGAAAAAAAAAATAGATATAGAAAAAAAAGATATAGAAAAAATAGATATAAAAAAAAGAAAAAAAAGAAACGGAAAGAAAATATATATACAAAAAGAAAAAAAAAATACTAATGAAACAATAATAATGATAATAGTAATAAGCGAATAATAAGAGGACAATGATACAGTTAACAACGCAAAAACAAAGTAACGGAATATATGGCCACCGGTGAATAAAATTCCGGTGAATAAAAAGTTAAGGAAATTTTTAGAAACGATAAACTCCTTCACATTGGAAACAGAAATCGAGGAAATTCCGGAAGCACTAGCTGTTAGTGAGGCATCCACAGAAGGAGATAACACAAATAAAGACGGTGGCACACTCAGCGGGGAAGACCGCACAAACCCAGAAAACACCAACGAAAACAACACAAACACGGGCGCTTCACCTAATAAGCAAGAAGTAGAACTCACATTCAGCACGGAAGAGAATAACGCGGAACCTCAGGCAGAAGAACCTCAGGCAGAACCTCAGGCAGAAGAACAGGAGGACAAACGGGTGCAAGCAGTGGATAACATAGTACCAGAAGAAAACGACGAAGAGATCCAAAGACCCCTGTTACGAGAAGTAGTATCACTCAGGAACGGGAGGCGATATATCCGGACACACTCAGTTAATTCCGACCCCGGAGGTAGTAGTAACAAGCAACGAAAACTCCGGAAGAATACAGATAGTGAGACTGTAGGCGAATCGAGTACAACAGAACGAAAAGCTGGTTGTTGCGAGAGCAGACAACAAAGATCACGACGGCATACAGATAGTGAGGTAGTGGGAGAAGATAGTACAATAGAGGAAGAAACTAAAAAGATGGCCAACATAACCCTGGTGAATAGCATACTTCACAACAATGTGCCAATTTTGACTGGAGAGGATGGGCCCCGCAAGCAATGCGAGGTGAACGAATTTATAAATTGCGCGCGTCTAGGATATGAAATCCTCACAGAGGTCCCAGACAAAGTATTATTCACTCGATTGCTACCAACACGATTAAGAGGCAGGGCACTCGAAGTGATACAAGCAGGTGGAACCGACACATTGAACGAGATAATTTCAACATTGAGGGCAAACCTACTCCAGGGAGCATCCTACATCACGTTGAACACTCAGCTTCGAAATGTTCACCAGCTTCCAACGGAGACGTTATTGGGGTATTTTTATAGGGTGAAAGACCTAATTGCTGCCTGTAAGAACGCTGCAGACCTGCAGTACCCTAATGGAGGAGATGGATTAAAAGCCGAAATAGAGGAAGTAGGCCTACACTGTTTCAAGATGGGAGTGCTAAATTCAAACTACAAGTTCTATCTCTTACAAGACGTCGAGAACACGCTGGAGGCGATAGGGGCTAAGGTCAGAAGACTTGAACAGACGGAGCAGTGTATGCAGCAGCCGCAACAGGACGTCGCCAGCCGGATGCAACAACCAACCCAACCCAACTTTTACATGGCCGCACAACGGCCGCAGCAACCGTTTGTTATCAAGCAGGAATACCATCAGAGAGGTCCCCAGAACTACAGGAATGGGGGTCAACAGTACCAGCAGACACGCAGGAATAGTTTCCAACCGGCTGGGAATAACTATCGAAATGGGAATCAGGGGAGTCCACGAGGCAGGCCGGATCGCCGACAGATAAGATGCCATTTCTGCAACCGCGAGGAACATGTAATGGCAGAGTGTCGCACAAAACAAATGACACCGTTCTGCATAAGTTGCAAGGCGTGTGGTCACACAGCACAAAACTGCAACTCGCACGGTAGGAACCAAATAAATCCAGGTCCAAATGGATATAGGGGTCGCCAGGTGAATCGCACCACGGCAAACGATACAGAAGAAAAGTGTAACTTTTGTCTGGCGCTTGGACATACGGAAGGCAGATTTTATTTGAAGGAGAGATGGGAACGATTACAGCTGGAAAAACAAACCATAAACAGGTCCTCGGAAAACTGCGAGGGGGCGACTGGACACACCGCGAGTCGCCACTAAAAGATAAAGAAAGGCGGTGTGGATCGTGTCCAGAAATCCCTATAGTGAGTCTACCACTGAATGTGGCCCAAAGAAGTAAAAACTTGTTCATAATAGACACAGGAGCCGAAATAAGCCTTATAAAAGAAGACGAAATTAACGAAGAAAGGAAAAGAGATATAAATAGAGAAGAAACTATCAGACTCAACACTATTTCAGGGGCAATTTCTTCAAAGGGAACCATCAGAGGACACATAAATTTGGATAAGATTTACCCATGCAAGCTTCATATTATAGAAACTGTCAATCATGGGAACATAACGGGATTATTGGGTAACGATTTCTTGTCTAAGCATTGTAATATTGAGGGCCCCGCACAGCAGCTCGTGTTCCCACCCACAAGCAATGGCAGAGGAACAATTATAAAATTTGAAGAAAACCGCAACCAACGCGGGAATGACGTACACTTCATGGACGTAATAGCTGCTGGTGGAACAAGCCTTGAGCGTAGTCACACCATGGAGGAAAACACTCGACATGACCAAAGTAGCACTACTATGGGGAGTGGAGAGAAACCTGAAACACTGAGTAAAGACAACGCTAGCCAGTCAGAAGAAATGCGACAGACGAAGGAATCGGGAAGCAGCACCACCGCCAGGCAAAGCTGTCCGAAAATATGTAGAAGCACAGGGGAAGTAATGCCTACAGCGGAAATACTGAGTGACTTGAAACAACTCTTCGAGATAGGTACGAAGCATGAAAACTACGAGAGTAGGATGTGTACCAGGAAGAGTAGTGTAAAATGTCTTCCAGCCCATAACAAAGCCCAAAACAAAGAGAGTTGTGAGGGAAGCTGTTCAAAAGAGGAACCCATAACCACAGAGCCGAGAAACATCGTAATGCCAGCCAGGACAGTGAAATGCGTGGAAATGACCACGGATAGAGAAGGACAATTCCTAACCGAGGGGGAGGAGATAACGCCGGGGGTGTATATCAGCAATGCGCTCGTGCAGACCAAGAACGGAAGAGTGAAACTGAGCGTATTAAACGTAAACAGTCACGAGGTAGAAATTAAAAACGTGACAGTAAAACTACGAGAGTACGAGGAAACAACGGCGAGGGGACACCGAAGACCCCGAGCGGAAAGTCGTCTATTGCGCGGGTACCGAGGAAGGGAAGCCAGGCAAAAGGGAGGCCCAAATCAAAAAACTAAATAAGTATGGAGAATAACTTAAACACCGAGGAAAAAAGAGAGATAAACAAAGTAATCGAAGAGTTTCAAGATGTTTTCCATTTGCCGGGGGAAAAATTGGGACACACCACGACCGTACAGCACGAAGTACGGATACAACCCGGAAAACAGCCAATCAAGTGCAAGATGTACCGCCTGCCAGAAACACAGAGAGACATAATAACCGAGGAAATCCAAAGATTACTCGATGAAGATATAGTAGAGCCAAGCTGGAGCGAATGGAACGCACCATTGCTAGTAGTCCCCAAAAAGCCGGGACCGGATGGAAAGAAGCGATGGCGGATAGTGGTCGATTACAGGATGTTGAATGAAGTGACCGAGGGGGATGCATATCCACTACCCAGGATCGAAGATATCCTGGACCAGCTGGGGAATTCCCGATATTTCTCGGTGCTCGACCTCGCCAGCGGCTACCATCAGATAGCAATGAAGCCGGAAGATCGGGATAAAACAGCGTTCAGTACTCCTTACGGGCATTACGCCTTTAAACGAATGCCGTTCGGACTGAAAGGAGCACCAGCAACGTTCCAGCGACTCATGAACCATGTGTTAACTGGTTTACAAGGATTGCAGTGCTTCGTGTACCTGGACGACATAGTTGTATACGGCAGGAATTTAAACGACCATCAAGTAAAATTACGAGCAATACTACAACGGTTAAGAACCCATAATCTCAAGTTTAACGTAGAAAAGTGCAACTTCTTGAAAAAAGAGATTATATATCTCGGGCACAAATGCACAACAGAAGGGGTGCAGCCTGATCCGAGTCTGGTAGACAGTGTCAAAAACTTCCCGACACCTAAAACCGTTCGCCAAGTGCAGTCGTTCCTAGGGTTAGCCAACTACTATAGGAGGTTCATATCGGACTTTTCTAAAATAGCGGCACCAATCAACAAACTCCTAAGGAAAGACGTGAAATTCGTTTGGGACGAAGGTTGCATAAAATCCTTTGACAACCTCAAGGAGAAATTAATAAGCCCACCGGTACTCCGATACCCAAACTTCAAAGAACCGCTCAAACTATACACGGACGCGAGCGGAGAGGCGCTCGGCGCAGTCCTAGCACAGGGTCAAACCAGCGAGGAGAAGCCAATAGCTTATGCGAGTAGAACATTGAACGCGGCAGAGAGGAATTACTCTACCATAGAACGAGAACTCTTAGCCATAGTATGGGCAGTGAAAAACTTCAGATGTTACCTGTACGGACGACCTTTCAAAGTATTTACTGACCACAAGCCATTGAAGGGAGCAATAAGAATAAAAGACCCCACAAGTAGGATATTGCGATTGTGGCACAAACTGTCCGATTACACATTTGAAATAGAATACAAGGAGGGTCGCAAAAACAATAACGCAGACGCCTTAAGTAGGATCCCTTACGACGTGCTGGTAACCACACGAAGACAGACGAGGGAACAAAGAGAAACACCAGAAGGAGTAGTAGAAGCGGAGGAACCGGCCACGGGCGAGCAGCCCGAGTCTACGCCAGCAAACAGTATACAGAAACGAGGAAGATCACCCATACAAATTTTAACAGACCCACAGGATATAGAAACTATACTGCGAGATTGCCACGACGCACCCCTGGGAGGTCATCAGGGAGTCTTCAAGACCTATCACCGGTTAAAAAGGAAATACAGCTGGAAGGGAATGCTGAAAGACATCAAGAAGTATATCCGGAAATGTAAGAAGTGCCAGATAAACAAACTAAGCAGAGAACATAAGGAGCCGATGGTCATAACGGACACAGCCCAGCAACCGTTCGACAAGGTCTACATGGATCTAGTAGGACCACTACCAGAAACGCCTCGCGGAAACAAGTACATTCTAAGCTTTGAGGATGATCTCACCCGATTCATGGATGTCGTACCGTTACCAAATATGGAGGCAAAAACAGTAGCCCAAGCGTTTGTAGAAGAAATCATTAGTCGGTATAGGATACCGGAAAAACTAATCACAGATCAAGGGGCAAATTTCACTTCCGAAATGTTCAAGGAAGTGAGTAAGTTATTCCGGATACGGAAACTCGAAACAACGCCGTACCATCCACAAGCCAACGGGGCATTAGAAAGATCCCACAGGCCTTTGGTAGAATATCTGAGGAATTTCGTTGATGATAATCAAACGGATTGGGATGAGCATTTACGGGCAGCCATGTTCGTCCGAAATAACAGCATGCACTCCACTACAAAACTAACACCCATGGACTGCTTATACGGGTTCTCCGCACGCTGCCCAACAACTTAAAGAAAGAACCCCAACCTGTTTACGACCATGAGAACTACTTCTTACACCTAAGAAATAAGCTCCAAAGAGCCTACCAAACAGCCCGAAAGAATTTGGAAGAGGGTAAAATTCAGTCGAATTAATACTATGACCAAAAGACCAACCCGCTGAAAATTCACCTAGGAGATCAAGTACTACTGAGGAACGCGGCTCGAAAGAATAAGTTGATACAACACTGGGTAGGCCCATACAAAGTGGTAGCCATAAACAGCCCAGTCAATAATACTTTAATGATAGGGAAACGAAAACGACGCGTTCATAACAACAGGTTAAAACTGTTTCACTAAAACCAGCTCTGTCTTTCCAGAAATGCTCTTTCTAATCACGCTACTGACATTGGGAGCCACAACTCAACCAGCACCGGTCGAAATACATCCGATTACTCGTAAAGGAGTAGTGTTCGAGCCTCTCAGAAAAGTGCAGATTTATCGCGACCATTGGACCATCGTAACCCGTTTACCAAAACCAACGTGGGAATTACACCTGAAATACCTCGCAGAATGTGAAACCGCCATCCATCATCTCTGCGACAACACGGGCATCTTAGTCGGGGAAGAGTATTGCTATCATTGGCAAATGGAAATCAGGAAACGAGTGAAACAAATACGCGAGCTTATGGACAGGGCAGATTATACGCTAACACCGCACGGTCGAACCAAGCGGGGACTGATAAATTTAGGGGGGAAAATAATAAAAAGCATCTTCGGAACCATGGACAGCGAAGACTCGGAACACATTCACCAGAAGTTAGTAGAGTTGGAAGATAACACGAAGGCCACCTTGGATTTAGCAAAGCAGCAAGTCACAGTGATGAAAACCACCCTGAAGGCTATGAGTAAAGCCAATGAGGAGATGACGAAAAGGCAAAACAAGTTGACATGAAAGGTCGAGCTTTTCAACCCCAAGATAGGGGAAATAGACAAGCATTCCGACCAACTCCACGTAATACAAGTACGCCTAGACCTCAACGAAGTAATACTATTCATGATGGCGGAACTACAGCAGATGTATTTAGAAATAACGGACTTATTTATAGTCATGTAATCACTAAACCGACGGGAACTGAGCCCACTGTTACTACCAACCAGCCAAATTCTGGAAGTTTACGCCAAGGCACTTGTAAGCCAACAGGGAAGAAAAACATTCATGGACCAGATCACGCTACAAAAGATTGCCAGAGTAGATTATGAACGAAGCCCGGGAGGCACCCTCATACAGGTCCAACTACCATTACTGGAAGGTCAATTATATACCTTGAACAGGATATACACGACACCGGTAGATTCAGGGCACAACTCATACTACGTGTATGACATCGGGACCACATATTTCTTAAACACCAGTAGATCCCAACAGAATTTCGGACTAACTGAATTAGACTATCAAAGTCAATGCATTCAAGTGAACACTACCTACAGCGTTTGCTACCATGGCGATCCAGTTCTAGCGAAACCAACACGCACCGATTGCACATCAGCATTGTTCCGAGCCACTGACCAAATACCGACTGGTTGTCAGATACGCGTATTGATAAACGCAGGACCCGTCCTAGTCCCTATGCATCAGGATAACGCTTGGCTTTATTGGGTACAACAACCGACCCCACTCATAAGCCAATGTGAGAGCCAAGAACAAACCTATCAACTAACTGGTTTGGGCATAGTGGAGTTGAAGAATAAATGTGTGTACCATCTAGCTGAATACACGCTACCATACCGAATTACGGAAATACAGCCACTAAATATGCATCACCCCGGAGAAATTCTACCGCCGACCGTAGACTTTTCCAGTAATCGAGTACCGATTAAACCCCGAAAAACGGAAACGCGGATGGAAATCTTGCATCCAGTAGCGGTAAATGACCATTTCAAAGGCATTAGTGAGACGCTAGACGACTTGGACACTAAAATCACGGAAACCCAGCAAAATCGGTACCGGAAAGTCCAACTACACACCACAACCGGAGTAACGGGAGGGTTAGTAGTAGTCATAGCTCTAATCGTGGTGGTACGCAACTACAGGAATTGCAGAATTAGGAGTCGTCAACCGCCACCTCAACCCTCACGACCTAGCCCACGACGAGTGCAAATCGTATCTATGCCCGTAACGATACCCAGAAGAGATCAGATTCTCACGGGAAGTGAGAGTAATACAACGACCCCCGGACCCGGCATGGGGTCCACCCCCAGCGAACCATAACCAACCGCGACCGAAAGGAGAAACTAATAATAATAATACCAATAATAATAATAACAATAATAACAGTAACAAAAACAATAACAATAAACAATAAAAATCATAACGAAAAAAAAGGAAGGGGGAATAGATTACTTAAGCTAAACCTATCACTAATTACCAGGTTCCCACGATGTCCGGAAATCACAGACGGTCAGGAGATGATGCAGCCAAACTCGCGGTGACCATCCAGGCTGAACCTAACGGCGCGGATATCAACATCAGAGTTCAATCTGGCAAAATTACCATTAGCACGTCGGATAAAACGGCCATCACCATCGCCGCTGAACCGAATGTCACTGACATTACCATCAAAATTAACTCGAAGTCCCCACCTACAAAGAATCAAGGAATCCAGACGACTATGGCTAAAAACAACGAAAACTTGTCCGACGAAGGAAGTCGCAAGGACCCCAACACGGAAATTGATGAGCTGGGACTGACCCAAGCTCGTTGGGAAGAAGCGCTCCAAGAGGCCGGTCAATTATATCGCCAACTAAAACTGGACGAACCACAGCAGGAAGAAAAACCTAGTCCAGAGGTTGATCAAATGTTTAAAGCCTCATGTGAAATTGCTAAAATGAGAAGGACATTAGAAAAAGCAACGTTAAGGGGGGAACCACTAACTGTACTCGAACGAAAAAGAGCAGACTTACTTGACAGGCGGACTTACGAATATCCAGCAGAAAAGCCGAGAAGAAGGACATCGGAGGACTGGCAACACTATATGGTCACAACACCCGCGAAGAAATATAGCATATTCAATACTAAAAGAAACAAAAATGTAGATTTAAGTAAATATTTAAAGAACTATAAACACTAGGATAAAACATTTGTAATTGAGAAACCAAAATTAATAAAGGACATTAGTAATGTAAAGGAAGGAGAGGTAAAAAGAATAAATGTAATATGACAAGGAAACATCTAAAAAAGAATAAATGAAATATGTAAAGGAAATATATAAAGGAAATAAATGTAATGAGAAATGTAACAGAAATATGTAAGGAAAAAAAAATGTAGTGAAATCGCATAACAAAAACGTATTTAAAGAGAAATGTAACATTTAAAATCCCGTAAGCACTGTAATAATGTAATGGCTAATGTTTTAAAAAAAGTATATAATAGCGATGAATTGTAAGTAACATAAACGCACGTAAATGTAAGCTATCTTGTGGGTAAGAAACACAAGGAATAAGGTTAAGTATAATAACAGCTAAGCGTAGGAATAGATAAGATCATTGTTGTAATACACTTTCAATAGGTTAACTTAGATTAGTTTAGGGAATAAGGGACAACCGAAGAAAATCATACCAAGCTCCAACCGAGGCCACGTTGACACCAAACCAACCAGCCATCAACCCAGCAACATTGCCACCCACAACAGCACTTCCGTTCCGGGGAGGATCTTCCAGAGGAGGGAGGAATGTGGTGAATCTCCACCACCGTCTCCAACATATCCTTGTTTCCTAAAAGAAAGGATATTAATTATATGAATATATCCAAACCACTTACCTGCACATGACAAACGTCACCAGTCACATGTTGCAAACATCACCTGTCAATCATGCGATCATTCACTGGAAAACGTGAATCTCCACCACCGTCTCCAACATATCCTTGTTTCCTAAAAAGAAAGGATATTAATTATATGAATATATCCAAACCACTTACCTGGATATGACAAACGTCACCAGTCACATGTTGCAAACGTCACCTGTCAATCATGCGATCAATCATGCGATCAGTCACTGGAAAACTGATTACGTCGGAACTTAGAACTTCGAAACAGTACTAAATGGTACCGGACGGTTGTGAAATGAGGTGAATGCTAAATGCGAAGAGTCGCGAAATTTAAATGGAACAACGAACCAAATTAATGATTGGGAAATGGGAACAGAAGTTCAACTTAGGATTCAAATTATGCGGGAAATGCATTTTCGTGAAATGCAAATGGAAATTGGGAAATTGGGACAATAATTCCATGGAAATTGACAGAGTGGGAATTTACGCCACGTAAGGGAAAAATAGGGATAAATGGACAGGGAAAATCAGAGAAAAGGCAGTCGATCACCAGCAGACGAGACGAGAAGAGCCAGTTAGCCGTCCAGGAAGACCAGCCAATCAGCTCAACTACCAGTACCAGGAAGACCAGCCAAACAGATCAACCAGGAAGCCTACCAGTACCACCAAGTAAAAAGTGAGTATGAAACACTCGTCGATAAAGAAGAACTAGCGGATGAGAGCTCTTAGCCTCTCCGCTTAAGCCTCGACCACGGTTCTTTGAACCTATCGAGCATAACTACATTGTAATCACTGCGCAATTCTCCCCCAGTGAGCGACAAAAAGCAATAATTACAAGAGGAGCTCCGTAACCCCAAGGTTGGACCCCGACCTCTCACGATAGAGGAATACCGGGAAAGGAGAAAGGGGCAGGCGCACCAGAGAACCACTCCGGAGGTACCGGAAATACCACCGAAGAAACGGACGGGCAAGGAGGCGCGATTCCGGACGGACATCGAAGAGACGCGACGTCGACTCCTTCTGGCTGTGGGTCGGGAGCAGCGAACAAGGGTGGAGCAAGAACTCCAACGACTGTACAACGAGCGGAGACGATATCGCCAGGCAAAGAAGCTGGTCAGGTATAACCCAGCGAACAAATATTAATGGTCCAACTTAGTTTAAGAGAAGATTGTATTGGTTAATTAGTAAGAAGAATAAATGTATAAAAAATAAATGTTAAAATTGTCTAACGATCGACTATTTAATGGTGTTCAGGAGTGTACTCCCCCGAAATAGAGTTACTGTGAGGTTCTCTCCTCCAACGACACAAAGAGTAGAGGGAGAATCTTCACACCGATGACGTCACGCGCAAAACAAATGGTGCACGATAAACACGTACAGGCATGCTCGATCCATTGTGACCTCAACCGCTGTTATCGCATTATTGGCTTCGTAACTGTAAGTGAATTCTGACGGTATTTTGTTCCGCGAGGAAATTTGACTCGCTTGACTTAACGAGCGAAAAGTCGTTTTTACGTCAAATGGACGGTGGTATGGTAACAGAATAGATAATTCACAAGTTAATTTTTTGCGCCGTTATTTTTATTTCATCTTCGATGCCGCCCCAGCTCTCACACTTGCTCTGCACTAGATATTTTCGGTTTTTAATATTCGTTTCGATGCGGGTTTCCTCCGATTTGGGTTTTTTACAATTCGGTACATATTTACAACTCATATGAGACGATATCTTTCTTTTTTTTCCATTTTCAAATTCATAACGATTTTTGCTCATATTTCCATATTTCGGAGAATATATATTGTTTATGTTTAGAAAATGTCTCGATTATCTTAATTTTGATAAGTTAAACTCATCTTTTATAGAACTGTTCAATTTCAACACTTTATTAAAGTTCAAAAGGAATGAGTTTACATTAAAAACTAAAACAATCAAATTCTTATGAAACATCTTTCTTTAAATTCTTTATGAATTGTGGAAGTATTCCTCTTCTCTGGCAGCTTCCAACTTTCCAAAATGCTCCTCCCTGGTCCACGAAAAGATGATGGGTGAGGAAGTCTTTCTCGTCTCGTGGCAAAAAGCCACTGGCTTCATCGAGATGATTCGATTCATGCGAATCATCTTAACGCCCACGAGTCCAGTTAGGATATCGGGACGATATTGTCTATTGTTGAGCTGAGCACATGGACTCAATTCAACAACAGGGTGACTGGTTTTGGCTCTTCGATCACAGGGTGACTATGCCAGTGATTGAAAATACTCCCCCCCGTTGTCAACTTAGTTCGCCAACTCCGTGGTAGAAATTTTCTCTGTAATTACTGGTAATATACACAGCTTCGTAATTAGTCTCTTAAGGATATTGGTAGATGTTCTGATGGTGACGACTCGGGTGTGCCCATCTGCTCCAGGATGTAGCTCTTCAACGCGTGCTAGTGGTCATTTGCTCGGTGGAAACCTCATATCTGTAAGTGAAACTAGAGATCCTACCTTGATCTTGTTAAAGGGATGATGCCATTTTGAAATTGCTTGGTGTCTCTGTAGGCATTCAGATGACCATCTCTTCCAGAAGTATTGGAATTTTTGTTGGAGTAACTGCCAGTTAGAAAGTCGTGATGAAGGAATCTCAAGTAGCGAAGGCTCCGGTAAGGAATTTAGTGGCTCTACAATCAGAAAGTGTCCTGGTTTCAATGCAGTCAGGTCACTTGGATCCTCAGATAGTGGACTCAATGATCTTGAATTTAACACAGACTCAATTTGTGATAAAAGTGTTGCCAACTCTTCATATGTCAGTAATGTGTCACCTATGGTTCTCTTTAGATGAAATTTTAATGACTTAACTGCAGCTTCCAACTTGCCACCAAAGTGTGGAGTGCTGGAAGGGTTAAACTGCCAATTTGTTCCATCCCTTAGAGCTGCCTCTCTCAGATGCTCGTTCTCAGATGTCCCAGCTTGGAAGAGATCCCTTAGAATCTTGTTTGCCCCCAGAAAGTTAGTACCACAATCAATGTAATGGTATAGCAGACTCCTCTCCGACTGATAAATCGCCTTTACGCTGCTAGAAAAGTCTCGGTAGCGGAGTCTGTCACGATCTCGAGATGTACTGCTGAAGTTACCAGACAGACAAACACAGCAATTCGGCATTTGTGTGCTCTGGCTCCTCTACCCTTCCAGGTTTTAATTGAAAATGGTCCAGCATAGTCAAGCCCACAGTGATAGAAGGCTCGAGCTGGCTTGATGCGAGCAGACGGTAGCTGTCCCATGATTGGTTGAGCTTGAACTCCCTTATTTTTTGCACAAGTAACGCAGCGTAGTATATATGAGCGTACTGGAACTCGACCTCCAATAACCCAGTAAGCTTGTCTGAGGTATGAAAGAGTAAGTTGCGTGGCTCCATGTAGCGTTTGTTCGTGAGCGTCAGCAATTAACAAGGATGTTAGGGATGAATTGCGAGGCAAGATAACCTGATGCTTTTCTTCTGAAGGAATATCAGCTCGCTCTAATCGGCCTCTAACTCTTAGAATGCCTTCATGGTAAATATAAGGCATAAGTTTGCACAATGGACTCGATTTTAATAGAAAATTAGCTCTGCTTAATACATTAAGCTCCTCAGAGAAGAACAGTCCTTGGCTTGACTTGATTAGTACTTGTTTAGCAGATTCCAGGTCATTTGTTGATAAAGGCTTGTTGGATAGTGACTGTGATTTACCTTTTAAGCATTGAACCGCTTGCAGACACAAGGCAGTGATGTTTAAAATTGGAAGCAGTTTCGATCTTCTCTTTGGTAATTCAAGAAATGGGTTCTCCTCAGATTTCTGTACAGAAAAAGATTGATCGGGTTTTTCCTCAAGATTTATGCTCGAAATAGCTGGTAGTTTGAACATAGGCCACTCCTCAGAAGATTTTACTAGCCATGATGGCGTAGATAATAGATTGTTGCCTCAGAATTTTCAGTTACTGCTTTTCTCATGTGATCCAAGTTCTCGTACTCACTCATGAACTCGTGATAAAGTCTCCCATACTCACCATTGCTGTCTAGCCGTTTCAGTATAATGGACAAACATCGTTTGGCCCTGATTGATGAGCCTCCAAGTTCAGAAGGTGACCGTTTAACTAGCAACCTCACGATATAGCGACCAGACTCCTCCCTTGAATGAGTTCTCTTGAAGTGTTCCTCACATTATTGATTTTCTGGACTTAGATTTGGGGTGCTCAACTCATTTATTTCTTCTTGAGACCAAAATTTGGTTATTAAAGCTTGAAAGTCCTCATCTGCTGATCCAAAATTGCAGTACGTTGGATGACAAGAGTAACTTGTGGCTGAACCGTAAATTATCCAACCAAAGATGGTGGATTGGGCAATAGGAGTGTTTCTGTCTCCCTTAATTACTGCAGCTTGCACAATCTCACTGGTAGGAATGGCTCCAAGCAAAATATCAACTGGATTTGATATACAGTACTCGAGATCTGCAAGTTCTAAGTTCTTAAGATGTGGCCAATGTGCAGCTTCCATGCTCGCAGATGGTAGATGAGCTGTCAGTTCGCTCAGAATGTATGCTTGTGTCAGAATGGATTGCTCAGAATATCTGGATTGGAGTTTTAGCATGCATACCCCCCTGGTACTCCCACCTGAAATGTTACCAATTCCCTTTAATGGGATGTAAAATGATTGCCTTGGAATTTTCAATCTCTTGAACAGTCCTTCCGAAATAAAGGAAAGTTCAGACCCTGGGTCTATTAGTGCTCGTGCTTCAACTGGTGTTCGTTGTCGGTAAACAACTGAAATTTGACAAGTGGCAAGTAAGACTGCAGGTCTAGTAAATTCCGACTCTTCAAGAAGTTGTTTGGACGGTTCTTTACTATTCCTTTCTTCTCGTGACTCGACTGCATTACGCAGTTTTTTTTGAATGGTTGATAATATTAGCTCAGGATTTTCAGAGGAAAAGGTTCTCATTGTTGGCTAAACACACTTCAAAGGTGAATGTGAAATTGATTCAGATTGTTCTGCATTCAGTAGGTTACTCTTTGTGGTAGAGCAAGCAAACTCGGTAGTAGAAGATTTAGTTTTAGTTGAAGATGGTGCTCTCATTGGATGGATTGCCCATATGTTGATGGCTCAGGCTCAGCAGATTGGCTCGATGAGATAGAAACCTGAGGAGAACTTCTCTGTTCTCTGGCCTTGTTCTTGTCTTCGAAGTGGATTTCAATGTGGAGCATCGCATCACACTTTTGACACCTGTTTTTGTTTGAGCAATCCTGCACCTTGTGCTTTCCCAAGCAATTAAAACACAACCTTAGTTTTTTTACAGTAGCGACTTTCTCCGATGTAGATAATGCTCGAAATTTTGGGCACCACAAGACAAAATGGTTGGCTCTGCAACGGGCACACACGTCCGGGGTATAAGAGTTTCTTACTGGAGTACTGATTGCTGTTACTACATTATAACCCACTGGTGGTTTACTGCATGAAGTTCTCGAAGATGGTTTACTCGATTTTGTTGGTCTTCTTGTAGATGCTCTCTCTTAAATTGATACTGCTGCGGTTTCCAACACTCGAGCTGTAATTTCCAGGAACTCCAACAATCTTGCATATGAAGGAACTAATTTGGAGAGTCCTAACTTAGTTTCCCATTTTGATATCGTGTCGTGATCCAACTTATTTATGGTAGCAGTAATTAGCAGAACATCGGAACACTGGACTGGAGCTCCTAATGTTCTCAACGAATCGAAAGCTTTTGTGTTGGTAGCAATCAAGTTTTTCATCTCAGAAGCTAACCCTTTAGTTACTCTTGGACCAAATAGTATATTCTCTGCGTGTTTTGACGTGAAAACGTCTTTCTTCTCGTTGAGTATGTACATTGGTAGCCAGTCTCACATTCTTGTGTTACAACACTCTGTCATTTTTCAATCGCTAATAACTACGAGACCAATAACGCGATAACAACGGTTGAGGACACAGTGGAAAGAACATATTTGTACGTATTACATGTGTGGTCCTTGTTTTTCCCGTGACGTCATCGGGCTGGTGCAAGCGCCCATGTGTGATTGTTGTTTTTTAGCGTTGTGTGAGGATATTTATGAATGTAGCGTAAGAACGCGTTAAGCTAGGACGTTAGCTGGGGTATCATTGTAAAATGCATGAAAAGTACTACCAAGACCTAAAGCAAAACAATATAAATATTCTCCGAAATATAAGTTAAAAAGCGGTATGAATTTGAAAATCGAAAAAATATGAAAGATATCGTTTCATATGAGGCGTAAATATGCACAAAATTGTAGAAACCTTAAATCGGAGAAAACCCGCATTGAAACGGATATTAAAAACCAAAAATGTTCAGTGCCGCGCAAGTGTGAGAGTTAGGGATGCATCGAAGAAAAAATAAAAAAACGGCGGAAAAAAACAAACTTGTGATTTATCTTTTCCCTACTACTACTACTCTCCATAACCATTGTAATTAATAGTTTTGTAACTAAGGCAGATATAAGTACGAAAATTTTGTTGTAATTTATTTGAAGTAAAAACGCCTTTTCGCTCGTTATGTGAACTGACAGCCAGTCAAACTTTCTTGCGGTAAAATATACAGTCAGATTTCAATCGCCAATAGGTACGAGGCTAATATTGCGATAACAACTGTTGACATCACAATGGATAGAGAATTCTGTTGACTGAATGGATAGAGACAATGTACGTGTTTATCGTGCAGCATCGGTTTTGCGCTTGACGTCATCGCGCTAGTTCACTTACGCATGTTTGTTGTTAATAAGCGTTGCGTAAAATTATAAATCAGTGTAGCGTGAGAACGCAATTATGCAGGACGTTCGTTCGCATTTCGTTGTAAGGAGTTTGAGAAGAGGTACCAGGACGTAAACTGAAACAATAAAAAAATTCGCAGAAGTATAAGTAAAAATTGAAGAAATTATTTAAAATATCGGCTTATCTGAGTCGTAAATATGGGCCGAATTAAATAACACGCAAATCAAAGAGAGCTTGCATTATGACGAAACCAAAAAAACCTAAGGTGTCCAGTGCCGAGTAAATGTCAGAGCTACGGCAGCATTAAAGAAGAAATGAAAAAAGGCGCGAAAAAATAAACCTGTGATTTATCTTTTCTGTCACCGTATTACTCTATATAACAATTGTATAAGAGACACTGATTTAAGTACATACTAATAAGAAACACTTATTATAATTTTATCCACAAGTTTTCACGGAAAATCTACGGCGCGGACCTTGACTGGGCCTTTCGGTTTTTTTGACTAATAGCCTCGGGTTATCATATCTATGTACCAAAAGATCCCGCGCAGGTTGGAAGGCCTCGTTCGTGGGAGGTAAACTTTCAAGGAGACTCTTGGCTTCGCCGTCTAACTGTGTATTAAGATAGTATATTTTTGTGGCAGGATCCAGGCTCGGATCGTTGCCAATCACAGCTACGAACAGGTAACGAAAGGTTACCCACTCCATGATATTGCCAGAAAACCTAGGTAATTTAATCTCTGGTAATTCAAACATACCTGTTGAGCTACTGTGTACAGTTGCTGGGTGACCTAATAGTGCTTGACCACTAGGAGGTTGAGAAGTCTGCAGCTCTTCCTTTTTCTCCAGCAAAAGTGCATTCAAATCAGAGTAGACTAAATGAATCTGGGAATGGACGTCTTCAGTGTGATATTTCGTCTCCAAAATGTCTGCTTTCACATCGTAAAGGGATAAGTGAAGTGAATTAGCTTGCTCCCATTTCCTCTCAATTAAGTCCAGTTGATTGTTGATAGATGTTAAACTCATACTTGATAATGATTCACCAATCAGTTTTTTGGTAACTTGTTAAAGAAACTAAGTTTTTGCATTTGCAATGCAATATTTTGTTCAAGTTTAGCCATTGTATTTGTTTTATTTTTAATTTGCAACTCAGTTTTTCAGGAACTGTGAATTCACTTTTGGCACAAAAGCAGCACAACGTCCAGGATGCTCGGCAATGCCTTGGCTTGTCACTCACTTATGAATTCACCGAAAATATTAAAAAATTGTAATTGTTCACTTGACCTTACAACCTGTCTCTAATCCGGCTCGAAGGACCATATGTTTAGAAAATGTCTCGATTATCTTAATTTTGATAAGTTAAACTCGTCTTTTATAGAACTGTTTAATTTTAACACTTTATTAAAATTCAAAAGGAATGAGCTTACATTAAAAACTAAGAATATCAAATTCTTAGGAAACTTCTTTCTTTAAATTCTTTATGAATTGTGGAAGTATTCCTCTTCTCTGGCAGCTCCTAACTTTCCAAAATGCTCCTCCCTGGTCCACGAAAAGATGATGGGTAAAGAAGTCTTTCTCATCTCGTGGCAAAAAGCGACTGGCTTCATCGAGATGATTCATTCATGCGATGAGATCGCCCCCGAATCCCGTTAGGATATCAGGACGATATTGTCTATTGTTGAGCTGAGCACATGGACTCAACTCAACCACAGGGTAACTGGTTTTGGCTCTTCGATCACAGGGTGACTATGCCCGTGATTGAACAGTTTAACTTTAGGTCCTGGGGGCAGATTCCGCATTTGTGAATATTTTCCGGTGAACACCACGAGACGAAATTCACCGACAGACACGGTGTTCACTTTGCTCAAAATAGCGATTCAGCAAGCGTGAATGAATTCACTGTGCTGAATGTATTTTCGATTGAGCTGAATGATGTGCTGAGTTGTCAAATTTGACATAATTTTCATTGTTTGCGTGTTGTGTAAATATAATACTTTTCGTATAATAATAATAATAGTTAAAAATATTATTGTTGAGGTGAATTATTCAATAATACTATTTCGAAAAAACGGGAGAATTTATTAGGATATGGATCGTTATATAAAAATATGATGTGCAAGGGGTGTGCAAGGGATTTTTTGTGTAAAGTATGAAAAAATTACTTAATTTTTAGGAGGCGACGTCGCCTGACAAGGCGAAATCTAAAGGATACTGGATATCGGTTAGAGCTTTCCATTCGCAAAAATATTACCTACATACCTTAATTCTTTATCGATTGACTTTATTTTCAAAATTGTTTAAAATTGTTAGAAATAAAAGACATAATTTATAGTAATCTCAATTTAATTTGTTCTTTTTCTATACAATTCTCTTTGTCTTAATTCTAATACCCTCTCCATTGAATTTAATCTTCTATTTTTTAACAAGAGTCCAATAGTGGCCCATTTTGCTCCTCACAACGTTTTGTTGATCAATCCATTATTACCTGCAAAAACAATATAACAAAATATATAAAATATATATATTAAAAATTCAAAAGTATCATTTTCCATAATCTTACCTCTTGTTTTTATTGAAAACGCTGAAAAATTTATTCTTAACACTAATTTTACTTTAATATTCACACCTCAAAGTATAAATTCACTCTCTTTTTCTCGGTGCAAAAATATTCACTCAGTGAACACTTTGAGTGTCAGAAAAATTCATCCACACGGTTGCGGACACACAAATCACCGGTGATCACCGAAATCGGTGAACACTTCCAAACTCACAGTTGCGGAATCTGAGCCCTGGTAGCTATTTTTATGCTTTGTACAAAACTACCAGAAACAACATCCAAGCTAAATGGGTTCTCACGCTACGATCATAAATATCCTTACGCCACGCTAAAAACAACAATCACGCGTAGGTGCCTACACTAGCCCAATGACGTCACTGGGAAAAACAACGCCGCACAATGAATACGTACAAATATGCTCCATCCACTGTGATCCAAACCGTTATTAAAGCATTTTTAGTCTTGTAGTTATTAGGGATTGAAAAATGACGGTGTTTTGTAACTGTATTGTCACTCTATTATTATGAGAAGGGGTTAATAAAATTTATTTATCTTTTATTATGTTTTTATTTTATTTTATTATCTTTATTAATCTTTAACAACACTTAATAAACACTTGATATAATTTCTATAATCAAAGTCCTATAATAATAGTCCTGTAACATTTTAGTTTAATAATAACCTTTTAAATGCTTCTAAAATAAATCTTTTACAAGTTGTTTATTTTTATGTTGATACGTCTTGTGTTAAAATAATCTGCCTTGCTTTTTGAAACTCTCGTTAAAATCAAATTTGTATGCTATCTAGATTATATTTTCTAATTATATAACCCAACTAGATTAAAGTGATACTTTAGTACAGTACGGACAAGTTATCTAGATTAAGTAAGTAAAATACCATTTTTAAAAATCTCCGTAACAATACACTGGCTACCAATGTACATACTCAACGAGAAGAAAGACGTTTTCACGTCAAAATAGGGCTAGACCGGTTACAATCACCTTCACAACTATGGGGAAAAAATTTCGTTATTTCAAAAGAAGAAAATATTAAAAACACCACTATATATTGAAATCCTCTTACCCACAAAATGCTTCAGAGAAGAGAAAACATCTAGAAAAAAAATTCGCAAAATGTAAAGACGAAGGCAAAAAAGCTTAAGAACGACAAAATAACAATTTTAAACGAACATTAGCTCAAAAACTCCATATCAGCCATCAACAACCAAAGAAACGTAATCTAAACGTTCCCACAAAGTAAGATAATACAAACCACGAGAATCAAGCCCTGAAAGGAATAAAATCACGGCTTTTATAAGAAATAGAAATGATGCCGAGCAAAACATATAGCTCCTACGTTCAACTCCTAACAATTAATAGGAGCCCCCTATCATTCAAAAACACAACACGGCTGGTCACCGCGGGGGAGAAGGAAATCGGTTCTTCTCTTGAATGCAACCTTGCTACACAACACACAGCGACTTTTAACAATAATAAAAACAAAAACATCCTTTACATCGGCACATACAACGGGAGCACTCTGGAAAGGACAGCTAAAAACCTGTATCAAAAGCTTCGTAGGTTTGCCCGACCGAGTAGCTCTTAGATATATCTATAAATAATACACCATTCACTATTATCCAAGTACATACATGCACTTACAGAAGAGTCAGAGGAAGCGGAAATTGAAACATTCTATGAAACTCTACGTAAAGCTCATGAAAATTGAAGTATAACCACAATAGTTATGGGTGACTTCAACGCGAAAATAGGACGAAAGGATACCGAAGAAAGAAAACTTTTGGAAATTTTAGGCTCGGTAAAGGACGCTCAAGAGGTCAACTGGCAATATATTACGCTTAAGAATACAATCTATCCACTATGAGCACTTTTTTCAAGAAAAAGTATAGTCAAAAATGAACATGGATCACGGGATCAGACGACTATGAATGAAATAGATTATATTCTCACTTACTTTCCAAACAGATTCGAAGATGTACATGTTTTCGACAACATCATGTTCCAATCAGACCACAGAATGGTCTGATCAAAAACATCTCTCAATCAAATGAAAAGAAGCCGCCTAAAGTACAAATGCTCTACTCTCATTCTAAAAAACCAAAGCGAAGCGAGTCTTTACCTGGAAAAATTAGAAAAAACATAAAATCTTTACAATTAGATGATACAATACTGTTCGAATTATTGTAAACACGTAACACACTATATTACAACTATTAAATACGAAATAAATCATACTTTCGCTTTGATAACTTCTTGAACCTCTTCCGGCATGGATTCAATTGGACTTTTACAGTTATCCTTTATTTTATCATCTCGTTACTACACCATTATCTTACTTACCGACCCCAAAAACTGATATTGAGATATTCCTCTGTGTCATTGACGGATGCTCTCTAAGCATGATTATCTTGCTCCTTCTCTTTCGTAATCAACTACGTATTTCTGTATTTTCATTTTTTTTTTCTTAAACGCGGAGAATATATATAACATAGTCACGAATCGACTGCTGTTTGATAACAACGTTAAAACGAAGTCTATGCGCTAAATTTTTTTTCAAAATATAAAGAGTTTTGTGCAAGAGAAAAAATATGCGAAGTGTCTTAAAAAAAAACAATTTCTCGCAACAAAAACGCTTAGAGTAAAAAACACATAATTTTTGTAGACACTAAATTCACAATAATTTTGTATTTACAATATCAAAAACAATTTTATATTAAAAATACATTTGAGTGTTTTATCCTACAAACTCACGTCATTCATGATAATTTCTAGTTTGTTCATAGTTAGTTAGGTTCTAAATTTATTGTAGTGACAGTTTTTTTTAGTGATAAGTTTTGGGCTAGTGCTGGTTTTGAAGTCTGCTAAAATACCAAAATTTTCTGCTAAATGTAACAAATACTTTTCTGGAAACCGCATCAAAATCGATTCAGCCAAACGCCAGATAATCGCGGACAAACATACAGGACAAACCGATAACCTCAGTTTTTAAAGTCGGTTAAAAAAAGTTAAGTTTCATCTGTAAGTAAAATAATAAGTAAGCATAATTTTTCATATATCTAATATTTAAAACAAGGTACAAGTTCAAAAATTATTTTTAAAAGAAGAAAGAAAATCCCAAATTTTAAATCTTGATGCGAATTGTAAGTTTGAAACTATTAGTATGTACCGGGAGAGCGCATCTTAATATTATGATCCCAAACAATGACGCTTTTGGAAATCCCCTTATGACCCTGTTTGTCTCTCCAGTTTTCATGTAATTATTGAGTCCATTGAAATTGTGTACATTTAAACACTTCTGTTTGCAGTGTAAACCCTGGATACCAAGCCTATGAGCAAGTTCTACTCCCTCATCCAACAGAGAAAATATCTTAAAAATAGTAACTACTGTCTACGCGAACCTACGAAATCCAGACTTTACACCCTCAATGTAAAAGGAACAATAAATGGAACGTAATAGAGATAGATCGAGAAATAAAAAGGCTAAATCAGACAAGAGCCAAGGGACTGACGGCTTTGCAAGCGCGGCACTAAAATTGTAACGGAGTCTGCTTACACCTATAATAAACTTTTTGTTCAATTCTATAATGAAACAGGATAGAGCCCAAACAATGGATCAACACAAATATATTATTATATAAAAAAGGCGACCTTCTCGTCAACCTACTACCGAATCTCTACAAACTTTTCTCACAATGTATCTTATGTCAAATATCTACAAAAATCGACAATAACCAGCCTGTACAGCAAGTAGGATTTGTCGACCTTACTTATTCTTTATACCCAAACCGTGGAAAGCGTAGCAGAGAAATACAAAATACTTTCCAATAGATAAACACCACTTTACTCAGCCTAAATAAACTACCAGAAGGCATTCGACTCTATTTCACACAACTCAAAATGGGAAGATTTGAGGGAGAACCATATAGGTGGCACCTACTGTAATGTGATAAAATACATTTTCGAGGGAAGTACAAGCCAAATCATCCTATAAACAAGTGGTTCATAAATAAAAACCAAAAGAGGGGTACAATAAGGAGGTTTGGGAGTTTGCTACGCTAATAATTTAGACGTCGATTTCTAAATGAATAGACCATTTTCGAAGAAAAACAATGTTTAGAAAAACATATAAATTTAAAATGTATGTTTTCTAAGCATTGTCTTTTTTCGAAATAACGTCTTATGCGATTTTAGAAAATACTTTTTGGTCTAAGTTAGGTCGAACTTAGACCAAATCTCTGAAATTTTCAGAACCAAAACCTACGTTGATATAGGGAATTTAGACCAGTTTCTTAAATCGGGTCGCAAAAATTCCCTATACATGTACGTCAGGGCCTGTCCTTATCTCTTTCGTCTAAGATAAAAACTAATATTAATTACATAATTGTGCTGTAAAATTGATAGTTATTCTAATTCATATATAACAGGATTAATTACTGTTATTGCATGAAAATAAACATTGTTAACGTGCATGACTATTGAGAAATGATAAATGGCTTATTTATTTAGTTATATTTGGAGAAGGGTTTAGTACGATTTCTTAAATCGAGTCGCTTTTCGACCAATAATGCCTCGTTAAATGCGTTGAAGACAAATTTCAAATCACACCACATAATTCGCAAAAACAAACTAAAATTGGAGCTAAAATTGGAAAGAGCAGTGAACGATCTGTGTTATGGTTTTATTTTATTTGTTTTATTTTATTTATTTTTCTCGGTAGTAACCAGTTGTTTAGTTTATTTTTTGCTTCATTGTTAGCTCTATGTTGAAGGTAGGCTTTAAAAACGTTTTTTGGTTGATTGCATCATCTGTTTATTGCTCGAAAATTTGGTGATTACAATTTCCTTAGGTACTACAATTCGAACTGTTATAGATATTCTCCAATATAGTTTCCTTATTAATACCTTTACTCTATACAAACCAAAATGTTATAATTTTTCTCCAATATAATTTCCTTACTAATACCTTTACTCTATACAAACCAATATGTTATATTTATTCTCCAATATAATTTCCTTATTGATACCTTTACTCTATACAAACCAAAATGTTATATTTATTCTCCAATATAATTTCCTAATTAATACTTCTACTCTATACAAACCGAAATGTTATAATTATTTCCGAATATAATTTCCTTATTGATACCTTTACTCTATACAAACCGAATGTTACAAATATTTTCTAATGTAAATTCTTTCTAGGTGAGGCTACTAAAGTTTGCCTAATCTCGGGCTATTCGTAAATTCAGACATTTGCATTTAAAACCTTACAATCGTTCTAGAGAAACTAGCTCCGATTCAACCTCTTTGTACATTCATTTAAACGATTGTCTGTGTTTAAACCAAGTTCTATTTATTTAGTTTTCTTGTTTATTTACTTATGTATTTACATTTGCAATTCGTTTCTGGTTCTTTCCTCTTGTTTTTATTTTTTGCCGCTTCCTTGCCTGTCTCTTCTCTTGCCGGTATCGCAGCCGTTCGGTATGGAGCTTCTGGAGCTCACGGCTGATCCGCACACGCTCCTCTTGCCCCACAGCAATCAGCAGGCGACGCCGAACCTCCTCAATTGCTCGACGGAACCTAGCCTCTGCTCCAGTGCGATACTTCGGTGGTTGAGGGGGCTCCGATGTTGGTGTGTAGTCTTCCCTTCTTCCTCGTCTCCTGGCCCGGTATTCTTCCAAGGAAATACATAGGTCTGCGACCGGCCGCTGATTCCTGCAGTGCCTCCGCTAGCGTTGTTCGTGCTATCCGCCACACTACGAAGTAGCCCTGATCGATATCTGGTTAGGAACTCATTTGTAGGCCTCTGATAGCCGCTTTCAACTGCGAATTCGCCTCCAATACCGATAGTGTTCGGTAGTGTGGCTGGAGCCCGAGTTGGTGGGTTACAAGAATCACTTTCAACCCTTCGGGTTTCCTAAAAACCGATAGGTTGCCAGAACCGTTTTCGGTAGGGATCTACTTACTGTTTCCTTTTAAGTGCCCACTTTCCAAGCTAGCGCCAAGGAGAAATCCATTCAGCGACTGATGATTTCCTAAAATTTTCCTCGCATTATATTTCCTGAAACCGGGACTTTGCTTCGTTTTTGCGTGGTTTCCATATTTCACGAAATCCACCTTGTGTGTCGTGGCGCCATCTCTCAGCGACCAGCCTAGTTTTTTAGAACTGATGGCGTGAGTTGTTTACATTTTTGTTTTGACATTTCAGAGTAAGTTATGACAGAGAGATGTTGTGAAATCGTGTATTTTATGTTTCTACGGAATATCATAAGCCTTCAGCGTCCCATGTTCAGGTAAGTATTGGTTTTGTAGTACATAATTGAGGTATTGGTTACATTTATCTTCTGGTTTTTAGATTTGTTTATGATAAATATCATAACCTTCCCGTGTTATGGTTATGCTTGATGACGAGCATAGTGACCTTTTTTCGATTGCTTATGTCTTTCGATGTTGTTATGGGTATGGTGAGCAATGTGAATTAGTTATTTCTAATTTTATTTATTTTTAGCTTGACATCATTCACAACATCTGCGAGAATCGGGAGGAAGTTCTGTTAGCATGGTAACAAACACTAAAACCTTCTGGAGTCACATGTCCAATAATGCTTGTGAGCGAATATTCCTTTAAATGAGTAACATAAAAGCCGACCTACCAGTTTAAGAATGAGCACGTTTCGGCAATCCTCTATATTAAACAGGCAGCAAAAGACCAGGGTCCGCAAAATTTTACGCCCTCAAAATATATGATCAACATGGCCCAAAACTGAACACTTCTATATCGAAATACCGACACACCAGAGAAAGATGATGCTTAAAATTAAGAATTAAGTTTGAAAACTATTATCAAAAAGTATAAAAACTACTATCAAAAATCTTAACAGAATTTAGCAGATTTTACCTGTACATCTACCATAAAGTTGAATCTTAATCTGGTGACACTGAAAAGAATTTGACACCACAAAGGCATATCACATGGCTCACTCTCACGCGTTGCTCACGCTCTGATAAGAGTAAAAAAAACTGTCGATTTCTCTCGTCGACAATAATCTTTTGAACATGCTCTTATCAATGAGTGGTCAAAGCAACAACAAATGCACTGAAATTATTTTCATAGATTAATTACGGGTAAACTTCTTGACCAATTTCAATTAAAAACCCATCACAGTATATTCTGCACATCTTCGACAAAATGTCTTTCAAGCTGTATTTTTATTAAAATCGGAAATGAAGTTTGTGCGTAAAAGGGGTCACAAAATTGATGTTAGCGTATTAATATAAGGATGATGATGATGGTGATGATGATGATAAGAGTCTTTGAAAATCAAAACTAAAAGTCCCAGCAATTCAAATGGTTAAGTATTCGCAATGAATAATTAGAAAAACTTAAACATAGCAATGAACTACATTCATATGTTTATAAGGTCCATAATTCACGAAAAACTGTGATAGTATGTAAGAGCAGAAAAATGTCAAAGGAATAAATGGAAATTGAAGTACATTTTCTTTGCTTAGATAATAATTTTTAAAAGTTAAATTCTGGCCAAACAGCTGATTTTTGTTTTCATGCTGAAAGTAGCTAGATTCATACGTTTTCATTTTGAAAGTAGCTTGTGTCATTTACTGACTTACTGTTACAGTTTTTATCTTAGACTGAAGAGGTTTGCAAAGTTGCTACATTATTTCTACGGTCGTGAATTCTGAATAAATTTTTGTTGAATCAAACCGAAATTTAAAGAAAGAAATATTTATTTGTGAAACAATTCCTATCCTACCATACAGACTGATTTTACAATACAGTTATAGTTGGAAGATTTTACACTGGACTACAATATTAAGTAAACCATGTGTATTTTCAACAATTTTCGAACAAAAACAATGTTTAAAATTATATAAATCTAAAATGTGAGTTCGTAAGGACCTGTCCTTACGTATTTGGTCTACGTTTCGAGTAACATAGAATCGGCCCCAATTCGATTTCCGGTGTTTAACCCGAATGGTAGGAATAACGCAAAGGAATCAAATACATTCATTTTACCTGCCTAATTTCAGTACTACGTGCCTTGATTAATTTTCTAGCCTCTCACATAAATTGTTAAATCATTGTGCCGTTTTTGTTTTTTATTCAACTAATAAGCACCAAAATCATACGAAAAGAATTGGTATAGTTGGATTGAGATAATGTTAATTCAATATTCATTTTTTGCATTAATTAATTATAGAAGAATCCAATCTGTAGAACGAAAGAAATTAATATGCAAGGAATAAAGTCCACTTCTTGAAGAAAATATCGTTTTAGTAACGAAATTTTATGTTGTTTAAGCCATGAACTTGTTGCTTTAAACTGCTGCCGTCAGCCCAAGAGGAGTCGAAATACTGGTCGTCATCGTCATGCTCCAGTTTCTGTAACAGTTACAAATCAAAAGTAATTAATTTCTTCATTTTTTAGAGTAGAAACTATTATACTATGCTAATGATCTTATGGTACATTAGTTCGAAATGTCCAGCTAAGGGAGCATTCGCAAATGGTGTCACACTAAAATTCGTGATTGTGAGTACATTCCTCCCCAAAGTCACCCTTCCTTGAGTACCCTACATGATGGACATTTTACTTAAAATTTTTAAACCCTTTCAATTATTAAATATAAACATTTTCTAAATGAAAAACACTTTTTAAAAAAAAATCAAAACTCAAAAACCTACCTTTGAATTTAAAAATCCCTAGTTTTGTTGACAGACAACCTTTGATTAACTTCTGTTGCTCAAAAATGAAATGTACTGCGCGACCCTCATACAAAAGACTTAAAGTAATCAATACAACATTAAACATCTCTTGTTAACATAAGCAACACATGGGCTGGCCAAAGCTACATTCGAGCAGCTTCATATTTGGAAATTTTACAGGAGAGAAAAACGTCTTTGATGACGACAAATGTAAAAACAGTCAAGTGTCCAAACAAAGCAAGAAGCCAGTAACAGTGGTTTATCTTACTTGTTTTTCACTTTGTAAGACCAACATACTTTGTTTTAGCTCCAATTTTACTTCAAATTTGAGATACTTGAAAGCTGATATTTCCAATAACTTGAAAATCTATATATAAATAGGCGACAGGTTTTCTTGTTATCCCTTTTACAGGACACCAAATGGACTTACCAGGATAAAAATTATACCAATCTAAAGATTCTTTTTTTCCTCTATGTGCATCACTTAATTTCCTTTCTTGAATTATATAATAAATTAGTTTAATTTTAAATTGAAATTAAAATATTCAATGGGATAGTATTTGTGAATTGAGCACATGTATACCGTAGATGATGCTCTTGAGAAGAATGTATGCGTGTGATTATTTGCTTTTTGCCTGGAAATATGCAACCATGTGTGATTTTTTGGTTTGTGTCCCCAATAAATGGCAAGTACTAAATTAGTCGAATATCAAACCAAATGGATCAATCATTAATTAAGCTCTTCAAAGTTTCAACTTTTCTTAGGGTGAAAATCGGTTTTGAATTTATTTCATAGATCACAATGTTCTATGAAATAAATTCAAAACCTGTTATATATGTATTTACGTAGCTACACACACTACCAAAAGGATTGTTGGCAGTGTGCTGGTACACAAATTCTGGTAGCGAATTTTTCAAAAATTCGAATTGAATTTTGTTTCCCAACAACAAAAACAATCCCTTTGACCCATAGCAGGTAAATTTTCAAGGATTATGTAAAATGGTAAGTTTGTTTACGAATTACAGCGTATAGAATATTATAGTTTCCGGGAACCATAAATTAATCAATTTTCTTCCGGTTTTTAGAGTTCTTTTCCGGTAAAAATTTAAATTTTCAACGGTTTTCTGCCCGTAGCGAATAAACGAAGCATCCTAGTCGGTTCATATGTATGACTAACTCCCATTATTTTTCTATTTGCTAACTTTCTTTCATATATCATTTTTCTCTAAAATGAGTTTTTAAAAATTTACTGACCAAAGATGGGAAAAATTATAAAATTCATATTTTGCCCGTAGCAGCTAAACTAGGGATCCTAGGGGTTCATATCTATGACAGACCCCCATTATTTTTACATTTACTAACATTCTTATATAAATTATTTTTTCCTTCCGTAAGTTTTTAAAGATGTGTCCACATAAAATTGAAATTTTGAATTTTTAACAGTTTTTTGCTCTAGTGGCTAAACTATCCTATAGGGCTCATATGTATGATCAATCTTTGAGAACTTCAAAACCTTGTTGCACCATATGTTTGTCTCCGACTATATTGACAATTGCATAGTTTATATAGTTTATAGGTGTAATTTGTAATTTAATTATATAGTTTAAAATTTAACTAAAATACCTAATAAAATATGAAAGATCATTACAATATATTTGTTAAAATATTAAATGTAAGTTAAATTTGTAATTTGTTGAACTTTCATTTCATCTTCTATAGTTATTGAGATTGAATTCAAAATTTTTTGTTAGGGTATACCTAGTTTAATGCAATTCCTATTCTTATACTTTTCTTATTTTTAACAAATAAGTAATTACATATAAAGTTAGATTTAATGATTACATTTATTTTAAGGTGGGGAAAAATTGGTTTTCTAGTCCCGGAAAAGTATATTTTGATTTTACTCCGGTGGGTGCCGGTGATAGTCTGTTTCGTCAATTTGTAAAAATTAAAAACTATGCAAAAGAGTGTCTGTTTTAATCAAACAAAATTTTTTCCTCTTATTGTTGTATTAATATTAGACTTCTTTTAAAGAAACGGAATGTCCTATTAATTGTACCTGATGTTTTGTTTTGCCTGTTTTATTTTGTAAATAATTTTTTGTTTGTGTTAAAGAAACAATTAAAATTTAAATGGTTGTTTCTTTCCAATTATGAGTTCATGCATGTGTGGTGTGTCTTGGCCTGCTGGATGCTTTCTTTAGACAAGGTAGGATTCACCATAAATGGACTTGGTAGGCGGTCAAATCCATGGACTCAGTAGGCAGGCCTGAGTTTCACCTCATGGGAAAACTGTTTCATTGAGTCAGTCTCGTCCTGATTTTCATTCAGTTCGCGTCATTTTGTTGTGAAATTTAAATCTTAAATTAGTTGCTTCTCGAGTTGACCAAGTTGAGTTTCCTTTAAGTACTTTTCATTCAAAATGTAAGTATTGGTTTCAACTGAAACCAATTTCTTTAAAACAAGTGTTTGTGATCGTCACATCGTATTTATTGTACAATAAATACCATGAAAGTTTCGTGAGGATCACAAGCACACAAAAGTTTCATAAAAGTTGTCTGTGTTTGTCACAAAGTAGTTATATCACGATAACTACCTAGAAAGTTTCGTGATGAGCACAACAACAAGGAAAGTTTCTGTGATCGTTACATACTATTTATTTTACAATAAATACCTAGAAAGTTTCGTGACGTCACGTGTAACGCTATAAGATACGTGACTTTCACAAGTAAAGTTTTTTGAAGGGTTCCGTGACATTCCCAAGTTCTATAGAAAGTTTCGTGAATGTCACAGCTGAATCTTTTAGTTCTATTATGTGAACTTTCTTGACTTATGATGCTATAATGTCCACTGGTTCTTCATCCCCTTAATTTCAGTTTCAAGAAGCGGTACTTAAACCAGCAGCCATCTTCGCTTGACGCATCGTACTCATATCTTCGATCGGAGAACCTTGCCCAAACAGGTAGACAAACGGCTGCTTATCTAACATTTTTGGTCGTTCGAGCCGGATACAAATCGGCATCCAAGCTTCAGCAGAGTCAATCTCTAAAACAAGATGAGAGTTGAACACATTGAACGCCACATCGGCGAGCAAATGGTTATCATCGACACCATATCCCAGGCTTATGACAATCTAATCAGAGTAGGACGCGACAACATATCTCGTCAACGAGTTGAAATTCGACTCGAAGCTCTTCAAGAGGAATGGAACAAATTCCGGAATAACAATACCGCAATTAGAATTGCAGTATCTCAGCTATGAACTGCAGAACGCTTATCCGTAGAATTGACATCTTATTTCAGAGAAAATCCTTATGCTTCAACTCAAGATCTATATCTTGAAACAGTTGAAAGGATGAATGATCTTTTAAACGTAACTCAACGGACAACAATTACTTCACCACCATTTGATAATCAACACGTTTCATCGCCGGCACTATCCCAACAACTAACGCGTAGCTATCAGGATCCAAGATTACCACGCATAAATTTACCAAATTTTAATGGAGAATATGATGAGTGGCTCAATTTTAAGGACCTATTCTCCTCAATCGTTGTGGCAAATCAGTTAATTTCTGATTCTGAAAAACTTCACTATCTGAAATGTTGTCTTAAAGGTACGGCTGCTCAACTTTTCAAAACAGCTTCATCAGGTGAAGACAACTTTCATCAAGCATGGGATGCAGTGACAAATTTTTATGATAGTCGCAGAATCCTTGTTAGTGCTACTCTCGACTCATTTTTCAACATAAAGGAAATTAAAGAAGAAAGTGCAAAGGAGTTGGAACGACTTTACACCTCCACCACCCAAATTTACCGCACTCTCCAGAACTTAAAACGTCCAGTTGAACAGTGGAGCGATATACTCGTACACATTGTTGTTCGGCAAAAGCTTGACTCCAAATCCATCAGATCTTGGGAACAACATGTAGCTTCTACGGATGATCCTCCGACTTGGGAGAATCTACAAACATTCCTTATTTCAAGGTCGAGAACATTGAGAGCCATAGAAAACTCCCAAGGAAAGAAGCCTTCATCCTATAATAATTTAAAAAAGCGGAATAATATATATTTAATTGATATTGATATTGTTGGATGCGGCAATGTAAGTATTTGTCCTTCGAGGGAATATTACCATATCTGCGTCAAAAGGTATTTACAAATTCTATTGATTTCTATGTTAGATGTCCTGGCAAAGAACCAAATGTATTGTACCCACATGTGGAGCAACCAAACAACTATTTCCTCAAAGGAAATTCCACAGATTTCCTCTGAAAAATAAAGAAATCTATCGAATTTGGTGCCAATCGGTGAAAACCGATTTTGAAGACAGGAAATGTCGCTATATCTATAGCCATCATTTTGGGGCAGATGACTACGCGAAATCCTTATTGAAAAGACGGGCATATCCTCGGTTTAACCTTGATGGCAGCAATAATGCAGCAATACCCAGCAATTTCGACAGAACGAAGGTAATTCGTACGTACGGAGGACCTAAAATTCAAATTAATTCAACTGATTTCACGTACGAAGAACTAAATGAAATATCGAAAATGAGCTACATTCCATCATCCACGGAAGATTTGAAAAACGCATGCACAAGATGTTTGCAATATAATAGGCAAATAAAATTTTGTTCCCGAAAATTAGAAAAGGCTCTGAAAATAAATAAGAAATTATGCACTCAACTTAAAAATATGAAGCAAATTAATAAAAACTTGAGAAAGCAGACAAAAATATATCGAAAGACAAGGGTGGTTTTAAAAGCCAAGGAAAATGAAAGTGTGGCTACAAAAATTGACTCATTGACACACGTAAATGTGAGAAGTAAGATATTTGCAAAATTGATTACTTCTCATGAGACATGTAAGAAATATTCCGAAGATGGATATGCCAGTGTCTATATTTCAGATCTTCAGCCGGATAAAATTTTTTGAGAAATACTTTTGGCTTTCATTTGCCTCATCCCAGCTCACTGCACAGATGGATAAGCATTAAAAATTTATCTCCAGGTCCTAACACACTCATTTTAGAGCAAAGAGATAATTTTTGACGAAATGAGTGTACAAGCCAATGTAACATATGATAAATCCAAAGACAAAATTGTGGGCTTTGTTGACTATGGTGTTGAAGAATCCAATATTATAGCGAAGTCAATATGTGTTTTTATTGAACGAAGTATATGTGGACAATTCAAGCAACCTCTTTACTATGTACCTTGTACTAGTAATATCCCGGCTGAAGATCTTTCTGTGCAAATATTCAAATGCATTAACATTTGTCAACAAACGGAAAATTTTACAGCAGTTTAAATATAACAGAAAAAAGTCCATATTTTTTGCATGAGGGTAGCAAGATATTTGCTTTACATGATTATCCGCATTTATTCAAAAGCATGAGGAATATATTATTGCCTAACCATTTAGTCACCAATGATGGGATAGTTAGCTGGAAAGTCATATCGTATCTTTATAATTTGGAAACGAGCAACCCAACTAAGATATGTCCCAGGTTAACATATGCCCACATACTCCCAACAAACTTCCAAAAAATGAGTGTTAAACTTGCAGTTCAAGTTTTTAGTGAAAGTCTAGCTATAGGCTTGGAAACATTATATTATACAAAAAAATTTCCAAGTGAATTTAAAGGTTACGCTTTGCCGACAGCACTATTTTTAAGAAAAATGAACTGTTCGATGTATTAATTGGGAAACCCCATTTTACTAGAGAAGAGAGAAACATTGATTTCCTCAAGGAGATGCAAAGATATTTGCTGGAAATAAAGCCCGTTGGCGTAACAAATAGAGCATTCTGCTTTAAGGGAACAGTGATGACCATTGAAGGTGTTCTTTAGCTAAACAAAGTAATATTCTCCAAATACGACAGCATAGATTTCATAAACACAAAAAAACTAAACCAAGATCCATTGGAGAATCTGTTTGGACAAATTCGGTGCAGAAACCAGAACAAATCATATCCAAGTGTTTATGACTTTGGATGTCTATTTGCCAAAATATTAAGTATGAGGTTTATGTTTAAATCAAAATTTGGTAATTGTGAAGAGGATGAATACCAAATATTGCAAGTAGATTGGCGTGCCATACTTGAAAAGCAGTCGGTTGAGGACAACTTAATTTAAGAGTCGGACCGACTCTGTTAGTAGATTTAACAGAAACGTTAGAGTGTTTAGAAGACGACTTTGACGTGGATTGCCAGATAAGTGAAGAAAGCACGGTTTCCATTAAAGTACGAGAATTAACGGACATTGCTACAAGATATTTTGCTGTGTATTGCTACTACAAATCTATTAAAAATGTAACACAGCTTTGCCGAGAGTGTTACAAAACCCTCTGCAAGGACGGTGGAACACCTAATAGCTCCGAAATTATACGTAAACTAAAAGAATATGAGTCTTCCAACGATTTTCCTATTTTGAAGTGGCCTTCAGAACTTTACTACCAGATCTGCAGGCTACATGTCTCAGTTTTTAAGAAACATTTTGATTTGTGCCAGCCCCTTTCGAATTTAAAGAAAAATATTATAGAAAGATGCGTGACCTTAACCAACTTAAACTCTAACGACTGGTTCGCTGTGACACAAAAGTGCAAGAACCACAGATTAAGTATTTTCACTCATAACAATTTTGCTTTGGAAACACTGCAAATAGACTATAAGTGAAAAACGGACGCGGAATGGCTCTTGCACTACAAAGGAAAGTCTCTTAATGACAACTAACTTCTAAATTGGCTTGGAAATAGGAAAGCACATACAAAACACATATATCCAATAAAAATAGTGCTGTAACTCTGCCATTGGCGGTCCCAAGCCCGCTTGAGAAAAGGGGAGGGAGCATGAAAAACTCGAATTTTTTGTTTAATTTATAGAATATGGACAACATTTGACGAAAAATCCTTCCTGAGATAATAATTTTTGATGAACTCCTTATTTAAGCAACATTAGCTAGATCTACTTTTCATTAAAAAAAAACCAATTTTCCCACCCTTTAAAATAAAGATAATAGTCACATCTCACTGAATATGTACTTTCCAAAAAAAAAAAAAAAATCATTAATAAAAAATTAACTTATGTGTACCCTACCCCATCAATTTTGTCTCCCATAAAATTTTAATTTTTGATTATTTTTTCGGTTAGTTGATACTTTTCACAAAAATTCGTATTATTATTATTAATATTAAGTTTTTTCATTTTTTTAATTTAGTTTACATATATTTTCACAAATTAATAAAAACAACCAATACATACAAAAATTTCCATTTTCAACACGGAGAACAGAAATTTTTTTTGTGTTTTTCCCTGTACGTGAGTAAACTGTACTCACGAATGTACACACTCAAATGATTTCTGCTGGTGTGAGGGAACCAAAAATTTCAGCAAATGAAAATTTTGTTCCATCCATCAAATTTTACTTTCCCCCCTTTCTTCTTATTTGGATGTTCCCTTCCCCCAACCCACAAACTAGTCGACACCAACTAGCAGACAAATTTCGCTCTCAGAGCGTATAAAACATGCAAGAAAATCACGGAAGAACAAAATTGACTGCATTCTATGAAATCAACAGAATTGATTCGTCCGAGTTTCTACATACAGAGATGCCGATACATTATATTTGGGTAGATAAAGGAAAGAAATGGAAAAAACGTTAAAGAGGAAGTAGTAGAGCTATTGCTAGTTTATTTTATGTTTTATGTTGAGCTGTTTCATTTGAGACTACTTTTGCTTCATAATCGATGTCCCATCAGGATTTGGGTACTGTTGGGAAAATTATTTACTTTACATTTTCAGCTGCTGCACATGCACGAGGTATCGCATGTAATGATGAAGAGTGGCGTGAATATTTATTAGAAGTAAAAGAGTGTAAGTTCTCTCAGCAGTTAAGAGAGTTGTTTGCCATATCCTATTTGTGGTATGAACGTTCCTACAAATGCTTTAGATTCGAATGAATTCAAAATGTTCATGTGTGAAGACTTTTTAAGAAATGAGCTATTGAGGAAATTTTGTTCAGTTATAATTTGCCGTGTGTAGAGCTAGACCTTCTTATGCCTCTATCTTTACCAGCTATTATAAGAGCTGTAAGTGCAGATTCAGAAAGAGAACAAACATTTTTTGACGTGATGTTCCAAAGTGCAGCGATACGCTATTGCTTTAGTTTTACAGTAAATTTCAAACTATTGCCAGTATTACGGCTGCAAAATTTTTCGTCTAGCAGCTCATGCTTATTCTGGTAAGATTTTTGCCCAAACTGCAATTTGTGATAAATTCAAATCTTTGGAAATCCACTGTACGGTTTCAGTGGTATTGCATCTTCTCTTATAATTCAAAGCCGAACTTTTCGCAACGTTTTCAAAATACCTATACCGATCTTAGAAAATTCCGTATCAAAGCTCTCTATAAGCAGTGGCCAAGCATAGTTCATAAAGTCTGCATCTATCACTATCGCAGATGAAATTTCAATGCGCCCGCTTAATGCTCTCAAATTAATATACCATTTTTTAAACGATTCATCGGTACTACAACTTAACTTTTCAGAGGTGAGACTATTTTACTCTGTGGAAATATTTGATGAATATTGCCAGTTATATCTCACGGTACACTTGTATCACTAATTGAGAATTGCCTTAATTCATTGTCCGAATTTTCAAAATTCCACAAAATAACTTTTACTCGAAACATTAGAGCTTTACCACATGAGGTTGAATTCGTTGAATTTCTTACATCTCTTGCTAATGGAACTTCACCCACATTTCCAGATTACAGCCAAGGTAACGATACTCCCAATTCGGTTATATTAGCACCCAAAGAAGACCGCACTTTCATCGATGCAGAAATTTTTAACATTTCTGTCTTTTTCCTTTCAAAAAAACTCAATTTCCCGTCCTTCTGGCTTTTGCGATGACAATTAATAAATCCCAGTGACAAACGTTTCAAAAAGTAGGAATCTCACTCAAAAAACCTGTATTTTCTCACCGTAAATTGTATGTTTTAGTCAGTAGAGTTAGATCGTTTGATCGATTGATTGTCTATATTTCTGAAATACAAGACCAAGATCATTTGGCAGGAGATGAAAGAATTTTTACAAAACATTACATTTTAAATTTTTCTGGTATTTTAAAAATTTTAAGATCCGCTACCGCACCCGCAAGGTTTTCGATAATTATAGATAGGGCCTCATTCAATGTAGATGTACTTTGACGTGCAGAATGAGCTGAAATGATTGCTACGACGGTCTGAACTAAATCACCTCTTTACTTACAATGCTGCTGTATATATAGTGCCATGCGAGAGCTGTTAGAGTGAGCGTAGCGAACGGCGAGGGTTGTCGAGATTAGCGAGCAGGGGGCGTCCCCCTAGTTATTATGAATATCTTTTTATTTTTAATACAGAAATGTGCAACTTATGCGAACGAATCATTTCGTGCAAAAATCAAGAGATAAAAAAAAGAAGTTACTTGAATTTAGCTTTGGGCAGCAAACACGTTATGAGCAAATCTTTTTTCTCGTTATGCAAATCAGTACCTACGTAATTAGAAATTTTTGGTTTCGATTACGCGAACTGCGAATGGTGTAATGCGAGAGCCCAGATTTCGGCTCACACAATACGAATGTTATACCGCGTTTACACCGACCGAAATCTAGTAGATTAAGCGACTTGAGAAGATTTAGCCCGAAATCTTGCTGAAACCGCCAAGATTTACCATACATTTTCGAAATCTGCTCGGGAGTAGATTAATTCGAAATCCACACTTAATCACCTCAGTGGCACCATCTACTGTTGATCATTTTTGCCATTTTACGTCCTTTAGTACAGTTTAGTACTCTTTCGACGTATCCGAAGTGAGTTCAATTGCTTGTTGTGCGCGATGTTTAATCTCATTATGTGGCGCGGTTTTTGATTTTGAAAATTTATATAAAATTTTAAATTTATTTAATAAAAAAAGAATCAATAGGGGCAAGGGAAGGCATGGACTATTGTCCAAGATAGTTTTGTAATAGATTTGAAGCAAAACAGAACCACAAAACACTACAATTTCACATGAAAAATGTCGAAGTGTCAAACGAAATCTCCTCACTGGCGGTGTAAACGGGCGAGGAGATTTATCAAATCATCTCACGAAATCTACTAGATTTTGGTCGGTGTAAACGCGGTATTAGTCAACACAATTAGACCGTTATCTTGTTGTTAGGCCCTTATCGCCATTCTAACTTCCTCCACTCACTTTCCGAGAACACTTTTCACATTTTTGGGTACCAGTTAAGTCGGAAAAGTGAGTGGCGAGTCGTCACTTTTAATTGTAATGTGAGTACACTACCGGTCAAAGTTTTTTCTTATTTCCGAGTGGCCAGTCGGAAAGTGAGAATGGTGATAGGGGCCGTAGTTAGTTCAAACGACTTATTTTATAATGAGTTACTGTCATGACTGTTTTGACAATTAAAATTAAAAGTTTGCGAGAACTTTAAAATTTCTATTTTTTTTTTTGCGAAAAATATGGAGATGCAAATTCAAATAATGATTTTTGAAAAATAAAGCGGTTTTGAAGAGAGACGAAGCAGAGGGCTGTAGGATAAAGAATTTTTATATAATTATAAAAATTATTGCATTCGTTCGAGTTCCGTTTGGGAAGAAGAAGTGATAAGTTATTGGGAGGAGACATTTGGAAATATTATTAGAACTTCCCGAAAAATTTTAAAGTTTTCTTGGTTTTCTTGCAAAAGATGACACAAATATCAGAAATTATTATTTGAAATTAAATTAAAAGTCACTGTCATCAACATCTTTGAAAATTTCTCATGAACTCTAAATTTTCAAAAAAAAATTTAATAAACTGAAATTGCTGCTACTTTCTTCCTATTATGAGAAAATTCAATTCGATTTCCATTCAAAATATCAAAATCTGGTTTTTGCCATAACCCGTAAATGCGGTTAGGCATCCAACGGACAAAATCCACCAGGCGGGAAACTGTCGCGTAACTACCATTGACTATCTACTCGCGTACATGAGCAAGGGTAGATTGATTGTAAATGGAACGTCATGAACCAGTTCAAACCAGTCTGTTCAATGCATTACACGATTAGATTATATCAAAAAGTAAAACTTTCTCAGTATTCCATATATTTATACGTAAAGTTTCTCAGAGTATAAGGTCACATGAATTGAATGCCCCCTCTGAATTTGCCTGGAATTCGCGGAATCTATCTTTTGCCCAAGCGATGAGCAAACGCGCCCGTGGCCTGCTCTTTGAATGATCAATCAATTTCCTTTTTCTAATCTCGCAAGCAACCAACTACCCATCCACCGTAGGTTTTTTCTTTTTGTACACATTCATCCGAAAGTTTTTCATCAGTTCATTACCCTTCATTTTTTATATATTACTAAATCTAAAGCGATTTGATCAAATTTGTTAAGCCATTATTAATTACTAGGGGGGCGCCCCCTGTTCGCTACGCTCGCCAAACCCCGTCGTTCGCTACGCTCAATCTAATTGCTCGCGCATGGCTTTCCATATACAGTAGCATTGTCAGTAAACAGGTGATTTAGTTCAGACTGCATTAGCAATCATTTAAGCTCATTCAGCCCGTCAACGTACAGCTTTATTGAATGAGGCCGCACCTACAACCTTCAAAAACATAGCGCATGCGGTTGCGAAATCAAAAATATCTTAAAATTCAATCATCTCCTGCTATAACCTTGCGCTGGTATTTCAGATATATAGATCTACTATACTGGCTGCCACAGAATATTGTCCGTGAGGAAATACAGGTGATCTTAGTGATATGCTTAGTTTTTAAAACATTTTCCCCTGGGATTTATTAATTGTCATCGCAAAGCCAGACTGACGGGAAATTGAGTTCTTTCAAAGGAAAATGGCAGGAGTGTACCTGAATAGTTAAGAAATTTGACGAATTCTATTTCATGAGGTAAAGCTCTCATGGTTTGGGTCAAAGTTATTTTGTGGAATATCGAAAATACGGACCATGAAGTAAGGCAATTCTCAAAAAGTGGTACACGTGTACCATGAGGTAGGTACAACTGGCAATGTTCGTCAAAAATCTCCACAGAGTAAAATAGTCTTACCTCCGTAAAGTTTAGATGACATATTGAAATTTCATCTGTGATAATGATAGATGCAGATCTTATGAACTGAGCCTGTTCACTGTTTACAGAGGGGCTTGTTGCGGAATTCTCTAAAATGGGTATGATCTATTTGAAAACTTTTTGAAGAATTCCATCTTGTATTAAAAGAGTGGATGCAATACCACTGAAAGCACACGCAATACATTGGAGGTTCAAAGAATTCAATTTGTGAATGATTGAGGTTTGGGCGAAACTCTTACAACAACCAGCATGTGCTGTAAGACAAAAATATTACAATCAGTACTACTATTTAAAACTTCCTGTAAAACTTAATCAATAGCAGAACGCTGTTCGACATTGGCACTTTGGAACACTTCAATTTGATTGACTTCAAGGAATGGAGTCAATTTTGTTCTGCTGTGATTTTGAAGAGCTTGCTGAACAATTCCTTCCTTAAAGACTACATTTTACCGGTGAGGGAAGTGACATTCAAGTCGAACTCGATTTCATCTATATGAACTTTGGCACAGTCGTATCTCTTATGAACATATTTGTATATTTATTTTAGGCCTTTATCTGTGCCAAGAACTTCCACATTTTAGAGGCAATCAAACGCTAAAAGATATGTATTTTAAGGAACAACATAACGTTTGTCTACAGAGTGGCCACGAAAGTCAACTGTTATACCATTAACACGACGCATCTAACATTGGCCTGAGTTGTATTGTTAAAGTCCTTAGAAAAGCTTTTGCTGCATTTCCATCTTTCATACAGACGGGGATACGATTCAATGGACCACATGGACCGTGCATCATTTGGTTTTTAAATAAATTATGAAGTTCTGGGAAATATATATTATAAGTAAAATATACCTTTAATTTCCGTACAAACAATCTTTTATTTCCTACCTTTTCTTTTTTCTCAAAATTGAGGTGTTAAAGGTGTGCAGACGAAAGTTTGGAGGTATGATATAATTCAGATTTTGCATTTTTAATGGTTTTTTGCTCGTAGCAGCTAAATAAAGCATTCTAGGAGGTTTATATATATGACAAACCCCCATTATTTTGTCATTTCCAAACTTTTGACCACATATCATATATCTCTAAATTATGTTTTTGAATGTGGGTCCATAGAAAAGTTAGGATATATGATAAAATTCAGACTTTCGCTCGCTTTCCATAAATATTCGTGAAAGTTAACCTCGCATTTTCTAGAGATAACTGTAAAATTATGATTTTCCATTTATTTTTATATAAAATTTGCATATATTTTTATCAAATTAGCAAAAGATAATGGTATAAGTAAACGATAGCTTTAAATTTGTCTGTGGTAAAGCATCCATATTATTGTCTGCGGCCATATGTTCATTGTTTTGGCTTCCGTCTGGAAGAATGCAATTTCATTAGCCAAAGATTGCCTTCTTCAAGGCAAAAAGCAGAAGAATGAACATATGCCTATTGTCTGTGATTTGCTGCATTTGTCCTTCACCCCTCACATTATCATTGGGAAAGATAATATGTTTGATTGAAAAGAATGCACGTATTTTGGCATAAATGGTAGCTTATTCAGTGGAACGTATGATCTATGCCAATGATAATGTTAAATAAGTATGTTTTATATTTTGTTTTTGTCGTAGAGGAATGCAATTAAATGTTAATTCCTTTGGTTTGTGTCCCCAGTAGGAGATTGGTCCATTCGGTTTGATTTTCGACTAATTTATTACTTGCCATTTATTTGGGACACAAACCAACAGAATTTTATTTTAGATACAAACCATAAATCATCATTTGGTTGCATATCTTCAGGCAAAAAGCAAAACAATCACACGCATACATTCTTCCCAAGAGCATCATCTACGCTATGCGTGTGCTCAATTCACACATACTATTCCATTGAATTTTTTAATTTCAATTTAAAATTAAAGTTAGGAAAAAAATCGAATGGTATAATTTTCATCCTGGTAAGTCAACTTGGTTTCCTGTAAAAGGGATAACAAAAAAACGTGTCGCCTATTTATATATAGATTTTACATATTTTAGCATCCTTCATCATCAAACGCCTCGCTCGTACAACTTAAAACACATAGACATATCTGCGATATTCAAAATATTTCTTCTGGCTATGCTTTTTCTTTCCCAAATTCCCTGCCTTTTCTCTAAGTAATTTTTATGTAGCTCTGCATTGTAATTTCGCCGGAAAAACGCCCGTTGTAGAATGTGAGAGTGGTTTCTCTGTGGCAGTCCCAAAGTCACCTGACGGAGAGCTGGCAACACGCCCCGTATTACAACATGGCGCCCGCCTGGCAAACAAATACTTAAACCACGCCTGCTTTTTGACGTCTCAACACATCGAATAGTTTTTTCGAATTTATTAAATTGTAAGTAATTTATATCTGCATGAAATGACTATTTATGAAGGGACTTCTGTCTATCGGAATCGTTTTGTAGTAAATTGAGTGTAAATTTATTTTTCAAAAATCAAGCGCGGTCTCTTCTGAAGCTAAGTGGTAATGATTTGGATATGATAATAATAGCCTTCAGCTCTTGCGAGTGTCAACGTGGACTGTTATTCATACCAACACAAGCTCCCATTCGCTTAATTCTCTAAACGTTGCTTCGGCAGCAGTAGTTTTTTTATATTATATATTACGTCGTCCTACTATACGTACGACTTTATAATATACTAGCTGTACTCGCTCGCTTTGCTGGGCATTACGTATTACTGCAACTTTTTTGTATTCTGTATACTGTATATGTTGATACTATATATGTTTTATGTTTTTCTGTAATCTGTAACTAAGATTTTTCTCTATCTTTTGATTGTAACATAAGATCAAAAACTCCTAAAAGGTCTTTGGCTATTTCAACAATGCTTTTATTAACGTTTGGCTACAAATTTTCCCGTAAAATGGATAATAAGTTGAAAGTATGAATAACGCTCAATAATAAAATGAGAAATAAACTTAAAACAGCTAACCAAGCACTCTTAGTACCGACTACTTATCTAAATTATCTTAGTTTCTATACATTTTCTGAATGTAAATTTTTTATGGAACAGTAATATTTGAGGGGTTAACCCGATCCGATCTGCCACATCAACAAAACGCCCACGTTAGCCGTGTGAATTTATTTTCGGCGAATTCGTTGAAAAATACTGCTTTCTTCTACTTAGAAGAAAAGAGAAGGTTCAATCACATACAAAATAATTTACCAAATGTCGCGGTCCCATGTGACTCTGTACACAATTTTTTCCAACATCACATACGTAACAGCAGACATAGGATGCGTTTGACCGGCTTTAACGTTTGAAGAAAAGGCAAAGCGCGAATTTTTCTTCTAGTTGATGTTTTGTTGTCACATAGGGAATGAGTGATCACATTAATAGGAAAGGGGGCTGAAACAAAATTGGAACACAATGTACATGTACACACAATGCACACAATTTTGATGTTCTGAAATTTGCACAAAACAAAAATCGTTCACACGTGTACCATTGGAGAGTAAAATTTAATCTCGTACACATAAATAAACACAAAAATTTCTGTTTTCTGTGTAGAAAACGGTAATTTTTGTGTGCAATAGTATTTTTTATTTACTTGAAGAAAAAATACACAAATTGAAATTCCAATATATAAAAAATTACAAAATTTTTGCGAAAAACAAGAGGTTTTGCATATACGAATTTTAATCTGAATTTTATCATATACACAAATTTTATTTGGACACACCTTTAAAAACTCAATTCAGAGAAAGAAGATGTATCGAAAAAAGTGAGGAAATTTTAAAATAATGGGGGGGGTCATTCATATGAACCCCGTTTGAAGCTTCGTTCAGCCGCCAGGAGCAAAAAGTAGTTAAAAATTCACAATATGAATTTTATCAATTTTCCAATCTTTTGAATGCATATCTCTAAAACCTCAATTTAGAGAAAAATGATATATGAAGGGAAGGTAGAAAATATCAAAAAGTGGGGGTCAGTCATACTTATGAACCCCGAAGGACGCTTCGTTTAGCAGCTACGGGCAAAAAACCGTTAAAAATTCAAATTTTTTCCGGCAAAGAACCCTTAAAACCGGAAGAAAATTGGTCAACCCCGGATTCAAAGTTAGGAAATTTAAAACAAATGGGGGGTGGTCATATGTACGAACCCCGTAGGACGCTCCGCTTAGCCGCTATGGGCAAAAAACCGTTAAAAATTCAAATTTTTACTTGGGATTCCCGGAAACTTTGGTGTCCTGAAATTCAAAAAAAATATTTACCATTTTCCACTTATTTGAGCAAATCCATCTGCTACGGGCTTAATGAACCAAAATTGTATTGAACCCGAGTAAAATTTGTAGAAAACAACTCAAACCGGCTCTACGGAAATACAGAGTATCAAATCATAGAGAATTCTTGAGAGAGAGCTTTTGTTCCGATTTGCAAAAGCGAAAAGTAACGGTTCACTCATACGCAAGTGAAGGTTTACGTTTTCGTATTCGATTTCGAGTTTAGCCACGACAAACATTTTCAAAGAGATATCTTTTTATATATTAAAGATTTACCCGTAAATTAATCTCAGAAAATCCACATTCCTGTTGGGAAATCCGCGTACAAGAAACATAGACTTTTTTGAATTTATTTCAGTTTGGAGTTTATTTCATAGATCACCAAATCGCAATATTCTATAAAATTACAACCAAAGGAATTGTTGGCTTTGTAGTGGTATATATTTTTGGGATCGCTAATTGTTTCAACAATTCGAATCGAATTTTGTTTTCTCCTGAGACAACAACAATTGCTCTGGATTTAAATACTATTTTGATTCATTCAACTCGTAGCAGGTAGATTGTTACAGGTTCGTGAAAAATGTTAGGTACATTTATGAATTTCAGGACATTGAGCATCATAGTTTCCGAAATTTCTTTGGGGTTTCTGGGTTGAATTTTTCACAGTTTTTTGCTCGTAGCGGCTAAACTAAGCATCCTACGGTGTTCATATACGGGGTCGCAATACCAACCCATATTTTTAAAACCGGTATTTTCGGTACTAACCTCACATGAATCCCGGTATCCCTGTATTTTCGATATTTCCGGGATTAAGAGAAGTGGTAGGTAATAGAAGATTCTTTTCCAAATAAAAACAATGTTTAAGCAACATAAATGTTTATAAATTATTTTTATGTTAATATCAAATCACCTTAGAGCTCTTGAGAGCAAAAATTAGGTCTGTTCGCGTACGTGCTCGGAACATATTGCAATATATTGCAACATGTTTCAATCTCGAGATTGGCGTTCGCGTACTTTCTCAAGGTGAATTTTTGAGAGAGTTTCGCGTGACGTCGTGGAGAGGAAACGAGCTCGAGCTTGAAAAATGGTACTAGACAAATTTGGTCGAGTAAAGTCAAGGTGTTTGAAAAATTCATTGACAGCTGTCAAAGTTGTCAGATTTTCTCGAAAGCGTTTTCTTACTTTTCGAGTAACAGAGCGAAATCGTTCAAACCTCTAATTTTTCCTCGAGTAAAGTCTAGCAAAGTCTAGGAAAATTCAAAAGTACGCGAACAGACCGCGCTTAGCTGATCATGTGAAAATCAGGAGTCTGGGCATTAATTCCAACATAGTCGTTCCTATGTTTTGTAAATTGTGATAGCGTATTTTGAATAAAGTGGAAACAAACTTCGGAAACAAATAGCAACATCGTATCTGATGGAGCCTGATTCATTCTTGATACACAAACAGTCTTCTCTCTGTTGATTTCTGACAGAATTTTGACTTGAATGGAATTTTCCGCCAATCCTTCAACTATCATACTTATTCCGTTACATAATCCTTTGTTGGGTTGGAGGATTCGCAGCAACATTATTATGATTCCTTTCTTAAGAATTAACTTATAAGGCTGCATTCCTGCTGATGTCAGCATGCTAAGAAATTCTTTTGGATAGTTATATACGTCATTCGAATCTCCTGTAACTATCGATGGACTCAGCACTATAATAATTTTTTTTATCTCCAGGAATCATGTCAATGATTTGATTTATTATTTAACTCATTCCAAGCGTTTAAGTTGAAGTTTAGAGTTTCTTTCGTTAATAAAGTGGAGTCACTTTTAAAGAGTTTTTCCATAAAATTCAGATGGAGGATCCATAAAAATATGGAGTGTCTTTTGTAGAGTTTTTCTCTGAAAATGGACTTTTTTTAACGAACTTTTCCATAATATATCGGAATTCCATTTTCGTTAACATAGTGGAGTGGAATAGGATTTATTAAGTTTCTCTTAAGGAGTTTTTCCTTACATTGGGGATTTTTTAATAAGGTATATTCTTCTGTGGATTTATTTCATTGTGGATTTTGCTTAATAAAATTTAGATTTTTTATTAAAGATTGAGCTGGAGATAGGAGTGCACATCGGGGGTTGATAAATTGTTTGGTTTTTTAAAGAAAGGAAATGAATGATCCTCGTGTAGTCAATTATTTGATCAGTAGTAGCGTGGTGATCCGGCTCCCCTGAGTATTTGGATGTGTGCTGTGGTTGTCCCGCACATCTTAGTGTTTTGTTGGATATGTGGTGCGGTTTTCCCCCATACCTTAATTTTTAGAGTCCGGATGAGTGGCGCGGTTGTCCCCCACATCTGAGTGTTTTTGGGATATGTGGTCGTGGTCGTTTACTAATACTTAATGATTAAAAAAGTTGACTTTTGCGGAATTCGCGGTTGACTTTCACTGAGCGTTTATTGGGGTCTCATGAACAAAAGATCGGCGTTTTACATTACAAAACAGGGAAACATTTTGTAGTCACGTAGTCCACCCAGAACACCACGTTATGGAAGAATTTGTTGATTTGCCTTGGAATCGTTAAAAAACTGCTTTACAAAACAATGTCACCTAAGTCACTCACATTGAAATTGAAGCTGTAGCTGTTCCGCTCCCTAAAATAAAGATAATAGTCACATTTAACTAAGTATGTGTTTTTTTTTTAAAGAAAAATCACTGACAAAAAATTAGTTAAAATGTGCTCTACCCCGTTTATTTTATTAACCATCGATACATAGCACGCATATCAATTTTCCCTTATGCCTGTGCTTTTTTAACAATTTTTTTCCCTCTCTATCAAATGGAAATTGGTGAATAGACTGCTTGCCATTGAACTGGCCACTCGGACATGTGATGAAGCTTCATGTGAGAAGAGGCGACAAGGTTCGAGCAGTCGACGTACGACTGGTAACAGGAACTTTCACTAGGATAACTCCTACGAATAGATAACTCAGGATATGAGGTAATTCACTGAGAAACGACTGCTGTATCCATTGAATTAATAACTAAATAAGGAAGGGAAAATAAAAAGGAACGCCGAAGCAAAATTTGCTAATTTCATTTAGTAATATTTGTGCGCTTTCATGTGTTTGTTCCTCGAGTAAACAATAACAAACTGTAACGTCGCGTAATGGCCACAGTCCTTAAAGAACCCGTGATCGACCGTTATCAATGAAATCAGAGCAAGCATATGATTTCATTGGTAAAGGTCATGAATCGTTTTTGATTCGTTCATCAATGATAGATTGAGTGCTCGATCAAAAGTACACCCAGAATCCGCCTCCTCGATCCTCATCAATAAAATCGCACAACTTCATTGATGAGGGTCGATACCAGGGAAAGCATTTTAATGGTCAAGTGCGTCTGATCGTCGAGTTTGATTGATTCAATCGAAATCGAATCAATCGAAAATGGTGCGCTCGAGAACCGATTGTCCGAACAAAAGGCAGAGTAGGACAATCGTTCCACTAGCCAAAGGATACCGCCCCCAAGAACTCGAGCATTGTGCAATGAGTGCAATACGGGACTTATTGTCCCAAATTGGCCTTCGAAACTCATTGCACAATGCAAGAGTTCGATGACCCGGGGAATTTTGAGCTCGCCAGCAAATTCAGAAAACAAAGAAATTGAAATTTGAAATACAAATGAATGTACAAAATTGAAAATGTGACCAAATTTCGACGGAGAGTTCAATGTTCAATGTTCCCAGGGTATGAGACTTCCTGGATTTTTCAACTGGGGAATTTAACGAGAATCCGGACTAACGGGCACTGGCGGTGGATATAAACTAGCGTCTGGCGGAATGGGGAACTTTTTCGAGTAGTTAGAGTTTTACGGAAAGGTTGGAGTTCGATGACACCGAAAGTAAGTTAGCTTGATTTGGTCACAAATTTTCAATCATTGTGTTGTCGTGTTTATAGCTCGCAGCTGTTTGTTGATTGTGGTCAGATTCGCGGGCACAAGTTCGAAAGAACGCGGAAGACGTGAAGAGTCCTCACGAATCAACCAACAATTATTCACGAAATAGGTAGGTGCCTGGTGATTAGGTGGTAGAAGACAGGTTGTAAATAATATTTGAACACGGTAGCTCGCTAGATATGAGTTGGGCATTTCTTTTGTTCGGCAACAATAGCAGGTGGTCAACGTTGTTACCCCTTTTATCGTCACGGCCGGTCAACGCAGATTTAGGAGTTTTTAATTTACGTTTTCAAGCTCCGCATAATTGTCTGTGGTCTTTGACTCTTTGTTGTCCTTTGAGATTAGCGCGCAGATTCCAGATCGAAACTTGTTTATTTGGAAGAACCACTGTCCTAAGATTCCTTTCTCCAGCAACACTGCCTTCACAATTGACGTCGGATCCATAAACGCCCTCTTGAGGTCGTCGCAATGGCAGGTAGGTTGAAAATAAAAATTGATAGGCACAACCAAACGGAGTTGACCTACGAACTCGCCACGCATGGTCTTAAACCGGGAAAGGTGGAAGATATGAGGAAGGCATTACGAGCGGCTGAAAAAGCAGCCCAGCTGGGAAGCCTCCCGGTGATACCCTATCCATTCTCGCACGAAGAAGAGGTGAAGGCTCTGAGGGAATCTCTCACAGAAATTCACGCATCAGTGGAAGCATTCCGCACGGAAGGGGAAGGAGAGAAGAGCATCGAGAAAATCGAAACCAAGATCGGTTTCCCGCTACGCCGAAAAGGTCGATTACCAGCCCAGACAGAAGAGGAAATGAGGACACGAGGGGAGATCGAGGGGGAGCTGCGTCTTGAGTACGGATACCTTCTCGTGAAAATCAACGGCGGTGAGGAAGAGCAGGAATAAGGAAGCGTAGAAGCAATGCCATCAAAATCCACGGGTGATGGTCATGGCAGGACCACACCCGTACAAAAGTGGGGAATGAACTTCTCGGGAACAGAGCAAGACTCGTTAGGCGCTTTCCTGGAGAGAGTGAAAGAGTTGAGGGAATCCCGAGGCGTCGACATGACCGCGTTGTACAGATCCGCGGTAGAACTCTTCTCAGGGCGAGCGCTCACATGGTTCAGGGCCAATCGGGAAAGGATAAGAGACTGGTCACGACTAGTAAGAGAATAACGACGGGAATTTCTGCCTCCCGACTATGACGAACGGTTATGGGAGGAGATCAAAACCAGGACTCAAGCAAAGGAGGAATCGATGGGATCATACGTTGCCTCAATGCAGGGACTCTTCCGGCGATTATCAGAGCCGCCATCTGAAACGCACAAATTAAAGACAATCACGTGGAATTTAGCCCCATTTTATCTCACTCAACTGGGACCTTCGAAATTCAAATCCTTGAACGAGCTGGTCGAGTGGGGAAGACGGCTAGAGCTGACGCGAGCAAGAGTAGCCGCCTATGTTCCACCCCCCTTGAGGAAATCCAGAGGACTGCTCGAACCCGACTTAGCATATCTACAAGGACTGGAGACGGTGTGCATGGTCGGGGAGCGAAACGGCATTAGGTGTTGGAATTGTTAACAGGAGGGACACACATCAAGGGCATGCAGTCAACCACGGAAATGCTTTGGATGTGGGCGCATTGGACAAATACGATCATCATGCCCAAATTGCAGCCGAGGAGGCCAGAGAAGAGAGAGGGCATGGACAAGAGAACGCAACCAACACTTCGAAACGCAACAATCGGGAAACGAGGAGAGCACACGCTAAGCGACTGAGCGCGTGCTACCAGCAGGTCGCAAAAGGAGCAAAAATCACCAAAACTGGCCTACGCATTGGAGGTATACGAGGGAGACAGCAGAACACACATGCGAGTAAAGGTAGACGGAGTGATGATGACGGGCCTGCTGGATTCGGGGGCGAGTAGAACCATACTCGGGGAGCGTGGTTGGAGTCGCTTGAGAGGGTCACACACAATACAGGAAGCTGGGGAAACGAACCAAGTACGCATGGCAAATGGAGAACTCTGCAAGGTGCTGGGGAGAACTGAGGTGGCGATCAACGTTGACCAAAAGAAGAGGAGGATGGAACTGTTGGTCATACCCTCCATTCCGAACGAGATCATATTGGGAATCGACTTCTGGAAGGAGTTCGGTTTGGTACTCGATATGAAAGGGCTGCAGTGGGAAACGGTCGCAGCCAGCGACATTGTTATGTAAATTCTACATTTCAACTCTTGAAATGTAGAATTTCATCTGGAATAATGTTTATTTGTGTTGGTTTGCCTGTGAGGTTCTTTCGAACCGTGTTCAGGACGCTGGAGATATGGGGAGTTTAGCCCGCTTTACCTCATGATAGATTATTCTTTTCCCTATTAGGCCTCGAGACCATGTCAGGTTGTTGAGGGTATATGGCCTTACGGCCAAGTTACCCGAGTCAATGAAACACACTCGTTCGAGGAGCCGTAGTATATTTCTGACTAACTTCTGTACATTTTTGGACCTTAATTTATACTTAAATCTAGCTTACTCACTACTTTTCCCTACTTCTTATTTTCCTAGAACTTATTCTGGTGAAATGCAATTTCCGTCGATTGGGTCATTGACCGGGAATTATTGAAACCGATCAATGTTCCAATCGACGTTGACCTAATTTCATTTTCATAAATTTTCTTGAGTCAGCATTTCTGCTGACTTTGGCGAAAATTCCACACACTTAAATTTTTCCGGAGTCAGCGGAAATGCCGACTCGGAAAAATATTTTTTAAAAACTACATTTTTACCTGAGTCAGCAGAAATGCTGACTCAGGTGTAAATATTTTTAAAATATTTGATGACCTTCCCAAGGGTTAATGCCCTTATGGAAGGTCATGGTTCCCTTCAAAGGAACCCAAATTTTGGTTCCTGACAACATCAACAACAAAACAGCCCTAACAGGAAAGGAAGGACTCACCGTTAAACATCAACAACTATTGGAAAGGACGATAGGAGAAGAATTCGAAAAGATGGGCGAGGGTCTTGGAGGCCTCGAACACACGATCCGAACCAGCTCCCAACCGATCAAACAAAGGTACTAGCCAGTGTCACCAGCGGCACAGAGGCATATCCACGAAGAACTAGACGAAATGCTGCGACAAGGAGTGGTGGAACCATCCAAAAGCCCGTGGTCGTCACCCATCATACTGGTACGGAAGTAGGACGGATCGTTTCGCTTCTGCGTAGACTTCCGGAAGTTGAACGCGGTGTCGGAGAAAGATGCGTGCCCAATTCCCTACGTAACGGCCACGCTAGGCAAACTGCGGGGAGCCAAATACTTGTCATCCCTCGACGTCAAATCCGCATTCTGGCAGGTACCAATGGAGGAAAGGTCCAAACCATATACAGCATTCACCATCCTGGGCAGAGGACTGTTTCAATTTAGACGAATGCCGTTTGGCCTTCACAATTCCTCTGCAACCTGGCAGAGATTGATAGACAACGTGCTAGGTCCGGACGTCGAACCATACGTATTTACGTATCTAGACGACGTGATAGTTGTGACTGCCTGGTTCAAACACCACATCGAGATTTTGAAGGAGATTTTCGCACGCTTGAGAGAGGCGGGTTTAAAAGTGTCGCGAGAGAAGTGCAAGTTCTGCAGAGAACAATTACAGTACTTGGGGTATGTCGTCGACAAGGAAGGACTTTAAGTAGATCCGGAAAAGGTAGAAAGCGTACACCAGATACCACGGCCGTCCACAGTGAAAGAAATACGACGATTCCTCGGCATTCCATGACAAGCAACACACGCTTTTGACCATATGCGGCAGTCTTTTTTCAATGAAGGCCAAACGAAACTACGATTAACGTGATTTATCGTAGCCTTGATTCCTGGATGTGCTGGATCGTGAATTAATCTGAAAGCTGCTTTTCTGAAAGGCGCCGTAATATAAGGACGGGCAGTACCTGTTGATACATCACAGAAGAGTTCGGTGTCTGTTCCTGGAAGTTTGACCTTTTTGAGCAGCAAACTCGATCCAAGTTGTAAATATTCACGCAATTGGTCATCATTTTCTTGCGACACTGATAAAGCTTTGTAGTCCATTGCTGCTTCGCAAGTTTCTACCCGAGACAATGTATCCGCAATTATATTATCTTTTCCCGATATATGTTGAACGTCGGTCGTAAATTCACTAATGTAGCTCAAATGTCTGGCTTGCCTGGGTGAAGCTTTCTCCAGTTTCTGTTTAAAGGCGAAAGTTAACGGCTTGTGATCTGTAAAAATCGTGAACTCTCTTGCCTCGACCATATGCCTAAAAAACTTGATGGCATCGTATATGGCCAACAGCTCTCGATCAAAAGTGCTATATCGTGACTCAGTTTGGCTTAACTTTTTGGAGTAGAAACCTAACGGTTCCCATCTGCAATTGACACGCTGCTGTAAGGCTGCGCCTATTGCCGATTCCGATGCATCACACACTAGTGCCAGAGGAGCATTGACGTCGGGAAAAGCGAGTAATGTTGCTTGAGCTAGGCATAATTTCAGCTGTTGAAAACTTTCTCTAGCTTCGTCGGTCCATGAAATGCTATCTTTTCCCTTGACATTACCCTGCAGCAAATCATTCAGTTTTGCCTGATATTGTGATGTTTTTGGCAAGCACAACCTATAAAAGTCGTCTCTGCTGCGCCTAAGACGCATTTCTCCGGATTAATTATGATCCCATAATTGTTAAGACGTTGAAAAATAATGCGTAGGTGTTCCCGATGCTGGTCTTCATCTACTGATGCGATTAGACCATCATCAATATAGAAGAAGCAAAAGTCCAAATCTCTTGTTAACTCATCGATGAATCTTTGGAACGTCTGAGCTGCGTTGCGTAGCCCGAAGCTCATGTACGGAAACTCAAATAATCCAAAAGGTGTGGTTATTGCTGTTAATGGTATATGCTCTTCGGCTACTGGAATCTGATGGTAAGCGCGCGCCAGGTCCAGCTTCGTAAAAATCGTAGCACCTCTGAGTGATTGGGCGAAATCGTGGATATGACGCACGGGATACCTGTCCGGTACTGTGCGTGCGTTCAAAGCTCTATAATCGCCACAAGGCCGCCACTCGCCGCTTTGTTTTGGTACCATGTGTAAAGGTGATGCCCAACTGCTCGACGAAGGTCTCGCAACCCCCAGCTGAACCATGGCTTCGAACTCTCGCTTTGCAGCTTTCAGGCGGTCCGGAGCGAGTCGTCGAGGTCTGCTTGCTGCAGGAGGTCCTGGTATAACGTAAATATAGTGCTTAGTATCGTGTTTCGCTATTGGTGCACGACCACTAGGTCGAGTAATGTCTGGGAATTGTGCTAGTAGATCTCCATATCGATTATCTTGACTTATTACCTTCACGCTCGGTATGCGATACTTCAGCACACGACCACATGAGTTAAGACCAGTAGATTGATCTATGAGTCGCCTGTTTCTCAAATCTACCATTAAGGCGTAGTAGTACAGGAAGTCAGCTCCCACGATAGGTTTTGTGACATCAGCGATCAAAAACTGCCACGTGAAATCTCGCCTGAGCCCTAAGTTAAGTTTAAGCGCCACGATGCCGTATGTGTCGATAAACGAACCATTTGCTGCCGCCAGACGGTAACCATATTTCTTAAGTTGTTTGCATATCCTTGATCGAGGGTAAAAACACAAGTCAGCGCCAGTGTCGATGAGGAAGTCTTCTTTTCGGGTGTGGTCGGTAATAAAGAGGCGACGAGTAGTAATGCAGTTCGGGTCGTTTGCCGCCATTAACGACCCCCGTTGGAGTTTTCCTGAGAGCAAGGAGGTTCACATTTGTTAGCAGCCGCACCAAACCTCCAATGATAGTAGCATATGCCAGATGCTGGAAGTTCGCGTTGTCTAGATCTGCCCCGTGAGCGGCGTTGATAGTTTTCAAATCTTTCATCAACTTCACGTCGGAATGCCCTTATTTCATTTTTGAAACTAACCCCGAGCTGGGCGAATTTTAAGTTCAGTAGAGCTTCTAATTGTGGCATTTCTGAATTGGCACAAGTAGCATCCGCTATCTGAAGAGGGTTTGTTGCTGGTCGCAGGTTATCGATGATGTTGTCGGCAATGCTGGCTAGCTGATCAAGTTTTAAATCACTGTGGGCTACTAAGATGGCCCGAGCGGTCTGTGGTATTCGGCTCAGGAAAATTGTCTTATAAGCGTCGTCTGGAAATGATGATCCTCCTAAACCGCGTGTATGCCTCAAATACTGGGATGGTTTCCTGTCGCCTAATTCTTCGCTCTCCAAAAGTTGTCGGATCTTCTGTTCTTTAGATGCACCAAGTCGGCTGATGAGTGCATTTTTTAGGTCTGTGTATGGTGCAACTCTATCGTCACTCATAATCAGGTCACGCACTTCCAGTGAACATCGTTCACCTAAAAAACCAATAACTGTCCCGAATTTCGTATTCTCCGTATCAATCTTTGCAGCTGCACATGCTTTGTCTACAATCTTGAACCACAGTTCTGGATCGTGCTCCATAAATGGTGGGATTTTGAGCATAGTGTTGCTTGTCGAAGCCGAAACTGAAGATTTGTCTTCTGACCCGGTCATTATTGTGCTTCGCGCTGGTAATTTTTGCTGAGATCACGTCGTAGTCACCACTAAAGATATTGTCAATCCTCTTAGGTAGTCGAATCCTTACTGGCTCTTCAGTTTGACGTTCTTCCTTTTATATCTGGTGTTTTAGTCTACCGTAGCCTACTACACCGCACTTTAGGAGACTATGAAATTCTGGGTTTCCTAAATTTCATAGCCCACCAATTCGTAGTATTTCGATCGCCACAATAGGCTAAGCAATCCGGGATTTCATAGCCTACTGGTCCATTCACGTCGCCACACATGGTATCGCAGATTCATACCAGACCACGCCACTCTAGTTGCCCCCTTAAACGAGTTATTAAAAAAGGGAAAACGGTTCAACTGGACGGAGAACTGCGAAGCGGCCTTCAAGCAATGTAAAGAGAAACTTACCTCTGCTCCAATACTGTGAGCGGTGGAGAAACTTCGCCCGTACATCGAGGGGACCAGGTTCACAGTCGTGACAGACTACCATTCCTTGATCTGTTTAAATAACCTTAAAGATCCCAACGGCAGCTTGGCGAGGTGGACAGTCCGCCTACAACAATTCGACTGCGACGTAGTACACCGCAACGGAAAGGAGAATCAGGTGCCTGACGCACTGTCGAGAGCGATCCCGACTGTGGGAGAACTCGCAGCGGAGGGACAAAGGGAACCAACATCGACAGTCGAGTGGAAGGAGGCAAAGGGATCACATCCCAACCTAACGGGTCGATCGTGGCCCGAAAGCCGGCCACGTGGGTATAAACCGGACGTTAGATAAGGTAAGGCAAAAATACCACTAGAAAGGCATGGCGAGGGACGTCGCGGAGTACGTGAGAGGGTGCAAGTTGTGCCAGGCGGTTAAGGTAGAGCGGAAACCTACCAGAGGCATGATGACCTCACGAGTGACTCAAGTCATGGAACCCTGGGACACCATCTGTATTGATCTAATCGGACTATTGCCACGATCTAACAAGGGACACAAGCATATTCTCACAGTGGTGGACTACCACACTTAATGTTTGATTAGGTGAGGTTCAGAGGCGGTGAGGTCGTTTAGGTTCAATTAAGGTCTAACTGAGGCGGAGACAGGTCCGAGTGAGGAAGAATGAGTGCATGGTTCAGAATCGGGAGATTCTCCTGAAGTGAGGGGGTGATGTTACGCCGTGTAATGGCCACAGTCCTTAAAGAACCCGTGATCGACCTTTATCAATGAAATCAGAGCAAGCATATGATTTGATTGGTAAAGGTCATGAATCGTTTTTGATTCGTTCATCAATCATAGATTGAGTGCTCGATCAAAAGCCCGCCCAGGATCCGCCTCCTCGATCCTCATCAATAAAATCGCACAACTTCATTGATGAGAGTTGGATTCTTTTGTGGTTTTTTTTTTGAAATGAAAGGTTGGAGCAAGGGTGGATTCTTTTCTTAAGAAGTGATTAGAGAAATTTATAGGTCGAGGACTATGAAAGGTTAGGTGGAAGTATGTTGAAGTCCGGGCGTTTCTTTTCTTTTTTTGTTTTGAAGAAGGATTTTAAAGTTAATTAAAGTAGGAATACCAGACTTTCCCTTTTTTTTAAATGAGAATGTTGTGTACGATTTATTGAATTGGCGTATTGTGATTAAGAAGAAAGAAAGTTATTATTTGGAAAGTTAGGAAGAAAGTTAAGAAAGTTGTTAGTTATTTGAATTCCGAATACTCAAGTTAAGAACAATTTAAGAAGGAGAGACTTCTTAAGAAGAAGAAGTTAGTGATCAACGTATGAACTGCGAAGTGGTGTTTGTGATTAAGAAGAAAGAAAGTTATTACGAACTTTGAATTCTGAATACTCAAGTTAAGAACAATTTAAGAAGTAGAGACTTCTAAAGAAGAAGAAGTCAGTGATCAATGTACGAACTGCAAAGTGATGTTTGTGATTGAGAAGAAATAAAGTTACTATTTGGAAAGTTAAGAAGAAAGTTAAGAAAGTTGTTAGTTATTTGAATTCTGAATACTCAAGTTAAGAACAATTTAAGAAGAAGAAGTCAGTGATCAATGTACGAACTGTGAAGTGATGTTTGTGATTAAGAAGAAAGAAAGTTATTACCAACATTGAATTCTGAATACTCAAGTTAAGAACAGTTTAAGAAGTAGAGACGTCTTAAGAAGAAGAAGTCAGTGATCAATGTATTAACTGCGAAGTGATGTTGGCGATTAAGAAGAAAGAAAGTTGTTACGAACTTTGAATTCCGAATACTGAAGACTGAACGAGGAGGGACAGGGAACCAGGGGACCAGCACCGTGGTGAGAAAAGCGGGGAACGGAGCGCCGCAACGATAGATAAGTTTTAGCATAAAGAAGCTATAGCATTAAGAATTGTCGGTAGGTATTAGATCAGTAACCCGTCACTTAGTTAGCGTGAGTAAATAACCAGATAGGTTTAGCCAGGGTGAAGCGCATGTTAGGTTAAGTGAACTCTGTAAAAATTGTGAAAGTCTGGTATTATAGTAAAGGAGATTCTCTCTAACACAAGCACGGTGTCCTATTTCGCTTCCACCTTAACTACTCCTCTCTTGATCGGCACATCGGGGGTTTCTCGTTTTGACCGCGATCGGTGCCGGGTGACTCGCTCTAAAACGAGTGGCGCCTACCCACGACCTTTCTTCACAAGCTAAAGGCCGGGTGAGTCACCCTACCTCCGGATGTTCGGAGGCCATTGTCGTACGTAGATTTTTGCACGTGACGAAACACGGTCGCTGCAAATGTAAATATTTGCGAAAAATCTCATATTTCTTAATATGGAACTTGTTTTACCATAATACAACATCACAACATTTAGCACAACAAACCTTTCTAATTCAATTATTCACTATTTTACAATAAACTCAAAAATTTCTTAAGCAAATTTCACTGTTACACTAAATTAAAATTCGATTTCCAAATCGACAATTTACGCCGTGCAAATATGACTGTCGAAACAAAACACTCTACATTGTATTTACAAGTGGTACAGAAAGCCATTCAAAGTATTTGTTTCATAAATTCTTGAGGCCTAGGCCAATAGAAATCGTGAATGGTGGTACAGAAATACCACTACACTAACCAAGCCTATATGAATCACCTCTGTACCACCGCAACACTAAGAAAAATCAAAAACTCTTACCAATCCTATGAAAAAACACTACCCACACCACAGTGTAGCCAATCAGTGGAAGATTAAGACACGTTGTACCACCAATTCTTCAGATGCCGGGTTTGCTCAGGAGGGAAAGGGTTCGGGGCATATGCGTCGCTCACGGACACTTTAGGTGAGCGGCAGGGCCATTTCTTAGTTGTGAATTCAATGACTGTATCCGTGGGTGAGGAAAATACTTCGAATAAATAACTAAGGGATCGAAATAACTCACATGATCAGTACCTGTGACTGAAGCAAAAACCCTATCTCGGCCGGTCTACTCACCTCCCGCTACAGCAAAATTTTGACTTGGGTTCGATATAGTTAAACTAAAAGTTGCTTGGCTTCCATTTTGTAAAAATGGTTTGCGTGATTTTACGCTCAGCAGGTTCTAGATAGACGCATCGTAAAACTTCAGTCAAAATTCGACGTTTGAGTGAAAAAAATATTGGGTTTTTGAGTTATATTTTTGTAAGTTTGTTCATAATGTTTATGTGTGCGTCACTGGCATATTTTCAATTAAATATCCAAAACCCTCTGTAGTAGTACAAGCCGTGAACCAGACATTATTACTATCACATTCATAGGGTCAAGTGAGGCCCATTGTCACACCGGAGAATATGAAATTTCATATGAAAAATGCACTTTTCATTGCGGGAGTTTTGAAAAACTCATATATTTTATAATAAAAATCAGTTTTTTACTAATATAATGAATATTTTTATTTCAGAAAATGAATAGAAATAAGATACTAATACTTGTATAGAAATAAGAATTAATATATATTTCGTATCGAAAACTAGAATAAAATGAAATTATATTGGAAAATGAATTCAGGTATACAAAAATTTAATAAGAAAAGAGCGTTGTTAACAAATTGACAACAAAGAGCAATCAAATATAGGAAAAATAAAACAATATAACGAGAAATTAACAAAAAATAATAAAAAAATTAAAATTATGATGTATAAAAATAAAATTTAAACAAATTTTATAAAAAATTTAATAAAAAACACATTTTAGTATATTTCAGGTAAAATATTATATATATCACAAAATATTTTTGACAATTTACATTTATAAACATTATAGTTGCATATTTTCACAATATCAGAATATAAAAATTATTTCTTGTTAGCAATTTACATGTTGCTTTAATTTATTTTATCTTCAAAACATCACAACAAATTATTATTTTATTAATTATTGTAATGTTGTTATTAATAATAATATTTTTTCACTATTTGAGTTTCATACACTGAATTAAATGAATATTTACGTTTGTTTTCCACCGAAACAAACAAATGTCAAAATTCATACCGCCGACAAAGTTCACTTTTATACACTTTTCGCGGGTTTTCCGATATGGAATTTATGTTATGTTAATCAAAAATACTTTAATGCTAGCACTCATTATAAATCTATACATAAAATACGCATTTTAAATACTAAAATTTCGTTAAATTCACGGACAAAACAAGAAACGTGATGAATTTTCCGTACTTCGCTACACGGAATATCGAGAGACGTCGGCCTCACATCACACATCAACAAAGCCTACTTCATGGCTCTTCAATACATGCAGAGGGTTTTTAAATATCCCATCTTATGGGAGGAAGTGCGTGTAACCATTTGAGAAACCAATTCATTGAAAGACGAACTAGAAATATTGTATGAATGAGTTTGTTTTTAAAACTGTATTGCATATACAAAGATAAAATTTTATATAACTCAAATGTGTGACATTGCCTTTAAGCACTCAAATGTGTGACAGTGCGGATCTTAAAAGATCTTAACATTTTCTCATACAAAATACTTTTTGTAAAAATTCTTTCATCTTTTGCCAACTGACCCTGGCCTTGTGTTTCAGAAATGCATATAGACACGCAATCGATTAAACGATCTAACTTTACTGGCTACAACATACAATTGACGGTGAGAAAATACAGGTTGTTTGAGTAAAATTCCTACTTTTTGAAACGTTTGCCCCTGGGATTTATTAATTGTCATCGCAAAAGCCAGAATGACGGGAAGTTGAGTTTTTTGAAAGGAAAAAGACAAAAATACGTCACACGTGTCAAAATACGTGTGTTTCGGAAAACTCCTGCTAAAATCTCACAATCCAAACAATTTTTTTTGCATTTGAACAAAACGAATAGATGTACCATTCCATTGACCAAGCAAATTATGCCCTGTACTCAAATGACGAATAAGTACAAGTATGCAATTTGGTTCTGAAAATAAATTTGTAGGATCGGGAGCCCACTTACATCAACTGAGTTTAAGAATTCTACTGGAAAATTATTTTGCTCTCTATTATCGTCACCTTAAGATGTTATCGGAACTCAAATATATTCGTTCCGTTCCGGGCAGACTGTTAAAGATTTCTGCATCGATGAAAGTGCAGTTTTCATATTTGGGTGCTAATATAACCGAATTGAGAATATCATAGACTTTATGGTTTCAGATACATTGCCATAAGTATCTGCAATCACGAAGTAGCTGCTAACTAAATGGGAAGGAATTTCAATAACATCTTGGCTGTAATCTGGAAATGTTGGTAAAGTTCCATTACCAAGAGATTTAAGAAATTTAACGAACTCAATCTCATGAGGTCAAGCTCTCATGTTTTGGGTAAAAGTTATTTTGTGGAATTTTGAAAATTCGGTATTTTGATAACCCTTATAAACATATTTGTACATAAATTTTAGACTGTGCCAAGAACTTCCACATTTAAGTGGTAATCAAATTTCGCTAAAAGATATGGATTTTAAGGAACAGCATAACGGTTTTCAACTCAACAGAGTGGCTACGAAAGTCAACTGTTATACCATGAACACGACGCATCTAACATAAGCTTGAGTTGTATTGTAAAAGTCCTTAGAGAAGTTTTTGCTGCATTTACCATCTCTCATACAGACGGGGATACGATTCAATAAACCACATGGACCGTGGATCATATGGTTTTTAACTAAATTATACAGTTGTGGGAAATACATATACATATATTGTAAATAAAATATACCTGGAATTTCCGTACAAACGTACCAACTTTCATTTCCTACCTTGTCTTTTTTCTCTAAATTGATGTTTTAAAGGTAAACTAAATTATAAAGTTGTGGGAAATACATATATATTGTAAATACAATATATCTGGAATTTCCGTACAAACGTACCAACTTTCATTTCCTACCTTGTCTTTTTTCTCTAAATTGATGTTTTAAAGGTAAACTAAATTATAAAGTTGTGGGAAATACATATATATTGTAAATACAATATATCTGGAATTTCCGTACAAACGTACCAACTTTCATTTCCTACCTTGTCTTTTTTCTCTAAATTGATGTTTTAAAAGTGTGCAGACAAAAGTTTGGAAATATGATATAATTTCAAATTTTGAATTTTTAACAGTTTTTTGCTCGTAGCGGCTAAATCAAGCATTCATTATTTTTCCATTTCCCAACTTTTGACCATATATCATATTTCTCTAAATTATGTTTTTAAATGTGGGTCCATACAAAAGTTGGGAAATATGATAAAATTCAGGCTTTCGCTCGCTTTTCATAAATATTCGTGAAAGTTAACCTCGCGTTTTCTAGAAATAACTGTAAAATTATGATTTTCCATATTGTTTTAAATAAAATTTGCATATATTTTTAGCAAGTTAGCAAAAAGCAATGGTATAAGTAACGATGGCTTTAAATTTGTCTGTGGTAATGCATCCATATTATTGTCTGTGGCCATATGTTCATTGTTTCGGCTTTTGTCTGGAGGAATGCAATTTTATTAGCCAAAGATTGCCTCCTTCCAGGCAAAAAGCAAAAGAATGAACATATGACTATTGTCTGTGATATGGCTGCATTTGCCGCTCACATTATCATTGACATAGATATTAGATTTGAGTGAAAAGAATGCATGTATTTGGCATAAATAGTTGGTTATTCAGTCGAAAGTATGATCTATGCAAATGATAATGTTAAATAAGTATGTTCTATATTTTGATTTTTTCGTAGAGGAACGCAATTATATTTTAATTCTTTTGGTTTGTGTCCCCAGTAGAAGATTGATCCATTTGATTCGATTTTCGACTAATTTAGTACTTGCCATTTATCGGGGACAAAAACCAAAAAATCACATATAGTTGCATACTTCCAGGCAAAAAGCAAAACAATCACACGCATACATTCTTCCCAAAAGCATCTTCAACGTGTGCCCAATTCACACATACTATCCCATTGAATTTTTTAATTTCAATTTAAAATTAAACTAACTTATAATTAAATATAAGAAAAAAATTGGGTGGCGCACATAGAGGAAGAACTAATCTTTCGAATGGTATAATTTTTATCCCGGTAAGTCCACCTGGTTTCCTGTAAAAGGGATAGCAAAAAAACGTGTCGCCTATTTATGTCAAGATTTTTTTTCATAAGGATTCAATATAAAAGTTTGTTCAATTCTTCAGGTTTTATTCATGCTATTTTTGTGAGTGTGCAAAGTTTCGACTTCTGGAACCAAACATAGAAGCCGTATTTTTTTGGTAATCGCTATCGAGAGTTTTTAAGAAATTGTAAGTTTTTGGAATTTAAAAAATTGAGGTTCGCGGCAAGGAAAATTAACCATGCCGCCATCTGGATATTAAAAGCTGGACTATTTATCCAGCGGAGTTAATTAAACCCAGTTATTATTGAGAGCTAATTTGATCTGGATAAATGTATGGGATTTGACACTTCTGCTCTAATGGAGCGACCAAAAGAATACGGATAGAATATGCTTATTCGTGAGGTACTCTCCGAAGGTATTCTTGAACTTCTTAATTGTTCTAAACTTTAGGGACAGCTTATGAAATAGGAATTGAGAACCAGTAAATTATTGGTAGACCTACATTTCTGATGATGTTGGCAGTCCTTATCAATTTATAACTAATTTTCTTCTCAAGTAATGACTTTAGAAGACTTGAACTATAAATCATATCATATTGAGTTTGTTTTCAAAACTAATGTTCAGATTTAAGGATTAAATTGTGTATAATTATAATGTTTTGCACTGAAAATGGGTCATATCGAGTGATCCCTTGATATTCATCGAGATGGGTACAAAAATTTCGCCTTTTTCATTATACAATTCTCTGTAACACCATACTGTGTTAGAGATTCAGCGGATGATCGATTCCTACCTTTCGTCGTTTTCATATAATACTTCCGAAATAATTCGCTTGACAGGTGCAGGTAATTCAACACTTCAGACAATTTTTGTAAGTAATGTACCACCAAAAAATAAAGTTTGTATATGTTTGTCAACTCTGAATCCAGGTGCTGTATTTTGCTCTCTTGCCACAAAACTTGTGGAGGGCATACGTTTCCAGAAAAGCTCACGTTCGTCGACATAAAAAATTTGCTGCGGACTATATCGTCCTTCCAAGATTATCTGCTTAAATTTTGAAGGATGAATTCATCAGCAGCTTTCGAATCCGCACTAGCAGGTTCCTCGGTTAATTTTAGGCTGTTAATTGGAACCTTTTCTTGAACCTCTCGCACCAACGGTTACTAGCGTTGAATGTTTGTCCTATTTCTTCTTCGCTCGCTTCTAGTTTAAGATCACTTGAATTGGCTTTTTCTTGTATAATACGTGTAGAGTGTAATTACAGTGTAGTTTTGTCATTTAAATCAGTAAACTTTAGTAACCACTTCAAAAGATTTCGGACCTCTGACAGCTCAACTTCCACGTATTTAAGCCGCATTTCTGTGAATCGTTCTAATGTTTGCAAGTAGCATTGCCAATGTGGAAGTAATAACATGAGTTTTGTCTGTTATGGAAAAAAAAATTCACATGACATTCCACTTTTTTCATAACGAGGGACCGAGGAGTGCTTTGAGAAGAGTTAAGATCACTCGTCCCCTTTAAAAGAAAATCACTATAGTTTTGGTTAAATTTTCTTTTCTTTATTGAAATCCTTATAGGCTATTTATCTTCACGTTCATATTTTAATTTTTAGTTCTATAGCACTTAGTGAATTTTAAAATTAGTTTCATTTGCAAATGACGTAAAAAAATTCAATTTATAATTACATATTTTCATTTTTAAAGTACAAATTCGACTCTACGTTCTACATCATTTATTTCATTTTACACTGTTCTATCTTAAAGAAATATTTTTTTTTCATATATTTGTAAAGAACTCATTTTAAAAATTCTATTTATAATCACATAATTGTATTTTAAACTCAATAATTTTGATTTTTGATTCTACGCTTTACTGAACAGCACGAAGTCCTCTTCAAAAACTGACTGCTCTGGTCCCCCAAAAATCGCACGCTTACATCCTTCGTTTTCAAAGAACTCGAAAATACGGCATCCAAATCCATGAAAGACTAATTGATCTTTCATGAATTAATATGTTGACAATGTGGAATGAATTTATATGTTGACAATTTGGTTCCCAGGGTATCAATATGAATTATAAATAATCGCACGAAAGACCAATTCTTGGGCTATCAATGCAACTCGTGTCCTTATTGTCCCTGGGAACAACAGAAGGGAACAACGAGACAACGAAATGTCAGAACGGGATCCGTGATAATAAAATTGTTTTGTAGACAGATTGGGAAAATCCCGTTCTGCCACGCGCGTGTGTCACAGAATAGTAATTAAATTTAATTTTAATTTTATTTTTTAAATTTTTCGTTTTTAATTTAAATGTTTTTTTTTTACATTCTTATACAATTTTTTTTTGTTTTTGAAAATATATTTTCATAACACTCCATCGCCCGAGGGGAAACAAAATTTATATTTTTTTGAGAGGAAAAAATTAGAAATTTTGTTTTGGGTAAGTCGTGCGTGCCGTTTACAATGTATTTTTACAATATTTATTTATATTTATTCTTATATCAATGTTTATCTATGGCTATGTATATGTTATTTACTATCTATGTTTATGTACATATTTGAGTCGGTAGGTGGGATCCTTTTATTCTTTTTCGTTAAATGATTTTGACGGGATAACGTCTTATGAATCGATGGCCGGCTGCACAAATGAAAAATCGTGACTCATTGTCACGTTCCGCCTGAGCTGAGCGGACGAATGAGAGATTCGTACATTAGTTTGGACTCATGAGAGATTCTTGAATCCACACTAATGCACGTATGAACGAATCTCTCATGAATCCCGTCTCATACGCGTATAGTTTGGATTCATGGGAGATTCGTTCATACGCGTATTAGTGTGGATTCAAGAATCTCTCATGAATCCAAACTAATACGCGTATGAGATTGGATTCATGCGAGAGTCGTTCATACGCGCATTAGTGTGGATTCAAGAATCTCTCATGAATCCAAACTAATACGCGTATGAGATTGGATTCATGAGAGATTCGTTCATACGCATAATAGTGTGGATTCAAGAATCTCTCATGAATCCAAACTAATCCTCGTATGAGATTGGGCTCATGAGAGATTCGTTCATGCGCATATTAGTGTGGATTCAAGAATGTCTCTTGAATCCAAACTAATACGCGTATGTACGAATAAATAAATTGTTAATACATAGCATTGTTACTTATAATATAATTAATCTGCATAATTTAAGTAAAAAAATTTATTGAATAAATTTACATTTTCAATTAGCTCCTTCTTTTTATTATACAAAATAATGATAATTCAGTGAAAATAATTCAATTCAATTCATAAAAGTAGGCAATTTTTCATCAATGCTTTCTTATGACGTTATCACGTAAAATTATCGTCCGTAAACCGACTTTACAGACAACCAATGTTTTAATCGTTTCTTTCAGTTCTAAGAGTTTTTTTTTTGTAATTTGTAACTTATTAATTATGTATTGGTGTAATTATGTGACAACTAAACAAATAGTGTGTGTTAATAGAGATGGGTTTTGAGATTGAGTTTTCGAATGGTTTAGTGTATATACATATATGTTTATTTGAGACTGAGGATACTTATTGTGAACTGACAAGGTCTTAAATGTTTAGGTTGTATTTGGCTCTGAAATAAATATGCGAACCCATTCACAATAGTTCCAAAATTTTAAGACCTGCGGGGAAATTGATTGGGAATACCATTTCAATTAAAATACTTAAGATATGAAATGAACACGCACTGAATCTGTTATCAATTAGTAGCATGTACTCAAAGTTTTAAAAGACTGCTGTCGATGACCTTAAAACACAAAAAAAATTTTGATCAAACAATGATTCATATAGCTTCGAAGCCGAGGAATTCGGATTCTAGAGTTTCATTCTCAGAAGTTTCAAGGAATAGAAAGAGAAAGGGAAAAAGAAGAAAAGGGAGAAAAAAAAATAAAGAATAAGTCTAAAGTCAAAGATGCACAGCAGAACTTGCAAAGATGGATATAATTTGAACGGAAACACTCCAAATCTAGACATGAACGCCACAAAAATGTTGTGAATGATAAAAGTAAATTATGCACCTAATATATTCACACGAATAAAACGTAAACAGTTCTCATGCCAAGACGGAAGTTAACCCTAGTTCGTTTGGACACAAGTTATCATGTGTATCGAATCTTCTTCATGTTAGCGATACTGAAAGAGGGCTAACAAACTTTAATTTTATAGTCGAATGATAATTCTGCGAATGGTTAAAAAAAAGTGATCAAACGTGATACGGTGGGGATAAGGCACCATTTAATCATTGTCTAAAATGCCGAAAGAAGGTAAAGAAAACAATTTCTCAGGTGCTAGATAATTAGAAAAGGTGAATTCCAAAAATCTAAATATTCAATCCAAATCAAAGTTCCAATAAAAAAAAAATCTAAATTATCAATTCATAACATCCAAAAATTTAAAATCGAAATCAAAAATTGTAAATCCAAACATAAGTTCTAAAATTTCAAAACTAATCGAATCATGTTCTTTCTTATCCGAAAATGTTGAAGAGTGTTGAAGAAAGCCCAATCTGAGAATTATGAAAGTTCGAAAGAGAAGGAAGAAATGTGATTCGGATAAAAAAAAAATGTAGCGGTTATTTATTTTCGAAATATGGTTTTAGGTCATTATTATGAACCTTCTTCATTTTCTTACTAATTTTGATGGTCGTGTTTTCTTTTGAGTTGACTTGTATGACTGTATAACGACCAAGCCACATAGGTGGCAGTTTGCTTTCTTTCGTTCAGGCCTTTAATAGGACTCTATCCCGGATGTTGAAGTTTTTCCCTTTGGTTCCCTTGTCGTAGTATACTTTAGATTTTTGTTTTGATGTTAAAATAATATCTCTGGCTATTTTATGACTGAGTTGTAGGCGTGACCTTAATTCATTGACGTACCTGTTGTAGTTATAACAGACAAAGGAGAGTTTGTTAGATTACTGGGTACCTCAGATGGGAATCCGTATAATAGTTCGTGTGGGGAGAAAGTAGTACTGGAATGTGGAGTTGTATTATAGACGAACATAGCGTTTGGAGTCCCAAGTTCGAGGGTCTCTATCAGTATAGGGACATATGTATTCGATTAGCGTCCAGTGGCTTCGTTCCACAGCGCCATTGGTTTGATGGTGTTAAGGGGTAGCAGTTATTCTTCGTATTTTTAATAACTTTAAAACTTCGGCGAACATTCCCGCTATAAGGTTGGCTCCTTGATCCGTGAGTACGCTCTCTGGTGTTCCATGTCTACATACAATGTGTGTAACGAAGGCTTCTGCTAAGGTAGAGGATTCTGTGTTTTGTACTGGTATTGCTTCGGAAAACTTGGTGAGATCATCTTCAAAGGTGAGGATATACTTGCTTCCTGAATAAGAGATGGGAAGAGGTCCTACTAAATCGAGGTACACCTTTTCGAAGGGCTTGGAACTAACTCCAGGAATTTTCATGGGGATCTTGGGGTTTTTAGAGGCCTCATTAGCTTGGCAAACCGCGCAAGATTTGATGAAGTCAGCTGTGTCCTTGGACAATCCCTTCCAGTGAACTTGTCTCCTTATTCGTTGTATAGTCCTCCATACTCGTTGGTCGCCTCCCGAGGGTTACTCAAGGAAGTCTCGGACTACATGTTTGATTTCCTCGGTGGTATTGTGGATTTTGATTGAATCGATATAGAAGTTAATTTCAATTTGACTCCACTTCAGGATTCTTCGTGTAACGGTTTTTATGATCACTAGGGGAACACAATATGAACCCCGTAGGTCGCTTCGTTTAGCCGCTACGGGCAAAAAACCGTATAAAATTCAAATTTTTCCCGGAAAAGAACCCTTCAAACCGGAAGAAAATTGGTCAACTTGGGATTCAAAGTTGGGAAATTTAAAAAAAATGGGGGTCGGTCATACGTATGGACTCCGTAGGACGCTTCGTTTAGCCGCTAGGCAAAAAATCGTTAAAAATTCAAAATCTGAAAAGAACCCTTCAAACCGGAAGAAAATTAGTCAACTTGGGACTCCCGGAAACAATGATGTCCTACTATCTGAAATTCAAAAAAATATCTACCATTTTCCACCAATTTGAACAAATCTATCTTCTACGGGTTTAATGAACCAAAATTGTATTGAATAACTCGAGTTAAATTTGTAGAAAACAATTAAAACCGGCTCTACGGAAATACAGAGTGTCAAATCATAGAGAATTCTTGAGAGAGAGCTTTTGTTCCGATTTTCAAAAGCGAAAAGTAACGGTTCCCTAATACGCAAGTAAAGGTTGACGTTTTCGTATTCGAGATGGGCATAAGAAGATAAAATAAATCAATCCCCATTTCCTAATCGAAAACCACATGACATGAAGTCGCATCCATCTCCAGTATGAATCCATGGATGGATTTCATATCAAGAGAAAGTGTACTTTGCTTCTTAAGAAAAATAAATGAAGAGAGGTCGTGCAATCAACAAAATGCCGAAATGTTCTTTCGAATACGTCTCATATTTAAGAGAGAGGGAGTAACTGCTAACGATGCGATAATTGCACGATCTCTCTTCATTTATTGATCTTAAGCTTAAGCGCTAAAGTCGACTTTCTCTTGAAAAGTAAAACGTGAAAAATTTAAATCTTAAATATTTCCAAAAGTTTAAAACCAATTTTAAACTTTACATAAACACTCACCTGCCGGACAGTAATCTTCATGCCAAATTTTATTGAAATCAACTCGGCAGATTCCGAGTTTAGCCGCGACAAACATTTTCAAAAAGATATCTTTTTATATATTAAAGATTGCGGTTTGGGAAAAAATCATACCAGAACCAGCATGAGCTATAAGAAGAAAAATTTTGCAACCGTCATACTGGTAATAATTTGAAATTTACTGTAAAACTAAATCAATAGCGGATAGCTGCTGTTCACATGATAAATTATTACTGAACAAAATTTTCTAAATAGCTAATTATACGGTTATATGAATCATTTTCTGAAGAATTTCTTAAAAAGTCTTCAAACATGAACATTTTGAATTCATTCCACAAATCTAAAGCATTTGTAGGAACGTTCATACCACAAATAGGATATGGTAAACAACTCTCTTAACTGCTGAGAGAACTTACACTCTTTTACTTCTAATAAACATTCACGCCACTCTCCATCATTACATGCGATACCTCGTGCATGTGCAGCAGCTGAAAATATGGAGTGAATAATTTTCTCAACAGTACCCAAATCCTGATGGGACCTCGAACATGAAGCAAAATTAGTCTCAAATGAAACAGCTCAACATAAAACATAAAATAATCTAGCAATAGCTCTACTACTTCCTCTTTGAAGTTTTTTCCATTCCTTCCCTTTATTTACCCAAATATAATGTATCGGCGTCTCTGTATGTAGAAACTCGGACGAATCAATTCTGTTGATTTCATAGAATGAAGTCAATTTTGTTCTTCCGTGATTTTAAGAGCTTGCTGAACATTTCTTTCCATAAAGACTACATTTTGCCGGTGAGGCAAGTGACATTCAAGTCGAACTATAATATATTATGTGATTGGTAATGGATACTCCTTTATGCGCCAATTAGCTTCCGTAGATCCAACATAGTGACCGGACAAAAGGCTATCGATTTCATCCATATGAACTTTGCCCTCAACTTCAACACTAACTCTTCCAAGCTGTAATGAGGCAAAGTCGTATCCCTTATAAACATATTTGTACATATATTTCAGGCTCCTAACTGTGCCAAGAACTTCCACATTTAAATGGCAATAAAACGCTAAAAGATATGTATTTTAAGGAACAACATAACGGTTGTCAACAGAGTCGCCACGAAAGTCAACTGTCATACCATTAACACGACGCATCTAACATTGGCCTGATTTGTATTGTAAAAGTCCTTAGAAAAGCTTTTTCTGCATTTACCATCTCTCATACAGACGGGGATACGATTCAATAAACCACACGGGCCGTGGATCATAAGATTTTAAACTATATTATGAAGTTGTGGCAAATATATATTGTTAGTGAAATATGTGTGGAATTTCTTCACAAACAAAGAATTTTTTATTTCTTACCTTTTCATTTTTCTCTAAATTGAGGTGTTAATGTTGTGCAGTCGAAAGTTTGGATGTATGACATAATTCAGATTTTGCATTTTTAATAGTTTTCTGCTCGTAGCAGCTAAATAAAGCATTAGGGGTTTTATTTGTATGACCAACCCCCATTATTCATTTCATTTTCATTTCCCAACTTCCCAACTTTTGGCCATATATCATATTTCTCTAAATTATGTTTTTGAATGTGGTCCATAGAAAAGTTAGGAAATATGATAAAATTCAGACTTTCGCTCGCTTTCCATAACTATTCGTGAAAGTTAACCTCGCGTTTTTTAGAGATAACTGTAAAATTATGATTTTCCATATTTTTTAAAACAAAATTTGCATATATTTTATATAATTTGCATATATTAGTATGTTCTATATTATGTGCAAAAAATAATGGTATAAGTAAAAGATGGCTTTAAATTTGTCTGTGGTAATGCATCCATATTATTGTCTGTGGCCACATGTTCATTTTTTTGGCTTCTGTCTGGAAGAATGCAATTTTATTTCCAAAGATTGCCTTCTTCCAGGCAAAAAGCAAAAGAAAGAACATACGACTATTGTCTGTGATATGGCTGCATTTGCCCCTCACACTATCATTGGCATAGAAATTAGGTTTGATTGAAAAGAATGCACGTATTTGGAATAAATAGTAGGTTATTCAGTCGAACGTATGATCCATAGCAATGATAATGTTAAATAAGTATGTTCTATATTTTGATTTTTTCGTAGAGGAATGCAATTATATGTTAATTCTTTCGGTTTGTGTCGCCAGTAGAAGATTGATCCATTTGGATTGATCCATTTGGTGTATATGGGAGGTTGGTTTTGAGCCGTATCGATATTATAAGTGTCGGCGTTAGTGAAAGTCAGGTGGTCTCCTTCAAGAAGGAAATGACTGTTATATTTCCTGACTAATTCTCCAACGCTGTCCGACTCTTCGTTATTACAATGGTCCAACTTAACGAGTTCTAATAGTTTTTTAATTCTCCCTCTCGTTGGGTCATTATCGTAATTGGGCAGTGCTACGTCGAAGTCTTCCAAATTTTGGAAATCGAAATGGATCTCTTCTCATCGTAGGGTAACTTCCTTTTCGTTGTTGTTGAGAACAAGGATATCAAAAGACCCATGTATTGCTTTTTCAATTGTATTTCCCAATATAGCACCTGGCTGGATCTCTTGGTTGATGGTGACCTTTTCGGCTTCGACTTGGGTTGATACTGGCACTGAAATGACCATTTCAACCCGAGCTGGAATAGTGATAACGCCACTTGTCCTATCTAACAAGCAGGACGAGAAATTAGCTGCCTGGGTATACTTTCGTGGAATCTTTTCGATGCAGGTGTTTGGGCAAGAGTTTTCGGAACTGACCAATAAAGAAAAAGTTTTCGTTTCGTTGTTGATAGTAGCATTCGTCCTTTGGAGAAAATCGTGACCGAGTAAGCCGTCGTAATGCAAGGAGGACTCTTTACCAATGATGTCAAACGAGTGCTCTAGATGAGTAGATTCGTCTAGTAGCAACGTCCCCAAGACTAGGCTTTGGGTGGCGGTAGATTGGGAAAATAAGATAGTGACGTTATAGATTACGTCCTGGTTATATTTGCTTTCGGGAGTTAAGGAGGAGGATTTCAACAAACTTATCTCTGATCCGGTATCCAAGATTAATTGCGTTTTGGGTGTTTTGCTTATTGTTAGGGGAAAGGCATTGGTAAGGTTTCGACGGTCAAGGTAAATGGATAGCTCTAGCGTCTTAATTTCTTTGAAAATTGAAGGGATTTTGTTAGGAATATGTCGATCTTTGGTTGCTTTAGCGGTGACTGGCTGACAATTCGTCTCCGCATTTACAAGTTTTTTTGTTCGGTAGGAGATTCAGTACGGAATAGATAGATAGATAGATATTAGTTTATTATGTGTACAATTTGTACAAACAAAAATTATGCATATTGTATAATATAGTACAAGCTAAACTGAAGTTTGCTGAAATATCCAGCACAGTTAACGGGAGAATTTAAAAGCATATAACGGTTCTAACTATTATAAAACTAACTCATCTTAAATGTAAATGCAAAAAGCTAATTAATACTATATACATGGTAAAATCAAAATAGTAAGCATAAAGTAAAAAAAATTAGGAAAAAGGTACGGCAATAAAGTGACAAGTACAAAAATTATTTAAAGAAATTAAAAGTAAAAAACGATTTAAAAGTAATTAAAAGAAAGAAAGCAAACACAAGCAATTAGGATGTAAATGTGAAATACGCCTTTGCCTCTGAAAAACCATCATCATCAGCGTTGCTTGAAGAGCCACAGCTCATTGTCCGTCAGCATGCCAGCGAGAGAGAAACCATGTCCTAACGAAAATCGCTACGACAGATGGGGTTGGTCTGATTCTAAAGAGACAAAACGTGCATATAATCGTTTCTTGAAAGTCCATTGTGTATCACACCTCCTTATCAGAGGCGGTATGGAGTTCCACAGATACGAAGATGTTACGTAAAACGAATTTTGTAGGAACTCCTTCCTGAACGGTGGTATGCATAGCGGTGGTTTGGGTCCTCGCGCAGGTCTTACGCTTTCGTTAGCAATATAGCGAGTATAGAGATATGCTGGAGTTTTGGTTGCTAGGATGCGATACAATAATGAGACACTAAAGTGGTCCCGTCTCCTCTTCGTACTGAGCCATCCAAGTGATAAGCGGTATTTTGTTATGTGCTCTCGTTTCCTAATGCCATAGAAAGAAGTGTAAGTGTGTAGTGTTTTCCTAAGCCGTGCATGGAACTTCATTATGTCAACATAATACTGCAGTTTTTCAAGCGGGAAAGTGACATACAGTTGCAGATCGTCTGCATACATTAAGTGTTGGACGCAGGAGTCAAAACCATGACTTATGTCAGCAACATATATTGCAAACTATAGTGGTCCGAGCACAGAGCCTTGAGGTACACCTTTGTTCAACTAGGCAAAGGACGAACGTGCACAGTTATGAAAATAAATTTTCATCCCAAAAAAAAAAAAAAAAATTGAAAATTTTAAATTTTACTTCACAAAAATTAAAATCGAAAATTAAATTGTCACCCTGTGACAAGCGCGCGTGGCGGAACGGGATCTTAAAAATCTGCATGCAAAAGGAATTTCTATTATTGCAGATCCCGTTCTGCCTATCTATTGATGCCACTGATACTCTGGCAACAAACGAACCATCTGTTATTCCCAGAGACATCCGCCCCTTTGAATGCACGAGGGATCGATTCAACAATTGATTTCAAAATCAACCTTGATGAATTGATCTTTCGTGCATTGTGACCAAACTCAATTGATTCCGTGGGAATCAGTTGAGTTGGACAATGGTCACCTCCAGGTCCATGAAAGAGCAATGAAATTTAAAAAGAAAGAATTGGTCTTTCATGGATTGGAGCTCCGTTGTCCGGTCATTGTCTTCGGCAGAATAAAAACTGCAGGATTTTGGCCCAAAAGTCAGTCGATTTTGGAAGGGGACGTCGTGCTGTCCGGTAGAAGAATTCATAATTTTAAAGTGATGTAAAACAAATTGTTAAACCTAAAACTTAGTTCAAAAATTAAAACAGGATTATTAATATGAAGAATTTAGAAATAAATCCTAAGACTATGAAGCTAGAATTAAAAATCTGATGTGATGTAAGATAAATTGTTAAACCTAAGCCCTAGTTTAAAAATTCGAATCAAGATAATTAATTTGAATAAATGAAAACAAAAATCTTAAGACTATGAAACCAGAATTAAAAATTTAAAGTGATGTAAAATAAATTGTTAAATCTAAAACTTAATTCAAAAATGAGAACAAGATTATTAATATAAAGAAATTAGAAATAAATCGTAAGACTATGTAACCAGAATTAAAATTTTGAAAAAATTAAGTTTAAAAAAATAAAAACTAGTTTAAAAAAATTCGAAACAAGATAATTAATTTTAAGAAAATTATAAATAAATCTTAAGACTATGAAACCAGAATTAAAAATTTAAAGTGATGTAAAATAAATTGTTAAACCTAAAACTTAATTCAAAAATTAGAACAATATTATTAATATGAAGAAATTAGAAATAAATTCTAAGATTATGAAACCAGAATTAAAATTTTGAAGTGATGGAAATTAAAATGTTAAACCTAAGACCTAGTTTAAAAATTCGAAACAAGATAATTAATTTAAAGACTATGGAAAATACGTCTAGAGATTTATCTAAATATATGTAGACCAAAAATTGTTTAATATAAATAAAGTAATAAAGTACTAATTACTGTGACTAATTATTCTATGAAGGGTGGAGGGATCTTACACCAAGCACTCCTCGAGCCTTTGTTGTGAACAAAGAGATTGCGAAAATCACACTGGAGCCCAGTACGGGAAGTATGTATAGGAGAGTATCCTTCTTGGTTTCCTTGGTTCGCTGTATTTTCTACAGAAGATTTGCGAGGTCGGAACCTGGAATTATTGTACTCTCTTGTTCTGCATTCATGGATTTTGTGTCCCGTCCCTTTAATAAATCTGCAGAAGGAGGATATCTTGTTAACAAAAGTTGCGTAGTTATGGTGTGGGGGACACGTATTGCTTGGGGCAGGAATTGTTCGATTCCCTTGAGAGCATTGTGGTGCTATATGTCGGGGTTTTCTACATTTGTAGCAGGTTGGCGGAGGTCTTTGGGGCTGTGGTCGATTAGGGTTGGTTGATCCTCTGGCAAATTCATTTCGGTTCGACTGGCTCTCTGGTTTTGCTTCTATCCTAAAAGCATGTTCCAGTACATGGTTCGTGAGATGGTTAAGTTTCTTTTGCCAGATAAACCTTAGCCAGCATCTGGAGTTGACCATTTAATAGGCCATCCTCGAGAGCTCTTACGGGTTGAGTTTCATTGTTGTTGAGTATAGAATTTAAGAGGATGTCGTCTCTGGTGTAAGACCTGGACGCTTCTTTTAAGAGAGAGAGATTAGAATTGATTCGGTGTACGAAATCTCTAGTAGGTTCTCTGGGTTTCTGGCGTATCTGATTTAACTGATTTTGGAGGGTAAATCGTGAGAGTTTGGTTTCAAACTTATTGCAAAGTGCCTCAAGTCCGTTCCAAGAGTAGTCTTGATGATACCTAAATACCTCATATGTACTTCCAGACAATTTCTTCTTTATGACGCTCATGAAGAGTCTATGGTCAGCTTCACACTGGACAGTATTATAGACGTCCTCGGAACAAGAGATAAATTTGTGCAAATTTTTAGATTCACCTTGAAATTCGGGGATAAGACTTTGTGCGTGGGGCAACGAGAAGGATGACACGAATTTAGTTTGTTTTTCGGTAACAGAGGTATTTCTTAGGCGACCAGATGGGGTGACATCGTCGACGAATTCCATTAGGCGATCTATGGCATTGTCATGTTTAGTTTTCGTAGATTCGAAAGTTCGAGAAGAAAAATATTCTAGATTTTCGTCTTCCGGGACGGAATCCCTTACCAAGTCGAAGTGAGTGTCCTTGAAGGGTCTATTTTGATCGAGAAGACTGACTTTTCGATTTATTACGGACTGGTTTGCTCCCACCAGGCTTCGCGTAAGGACACTGTCTGCCAACCGCAATAATTGTTTGCTCCGTTCGGTTTGTATTCTGAGTAAGTTTAGATGTTGGGGCTGACATACTAAAGGAATGATCGATAGGGGATAGTATTTCCCCTTGATGGTCATTAGAGACCATAGTGGCTGAGCTAAGATTGTTGATGGGCGAGGCAACGATAGCTCGGGATCCGACTTCTTCGGTGCCTTTTCCTTGTTGTTCGTCGGTGAGAATTAAAATCTCTATTCTTCTATTTATGCCTTCCTTGGTAGATTTGACCCAGTCTCTAGTGCTGTCAAAGCACCGAAGTATGGTATACTCGTCCAGAGGGTTGAATCTAGGCTGACCCTTTATCTTGGAGTCGTTCTCACAAAAACGGCCCCACAAGTCGGAAAAGGTTTTCAATTTGTTAGATAGTATTCTAGTGGATTCGGTTTCAGGGATAGATATGTGTAACTTTTTTATTTCCCTTGTGAGGCCTTGTTGCGCTTTACAGAGGTTGTTATATCCATTATCGGTCATTGCGCGGGAAAATACGCAATGGTAAGGGCAGGTCAAAAATAGATAGATAAACTAAGTATATTATTCCAATTCTTAGAGTTCTTCTGTTCTTAGGGAGTAAATTGTTTAATTTAATGGAGGAACCGGATGGCTAGCAACCTGAAGGATCATAAACATCGCTACGTGACATCTACTCGGATAAGTGTCGGTAAATTCGATTCGAAATGAGTTTCCGTTTAAGTGGACCTCTAATTGTAACCAATCGACGATCTTTTCCAGGGCAATGGTTACCTTTTGTTGGTCCACGAGGGGTAGTTTAGCCACGTATTTACGAACCTTCTTAGAAGTTTCGTATAAGAAATTAGTGTTATGTACGACAATGACCATATTATAGATTTAGAGATAACTAACGATAATCTTCAAATCAGACCACTTTTTATGACGAAAACGCAATAAGAGAATATTAAGGCCGAAAGAGAAGAATATAATACGATATTGTAGTTAAATTAAAGTCGAAGGTGTAAAATTTGGAGAGACAATTTGGATGATTAAGGACTAAGGAGTGAAATAAATGAACTTGAGCAAAAATGAATTATAAAAGCTTATATGATTCCAAACTAAGTTATTTCTCAAGACATTTCACGGCATAAACAAACACGCATACCTCGTAAGATGAATTATTTGTTTTGAACTTAAGAAGTTGTTCTCGTGGTATCATTGGCAACCATTGGGTTATTATTGTAAGTTCTTGTCAACATTAGTGTTTCACGTTTTTCTTATAAAAAGGAAAAACGTGTTTTTTTAACAAATTTGCAGAAAAAAAATTTAAAAAATATTGAAAAACTTCGGAATTCAGTAGTCTGTCTGTATCTATAAATTAAATGAGTGTCCATTACACATTCATAAAAAATTTCAGCATGATCTTTTCTTTACAGAAGGCGTCTTCTGAATGGCGGTTATTTCTGTCTGAAGTTTTCTATGAATTCAATAAATTATTGACACAAGGGAGACGCCCCCTGCTCGCTACGCTTTCCAACCCCTACCGTTGGCTACGCTCACTCTAATAGCTCGCGCATGGCGCTATACAGGGTGTCCAGAAAGTGATGGTCCAAACAGAACAGGGTGATAGAGGGGCTCAATATCTATCAGAATAACCTATATGTATGTTCTACGATTTCTAACGGTTTTCGCGATATTCCCAAGAAACAGTTTCTTAGAAATTTTTTGATTGTGCCTCTATAACGGACTAACCACCCTACATATGTATTTCAAATATTTTTACACCAATCGATAGAATAAACGACAGGCTTTCGTTTGATGTAAAATTGTCTTAATAAATTCTGTACTTAATAGAATTTTTTTATTTTAACTACAAAAAAAATTGATATTTTGAGAATTGCACAGCATTTAAAAAGGTCTAGTCAAAAATTTTCCAATAATAAAAATTTTTTTTTTGGTATCAAAAAAACTTTAGCAATTAATCTTCGTTCAGATGAGATATGAATCATTGGTATCGGATCTTTAAGCTGAAAGCTATTGGCAAAAAACCGTGCACAGGTCATGACAAACTTCACAAAGTTTTTATTAAATTTTTCAAATAATTTTCTTATAATAAATGTTCGAAGCTTCTTCCTCCGACTTGGATACATAAAAAGCACCTTCGCATGAAATTTCTCTTGAGGCTTCGTAGGGCCCTTTGATTATTTTTTATCACTTCGGTGGCGGTTTCAATTTTCCTGCGTAGTTCTTCAACAGAGGCTACTTCCCTCTCGTAAACAAGCTCTTTGAAATAACCCCATAAAAAAAGTCTATGGGGTTTAGGTCTGGTGATCGCGGTGGCCACTGAATCGGTCCTCCACGTCCGATCCATCTCCGAGTATAGTTACAATCGAGATATTCTCTCACTTGTTGACTTTAGTGAGCAGGTGCTCCGTCATGTTGGAACCACATTCTGCGTCGTAATTGTAAGGGAACTTCCTCCATAAGTTCTCCGAGCTCATGCTGCAAAAAGTCCAAATAATTTTGCGCAACCACCCTTTCTGGCATTTGAAATGGCCCAATCAACATACCCCCTATTATACCCGACCACAAATTTATGCCAAATCGGTGTTGAAAGCGGTCCCTCCGTACTTGACGAGGATTTTCGATGGCCCAAGAGTGCAGATTATGGATATTAAAAACTGCAACTCTTTTGACCGTGCACTCATCAGTCCACAAAATTCTATCAAAGAAGTTGGGGTCTTCTCGCATTTCGCTTAATACTTTTCGGCAAAATGTGACCCTTTTCCCGTAATCTGCTGGTAAGAGAGCATGTACTCGCTGCACATGAAAAGGATGCATTTCATTTCGCTTGAGAACAACGTGTACTGTCGACCTCGGCACGCCTATTCTCCTCGAAATTCGACGAACGCTAGTTGATGGGTCCCGCTCAATGTCTTCCATGACATCCTCTGTAATATCCTCCGTGGCACGTGGCCGTCCAACACGACTCGCACTACCGGGCATCCGACCTTCCGTGTAGGCATTATGGAAACGGATGATTAATCTATGGTCAGGAAAATGTCGCCGGCTATTAAGATCACGCTCACGAAATTTACGTGCTGCTTCTCTAGCATTTCCATTGCAAAAACCATAAAGGAAATGCATCTCTGCATAATCGCGTGACGTAAACATTTCACGCAGAATTAAACTTCTTTGTTGTTTGTTCTTTGTTTGATGTTGCGAAATGAGATAATAATTCCTTACCAATACCGTTAAGTTCAATGACTTCCTAATAATTTCAAGGCGATTAACATTTAAGCCTATTAGAAATAGTTGTCCTTTGAAAAAAAACTTTGTGAAAATTTTGAGTGTTTATCATGACCTATGCACAGTTTTTTGCCAATATCTTTCGGCTTAAAGATCCGATACCAATGATTCATATCTCATCTAAACGAGAATTAACTGTTCAAGTTTTTCTGATACCAAAAAAAAAAATTTATTATTGGAAAATTTTTGACTATACCTTTTTAAATGCTGTGCGATTCTCAAAATACCAATTTTTTTTTGTAGTAAAAATAAAAAAATTCTATTAAGTACAGAATTTATTAAGACAATTTTACATCAAACGAAAGCCTGTCGTTTTTTCTATCGATTGGTGTAAAAATATTTGAAATATGTAGAGTGGTTAGCCCGTTATAGAGGCACAAACAAAAAATTTCTAAAAAACAGTTTTCTGGGAATATCGCGAAAACCGTTAGAAATCGTAGAACATACATGTAGGTTATTCCGATAGATATTGAGCCCCTCTATCACCCTGTTCAGTTTGGACCATCACTTTCTGGACACCCTGTATATATTTTATATAGTAGCATTGTAAGTAAAGGGGTGATTAAGTTCAGACTTTAGTAGCAATTATTTCAGCTCGTTTTGCACGTCATAGTACATCTATTTTGAATAAGGCCCTATCTATAATTACGGGTGCGGTTACGGATCTTAAAAGATCTTAAAATTTTCATACAAAATCTCATACAAAATACTTTTTGTAAAAATTCTCTCATCTCCTGCGAAATAACCTTGGTCTTGTATTTCAGAAATATAGACAAGCAATCGCTCAAAAGATCTAGCTCTACTGGCTACAACATACAATTGACGGTGAGAAAATACAGGTTGTTTGAGTGAGATTCCTACTTTTTGAAACGTTTGCCCCTGGGATTTATAAATTCGCAGAAGTAGAAGCCATAATGACGGGAAATTATGTTTTTTGAAAGGAAAAATACAGAGGTGTACTTGTTTAGTTAAGGTGTATTTGTGGTGTCAAAATACGCGTGTTTCGAAAAACTCCTGCTAAAATCTCACAATTCACAATAAATCTCCCAAACAATTTTTTTGCATTTGAACTAAACGAAAAGGTGTGCCATTGACCAAGCAAGTCATACCCGGTACTGAAATTACGAATAAGTAAAAGTATGGAATTTGGGTTTGAAAATAAATTTGTGGGATCGGGAACCCACTTACATCAACTGAGATTAAAAATTCTACTGGACAATTATTTTGCTCTCTATAATCATCACTAAAGATTTTATTCTTATTTTTATAAATTCATCAACTAAGTTTAAAAATTCTACTGGACAATTATTTTGCTCTCTATAATCATCACTCAAGATTTTATTCAAACTCAAATATATTCGTTCCTTTCCGGACGGACTGTTAAAAACGTCTGCATCGATGAAAGTGAAGTCTTCATATTTGGGTGCTAATATATCCCAATTGAGAATATCGTTAGACTTTATGGTTTCAGATACATTGCCATAAGTATCTGCAACCATGAAGTTGCTGCTAGCTAAATGGGAAGGAATTTCAATAACACCTTGGCTCTAATCTGGAAATGTGGTTAAAGTTCCATTAGCAAGAGATTTAAGAAATTCAACGAATTCAATCTCATGAGGTGAAACTATCATGTTTTGGGTAAAAGTTATTTTGTAGAATTGATAACTGGCAACATTCATCAAAAAATCTTCACAGAGTTAAAGAGCCTTACCTCCCCAAAGTATAGTGTAAGTACCTACCGAATGAATCGTTTAAAATATGGTAAATTAATTTGAGAGCATTAATTTCTGACTTCATGAACTGTGCTTGGCCACTGTTTACAGAAAGCTTTGATACGGAATTCTCTAAAATCGGTACAGGTATTTTGAAAACGTTGGGAAAAGTGCGACTTTGAATCAAAAGAGTGGATGCAATGCCACTGAAACCGCACCCAATACAGTGGATTTCCAAAGATTTGAATTTATGAAGAATTGTGGGTTGGGCAAAAGTCTTACCAGAACCAACATGCGCTGTAAGACAAAAAATTTAGCAACCGTAATACTGGTAATAATTTAAAATTTACTGTAAAACTAAATCAATAGCGGATCGCTGCACTTTGGCACATTTCGTCAAAAATTGTTTGTTCTCCTTCTGAATCTGCATTTACAGCTCCTATAATAGCTGATAAAGATTGAGGTGTTGGAAGGTCTAGCTGTTCACAAGACAAATTATTAAAGAAAAACACATGGACCCAGAATCATATGGTTTTTAACTAAATTAAGAAGTTGTGGGAAATTTATATTGTAAATAGAATCTATCTGGAATTTCCGTACAAACAATCAAACTTTTATTTCCTATCTTTTATTTTTTCTCTAAATTGCAGTTTTAGAGGTGTGCAGACAAAAGTTTGGATATATGACTTAATTTCAGGTTTTGAATTTTTAACAGTTTTTTGCTTAATCAAGCATTCTGTGGGATTTATATGTATGACCAACCCCCATTATTTTTTCATTTCCCAATTTTTTGCCCTATATCATATTTCTCTAAATTATGTTTTTAAATGTGGGTCCATAAAATGTTAGGAAATATGATAAATTTCACATTTTCTCTCGTTTTCCGGAAAGATTTGTGAAAGTTAATCTCGCGTTTTCTAGAAATAACTGTAAAATTAGTGATTTTTCATATATTTTGAAAATACTAATACATACAAAAAAAACTCCATTTGAATGCTGGATTGCGAGATACGTAATATAATTGATGGGGTCTATTCTGGCCGTTCATAGCAGATTCTGCTATTTTGATAATCTGCTATTTCCCATGACATTGTTGTTGCCCTTCGTAACTTAACGAAACTGGCTTAAATTTGTATTCTGTGTGAAAAAATAGCAGAAAAATATGCTATAATTTTTTTATAAATCTACTATCATAGCAGGCTCTGATTTAGCTGACTTTATGCTAAAGTTTTCTACTATCTATAGAAAAGTAAATAAATTCATACTTAAATGATAAAATTTCATGTATTTTGTTAAATTTGCAGATTTTAAGAAATTTTCCTTCCATTGTTGCCATGTTTCAGGACTTTTACTATTTTTGCAGATAAAAAACAGAAAGTCTCTGGAGTAGAATTTATCTTCGTCTAGAAATAGTCTCTGAACCAGAATCCGTCTGCATCCACTTCGTGACGAACACTATGTTCATAATATGATATGATTTTTGTTTCAAAGTTATTTATTTTCAAATACAAACAACTATTTTTGAGAAATGTATAGTATTAGTATAGTATTTTTAACGAATTTATCCATATATGAAGTATCAAAATGTCTCTTCATTTTCTTATGGTTCTGGTTTGAGGTGGTCGTTTTGTGGGATATCATGATATAACCCGGCTTATTTTATGTGTCTTCCATTCCAAAAACATAATCAAATCACTATGTTTTTGCGGTGGTCCTTATGCTGTCGACTTTTCCACAACCCAAAGAGCCCTCTCTGTTTTGGTGATTACGAATTGGCCAAATCTTTCACTAAATGCACCCAAATTAAATATCTTCGTGCTTATATTGACGCCTTTACTATCAAATTGATTGAATTCCTTGAGTTGATGCTCTAGGTATACTTGAAGTTCCTTAAAAATAACTGTTCCTTAAATATTTTGTTGCACCAGCAAACAAACTTATTTGGGTACTTTACCAAAATTCAATACCAGAAAACTGTTGTTTTGCATTAAATATTTATCAAAAGTGTCTCTTAATTTATGAATTTAACAAATATTTTTCTTATTAACACATTTTTCGCGCCAAAAAGGTATTTGAACATATAGTTTATTACATTTTAGGTGTTTGTTTACACTTTCAGCCGTCAAAGATAGCAGATTTTGCATAAAGTAATTTGCGAAATTGAATTCATAGCAGATTCGAAAATAATTGGTAGCCAGAATCCCAACTTATCGAAACTCTGCTACGAACCAAATCTGCTATCGTTCGTAGCAGAAAAATCTGCTATTTTACAAATTTCGCCAGAACAGGCCCCAATATAAGTAACATACATATATGTCTATATAATAATAATATACGTAATATTAATTCCAAATGCAGCGATATGATTGTCTATGGCCATATGTTCATTCTTTAGGTTTTTTTCTAGAAGAATGCAATCGTGTGTTGATTGGTTTGGTGTGTGTCCCCAATACGTGCACGGTGGTGCTCTTCCTAAAAGTCAAACCACATGGATCAATCATATATTGGGTACACAAACCAAAACAAAGCAAATATGATTGCAGGCTTCCAGAGAAAAACCAAAACAATGAACGTATGGCGAGTTGTCAATCATATATCTGCATTTGCCATTAATATTACCTATGTCACATTATCATTGTCATAGATGATAGGTTTGATTTAAAAGAATGGCAGAAACGGTAGGTTATTCACTCAAATGTATCATCTATGGGAATCATAATGTGAGATAAGTAATATGCAGCCATACGTTGATTGTTTTGGTTTGTGTCCCCGATTGATGATTGATCCATTTGGTTTGATTTTCGACTAATTAAGTACTTGCCATTTATTGGGGACACAAACCAAAACATCACATACAGTTGCATAGTTCCAGGAAAAAAGCAAAACAATGACACGCATACATTCTTCCCAAAAGCATCATCTACGCTATACGTGTGCTCAATTCACACACACTATCCCATTGAATTTTTCAATTTCAATTTAAAATTAAACTAATTTATAATTAAAGTGAGGAAAAAAAATTATGTGCTGCACATAGAGGAAAGAATAATCTTACGATTGGTGTAATTTTAATCCTGGTAAGTCAATCTGGTTTCCTGTAAAAGGGATAACAAATAAACCTGTCGCCTATTTATAAATAGGTGATATCTACATGTACACAAAAGATCGCGTTGAACACAATCTAAAAATTAGTTAGAACAAATGAAAGTTGGTAAAGAGTTTAATGATAATCAAGAGTTCAATAGCAATTAAGTTAAGTTTATAAGTTTTTTTTTTTAATATATTTTTAAGAAATTCTTAAAAAAGGATCCCCCTTCGTAATCTTTTACAAGTCAATTCTTCCTCTTATTACTATGAGAGCATATATATAAAAATAAAAAAAAAATATTGAATTCGTTTACGCTGACCTTATGTTTCTGGTTCTGGTTGATGCTGGATATAGCTGGGACTTGATCCTTGATATTTGCCGTCTTCCTTACATTGTCTTCCTGGATACACTGGATACACTGGATAACTGGATAATTGGATGCCATGAGTTGTAGCACCTCATCGCTGCCACCAAGTTTTTGTTATGGAAAAAAAAAATTCACATCACACTCCCCTTTTTTCATAACGGGGGACCGAGGAGTGCTTTCGGAAGGATTAAGATCACTCGTCCCCTTTAAGAGAAAATCACTATAGTTTTGGTTAAATTTACTTTTCTTTATTGAAATCTTTATAGGCAATTTGATTTCACGTTCATATTTTAATTTTTAGTTCTATAGCACTTAGTGAATTTTAAAATTAGTTTCATTTGCAAACGACGTAAAAAAATTCAATTTATAGTTACATATTTTCATTTTTAAAGTTCAAATTCGATTCTACGGTCTACATCACTTATTTCGTTTTACGTTTTACGTTTGTTCTATCTTAAAAGAATAATTTTTCATATATTTGTAAGGAAATCATTTTAAAAATTCTATTTATAATCACATAATTGTATTTTAAACTCAATAATTTTGATTTTTGATTCTACGTTTTACTGAACAGCACGAAGTCCTCTTCAAAAACTGACTGCTCTGGTCCCCCAAAATTCGCCCGCTTACATCCCTCGTTTTCAAAGAACTCGAAAAAACGGCATCCAAATCCATGAAAGACTAATTGATCTTTCATGGATATATATGTGGACAATGTGGACAATTTGGTTCTCAGGGTAGCAATAGGTCCCTGGGCACAACTAGGCAACGAGATGTCAGAACGGAAACCGTGATAAGACAAAGTTTTTGTAGACAGATTGGGAAAATCCCGTTCTGCCACCCGCGCGCGTCACATGGTGGTAATGAAATTTAGTTTTAATTTTAGTTTTTTAATTTTTCGTTTTTAATTTTAATTTTGTTTTTAAATATTTTTCTAAAATTTTTTTTTCGTGTTTGAAAATTTATTTTCATAGCATGTTTCCTTTAGTAAAACGATTAATAAATTCAAGTTTTATTGTTAGTGATGTCGCTTTCCTTCTCCTTTCTAATTTAGATATTTGGTCATCATTCAATCAAGCTCCACTCATGTGCAGATTTTATGAAAATAATGCTGTTCTGAAACAAATCTAAAGAAAGAACTATGCTTTCCGGAAAGAAATATTTGAATGTTAATCATGGGCGATAATTCTTCCTTCGAGGGTGGTGCATTTATTACGCATTTCCCACCACATCCTAGAATCCTTTTCTACGAATGCTGGAAATCCTCAGTCTTTCATCTGGCACGCCTTCGCTGATTGTTGAAACTCCAAATGTGACGTAATACACGTTGCCGCATTTGGTACGCAATCACAAAGTCAACCTTGGTAAAAATCAGTTCGGAAATGTTTCCGGTTGGGAGTTCCGAAAGATGACAGAATTCACGCCACATCTGGCAACTAATTCAAAATGACGGTATTGCGAGAAACGAAAAAAAAACAATATACACCGGCGAATTTCGGAATGCATAGTCAGCACCAGTGAATATAAACTTGAGAACCACAGATTTAACGACGTAAATTGAGGGAAAAAAACGCATATCTGAAAAAACAGTAATCGAGAGAACATACATATATCGAGGGTTCCCTGTAAGTGAAATAAATTATTTAAAATGTCCGTTTTCGTTCCGAAACGCCAGTGAAACCGTGAAGTCATGTTTTGGATTTAGTAAACCACATATGTACATAATATCTTTTGGACATTTACTTATTCAAAGATAATATAATAATTTCATACTTCTCACCATGTGTTATCAGCAAACAATGCTAATAGATAATCAAACTTGTAATTTGTACAGTACATTTTCAACCAAATTATTTCATAAACTTGGAACTGGAAGAAGGGTGGCTCGAAATGCCGTAACCTGAAATTTATCTTGTAAGAATTTCCTATACGTTATAAAATAGGAAGAGTTTGTGTCCCCACAGAAAGCGCAGTTATCTTAGGACATTTCAATAGCCAATTGTTAGCCACAACACTGTTACTGGACGTATTGATGAAATGGCGGATAATCTGAAGCAACAATCAAAGGCTGTCTGCATTATTTGACTATTTTACTATTGCCATCAGTGGAATAGCACGGAGTGTTCACTGTACGGAATCCTGCTTTAATGTACAATACACTTTAGTTATAAGAATTAAAATAAAATCTTAGTGTTCCAAAATTTATAGGGATTAAGCTCTTGTCATTACCCTTAATTCAAAATATTAATTTTAAGTCAGTTTAAGTTAGTTATAAATATGAATAGTTGATTTTAAAATATTATTAAAATAAATAATAGTTTCGTTAAATTCTAAAATTCGTTAAATTTTATTTTAAAATATGTTAGGGAATAAAACCCAACGTAATTGGTGACCCCTACTGGAGAAACATCTCCACATATGTAAGTGTCAACCAAAACTAAATAAATAGTTGAAAATCTAAAAAAGTAAGTGCAAAATCATTCAAATAAAAGCATAAGTGAGAAACTTATAGGTGCAAAACGAAACAATTATTGAAAATAATACAAAAATTTTGCGAAATTAGATACAGTTGTGAATATAATTCAAATAAAATAACATGACCGCAATGACATGAACTTTTCCAAAAATTATTAAAATAATAAATTATTAATAATAAAAATTGAAATATGTGATATGTGATGTGATGTGAAATATTAAAATAAATGTATTTGATTTGAAAAGAATTCATTGCGAGTGAGAATAGGATAAAATATTATAAATAAATAAATCAATCAATGAAAGAAATATATTATATATAAAAAAAATAGCGTAAATAAAATATACGCATAATAAAAATAAAATATATAAAAAAACTTATTTAAAAAAGATTCCTTAGCGAAAATAAATTCCTTAGTGGATGAAATAGTGAAACATTAACACTCAATAGTGATTGCGGCACAATCTTCGACGGACCAGACAAAGAATTGGCCAAATTATTCCTCCAAACGTCAAGAGAATTGAAGCATTTAGCGTAAACAATCGCTAATGCCAACACAAAGTGGGTTTTCAACCCTCCCGCAGCACCACCTTTTGGAGGTAAATGGGAAGCTGCAGTGAAATAAGTCAAATACAATTTACGACGAGTGGTTGGAGAAATACATCTAAACTTTGAAGAAATGGCTACATTACTAACCTAAATTTAAGCAGTTCTCAACTCAAGACCACTATATCCTCTTTCCAATGACGCAGACGATTTAGAAGTTGTGATTCCAGGACATTTTCTCATCAGTCATTCGCTTAATTTAGTTCCAGAACCATATTTGGAGCACCTTAAAGTTGGACGACTCTGAAGATGGCAGCATTTAAGTCAAATGCTTCAAAGCTTTTGGCTCAAATGGACCACAGAGTATCTGCAACGTTACCAAGCCGTCTACAAACTGATATCAGGTTCAACGCCAATCAGCACTGGGTCACTTGTTCTGATGACCTGGGTCACTTGTTCTGATGACCTGAGTCACTCGTTCTGTTCACTTGTCATCACGAGCTCAATCACCAAAATATGCACTCTTTCGATCGAATCATCTGAAGCAGCACGCTTCCTGCGTCAGCGAAGGCGGGCGGGAATGTTAAAGATCATTGACGGGAATTGTTTGGGTGAAGGACGAATGCTGTCCTTAGTCGTTGTGGAGGACTATGCTGTCCTTGATTTCTCTTGTGCTGTACACAATATTTAAGGGTTCTTCTTTTCCAACGACATGTGGCATACACGCGTGCACAGAATCGGTCGTTAAGACTGATTTTCCAAACCATTTTTGTTTACCTTTTTTTCCAACACACAAAAAAACTACTCCTTTGTCTCAAAATGCTTAAATTCAAAGGAAAATGCGTTTTGAGAGCAGTCTTTCGACAACCACCGAACCAGCTAAGTGCAATTTTGCATCCAACTATTTTGTGCGCTCTTTGAGTTTCATCCACAGATTTATCCTCAAGACCACTACTTCATCAAGTTTTCACCAAGACTTGCTTCTCAACATTTCATCAAGACATTATCATCACGAAGATTTCGGCAATACCTTCATCCACCTACACGTGAGAAACTCCTTTTCAACGCCAGTTAGGCGTCTGCTGTGACTATTCAGTCATTTAAACCAAGGACTACTGTTTCGTCCTGCGACCACCACTATACTCGCACTGCTTTGATCTTGGGAGGGACATAGAAATGTCACGCTATATTTGGACCACCGCTTTCTTTGGGGACACTTTGCGTCATGCTATTTTTGGGCCACCTCTTTTTTGGGGACACATTGCTACCCTTGGGCCGCCGCTTACTTTGGGAACACGCATTGTGTTACGCTATATTTGGTTAACTTCTCTTTTCAGGACACATTGCCGTGTGTCGCGCTTTCAACAGCCAAACGTTTTGCTCGACATGTCTTCAGGAACCAAACGATCTATCATCAAAGGATTTACACAATACGCTGATCGCTGATCAAATTGCTACCACGATATCGTCAATAAAGAACCATCTACTCAACTAAACCCGTGTTTCTACTCCAAATCCTGACAAAATATATTTTTGAAAATCACTGGATGAATTTCCTACAATAACTGCTGCACCTTATTACATAGCGCCAATAAAACACATCGTAAGACATTATATTATAACAAATGGAAGATTAGATCAAAAACGATATAAAGCACCTTAAATGGAATTTGAGCATATGATGGAACATGGAATTTTTCAGGCCTTCCTCATCACCAGTATCTTCTCCTTTACACATGGTTCCTAAGCCAGGTACTGATTGGCGATCATGTGGAGATTATAGAAGATTAAATGCCATAACTGTCCCAGATATGTACCCGATTAATACACATCCATAATATGACAATGCATTAATCTAATTCTAAAATATTTTCAATTTTAGATTTAGTAAAAGCCTTCCATTTAATACCGGTTGCCAAGGAAGATGTACACAAAACGGCAATAACTACCCCATTTGGATTGTTTGAATTTCAGAGAATGCCTTTTGGTCTACAGCGTTTCATTAATAAAGTTGTAGAAGATTTTGAGTTTGCGTCAGTCTACATAGAAGATATACTCGTGTTTAGTAGAACTGAAAACGAACACAAAGATCATCTTAGATTATTATCTGAATTAATTTCCCTGGGATATCAAATTTCTCAAAAAGAATTTATTCCTTCTCAAGAGAGAGTTAAAACAATTTTAGAATTGGACCAGCCAATTTAAACTAAGAAGATTGAAAAAATTTTGGGAATGGTAAATTAATTAATTTATTTATTTATTTAACGAGTGTCCCCAAAATTGGAGTCCAGTCCAGTGTCCCAAAATTGGAGGTGTTTGGGAAAGGAGCAGGGAGTGCTTTCCCTTAAGGGAGAAGGTCACCTGCACCTCGCTGGGTAAAACAAAAAAAATAAAGAAAAGGGACCTCTTACGTTCCACGTCCACAATTTATTTAAAATACTTTTCAATTTTATATATTTACAATGAACTTTTTCAAATTGAAATTTTAAGATCTTTTTCAAATTTTTAATCAAATTTCTTTTTTCTATTAATTTTTCCTCATTCACTCTTTCGATTATTTTTAATATTTCTATGATTCAATTCCGTAAGACTCTGAGTACGAGCCGGGGGTCTGTCCGGTGACTGCGCGCGAAACTAACAGAAGGGAAGCTGGCGACTGCTCCAGTCACCGGTTAAAATCACGACTGATCATGCGCGTCATTTTGCGGCCCTAAAGTATGGACAGGAATCGCTGACGCGCATTTTCGACAAGTCGAGCATGGTGACGAAAAATGCACGCAATCAGCGCTTGTTTATTCAATTATTACGAACTTAGGCGATCAGATTTCACGACGATGATGAAATCCGATCGCGACAGTTCGTCGCGCATGTAATCCGGTCGCTATCAAATTTTATCGCAATGATAAAACTTCATGCATTTTGGGCATTTGGGCTGAGAACGAACGGGTTCCCATGAAAATAGCTTACCGGAGGGGAGAGTAAGCGGGGAAAAGGGTAAATTTAGCATGTGTGACTGAGCCTAGACCCAGTCACAACACCAGTATAATATATGAGATATGTGTAATACAGCAAAACTACAGAGGGAAAGGATCCTTGTACATGGTACTGGCTTACTTAAAGCTAAAAAACTTACATACTAAAGTTCTAACTAATTATAATTAAGTGGATCTTTGCTTAGACGTTACTACAGAATAATATATAACTTTTGCATATTTTCATCTTATTTATATAAAATAAAATATAACAGCATTTTCTTTAGAATATTCTTAATGCATGCAAAGACTTTAGCTTCATGCGGAAGTAGATTAAACAATTTTAAGGCATTCCAATAGCTACCTTTGTTGCTTAATCTTTTTTTGGTTACTGGCAGTATAATGGATTTATTTCTAGTAATACTGTAAGATTTGACAAATTGTTCACTTAGTGAATCATAGTAGTACATAATCGTTCTATATAATATAAAATATTGATATTCAAGGGTGTATCATCTATAACACATGAATTTTTGTAAACTATTTTAATTAACCTTGTTTGCAACGCTTGAATATATTTTAAGTTATTATTATAGCCACCCCACGTAATTTTGCCATAAATAATAATTGACTCTGTTTAAATTTTTATTATTAATTTGTTATACGATAATATGAGCCACATTATCACAGTTGTTTCCAAATGTTATGTAAACACGTTTATCCACATTCAAGGTAAATTTATTTAAATTTAACCATAAGGAAATTTTTTTTAATAATATATTCATTTGATTTCGCGCACTCTCCCATGTTTTAGCAGTAAATATTACTGCCGCATCATATGCGTATGACAAAATACTATCTGTAGTAAGACTTTCAAGTAAGTCATTAACATATAAAATAAATAACAGCGGACCCAGAATCGTGCCTTGTAGGACCCCTGTATTTACTTTTGCTTTTCCACTTTTTGTACCATCAATTTTAACCTTATGGTATTTATTATCAAGATAACTTTAAAGTAACATCTTTGCATTGCCTCTAATTCCTAAACAATTAAGTTTACCTATTAGTATTTCGAGTCGAGTCAGAGTCGTTGAAGGGGTTGGACGTGCGTCGGTGAATTTCTGGTTTTGTCGAGGCACATTTTGTGAAAAATCTAAATCGACGGTTAAAGCAACAATAGAAATAAAACCTAAAATTGTGCACAGTCAAAACTCAGGCCGTAATTGGCATTGACATGTGAACAAAATCAAAAATAATAATAGACAAATAATAACAACAAACAATCTTTTGTTTAGTGACTTGCTGACTGGTTTTGTTACAGAAAGATATTGTGACGCGTGGTGGGTTAAGTTAACAGTTCAAAGGAGCAAAAAATCAAAACTCAAAATTTTTCGGACAATAAACGTCGTTCAAAGATTTGCAAATTTCGCCAAAGTTTACTATAGCCCTCAGCCCGAATAGAGGACGCATTATGCATGGAATTAAAGGTATGTTAAAATCTATGCAAGAGGAGATGAAGGAACAAAACTGGATATGCTGAAAATGAAGGAGGATATAAAGAATACTACTAGTACTAGCATAAATGAAAAATTCAAACTGGTTGAATCTCAAAACGAACAGCTTGAACAAAAAATGCAAATGCAACGAATGGCAATTAATAACTTTGAGAGATTCGCAAGAAGAAAAAACCTACTGTTTTTCGTAGTAGGAGAACAAGAAAAGAACTATCATGACCTAGAACAAAAAGTCCGGGATATTAAAAACAACATACAGGAAATAAAATGCGAGAAAAATGACATAGATTACGTTTGTCGTTGCACTGGCCACAATGGGATTTAAAATGCAAATTCAAAAAAAACAAGAATAAACTCGAATCAACACGTTACTCCATAAAACAGGACTACCCCAGGAAGTACTAAATAGACGAAGAGAACTTCAAAATGAAGTAGAATCAATGAGAAAGCAAGGTGTAAATGCCGTTATTATATATGATAAAATTTTGGTACATAACAACTAAAGCGAACAAATAGAACAGCAAAAACAATCCAACAAAAATAGAACATTATCTTCTTCGCCCGAAACAACACTGCCTCACTCAAGCCAGAATACAGAGGAACAAAATCCAAAACAACGCACTAAAATAAACAAAACTAATAATATGAGCAGCTTTATTATTAAAAGACCCATACTTCAACTCCAGGAAAAAACGACGCCTCCGCCACACGCGGCCGACATGCATTGCTCTAACGAAGTATCACCTAAAGAATAGCAAGCGCCACCGGCTCCTCCCAATCCCCCAGCATGGCTTGTCACCACGGTAGAATATGACTACAACCCTCCAAAACGCTAAACGAATTTTGTCATACGACTGAGCGAAGGAATCGGTCATCAAAAGGAATGACGACCAAATACTGCCTGGAGCCAAGGCCAAACTCATTTTGCTGACTCCAGACAATATTTAATGATCTGATCACAACGAGTGGCGCGACAATGCTACGCAGATTGCAACATTGTTGTGACCTTTAAGACATATTCTTTTTCTACGCAACATTGTCGCGAGTTGTCGTTACATACTCCCCGTCTACCGCACCATCATTACGGTAAGTATCAATAGGAAGTACTATGAGCATGGCGATGGGTCTGGTCAATGTTGTCTTCGAAGTCTTTACTCTGACCACTCTTAGTTCAGCTTTCCCGGGGTGAACTTCGATGACTCGAGCTAGAGGCCATTGAGCTGGAGGGAAGTTGTCATCTGTGAGCGTATCTAGTTGAATTTCGTGAGCTTTTCTTGTCCATTTTGAAATGGACTGATACCAGAAGACATTCCTTTGACCGTCGTCGCCAAAAGTGTTAGAGCCTTTGGTGGATGAGCTGCCACAGAGCTAATCGAGATTCTGGCAAATGAGTAAGAGCGATTTCTGGCAACATTCCTTGATCGGAGCCATGAAGAAAATGAGTAAGAGCACGAAGGTCTTCTGGAGTAAGAGCACGAAAGTCTTCTGGATCATCCGAGAAAGCGTTCTCGAATTTAAGACAGCTTCGATTTGAGCTGAGAGCGTTGTACGATCTTCAAATGCCAGAAGAGTATTTTTAAGAACTCGAACCAGGTGACTTTTAACAGATTTCACGGCTGCCTCCCATTTCCCTCCGGAATGAGGAGCATCTGGTGGTGAATAAATCGATCTGGTTCCAACCTGAACAAGCAAGCTAACGAGCTGAGCGTTTTCCTTTGAGCTCGACATGAATAATTCCTTGAGAAAAGAGTCGGCACCTCGAAAATTCGTTCCACGATCACTATAGAGCACTAAGCTTGCTACTCTTCGACTGATGAATCGAAGATATGATTTAATGAATGCTTCTGTTGAATATGAAGATACTACTTCCAAGTGAACTGCTGAGGTTACGAAGCATACCAAAACAGCTATCCAACCTTTATATGTCTTGGCACCTCTTCCTTGGAAAGTTTGGAGAATGAAAGGTCCAGCATAATTGACATTCAGTCTTGATGCTGGAAGCTGACTCATGAGCTGTTGTGCACGTCGAGCACGATATCGAGCACATATGACGCATTTGAGAATAAATGAGCGTACTGGAGCTCTGCCTCCAAGAATTCAAAATTTTTCCCTAATTGTTATGAGAGTGAGTTGAACTCCTCCATATAAAGTTTGCCGGTGATTTCCTTGGTAGGATTATTGGATTAATTGCGTCATCTTCTAAAGGAGCGAGCTTACCTCCGACCCGCAGTATCACATCTTCATCCTCATCATCTTCATCAAAAATGCTGTTAATTTTGAAATGGAATGTGAAGATGGTAATTGTATGCTTCTTGTAGAGCTTTGAGCTCGGTAGAGAAGTAAGCATGTTGAACAGTTTTAATCCAAACGAGCTGAGCATTGAGCGGATCTTCAGGAGCTGTTTTCTTCTCTCTTAAGCATTTTGCAAAATCTTTTGCAAAGAGATGGCACTACTAAGATTTTAGAGAGCGTTGAATATCTTGAAATTAGATAACATAGTGAGTGAGCTTCTTCATCTGGAGTTTTGATTACATGTAACAATATTCCAGGCTTTTCTTCTTTGTGAATTAAAGCTGAAGGTTTGAGCTGGCCAAGAAGAATATGAGCTAAACAGCCATTCAGGTCCACTCCACCACAGATCGAAGTTGATTAACTGTGTTGGAGTAAGTCCTCGAGCAGCACAATTCGCAGGATTTTGTTTTCCAGGAACATAAAGCCATTTTGCTGTTCGATTGAGTTCTTGTATTGAGGAACCTCTGTTTCTTACGAATTCTTTCCACTTGGATGGATGACTTAAAATCCACGTAAAAGCAACTGAGGAGTCAGTCCATAGATAGAGTTGAGCGTGATTTAGCTGCAGAACCTGTTGAGCATATTTGAGAAGCTTTGCGAGCATCCATGCACCAGATAATTCGAGGCGAGGAATAGTGACATGTTTAAGTGGTGCTCCTTTTGTCTTAGCACACAAGAGCTTTACTTGGGCTGATTCTCCTGAGCTTTGAACTTTGATATAGATACATGCAGCCATGGCTAACTGCGGTGCATCCGAGAAGCCATGTATTTCTATGTATGAGCTGAAGAGAGTATTGAGCCATCTTGGAATGTGAATATGAGCTAAATGAGACAGCTCATTTCGAAGATGCCTCTACCGTCGAATGAGCTGCTCAGGTAATTCATCATCCCATCCCGATTTATTTAACCTCAGCTCTTGAATAAACATTTTCGCTCGAACTACTACTGGAGCTAAGAATCCAAGTGGATCGAAGAGCTGAGCTACTTCCGAGAGAACTGTACGTTTGGTTATCCTCTCGAGCAATGAGCGTTTAGATGAGAATATAAACTGATCTGAAGTACTACTCCAAGAGAGAGAAAGCTTGCAAAAAATCAGGGCTATTGCTTGACTACTTTGCGAGAGGGAAGCTCCCCGCCATGCAGAGCTTAATTAAATCTTGAGCTATGAGCTGAGCTTCGAGCAGGGTGTTTGAGCCACCATTATGGGTATTTGGAGCCGTCATCCTGAATAAGTTGCAGTAGTATCTGAACTGCAAGGGATGGAGCTGGTCTTGTTCCATATGTAACGGTGGTGATCTGGACCAGAACAATATTGTCATGTTGATCGATCCATAAAATTCTCTGGAGATCCCAGTCTGATGGATGAACATTAATCTGTCGAAACATATTGGTAATGTCGGTCCAAAATATAATTTTATGAAGTCGAATCCACAGTAACACATCAAAAATGTCGAGCTGGAGCTTTGCACCTGTGTGAAAAACATCGTTGAGCGAATATCCGGAGCTGGAAAGAGCTGAACCGTTGAACATAACTCTCAATTTTGTACTGAGACTTGGTTCCTTTAGAACACCATGATGAGGTAATTGGTATTGGTATTGGTATTCTGTCATAAAGTCTCTGTAGAGCTTCGAGAGTCGTTTGAGCACTACTTTTAGACATCTAAATGCTATATTTCTTGATTCTCCAAGAGCTGAAGGTGATTGTATTGTTGGTATTCGAACAATATATCTGCCTGAAGAATCTCTTGAGTGAGTTTCGACAAAATGAGCTTCACATTGTTCTTCATCGAGAGAGAACTGAGCAGAATGAGCTTTAGGTGCTTCTTCTTGAATCCAAAATTTTGTTAAGAGGTCACTCGTTATTTGAGTTGAGCTTAAATATGTTGGACCAAAAATTACCCAACCAAAGAGTGTGTTAAGAGCAATAAGGTCTGAGGGTTGACCTTTTCTTATATCTGAGCTTATAATTTGAGCAAATGGTGTAGAACCCAAGATAATATCAAAGTTACCTGGTGTCCTATAGTCTTGATCAGAAAGTTGTAGTCCGTCCAGATGTTTCCATGAAGAACTATTAAGTTTGTAGCTTGGTAAGTTTGAAGTCAACTGATTTAATTTATGTACTGCAACATGAATGTGAGCTGTAGAGTGTAGGGCTTTGAGCGTGATAGTGCTGACACCCGTTGAGCGACCGGCATCTACATTACCGGTACCAGTAAACTGGATAGCTGATTTGTGTTTTGAGAGCTGGAGCTTACGAGCGAGTTTGTGCGTCATAAAAGGAAGCTCTGAGCCTGAATCTAAGAGCATTCTCACTGTATAGCAACCAATGACAGGAGCGATTAATTGAGCACGAGCTGTAGCAAGTAGAGAAGATGTATGCTGGAAGAGTTCTTCAGCGGTAGGTTGATCTGGTGATTGTGTTGTAGCATTGAGAGAACATGATAGTTGACTACTGGTAGAGCATTGAACAGAGCTGGAGCAATTTGTAGAGGTCCTGGTAATTGAAGAAAGAGCTGGAGCATATACAAAATTAGTAGTTGGAGCTGATGAACTTAGTTGTTATTGAACTGGAGCTTCTTTTTGAGAGCTAGTTGTAAGAGCTGATATCGCTGGAGCTGATGTTTGAGCTTGTTGAGCGGCAGGTGTGGTATCACCGAGGTGTATCAAGGTGTGATGTTTGATACCACAGTGCCAACATAACTTTTTACTTCTACATGCCTGCACATCATGTCTACCAAGGAAGTTGGTGCATAATCGGGTATTTATTACAAGATTATGACGTTTCAACCCCTGAAGTGAGCTTTATTTAGGAAAATCATTGTTTCCTCCAAGAGTTCTTTCCTATTCGTTTCTGATGGGTGAGCTTAACCGCCGTACAATATGGTAAACTATTGGCATATCCCATTCATCAGTTTTTGCCCGAAGAGCATTGATCGAGTCAAGAGCTTCAAGGAGAGTGTTCAGCAAATCATGTAGACCTTTTGAATTTCATTCAATTATAGAGCTGGAGCCGAAGAGCTTGTCGAGCTGAGTAGAAGAAGTCGCCTATTCTCGTACCTTTCAACTAATAGCTCCCAGGCAATATGATAATTTTCATTGGAAGCCTTTATGTTTGCCAGCAAGCGAGCGGAATCTCTTTGCATTGCGTTTTTAAGGAGCGACATTTTAGGGACAGGTTGCAAATCAGGATTGTTACCAACCATGCCTTGGAACATATGCTCGAACTCTTTCCAGTCTTCATATTTCCCATTGAATGGCTTATATTTGATCTTCTCAAAAAGATGAAGACCAGAAATGCCTGTTAAACATCGAGCTTCGGATGAGCTTGGCGTTGTTAAAGAGCGCAGAGCTTCAATTTTATTTAAAAGAAGAGCACGAGCGTCAGAATACATTTTGAGCGTATCCCGGAAAACTTTATTCCTGAAATAGTCTGAGCTCATATAGAGCTGACGATATTTGTAGATCAATGCATCGTGCTGTTGTTTGAAGTCTTCCCAAGTTTTCTCGAGAACCATGAGCTTTGATTCTAAATGGAACAGAGTAAGGTTGCTAAGTTCAACGGATTTACATTCTCCCACGATGCTTGAAATGAAATCTTGTCTCTCGTCTTGGGGTGATATTCTGGCTTCGAAGAATGCCACAGCATCAGCTTCCAGCATGGATTCATTCGCCATTGTTGTATCACGAGCACAAAATGGATAAAATTCAGAGAGCAAAAATTATTGAAAAAGTTCACAATTGTTCGAGAGAGCGCGAAAAGTTCCAAAGGGCACACCGATTTCAAAACATACTTAAAAAGCTTGAAAGAGCACAAGAATAATTTTTTTTTTAAATCAAGAGCCTCAAAAATTTATCAGTTTATCTTGAAAGAGCACGAAAAGTTTAAAAGAGCACAATTGGTCGTAATCGAGAGAGCGCGGAAAAAGCACAAAAATTTAAGATTAAACGAACTTACCTGTAAGTGACGTTCAATCGTAATTATACGATTATATTTTGAGTATATATAATCTTGAATAACATATGTAGATTCGGCTGCGGTCAGTCAAAGCAACGTTGATTTAGAGAGAGAGAAGGAAAAAGTGGGGATCGCCACTACGCGCTCGACCCTTTCTCTCATCTCCATCATTAGTTTATAGTTTTAATGTTTAAAAATTGATAAAATTTTTATATAATTGTTATTTTACATCCTTGTGGGCTTTAAATGGGTGTACTCATATAAGGGAGGGACATACATATATAATCTCTTCGAGCGAGGTTCATCGTATAATTACGATTGAACTTCACTTACAGGTAAGTTCGTTTAATCTTCAATTATACTTCGAACCTCGCTCTCAAGATTATATATTTTGAGTATTTTGAGAATAGTAGAGGTGTCGTATATGACAAGAAAATATCAGTATCTAAAGTACTTTTCGATTAACGCGAGTTTTGGGGTGTGCTTAATACTTTTGGCCAAGGCTGTATATAATCTTGAATAACATATGTAGACTTTTAGAGCCGATTTTATTCAATTTTTAAACTCAGCATGGTTATCATGCTTTACAAGGTTACCATGGTATTTAATAATATAATGAAACATTTTGAAACTTATTTGCATAATCTTCAATTATATAATTTCTTAGTCTCTTTTTAACAGAGTTGATACAAATGACATTTTATTTTCTATAATTGGTTTATTATAGTGTCTCGCGAACACTTTTGATTTTCAGACCACCCTGCGGTGTCTTTTATTATATTTAAATCTAATCCTTTTTTAAAAGCTTTTGACGATGAAGCTGCCCTCGTAGAATGAGCAGAAAATATCTCTGTGTTTATGCCTGAATGTTTAAGAGTTTCCTTAATCCAACGACTTATTGTTTGAGAACAAACTTGCTTATATGGTTTTTTACAGGAGATAAATAAATATTTTTCGTTTGATCTTATTCCTATAGTTTTGTCTATGTACTTTTTTATTCAAGAAAATATACATATCCGTGGTCTATTTTCAAACTAAGGTTACTGTAATATTGGGTTTTTCATCAAATAGTTAGGTTATCATCAAATAGTATGTTAATTTTATCATTAGTTTGTTTTATATTGCTTAATTTTATCTGAGCTATGGCTTGAGCTCTCTGAGCTGTGCATAAAGCTAGCAATGTAACAGTCTTTCGAGTAATTTCTTTTAAATTCGCTTGATTATTATCTATTTTTTCTTAATAATCTAAAACCACGTCAACGTCCCAAATCTCATTGTACTTAACTTTAGTAGGTCTTAAATTAAAACAGCCTTTCATAAGCCTTTTCACCAACTTTGAATCACCAATGCTATTTTTTGAAATTAATGATACAGCGCACCTTTCAGTATTTATTGTACCATAGGAACTCCCTTTCTTGAAACTATTTGTAAAAAATTCTATTAATTGTTTTTCAGTGGCATTGTAGGGATCGACTTTCTGTTCTGAACAGAATTTTGACCATTTTCTTAAACTAGATTTGTACTGTTTTTGCGTTGAATCTCTGATTGACGCGTCTAATCTTATATATATAAAACAAGATCTTTTTTCAAAAGTTTGTCGCGGCAAAACTCCGGATCTACCGGGACAAGTTTTATGAAATTTAGTAGGATTTACTGTTATTAGAAGGAGAATGTTTTTGTGAAGTTTCAAAGAAATTCGCCAAAAACGTTACGAGATATGGTAGTTTTAAAGTTTTGGTCGTTTTGATTTTAAGAGAGCATCTTCCTTCCGTGCGAAAGCTTGAAATAAAGAAATTAAGAGCGATCGTTTCTCTCGAGTACAAATTTTTACCGATTTCTCTCACTCTCTTGAGCATGAACTGCATTCGCGAGAACAATTCGGTAGTTTGATTTCATAATATCTCTTAATTTTAAGTAGAGTTCTCTTGATATGATGGATCCATGGATTCATACTAGAGATGGATGCGACTTCATGTCATGTGGTTTTCGATTAGGAAATGGGGATTGATTTATTTTTGGATCTTCTTATGCCCACCTCGAATACGAAAACGTCAACCTTTACTTGCGTATTAGAGAACCGTTACTTTTCGCTTTTGCAAATCGGAACAAAAGCTCTAGCTCAAGAATTCTCTATGATTTGACACTCTGTATTTCCGTAGAGCCGGTTTTAATTGTTTTCTACAAATTTTTCTCGGGTTATTCAATACAATTTTGGTTCATTAAGCCCGTAGCAGATAGATTTGTTGAAATTGGTGGAAAATGGTAAATATTTTTTTGAGTTTCAGATTGTAGGACATCATAGTTTCCGGGAATCCCAAGTTGACCGATTTTCTTCCGGTTTGAAGGGTTCTTTTCCGGTAGAAATTTGAATTTTTAACGGTTTTTTGCGCGTAGCGGCTAAACGAAGCGTCCTACGGGGTTCACATGTATGACCGACCCCCACTATTTTGACATTTTCTACCTTCCGTTCATACATCATTTTTCTCTACATTAAGGTTTTAAAGGTATGCATTCAAAAGATCAGAAAATTGATAAAATTCAGATTTTGAATTTTTAACGATTTTTTGTTCCTAGCGGCTAAACGAAGCGTCCTACGGAATTCATACGTATGACCGACCCCCATTTTTTTTAAATTTCCTAACTTTGAATCCCAAGTTGACCAATTTTCTTCCGGTTTGAAGGGTTCTTTTCCCGTAAAAATTTGAATTTTTAACGGTTTTTTGCCCGTAGCGGCTAAACGAAGCGTCCTACGGGATGCATATGTATGACCAACCCCCACTGTTTTGACATTTCCTACCTTCCCTTGATACATCATTTTTCTCTAAATTGAGGTTTTAAAGGTGTGCATTCAAAAGATCGGAAAATTGATAAAATTCAGATTTTCAATTTTTAACGATTTTATGTTCCCAGCGGTTAAACGAAGCATCCTACGGAGTTCATACGTATGACCGACCCCCATTTTTTTTAAATTTCCTAACTTTGAATCCCAAGTTGACCAATTTTCTTCCGGTTTGAAGGGTTCTTTTGCGGCAAAAATTTGAATTTCATACAGTTTTTTGCCCGTAGCGGCTAAACGAAGCGTCCTACGGGGTTCATATGTATGGCCAATCCCCACTATTTTGACATTTCCTACCTTTTTTTCATACATCATTTTTTCTACATTTAGGTTTTAAATGTATGCATTCAAAAGATCGGAAAATTGATAAAATTCAGATTATGAATTTTTAACGATTTTTTGTTCCTAGCGGCTAAACGAAGCGTCCTACGGAGTTCATACGTATGACCGACCCCCATTTTTTTTAAATTTCCTAAATTTTTCAATCCATCTTTTTTCTCTGAATTGAGTTTTTAAAAATGTGTCCAAACAAAAGTTATGATATATGATAAAATTCAGATTAAAATTCGTAAACGCAAAATCTCGCGTTTTTCGGAAAAATTTTGTAACTTTTTATATATTTGAAACTCAATTTGTATATTTTTTCTTTAAATCAATAGAAATACTATTACACAGAAAACAGAAATTTTTGAGTAAATTTTACTCTCCAATGGTACACATTTTTGTTTGTGTTTGTTTTGTGCAAATTTCAGAACATCAAAATTGTGTGCATTGTGTGTACATGTACATTGTGTTCCATGCGCGAAATTTTGTATCAGCCCCCTTCCAGTTATTGTGATCACTCATTCCCTATTTGTCAATCAAACATCAACATCAATTCGCGCACTGTCTGTTCTTTGAACGTTAAAGACGGTCAAAGGCGCATACGGCCCATGGATCTTTTGTCTGCTGTTATGTGTGTGATGTTGGAAAAAAATGGGTAGAGAGTCACATGGGATCGCGACATCTGGTAAATTATTTTGTCTGTGAGTAAACCTTAACTTTTAAGCAATATTTTTCAACAAATTCGCCGAAAATAAATTTACACGGCTAACGTGGGCGTATTGTCGATGTGGCCGATCGGATCGGATTAACCTCTCAAATATTACTGTGCCATAAAAAATTTACATTCGGTACTAATCGAAGTTTAAGTAAAAAGTTAACCAGTTTTGTTTGAGTTTCAACCGGCAATCTATAAATCCTTATTTGTTTCATTGTTGTCACCGAACATAGGATAAATTTCGATTTCTTATAACTACTATATTTCAATTTTTTTGTAACTTTAAAATTAATAGGTGCTGTAAAGTTTAGTAATAATTCCAAAATTGTCTCTTTTTGAAAGAGTGCTTGAATAGTTGTTTTAAGTTTATTTCTCATTTTCTTATTAAGCACTATTCATACTTTCAATTTATTATCCATTTTACGGCGAAAATTTGTAGCCAAACGTTAATAAAAACATTGTTGAAAAAGTCAAAGATTTTTTGGAAGTTTTTGAACTTATGTTACAATCAAAAGATAACTGCTAAGAATCAAAAATCTATAACTAAAGAAAAAAAACACATATATAGTATCAACATATACAGTATACAAAAAATAAGCAGTTTTACGTAATGCCCAGCAAAGCGGGCGGGTACAGCTAGTAATATTATACTTTCTTCGCTAAGTCCTTTTATTCGAAAACTCTCGCTGATATTACAGCTGCTACCAGCCGTAAATGCGCTGCTGCTGGATGGTGCATTTTTCTGCATTTGGATGAAAAAAGCTGTTTATTTGGTCCAACAATAATTTCTTCACTTATTATCATTTTTTGAAATAATGGGTACCAAAACTGATATTTCCACAAGGGAACTATTAGTATGCCTGTGGCTTTTTCATTTTTTATTTTTTGTAAAACCTTCGGAATAAGTATAAATGGGGGAAACGCATAAAAGAAAAACGGTCTCCAATTAATTGTAAATGCATCAATGCGCCAAGCAAACTGATCGGTTAACCATGATACATATTTGTGGCATTTTTTATTTGATGCTGAAGCGAACAAATCGATTTCAGGTAAACCCAACCTTTTCACTATAGAACAATATGCTGAATTTTCTAATTCCCATTCAATATCTTTATTGCTTATTCTAGATAAACGATCTGCTATTTTATTGTCTTTTGAGGTAATATAATTTGCTCTTAATTGAATTTTTCGCAATTCAGCCCACTGCCAAATTGATCTTGCAAGTTTATTATAATTTTTATACTTTACTCCCCCCATTCGATTCATATAAGATATAGCGGTTTTATTGTCAATTCTGAGTAAAATTTTACAGTCATAAAGATCTTTTTCAAATTCAGTTAATGCTAATTTAACCGCATACAGTTCTTTGTAGTTTATGGATATATTTTCCAAATTTTATTCCCAAAAATCAAAAACTTTATTATCATTCATGGTAGCTCCCCCCCCAGCCACTTAATGATGCATCTGTATATATCACATGTTTATATTCAATATATTTGAAAGATTTTGATGAGTGAGGCAGCTTTTTTATCCACCATTTTATATCTTGTTTAACCTCATTAGAAATCTCAATTTTTTTATAATAGTTTCCACGACTCCTACATAAGGCCTCTATTTTTTCCCTTTCCATTATCTTAGTATACATCCATCCATATTCAATATAGAGTTATGACAATATGAAGTTAATTTTCCAATAAGTTTTGCAAATTCAAGAATAGTGGTCTGTTTCTTTTTTAAAAATGATTTTAACTTCTTTACTGCGCTTCATTTTTTGCATTTTGTCAATTCTATACTACACTTTATTGTATTTATTTCCATACCTAAATAGGAAGTAATATTGTTTGGTTCAAAAATAGATTTTTTATAATTTAAAATAAAACCTAGATTTTCCAATAAAGAAACAATCGCTGTAACATTTTCAACGCATTTCTCGTACGAATTTTGTATGCATAAAATATCGTCAATATAAATGCCTGATACATAACCCTGTTCCCTTAATTTTCCCATGACAGGTTTCATTATCTTTGTAAATACATAGGGACTAGATGAAAGTCCAAATGGCAAACACGTAAATTGAAAAGTTTGTCTTTGAAATTTAAACCTTAAATATTTTTGGTTTGATTTATGGACAGGTACCAAAAAATAAGCATCTTTGAGGTCTATTTTTGGCAAAAAATCTCCAGGTGATATCAACTTTATAGTTGATTCCAAGATTTCTAATTTAAAATGTTTTTTAATAACATTTTTATTAAATTCCTTTAAATTAAAAATGAACCTTTGAGTACCGTCTGGTTTTGGAACCATAAAGTACGGTGAAACAATTTGATTCTTACAAGGCTATTTACATTTTATAATTGCTCCTTTTTCTAACATATTTTCTATAGCTTTCTTTGTTTCAATTATTTCAATTTTAGTCCTAACTTTATATGATTTTACATTAATTTGAGACGGTCTTTTAATAAGCGGGATTTTATAACCTTTAACAGTATTTAAAACAAATTTGTCCTCTGTAATCTCAGCCCATTTCTCAAAAAATGATTTGTGCCGACCAGCGTATAATTTACTTACATTCACTCTCTGTTGTAAGTCGGTCTCAGAATCTGATCTCTTTGAGGATTTTTGACTTGTGTTCTTGGTTGGCCTCTTTTCCAATTTTGTCCTCTGAAAAATAGCTTTTGTCTCTGTGATCCTCCTATATGTGTATTGTTCTGCCTGTTGAGCGGAGGCTTGAATCCCAAAGGCCGTCCGAAGTTTCCCGAATTTTTGGGATTTAGGCTCTTATTTGGAATAACTTCTTTTAGAAGTTTTTCTGAATCGTTTGCTTATTTGATTTGCTCTTCGAGATTTTTACCAAAAACAAATTTCTATAGTACAACGTCCCTTACCACATTCTGAAACGATTTACTAAATCTCGGAGCAAGACAAGCTTTACGAGAGGAACTTTCTTGATGAGATGCTAAGGTAGCGAGTTTTCCGATCTCGCTGATTTTTTCAATAAAATTTTCAGGATCCAGGCCATCACATATAGTCATTAAACTGATCTATGATCATTAAATTGCCAGCAATAGTAATTATTGAGCTGCAGCATTTTTGAACTTCATACCTATAATTGTCTTTTGCCAGTGTATTTTTCGAAAACTTTCCTTTTAATTCATCATTAAGTTTCGGAGCCTGCCAATCTTCTGGGATTTCATATTTATCTCGAAGTTTTTCTTTTCCATCATTTATATTATCTCCTTTTAACAAGTAATGTTTCCAATGTTTAATTATTGTAGGATGAACTTCGAGTGTGGTTGCTTTAGACTTCCCCGATTCATCTCCAAGAACTGCTGTGACTATTGGAGATAAGGTCTCATCCTCAGCTATCTTTACTTGAGTGTTGTTCGAATCTGTATAAATTATGTTTCATATGAAGCAATGTACCACTATTTATTTGTAATTTTCATGAATTTTATTTACGGGGTATATTATACTTTTGCATAATAGTACCTCAGTAATTTGTTTTACTTACGGCCATACTATACTTTTGCATAATAGTAACTCAGTAATTGTTTTTTGAATCTATTCGAACATAATATACATTTGCATAATATTGTTCGTTTTTTATTATACATGCGCATAATAGTGCTTTTTATTTTAATTATATTTGTTCTCAGTACAGTTTTGCATATTAACCGTTTTCATATAATTATTTTATTTAACATACATACATAAGTGAAAATATTTTTCAATCGCCAACACTAAGAAACAAGAGATTTTGTATAACGTGTTTTGGCGTGTAAAACCCAAGCCGGCTTTTTCTATGGGGTATGACTCATTTCCAAGAGCAACGCGCGCTCACTTTGATACATAAACAAGGAATACGTACATACATGTATATGTGTCTAAACCACATGGACCAACGAGCAAGTATTTTAATGCCGGCCAAACCGGTTATTCAACATTCACTTTTTTGTATGTTTCACTCAACTATACCTTTTTGTGAAATTTGTTCTAACTTCTCCTCGTCCTCAGCTTCCTCTGCACTCCAATCATTTTCACTCTGGTATTCATTTTCATTGTTGTTTTCGTTTTCTGAAGGATTTACTTCTCCTTCTTCCTCCTCATCCAACATCTTCCTCATTTTTAATACTTCTCTAGCCATCATTTTTTGTTTTTTATTTTGTTCATCGAACATTTCGATTAATTTTTTCTTTTCACTATTTCTTTTCGACATTTTTGATCACTTAAAATCACCCGATGTTTTCTCGACCGCAACGAAAAAATGAATGGGGAGATGAGAGAAAGGGTCCGGCGCGTAGTGGCAATCCCCACTTTTTTCCTTCTCTCTCTCTAAATCACCGTTGCTTCGACTGGCCGCAGCCGAATCTACATATGTTATTGAAAATTATATATACTCAAAATATATAATCTTGAGAGCGAGGTTCGAAGTATAATTTATTAAAATAATCACACCGACAAAACCGAAAACTATTCAAAAGTGCATTATAAAATTTATAAATTGTAAAAATGAACGCGAAAATTTAATAGTTTAATGAAATTAAACGAGCACAAATATTATCGAAACAGTTTTCCAAAAATTCATATTCGAAAAATCTTCAAGAGCACAAAAATGTTTGAAAGAACACTGAAATGATCAAGCTCGCACACAAAATTCAAATATTCAATTGTCCGGAAGAGCATAGAAAATTCACAAATTAATCGCAACGAAAACAGCATTAATTTGCCACAAAGTTTAAAATTCAAAAAATGTTCGAGAGCACTAAGTCCAAAGTTGTTTGAGAGAGCGCAAAAATTTTATAAATTGTTTGACAGAGCACAAAAATTTTAATTTTGAATTTTAAGAGCTGCGACCGATCGAAACGAATTTTGTCACACGACTGAGCGAAGGGATCGGTCACCAAAAGGAATGACGTCCAAATACTGCGTGAAGCCAAGGCCAAACTCATTTTGCTGACTCCAGACAATATTAAATGACCTGATAACAACGAGTGGCGCGACATTGCTACGCAGATTGCAACATTGTTGTGACCTTTGGAAAATATTCTCTTTCTACGCAACATTGTCGCGACTTCTCGTAACAGCAAAACTAGGCAGACTGGGGCCGGAATTCGGCATTCACAGAGGAGTAAAGCAAGGGGATCCACAGTCGCCAAGGATTTTCATAGCCGTCTCGCAAAATATTGTGAAGGACCAAATTGGAGCAAAGAGGCATGCTTTTAAACGGAGAATATCTCAGTCACCTCAGATTTGCAGATGACATAATCATTCTTTCAAATTCTTCGAACCAGCTAGAAAACATGATGGAAGAATTAAGCAAGGTCAGCAATGATATCGGCTTACAACTACATAAATACATCAAAAACAAAAGTTGCTACCAACGGCGCTAAAAATTCCATGAGGATAAATGACATACCGGTAGAATATGTAGCGAATTATATATACCTAGGAAAACAAATATCTTTCAAAAATATGAGGCACAGTGACCAATTAGAACGACGAATTAATTTAACCTGGAAAAAGTACTGGTGTCATAAAGAAGTACTGAAATCGAAACTCCCCTTAAAACTGAAGAAAGAAATTATGCACTCATGCATACTACCCTGCCTTACTTGCGGTGCTCAAAAATGGATTGTAACGAAATTACGATCGTGTCAGCGCGCTATGGAAGAGAGCATCCTGGGCTTCAGACTTATAGACAAACAAAAGAGCTCAAACATAAAATAAGAAGAGAAAACGCTTAAAATGGAGATCGGCAGGACATCTGGCCCGAATTTCCGACGAAAGATGGACGAAACAAGCGACTCTCTAGAAAGGTCCAGGAGAAAGAAGAAATAGGGGTAGACCTAGATCTCGCTGGAGTGACGACATTGTAAGGACAGCGGGGAGAGATTGGATGGACAAGGCAAACGACAGGAATAAATGGAGGCATTTTGAGGAGGCCTATATCGAAAGGGGCCATGAATTTGGTTAATTCTTTTTATTATTATTATTAAATTAAGAATTTTATACTTATTTAACTTGAACTGTATATCTCTTTTCAATTAGGAAAAATTTTGTTTTTAATACCAATTATAATTCTTCTATGTAAGATAAGGTTTAAATAAAAGGCTTATTATTATTATTCTTATTATTATTATTAGTATTTCATGATCCACTGCATCAAATGCTTTTGCCAAGTCAAGGAAAATTACTATGACAGGTGTACTTTTATCTAATTTCTCATGAAGCAGACTTGTAATATAATTTAGAGCATCCTTAGTCTCCTTTTTCTTAATAAATCCATATTATATGTCAGATAAAATATTGCATTCATTGGCAAAATTGAAAATTCTTTTATGAGTTAATTTCTCAAATATCTTAGCTATATTCGAAATAAGTGATATTGGTCTATATTGAGTTGCAATATTACTTCTCCCCAATTTATGTATTAGTATTATGTCCGCTATCTTAAGGGCATCAGGCCAAATTGATTTTTCAACGCATAGTTTTACCATATAACTAAGTGTTTCAGTTATATAATTAATTATGGTTTTTTAAACTTGAGCGTTAATCATGTCAACACCACCCTTCCTAAATTTAAATTTAAGTATTATCGATCTAATTTCTTCAGCCATAGTTGGACATAAGATCTTAGGCATCAGTTCAAGAGAGACGCTTGACGAGTAAGGAAGGAAAAGTAAAGTAGTACCTAGAAGTAAAAATATTTTTGTCAGTTATCTTTTCAAAAATCCCAAAATTGGGAAAACAGAAAAATTTAAAAATTTTAATTGAAGTAATTGTTAAGTATTTCGTTCTAACGGAAGTTCTGGTTACCTAGAAAAAAATCGGTTGTGCGTGGCCGGTTGTGAGGGCTTCGCAGAACTAACCGACCACAATTTGGGAATCATTGAGGTGGTATGTTTAAATAACCAAATGGTCAATATTCCTGCCAGAACAGAAAAGGAACATTTTCTGCTGGATACATATAATATACAAAAAAGTGAGTGTGATAGACTACAAAGTGTGGTTCATGAAATGCAAAAACAAATTCATGCGCTCGAAGAGCAAATAAAAAACTCGAATAAAAATGAGGAAATTAAACAACCTCAAAGCTCGTCCAAAAGAGGTCGAGCAGAACATATCGAATTCTGTACAGACGAAGAGGACGTGGCCAAAGAAACTGAAAATAAATATAAAAAAAGAAAATGGATCAGAGTGAAATCCAGAGAGAAAAAAAATCCAAATAACCAACCACTTATCAACCAGAAACCAAAGATGCGAAATCACAGAAGAACAAAAAAATCCCCCCTCCACCCCCAATAGTAGTGGATGGAGTGAAAGACTACCAGCTGTTCTACGATTTCCTACGCAGTCAAACTTCCGAGACATTTACTACCAAGATGCTCAGCGGTGACAGCATAAAGGTAAACACCTCAAACGAAGCCTCGTATAGGGCACTTACCAAGGCACTGTCAGAATTAAATAAACAAGCAATCCAGACCGATTAGAGTCATGGCCAAAAACCTTCACAACTCATCCAAACCGGAAAGGATTGTTGAAGACCTTGAAAGCAAAGGCTCCAAGGCATTAGATGCAGTTAATAAACTGAGTTGGAAAACCAAGGAACCATTAAATATGTTCATGCTGACTTTCAACAATGGAGAAGACATGAAAACCGTATATGAGATAAAGCACATCCTGGGATGCAAAGTATGTAGATATTCAACCAAGTCATATGGACACACACAAAGATATTGCTCCAGGGAACCATGGTGTGTTAAGTGCACAGGCAAGCACCTTTCCACAGACTGCACCAAACGAGCAGAAGATAAACCGAAATGTGTTCACTGCGGAGAAGCTCATCAAGCGTACTACAGAGGATGCATAGTAGCTAAAGAAATACAAGCCCTTAAAAACAAATCTCTAAAAAAGACTACATATACTGACCAACGTGAATCGCAAAACACAATGGGTCAAACAAAGAATGTGAGATATACACAAAACCCCTTTCTCAGTCAAGAATTGACTCAAATCAATACCAGGTCCAAAAACTAAGAACACTCAATAAGTCCAAATGACGATGTATCGGTAAAACTGGATAAGATACTTGGATATATGAGCACCCTTGACAAGAGGCTAACTAGGCTTGAAAACAGCACTAACAAGGTCGCTGCTATGAAGCAAAAATGATTGAGCTATAAAAAATTATGGAATGGAACTTGAATGGGCTACCTCAACACCAAAAAGAATTGCAGGTAGTGCTTGACATAGAAAACGTAGATATTTGTTTGATTTCCGAAACACATTTTACAAAGCAATCTTACGTAAACTTTAGAGGATATCAAATCTACAATGCGCTACATCCAGAAAACCAAGCCAGAGGAGGTAGTGCAATTATAATTAAACAAAATCTAAGGCATTACGAAATTACTAAAATCGAAAATGAAAAATTTCAAGTAGTAACTCTATGTGTGAAAACAAAACGATATCCAATATCAATATCAGCAAAATATTGCCCACCAAGGCACCAATTAAAAAAAGACGACTACATAAGAGTACTGAACCAGTAAGACAGCAGATTTATAATAGGAGGAGACTTCAACGCAAAAAACACCTATTGGGGATCTCGGCTAACAACAACCAAAGGACGAGAGTTGTCAAACGCAGCAACGGAAACGAAATGTGAGTTTATTTCAACCGGTAAACCTACTAATTGGCCATCCGACCATTCCAAAATTCCAGATCTGCTAGACTTATTTATATACAAAAACATATCGGAAAATTATCTAGACATTAAGGAAAGTCAGGACATGGGTTCCGACCACTCTCCAATAATTCTAATGGTAGGAGAAAAAGTCTTAAAAATAACAAACCAACCTAGTTTAGCCAACAAAACCACTGACTGGGAAAGCTTCAAGGCAGACCTCAGAAATAGAATTAATCAAAAAGAACCGCTTAAATGTCCAGAACAGCTTGATTTAGAACCAACGCAATTTATGACCGATATTCAGCAATCTGCTTGGATAAATACACCGAAAACGTCAAGATTTGTTAAAGGACATATATATCCAGCGGTTATTATAGACATGATTCACAAAAAGGGAAAACAGAGAAAAAAATGGCATCAAACAAGATCTCCGCATGACAAAAAACTTTTAAATAATCTAGCGATGACTTTGAGAAGGAAAATAATAAGCTTCAAAAATTCCAATATAAAGAGTTACCTTCAGAGATTAACTCCTGATAGTAATAAGGTCTCACTATGGAAAGCAACTAAGAAAATTAAAAGACCTAGTCTGCAAGTTCCTTCAATCAAAACTAAAAGCGGGAATTGGGTATTAAACAACGAGCAAAAAGCCAAAACTTTTGCATATCACCTGCAAAGCATCTTTCAGACCACAGAACTACAAGTCAGCAACAACTCATTCACCCTTGTTGGTCCTCCTGAAGAAGAAGATATACGTTTAGTAACGCCGAAAGAAGTTGTTAGAGAAATCAAATTAAACATAAATGCAAAAAAGTTGCCTGGATTTGATCTTATTAATGGGGAAATCTTAAAACATCTCCCGAAAAAAGCTGTAGTAAAGTTAGCAAATATTATAAACGCCACCTTTAGATTAAAATATGTACCCGATCTGTGGAAAATGGCCGAAGTTATTATGATCGCCAAGCCTGGAAAAACGCCTCACGAAGCTGCCTCGTACAGACCAATGTCTTTGCTGCCTACAATGTCAAAACTACTCGAGAAACTTTTTTTAAAACGACTGAAGTGTATAATCAGCAGAAACAAATTTACTTATTGAAGCAAATTTCCCGAGCATATCTGATTGTTGAGAAAAGAGATTTTTCAATTCTGCGCCACTTCTTTGAAATTCGTTCCACAGTCACTGGCCAAGCTCGCACAAATGCCTCGTCTTGAAGTAAAACGTTTATACGCTGCAAGAAACGCTTCCGTGGAGTAATCTGTGACAATTTCCAAATGAATAGCTGATGTTGAAAAGCAGACGAAAACGGCTATCCATGCATTATAGAGACAAGCTTTTCCTTTCCATGTTTTAAGGGTGAATGGACCTGCATAGTCGACACCTGAATGCAGAAACGGTCTCGATGGGGTGACTCTAGTCGGTGGTAACTGGCCCATTAAGTATTGAGCATGTTGCTTTCTATGTCGAGTACAAGTCACACATTTTAATATTAAGGACTTGACGGTAGTTCAGTGGCGTCACCAAGGGTGGGCAGGAGTGGGCCTGGCCCCCTCAAATTTGTATGTGTGCCCACCCACTGACGATCGTGCAATTGTTGTAATCTTGCAAATTCAACATAATCTCGAGCAACAGTTGCTTATCTAAAAGTAAAAATTTCTGTTGCGCATTTTTATTTTCATTCGTGTAGTTTTGGGAACCTCAAGTAAAGGGACGTGACTCCGAACGTGGTGGTGCGTTGTATTATTGCAACGTTGGTGGTCGATCACCCCATAGTTGTGCTGCGTTATCGCAGTTTCAAAATGGGTGGTCGATCACACCATAATCATCGCCAAGGAAGGAACGGAGTCGCGTCCTTGATGAAAGCAGTATAACTCCAACCTTGATCACGAGCAAACGCGCTACTAATATAGTTAAGAAGTTAATTTCTAAAAAGTTCCAACAGCCATTATTGGTGGATTTCTCTGACAGTGTTAATTTGTAAGATTAAAAGTGGACAAAATAGGATTTTCGTGAGCATAAGAATTTTCTTTCAACAGTTCAAAAGTGGAATATGAGTAAAAGGAACATTGTGAACTTTTTCTCGCCCGCTGGAGGGAAGAAAAATTGTGCAGAATCCATGAACGAGCATAAGAAATCGTCACGTGAACCAGAAACTCATAGTAAACTCATACTCGATGATAGTCCAAGCCTTGCAAATTATTATCTAGTTGATAACGATGAAAACATCATGAATACCAGCTCCGAAGATGATGTTTCTTGTTTCGACGGAGGAGAGGATGAAGTTTGTGAATTGGAAATGGCCGAATAAGGTGTGGAAATTTCCTAGAACTACTCAACCTCTGTTCAGAATATAACCCATCATGAGCCAAAAAGCTGGAGAAATTACCACAAAACGCAAAGTATCAAAACCCAATTGTACAAAATAATATTCTCAAAATTATGTCTGATCTAGTCTTGGAAAAAATAGGCAGTGAGTTACAGACTGCCAAGTACTTTTCTGTACTTTCCGATGAATCGAAGAACATTTGCAAAACTGAACAGGTTTCTGTATGCGTTCGATTTTGTCTCGACACTGTTATATATGAGAGGTTCTTAGAATTTCACCCTGCCTATAAATTGGATGCTGCATCCTTCTTGGAGTACATAATAAAATCATTCTCCCAATGTAATGTTGACATGCAAAAGTGTGTAGCTCAAACGTATGATGGGGCCAATGTCATGAGTGGTCAAATTAGTGGCGTACAGACACTTTTCAGAAATGAAGTACCAAAAGCAATATATCTATGTCCACTGTTACAACCATCGCCTCAATCTGGTATTGGTAGAAGTCTGTAAAAATGCGCCCACGGCAAAAGAATCTTTCAGTCTATTGGAGATGTTATATGTTTTCATGTCTGGGTCAGCAATTCACTCAATGTTTGTGGAAATACAAAATCAAATGCGCCCCAAAAAGCAACGCATCGAACTCAAAAGGATTGATTTGACCAGGTGGTCCGCTCAAGTATATGCTTGTATTGCAGTAAAGGAATTATTCTCTGTAATATTAGAATTAAATTTCATGTATTTTGTTAAATTTGCAGATTTTAAGAAATTTTCCTTCCATTGTTGCCATGTTTCAGGACTTTTACTATTTTTGCAGATAAAAAACAGAAAGTCTCTGGAGTAGAATTTATTTTCGTCTAGAAATAGTCTCTGAACCAGAATCCGTCTGCATCCACTTCGTGACGAACACTATGTTCATAATATGATATGATTTTTGTTTCAAAGTTATTTATTTTCAAATACAAACAACTATTTTTGAGAAATGTATAGTATTAGTATAGTATTTTTAACGAATTTATCCATATATGAAGTATCAAAATGTCTCTTCATTTTCTTATGGTTCTGGTTTGAGGTGGTCGTTTTGTGGGATATCATGATATAACCCGGCTTATTTTATGTGTCTTCCATTCCAAAAACATAATCAAATCACTATGTTTTTGCGGTGGTCCTTATGCTGTCGACTTTTCCACAACCCAAAGAGCCCTCTCTGTTTTGGTGATTACGAATTGGCCAAATCTTTCACTAAATGCACCCAAATTAAATATCTTCGTGCTTATATTGACGCCTTTACTATCAAATTGATTGAATTCCTTGAGTTGATGCTCTAGGTATACTTGAAGTTCCTTAAAAATAACTGTTCCTTAAATATTTTGTTGCACCAGTAAACAAACTTATTTGGGTACTTTACCAAAATTCAATACCAGAAAACTGTTGTTTTGCATTAAATATTTATCAAAAGTGTCTCTTAATTTATGAATTTAACAAATATTTTTCTTATTAACACATTTTTCGCGCCAAAAAGGTATTTGAACTTATAGTTTATTACATTTTAGGTGTTTGTTTACACTTTCAGCCGTCAAAGATAGCAGATTTTGCATAAAGTAATTTGCGAAATTGAATTCATAGCAGATTCGAAAATAATTGGTAGCCAGAATCCCAACTTATCGAAACTCTGCTACGAACCAAATCTGCTATCGTTCGTAGCAGAAAAATCTGCTATTTTACAAATTTCGCCAGAACAGGCCCCAATATAAGTAACATACATATATGTCTATATAATAATAATATACGTAATATTAATTCCAAATGCAGCGATATGATTGTCTATGGCCATATGTTCATTCTTTAGGTTTTTTTCTAGAAGAATGCAATCGTGTGTTGATTGGTTTGGTGTGTGTCCCCAATACGTGCACGGTGGTGCTCTTCCTAAAAGTCAAACCACATGGATCAATCATATATTGGGTACACAAACCAAAACAAAGCAAATATGATTGCAGGCTTCCAGAGAAAAACCAAAACAATAAACGTATGGCGATTTGTCTGTGATATGGCCACAATCATATATCTGCATTTGCCATTAATATTACCTATGTCACATTATCATTGTCATAGATGATAGGTTTGATTTAAAAGAATGGCAGAAACGGTAGGTTATTCACTCAAATGTATCATCTATGGGAATCATAATGTGAGATAAGTAATATGCAGCCATACGTTGATTGTTTTGGTTTGTGTCCCCGATTGATGATTGATCCATTTGGTTTGATTTTCGACTAATTAAGTACTTGCCATTTATTGGGGACACAAACCAAAACATCACATACAGTTGCATAATTCCAGGAAAAAAGCAAAACAATGACACGCATACATTCTTCCCAAAAGCATCATCTACGCTATACGTGTGCTCAATTCACACACACTATCCCATTGAATTTTTCAATTTCAATTTAAAATTAAACTAATTTATAATTAAAGTGAGGAAAAAAAATTAAGTGCTGCACATAGAGGAAAGAATAATCTTTCGATTGGTGTAATTTTAATCCTGGTAAGTCAATCTGGTTTCCTGTAAAAGGGATAACAAATAAACCTGTCGCCTATTTATAAATAGATGATATCTACATGTACACAAAAGATCGCGTTGAACACAATCTAAAAATTAGTTAGAACAAATGAAAGTTGGTAAAGAGTTTAATGATAATCAAGAGTTCAATAGCAATTAAGTTAAGTTTATAAGTTTTTTTTTTAATATATTTTTGAGAAATTCTTAAAAAAGGATCCCCCTTCGTAATCTTTTACAAGTCAATTCTTCCTCTTATTACTATGAGAGTATATATATGAAAATAAAAAAAAAAAATATTGAATTCGTTTACGCTGACCTTATGTTTCTGGTTCTGGTTGATGCTGGATATAGCTGGGACTTGATCCTTGATATTTGCCGTCTTCCTTACATTGTCTTCCTGGATACACTGGATACACTGGATAACTGGATAATTGGATGCCATGAGTTGTAGCACCTCATCGCTGCCACCAAGTTTTTGTTATGGAAAAAAAAATTCACATCACACTCCCCTTTTTTCATAACGGGGGACCGAGGAGTGCTTTCGGAAGGATTAAGATCACTCGTCCCCTTTAAGAGAAAATCACTATAGTTTTGGTTAAATTTACTTTTCTTTATTGAAATCTTTATAGGCAATTTGATTTCACGTTCATATTTTAATTTTTAGTTCTATAGCACTTAGTGAATTTTAAAATTAGTTTCATTTGCAAACGACGTAAAAAAATTCAATTTATAGTTACATATTTTCATTTTTAAAGTTCAAATTCGACTCTACGGTCTACATCACTTATTTCGTTTTACGTTTTACGTTTGTTCTACGTTTCACGTTTGTTCTAATTATTCTATCTATTAAAAGAATAATTTTTCATATATTTGTAAGGAAATCATTTTAAAAATTCTATTTATAATCACATAATTGTATTTTAAACTCAATAATTTTGATTTTTGATTCTACGTTTTACTGAACAGCACGAAGTCCTCTTCAAAAACTGACTGCTCCGGTCCCCCAAAATTCGCCCGCTTACATCCTTCGTTTTCAAAGAACTCGAAAAAACGGCATCCAAATCCATGAAAGACTAATTGATCTTTCATGGATATATATGTGGACAATGTGGACAATTTGGTTCTCAGGGTATCAATAGGTCCCTGGGCACAACTAGGCAACGAGATGTCAGAACGGAAACCGTGATAAGACAAATTTTTTGTAGACAGATTGGGAAAATCCCGTTCTGCCACCCGCGCGCGTCACATGGTGGTAATGAAATTTAGTTTTAATTTTAGTTTTTTAATTTTAATTTTGTTTTTAAATATTTTTCTAAAATTTTTTTTTCGTGTTTGAAAATTTATTTTCATAGCATGTTTCCTTTAGTAAAACGATTAATAAATTCAAGTTTTATTGTTAGTGATGTCGCTTTCCTTCTCCTTTCTAATTTAGATATTTGGTCATCATTCAATCAAGCTCCACTCATGTGCAGATTTTATGAAAATAATGCTGTTCTGAAACAAATCTAAAGAAAGAACTATGCTTTCCGGAAAGAATGTTAATCATGGGCGATAATTCTTCCTTCGAGGGTGGTGCATTTATTACGCATTTCCCACCACATCCTAGAATCCTTTTCTACGAATGCTGGAAATCCTCAGTCTTTCATCTGGCACGCCTTCGCTGATTGTTGAAACTCCAAATGTGACGTAATACACGTTGTCGCATTTGGTACGCAATCACAAAGTCAACCTTGGTAAAAATCAGTTCGGAAATGTGTCCGGTTGGGAGTTCCGAAAGATGACAGAATTCACGCCACATCTGGCAACTAATTGAAAATGAAGGTATTGCGAGAAACGAAAAAAAACAATATACACCGGCGAATTTCGGAATGCATAGTCAGCACCAGTGAATATAAACTTGAGAACCACAGATTTAACGACGTAAATTGAGGGAAAAAAACGCATATCTGAAAAAACAGTAATCGAGAGAACATACATATATCGAGGGTTCCCTGTAAGTGAAATAAATTATTTAAAATGTCCGTTTTCGTTCCGAAACGCCAGTGAAACCGTGAAGTCATGTTTTGGATTTAGTAAACCACATATGTACATAATATCTTTTGGACATTTACTTATTCAAAGATAATATAATAATTTCATACTTCTCACCATGTGTTATCAGCAAACAATGCTAATAGATAATCAAACTTGTAATTTGTACAGTACATTTTCAACCAAATTATTTCATAAACTTGGAACTGGAAGAAGGGTGGCTCGAAATGCCGTAACCTGAAATTTATCTTGTAAGAATTTCCTATACGTTATAAAATAGGAAGAGTTTGTGTCCCCACAGAAAGCGCAGTTATCTTAGGACATTTCAATAGCCAATTGTTAGCCACAACACTGTTACTGGACGTATTGATGAAATGGCGGATAATCTGAAGCAACAATCAAAGGCTGTCTGCATTATTTGACTATTTTACTATTGCCATCAGTGGAATAGCACGGAGTGTTCACTGTACGGAATCCTGCTTTAATGTACAATACACTTTAGTTATAAGAATTAAAATAAAATCTTAGTGTTCCAAAATTTATAGGGATTAAGCTCTTGTCATTACCCTTAATTCAAAATATTAATTTTAAGTCAGTTTAAGTTAGTTATAAATATGAATAGTTGATTTTAAAATATTATTAAAATAAATAATAGTTTCGTTAAATTCTAAAATTCGTTAAATTTTATTTTAAAATATGTTAGGGAATAAAACCCAACGTAATTGGTGACCCCTACTGGAGAAACATCTCCACATATGTAAGTGTCAACCAAAACTAAATAAATAGTTGAAAATCTAAAAAAGTAAGTGCAAAATCATTCAAATAAAAGCATAAGTGAGAAACTTATAGGTGCAAAACGAAACAATTATTGAAAATAATACAAAAATTTTGCGAAATTAGATACAGTTGTGAATATAATTCAAATAAAATAACATGACCGCAATGACATGAACTTTTCCACAAATTATTAAAATAATAAATTATTAATAATAAAAATTGAAATATGTGATATGTGATGTGATGTGAAATATTAAAATAAATGTATTTGATTTGAAAAGAATTCATTGCGAGTGAGAATAGGATAAAATATTATAAATAAATAAATCAATCAATGAAAGAAATATATTATATATAAAAAAAATAGCGTAAATAAAATATACGCATAATAAAAATAAAATATATAAAAAAACTTATTTAAAAAAGATTCCTTAGCGAAAATAAATTCCTTAGTGGATGAAATAGTGAAACATTAACACTCAATAGTGATTGCGGCACAATCTTCGACGGACCAGACAAAGAATTGGCCAAATTATTCCTCCAAACGTCAAGAGAATTGAAGCATTTAGCGTAAACAATCGCTAATGCCAACACAAAGTGGGTTTTCAACCCTCCCGCAGCACCACCTTTTGGAGGTAAATGGGAAGCTGCAGTGAAATAAGTCAAATACCATTTACGACGAGTGGTTGGAGAAATACATCTAAACTTTGAAGAAATGGCTACATTACTAACCTAAATTTAAGCAGTTCTCAACTCAAGACCACTATATCCTCTTTCCAATGACGCAGACGATTTAGAAGTTGTGATTCCAGGACATTTTCTCATCAGTCATTCGCTTAATTTAGTTCCAGAACCATATTTGGAGCACCTTAAAGTTGGACGACTCTGAAGATGGCAGCATTTAAGTCAAATGCTTCAAAGCTTTTGGCGCAAATGGACCACAGAATATCTGCAACGTTACCAAGCCGTCTACAAACTGATATCAGGTTCAACGCCAATCAGCACTGGGTCACTTGTTCTGATGACCTGGGTCACTTGTTCTGATGACCTGAGTCACTCGTTCTGTTCACTTGTCATCACGAGCTCAATCACCAAAATATGCACTCTTTCGATGGAATCATCTGAAGCAGCACGCTTCCTGCGTCAGCGAAGGCGGGCGGGAATGTTAAAGATCATTGACGGGAATTGTTTGGGTGAAGGACGAATGCTGTCCTTAGTCGTTGTGAAGGACTATGCTGTCCTTGATTTCTCTTGTGCTGTACACAATATTTAAGGGTTCTTCTTTTCCAACGACATGTGGCATACACGCGTGCACAGAATCGGTCGTTAAGACTGATTTTCCAAACCATTTTTGTTTACCTTTTTTTCCAACACACAAAAAAACTACTCCTTTGTCTCAAAATGCTTAAATTCAAAGGAAAATGCGTTTTGAGAGCAGTCTTTCGACAACCACCGAACCAGCTAAGTGCAATTTTGCATCCAACTATTTTGTGCGCTCTTTGAGTTTCATCCACAGATTTATCCTCAAGACCACTACTTCATCAAGTTTTCACCAAGACTTGCTTCTCAACATTTCATCAAGACATTATCATCACGAAGATTTCGGCAATACCTTCATCCACCTACACGTGAGAAACTCCTTTTCAACGCCAGTTAGGCGTCTGCTGTGACTATTCAGTCATTTAAACCAAGGACTACTGTTTCGTCCTGCGACCACCACTATACTCGCACTGCTTTGATCTTGGGAGGGACATAGAAATGTCACGCTATATTTGGACCACCGCTTTCTTTGGGGACACTTTGCGTCATGCTATTTTTGGGCCACCTCTTTTTTGGGGACACATTGCTACCCTTGGGCCGCCGCTTACTTTGGGAACACGCATTGTGTTACGCTATATTTGGTTAACTTCTCTTTTCAGGACACATTGCCGTGTGTCGCGCTTTCAACAGCCAAACGTTTTGCTCGACATGTCTTCAGGAACCAAACGATCTATCATCAAACGATTTACACAATACGCTGATCGCTGATCAAATTGCTACCACGATATCGTCAATAAAGAACCATCTACTCAACAAAACCCGTGTTTCTACTCCAAATCCTGACAAAATATATTTTTGAAAATCACTGGATGAATTTCCTACAATAACTGCTGCACCTTATTACATAGCGCCAATAAAACACATCGTAAGACATTATATTATAACAAATGGAAGATTAGATCAAAAACGATATAAAGCACCTTAAATGGAATTTGAGCATATGATGGAACATGGAATTTTTCAGGCCTTCCTCATCACCAGTATCTTCTCCTTTACACATGGTTCCTAAGCCAGGTACTGATTGGCGATCATGTGGAGATTATAGAAGATTAAATGCCATAACTGTCCCAGATATGTACCCGATTACACACATCCATAATATGACAATGCATTAATCTAATTCTAAAATATTTTCAATTTTAGATTTAGTAAAAGCCTTCCATTTAATACCGGTTGCCGAGGAAGATGTACACAAAACGGCAATAACTACCCCATTTGGATTGTTTGAATTTCAGAGAATGCCTTTTGGTCTACAGCGTTTCATTAATAAAGTTGTAGAAGATTTTGAGTTTGCGTCAGTCTACATAGAAGATATACTCGTGTTTAGTAGAACTGAAAACGAACACAAAGATCATCTTAGATTATTATCTTAGATTATTATCTGAATTAATTTCCCTGGGATATCAAATTTCTCAAAAAGAATTTATTCCTTCTCAAGAGAGAGTTAAAACAATTTTAGAATTGGACCAGCCAATTTAAACTAAGAAGATTGAAAAAATTTTGGGAATGGTAAATTAATTAATTTATTTATTTATTTAACGAGTGTCCCCAAAATTGGAGCCCAGTCCAGTGTCCCAAAATTGGAGGTGTTTGGGAAAGGAGCAGGGAGTGCTTTCCCTTAAGGGAGAAGGTCACCTGCACCTCGCTGGGTAAAACAAAAAAAAATAAAGAAAAGGGACCTCTTACGTTCCACGTCCACAATTTATTTAAAATACTTTTCAATTTTATATATTGACAATGAACTTTTTCAAATTTAAATTTTAAGAACTTTTTCAAATTTTTAATCAAATTTCTTTTTTCTATTAATTTTTCCTCATTCACTCTTTCGATTATTTTTAATATTTCTATGATTCAATTCCGTAAGACTCTGAGTACGAGCCGGGGGTCTGTCCGGTGACTGCGCGCGAAACTAACAGAAGGGAAGCTGGCGACCGCTCCAGTCACCGGTTAAAATCACGACTGATCATGCGCGTCATTTTGCGGCCCTAAAGTATGGACAGGAATCGCTGACGCGCATTTTCGACAAGTCGAGCATGGTGACGAAAACTGCACGCAATCAGCGCTTGTTTATTCAATTATTACGAACTTACGCGATCAGATTTCACGACGGTGATGAAATCCGATCGCGACAGTTCGTCGCGCATGTAATCCGGTCGCTATCAAATTTTATCGCAATGATAAAACTTCATGCATTTTGGGCATTTGGGCTGAGAACGAACGGGTTCCCATGAAAATAGCTTACCGGAGGGGAGGGTAAGCGGGGAAAAGGGTAAATTTAGCATGTGTGACTGAGCCTAGACCCAGTCACAACACCAGTATAATATATGAGATATGTGTAATACAGCAAAACTACAGAGGGAAAGGATCCTTGTACATGGTACTGGCTTACTTAAAGCTAAAAAACTTACATACTAAAGTTCTAACTAATTATAATTAAGTGGATCTTTGCTTAGACGTTACTACAGAATAATATATAACTTTTGCATATTTTCATCTTATTTATATAAAATAAAATATAACAGCATTTTCTTTAGAATATTCTTAATGCATGCAAAGACTTTAGCTTCATGCGGAAGTAGATTAAACAATTTTAAGGCATTCCAATAGCTACCTTTGTTGCTTAATCTTTTTTTGGTTACTGGCAGTATAATGGATTTATTTCTAGTAATACTGTAAGATTTGACAAATTGTTCACTTAGTGAATCATAGTAGTACATAATCGTTCTATATAATATAAAATATTGATATTCAAGGGTGTATCATCTATAACACATGAATTTTTGTAAACTATTTTAATTAACCTTGTTTGCAACGCTTGAATATATTTTAAGTTATTATTATAGCCACCCCACGTAATTTTGCCATAAATAATAATTGACTCTGTTTAAATTTTTATTATTAATTTGTTATACGATAATATGAGCCACATTATCACAGTTGTTTCCAAATGTTATGTAAACACGTTTATCCACATTCAAGGTAAATTTATTTAAATTTAACCATAAGGAAATTTTTTTTAATAATATATTCATTTGATTTCGCGCACTCTCCCATGTTTTAGCAGTAAATATTACTGCCGCATCATATGCGTATGACAAAATACTATCTGTAGTAAGACTTTCAAGTAAGTCATTAACATATAAAATAAATAAAAGCGGACCCAGAATCGTGCCTTGTAGGACCCCTGTATTTACTTTTGCTTTTCCACTTTTTGTACCATCAATTTTAACCTTATGGTATTTATTATCAAGATAACTTTAAAGTAACATCTTTGCATTGCCTCTAATTCCTAAACAATTAAGTTTACCTATTAGTATTTCGAGTCGAGTCAGAGTCGTTGAAGGGGTTGGACGTGCGTCGGTGAATTTCTGGTTTTGTCGAGGCACATTTTGTGAAAAATCTAAATCGACGGTTAAAACAACAATAGAAATAAAACCTAAAATTGTGCACAGTCAAAACTCAGGCCGTAATTGGCATTGACATGTGAACAAAATCAAAAATAATAATAGACAAATAATAACAACAAACAATCTTTTGTTTAGTGACTTGCTGACTGGTTTTGTTACAGAAAGATATTGTGACGCGTGGTGGGTTAAGTTAACAGTTCAAAGGAGCAAAAAATCAAAACTCAAAATTTTTCGGACAATAAACGTCGTTCAAAGATTTGCAAATTTCGCCAAAGTTTACTATAGCCCTCAGCCCGAATAGAGGACGCATTATGCATGGAATTAAAGGTATGTTAAAATCTATGCAAGAGGAGATGAAGGAACAAAACTGGATATGCTGAAAATGAAGGAGGATATAAAGAATACTACAAGTACTAGCATAAATGAAAAATTCAAACTGGTTGAATCTCAAAACGAACAGCTTGAACAAAAAATGCAAATGCAACGAATGGCAATTAATAACTTTGAGAGATTCGCAAGAAGAAAAAACCTACTGTTTTTCGTAGTAGGAGAACAAGAAAAGAACTATCATGACCTAGAACAAAAAGTCCGGGATATTAAAAACAACATACAGGAAATAAAATGCGAGAAAAATGACATAGATTACGTTTGTCGTTGCACTGGCCACAATGGGATTTAAAATGCAAATTCAAAAAAAACAAGAATAAACTCGAATCAACACGTTACTCCATAAAACAGGACTACCCCAGGAAGTACTAAATAGACGAAGAGAACTTCAAAATGAAGTAGAATCAATGAGAAAGCAAGGTGTAAATGCCGTTATTATATATGATAAAATTTTGGTACATAACAACTAAAGCGAACAAATAGAACAGCAAAAACAATCCAACAAAAGTAGAACATTATCTTCTTCGCCCGAAACAACACTGCCTCACTCAAGCCAGAATACAGAGGAACAAAATCCAAAACAACGCACTAAAATAAACAAAACTAATAATATGAGCAGCTTTATTATTAAAAGACCCATACTTCAACTCCAGGAAAAAACGACGCCTCCGCCACACGCGGCCGACATGCATTGCTCTAACGAAGTATCACCTAAAGAATAGCAAGCGCCACCGGCTCCTCCCAATCCCCCAGCATGGCTTGTCACCACGGTAGAATATGACTACAACCCTCCAAAACGCTAAACGAATTTTGTCATACGACTGAGCGAAGGGATCGGTCATCAAAAGGAATGACGACCAAATACTGCCTGGAGCCAAGGCCAAACTCATTTTGCTGACTCCAGACAATATTTAATGATCTGATCACAACGAGTGGCGCGACAATGCTACGCAGATTGCAACATTGTTGTGACCTTTAAGACATATTCTTTTTCTACGCAACATTGTCGCGAGTTGTCGTTACATACTCCCCGTCTACCGCACCATCATTACGGTAAGTATCAATAGGAAGTACTATGAGCATGGCGATGGGTCTGGTCAATGTTGTCTTCGAAGTCTTTACTCTGACCACTCTTAGTTCAGCTTTCCCGGGGTGAACTTCGATGACTCGAGCTAGAGGCCATTGAGCTGGAGGGAAGTTGTCATCTGTGAGCGTATCTAGTTGAATTTCGTGAGCTTTTCTTGTCCATTTTGAAATGGACTGATACCAGAAGACATTCCTTTGACCGTCGTCGCCAAAAGTGTTAGAGCCTTTGGTGGATGAGCTGCCACAGAGCTAATCGAGATTCTGGCAAATGAGTAAGAGCGATTTCTGGCAACATTCCTTGATCGGAGCCATGAAGAAAATGAGTAAGAGCACGAAGGTCTTCTGGAGTAAGAGCACGAAAGTCTTCTGGATCATCCGAGAAAGCGTTCTCGAATTTAAGACAGCTTCGATTTGAGCTGAGAGCGTTGTACGATCTTCAAATGCCAGAAGAGTATTTTTAAGAACTCGAACCAGGTGACTTTTAACAGATTTCACGGCTGCCTCCCATTTCCCTCCGGAATGAGGAGCATCTGGTGGTGAATAAATCGATCTGGTTCCAACCTGAACAAGCAAGCTAACGAGCTGAGCGTTTTCCTTTGAGCTCGACATGAATAATTCCTTGAGAAAAGAGTCGGCACCTCGAAAATTCGTTCCACGATCACTATAGAGCACTAAGCTTGCTACTCTTCGACTGATGAATCGAAGATATGATTTAATGAATGCTTCTGTTGAATATGAAGATACTACTTCCAAGTGAACTGCTGAGGTTACGAAGCATACAAAAACAGCTATCCAACCTTTATATGTCTTGGCACCTCTTCCTTGGAAAGTTTGGAGAATGAAAGGTCCAGCATAATTGACATTCAGTCTTGATGCTGGAAGCTGACTCATGAGCTGTTGTGCACGTCGAGCACGATATCGAGCACATATGACGCATTTGAGAATAAATGAGCGTACTGGAGCTCTGCCTCCAAGAATTCAAAATTTTTCCCTAATTGTTATGAGAGTGAGTTGAACTCCTCCATATAAAGTTTGCCGGTGATTTCCTTGGTAGGATTATTGGATTAATTGCGTCATCTTCTAAAGGAGCGAGCTTACCTCCGACCCGCAGTATCACATCTTCATCAAAAATGCAGTTAATTTTGAAATGAAATGTGAAGATGGTAATTGTATGCTTCTTGTAGAGCTTTGAGCTCGGTAGAGAAGTTAGCATGTTGAACAGTTTTAATCCAAACGAGCTGAGCATTGAGCGGATCTTCAGGAGCTGTTTTCTTCTCTCTTAAGCATTTTGCAAAATCTTTTGCAAAGAGATGGCACTACTAAGATTTTAGAGAGCGTTGAATATCTTGAAATTAGATAACATAGTGAGTGAGCTTCTTCATCTGGAGTTTTGATTACATGTAACAATATTCCAGGCTTTTCTTCTTTGTGAATTAAAGCTGAAGGTTTGAGCTGGCCAAGAAGAATATGAGCTAAACAGCCATTCAGGTCCACTCCACCACAGATCGAAGTTGATTAACTGTGTTGGAGTAAGTCCTCGAGAAGCACAATTCGCAGGATTTTGTTTTCCAGGAACATAAAGCCATTTTGCTGTTCGATTGAGTTCTTGTATTGAGGAACCTCTGTTTCTTACGAATTCTTTCCACTTGGATGGATGACTTAAAATCCACGTAAAAGCAACTGAGGAGTCAGTCCATAGATAGAGTTGAGCGTGATTTAGCTGCAGAACCTGTTGAGCATATTTGAGAAGCTTTGCGAGCATCCATGCACCAGATAATTCGAGGCGAGGAATAGTGACATGTTTAAGTGGTGCTCCTTTTGTCTTAGCACACAAGAGCTTTACTTGGGCTGATTCTCCTGAGCTTTGAACTTTGATATAGATACATGCAGCCATGGCTAACTGCGGTGCATCCGAGAAGCCATGTATTTCTATGTATGAGCTGAAGAGAGTATTGAGCCATCTTGGAATGTGAATATGAGCTAAATGAGACAGCTCATTTCGAAGATGCCTCTACCGTCGAATGAGCTGCTCAGGTAATTCATCATCCCATCCCGATTTATTTAACCTCAGCTCTTGAATAAACATTTTCGCTCGAACTACTACTGGAGCTAAGAATCCAAGTGGATCGAAGAGCTGAGCTACTTCCGAGAGAACTGTACGTTTGGTTATCCTCTCGAGCAATGAGCGTTTAGATGAGAATATAAACTGATCTGAAGTACTACTCCAAGAGAGAGAAAGCTTGCAAAAAATCAGGGCTATTGCTTGACTACTTTGCGAGAGGGAAGCTCCCCGCCATGCAGAGCTTAATTAAATCTTGAGCTATGAGCTGAGCTTCGAGCAGGGTGTTTGAGCCACCATTATGGGTATTTGGAGCCGTCATCCTGAATAAGTTGCAGTAGTATCTGAACTGCAAGGGATGGAGCTGGTCTTGTTCCATATGTAACGGTGGTGATCTGGACCAGAACAATATTGTCATGTTGATCGATCCATAAAATTCTCTGGAGATCCCAGTCTGATGGATGAACATTAATCTGTCGAAACATATTGGTAATGTCGGTCCAAAATATAATTTTATGAAGTCGAATCCACAGTAACACATCAAAAATGTCGAGCTGGAGCTTTGCACCTGTGTGAAAAACATCGTTGAGCGAATATCCGGAGCTGGAAAGAGCTGAACCGTTGAACATAACTCTCAATTTTGTACTGAGACTTGGTTCCTTTAGAACACCATGATGAGGTTATTGGTATTGGTATTGGTATTCTGTCATAAAGTCTCTGTAGAGCTTCGAGAGTCGTTTGAGCACTACTTTTAGACATCTAAATGCTATATTTCTTGATTCTCCAAGAGCTGAAGGTGATTGTATTGTTGGTATTCGAACAATATATCTGCCTGAAGAATCTCTTGAGTGAGTTTCGACAAAATGAGCTTCACATTGTTCTTCATCGAGAGAGAACTGAGCAGAATGAGCTTTAGGTGCTTCTTCTTGAATCCAAAATTTTGTTAAGAGGTCACTCGTTATTTGAGTTGAGCTTAAATATGTTGGACCAAAAATTACCCAACCAAAGAGTGTGTTAAGAGCAATAAGGTCTGAGGGTTGACCTTTTCTTATATCTGAGCTTATAATTTGAGCAAATGGTGTAGAACCCAAGATAATATCAAAGTTACCTGGTGTCCTATAGTCTTGATCAGAAAGTTGTAGTCCGTCCAGATGTTTCCATGAAGAACTATTAAGTTTGTAGCTTGGTAAGTTTGAAGTCAACTGATTTAATTTATGTACTGCAACATGAATGTGAGCTGTAGAGTGTAGGGCTTTGAGCGTTATAGTGCTGACACCCGTTGAGCGACCGGCATCTACATTACCGGTACCAGTAAACTGGATAGCTGATTTGTGTTTTGAGAGCTGGAGCTTACGAGCGAGTTTGTGCGTCATAAAAGAAAGCTCTGAGCCTGAATCTAAGAGCATTCTCACTGTATAGCAACCAATGACAGGAGCGATTAATTGAGCACGAGCTGTAGCAAGTAGAGAAGATGTATGCTGGAAGAGTTCTTCAGCGGTAGGTTGATCTGGTGATTGTGTTGTAGCATTGAGAGAACATGATAGTTGACTACTGGTAGAGCATTGAACAGAGCTGGAGCAATTTGTAGAGGTCCTGGTAATTGAAGAAAGAGCTGGAGCATATACAAAATTAGTAGTTGGAGCTGATGAACTTAGTTGTTATTGAGCTGGAGCTTCTTTTTGAGAGCTAGTTGTAAGAGCTGATATCGCTGGAGCTGATGTTTGAGCTTGTTGAGCGGCAGGTGTGGTATCACCGAGGTGTATCAAGGTGTGATGTTTGATACCACAGTGCCAACATAACTTTTTACTTCTACATGCCTGCACATCATGTCTACCAAGGAAGTTGGTGCATAATCGGGTATTTATTACAAGATTATGACGTTTCAACCCCTGAAGTGAGCTTTATTTAGGAAAATCATTGTTTCCTCCAAGAGTTCTTTCCTATTCGTTTCTGATGGGTGAGCTTAACCGCCGTACAATATGGTAAACTATTGGCATATCCCATTCATCAGTTTTTGCCCGAAGAGCATTGATCGAGTCAAGAGCTTCAAGGAGAGTGTTCAGCAAATCATGTAGACCTTTTGAATTTCATTCAATTATAGAGCTGGAGCCGAAGAGCTTGTCGAGCTGAGTAGAAGAAGTCGCCTATTCTCGTACCTTTCAACTAATAGCTCCCAGGCAATATGATAATTTTCATTGGAAGCCTTTATGTTTGCCAGCAAGCGAGCGCAATCTCTTTGCATTGCGTTTTTAAGGAGCGACATTTTAGGGACAGGTTGCAAATCAGGATTGCTACCAACCATGCCTTGAAACATATGCTCGAACTCTTTCCAGTCTTCATATTTCCCATTGAATGGCTTATATTTGATCTTCTCAAAAAGATGAAGACCAGAAATGCCTGTTAAACATCGAGCTTCGGATGAGCTTGGCGTTGTTAAAGAGCGCAGAGCTTCAATTTTATTTAAAAGAAGAGCACGAGCGTCAGCATACATTTTGAGCGTATCCCGGAAAACTTTATTCCTGAAATAGTCTGAGCTCATATAGAGCTGACGATATTTGTAGATCAATGCATCGTGCTGTTGTTTGAAGTCTTCCCAAGTTTTCTCGAGAACCATGAGCTTTGATTCTAAATGGAACAGAGTAAGGTTGCTAAGTTCAACGGATTTACATTCTCCCACGATGCTTGAAATGAAATCTTGTCTCTCGTCTTGGGGTGATATTCTGGCTTCGAAGAATGCCACAGCATCAACTTCCAGCATGGATTCATTCGCCATTGTTGTATCACGAGCACAAAATGGATAAAATTCAAAGAGCAAAAATTATTGAAAAAGTTCACAATTGTTCGAGAGAGCGCGAAAAGTTCCAAAGGGCACACCGATTTCAAAACATACTTAAAAAGCTTGAAAGAGCACAAGAATAATTTTTTCTTTAAATCAAGAGCCTCAAAAATTTATCAGTTTATCTTGAAAGAGCACGAAAAGTTTAAAAGAGCACAATTGGTCGTAATCGAGAGAGCGCGGAAAAAGCACAAAAATTTAAGATTAAACGAACTTACCTGTAAGTGACGTTCAATCGTAATTATACGATTATATTTTGAGTATATACAATCTTGAATAACATATGTAGATTCGGCTGCGGTCAGTCAAAGCAACGTTGATTTAGAGAGAGAGAAGGAAAAAGTGGGGATCGCCACTACGCGCTCGACCCTTTCTCTCATCTCCATCATAAGTTTATAGTTTTAATGTTTAAAAATTGATAAAATTTTTATATAATTGTTATTTTACATCCTTGTGGGCTTTAAATGGGTGTACTCATATAAGGGAGGGACATACATATATAATCTCTTCGAGCGAGGTTCATCGTATAATTACGATTGAACTTCACTTACAGGTAAGTTCGTTTAATCTTCAATTATACTTCGAACCTCGCTCTCAAGATTATATATTTTGAGTATTTTGAGAATAGTAGAGGTGTCGTATATGACAAGAAAATATCAGTATCTAAAGTACTTTTCGATTAACGCGAGTTTTGGGGTGTGCTTAATACTTTTGGCCAAGGCTGTATATAATCTTGAATAACATATGTAGACTTTTAGAGCCGATTTTATTCAATTTTTAAACTCAGCATGGTTATCATGCTTTACAAGGTTACCATGGTATTTAATAATATAATGAAACATTTTGAAACTTATTTGCATAATCTTCAATTATATAATTTCTTAGTCTCTTTTTAACAGAGTTGATACAAATGACATTTTATTTTCTATAATTGGTTTATTATAGTGTCTCGCGAACACTTTTGATTTTCAGACCACCCTGCGGTGTCTTTTATTATATTTAAATCTAATCCTTTTTTAAAAGCTTTTGACGATGAAGCTGCCCTCGTAGAATGAGCAGAAAATATCTCTGTGTTTATGCCTGAATGTTTAAGAGTTTCCTTAATCCAACGACTTATTGTTTGAGAACAAACTTGCTTATATGGTTTTTTACAGGAGATAAATAAATATTTTTCGTTTGATCTTATTCCTATAGTTTTGTCTATGTACTTTTTTATTCAAGAAAATATACATATCCGTGGTCTATTTTCAAACTAAGGTTACTGTAATATTGGGTTTTTCATCAAATAGTTAGGTTATCATCAAATAGTATGTTAATTTTATCATTAGTTTGTTTTATATTGCTTAATTTTATCTGAGCTATGGCTTGAGCTCTCTGAGCTGTGCATAAAGCTAGCAATGTAACAGTCTTTCGAGTAATTTCTTTTAAATTCGCTTGATTATTATCTATTTTTTCTTAATAATCTAAAACCACGTCAACGTCCCAAATCTCATTGTACTTAACTTTAGTAGGTCTTAAATTAAAACAGCCTTTCATAAGCCTTTTCACCAACTTTGAATCACCAATGCTATTTTTTGAAATTAATGATACAGCGCACCTTTCAGTATTTATTGTACCATAGGAACTCCCTTTCTTGAAACTATTTGTAAAAAATTCTATTAATTGTTTTTCAGTGGCATTGTAGGGATCGACTTTCTGTTCTGAACAGAATTTTGACCATTTTCTTAAACTAGATTTGTACTGTTTTTGCGTTGAATCTCTGATTGACGCGTCTAACAATATTATACTTTCTTCGCTCAGTCCTTTTATTCGAAAACTCTCGCTGAAATTACAGCTGCTACCAGCCGTAAATGCGCTGCTGCTGGATGGTGCATTTTTCTGCATTTGGATAAAAAAAGCTGTTTATTTGGTCCAACAATAATTTCTTCACTTATTATCATTTTTTGAAATAATGGGTACCAAGACTGATATTTCCACAAGGGAACTATTAGTATGCCTGTGGCTTTTTCATTTTTTATTTTTTGTAAAACCTTCGGAATAAGTATAAATGGGGGAAATGCATAAAAGGAAAACGGTCTCCAATTAATTGTAAATGCATCAATGCGCCAAGCAAACTGATCGGTTAACCATGATACATATTTGTGGCATTTTTTATTTGAGGCTGAAGCGAACAAATCGATTTCAGGTAAACCCAACCTTTTCACTATAGAACAATATGCTGAATTTTCTAACTCCCATTCAATATCTTTATTGCTTGTTCTAGATAAACGATCTGCTATTTTATTGTCTTTTGAGGTAATATAATTTGCTCTTAATTGAATTTTTCGCAATTCAGCTCACTGCCAAATTGATCTTGCAAGTTTATTATAATTTTTATACTTTACTCCCCCCATTCGATTCATATAAGATATAGCGGTTTTATTGTCAATTCTGAGTAAAATTTTACAGTCATAAAGATCTTTTTCAAATTCAGTTAATGCTAATTTAACCGCATACAGTTCTTTGTAGTTTATGGATATATTTTCCAAATTTTAGTCCCAAAAACCTAAAACTTTATTATCATTCATGGTAGCTCCCCAGCCACTTAATGATGCATCTGTATATATCACATGTTTATATTCAATATATTTGAAAGATTTTGATGAGTGAGGCAGCTTTTTTATCCACCATTTTATATCTTGTTTAACCTCATTAGAAATCTCAATTTTTTTATAATAGTTTCCACGACTCCTACATAAGGCCTCTATTTTTTCCCTTTCCATTATCTTAGTATACATCCATCCATATTCAATATGGAGTTATGACAATATGAAGTTAATTTTCCAATAAGTTTTGCAAATTCAAGAATAGTGGTCTGTTTCTTTTTTAAAAATGATTTTAACTTCTTTACTGCGCTTCATTTTTTGCATTTTGTCAATTCTATACTACACTTTATTGTATTTATTTCCATACCTAAATAGGAAGTAATATTCTTTGGTTCAAAAATAGATTTTTTATAATTTAAAATAAAATCTAGATTTTCCAATAAAGAAACAGTCGCTGTAACATTTTCAACGCATTTCTCGTGCGAATTTTCTATGCATAAAATATCGTCAATATAAATGCCTGATACATAACCCTGTTCCCTTAATTTTCCCATGACAGGTTTCATTATCTTTGTAAATACATAGGGACTAGATGAAAGTCCAAATGGCAAACACGTAAATTGAAAAGTTTGTCTTTGAAATTTAAACCTTAAATATTTTTGGTTTGATTTATGGACAGGTACCAAAAAATAAGCATCTTTGAGGTCTATTTTTGGCAAAAAATCTCCAGGTGATATCAACTTTATAGTTGATTCCAAGATTTCTAATTTAAAATGTTTTTTAATAACATTTTTATTAAATTCCTTTAAATTAAAAATGAACCTTTGAGTACCGTCTGGTTTTGGAACCATAAAGTACGGTGAAACAATTTGATTCTTACAAGGCTATTTACATTTTATAATTGCTCCTTTTTCTAACATATTTTCTATAGCTTTCTTTGTTTCAATTATTTCAATTTTAGTCCTAACTTTATATGATTTTACATTAATTTGAGACGGTCTTTTAATAAGCGGGATTTTATAACCTTTAACAGTATTTAAAACAAATTTGTCCTCTGTAATCTCAGCCCATTTCTCAAAAAATGATTTGTGCCGACCAGCGTATAATTTACTTACATTCACTCTCAGTTGTAAGTCGGTCTCAGAATCTGATCTCTTTGAGGATTTTTGACTTGTGTTCTTGGTTGGCCTCTTTTCCAATTTTGTCCTCTGAAAAATAGCTTTTGTCTCTGTGATCCTCCTATATGTGTATTGTTCTGCCTGTTGAGCGGAGGCTTGAATCCCAAAGACCGTCTGAAGTTTCCCGAATTTTTGGGATTTAGGCTCTTATTTGGAATAACTTCTTTTAGAAGTTTTTCTGAATCGTTTGCTTTTTTGATTTGCTCTTCGAGATTTTTACCAAAAACAAATTTCTATAGTACAACGTCCCTTACCACATTCTGAAACGATTTACTAAATCTCGGAGCAAGACAAGCTTTACGAGAGGAACTTTCTTGATGAGATGCTAAGGTAGCGAGTTTTCCGATCTCGCTGATTTTTTCAATAAAATTTTCAGGATCCAGGCCATCACATATAGTCATTAAACTGATCTATGATCATTAAATTGCCAGCAATAGTCATTATTGAGCTGCAGCATTTTTGAACTTCATACCTATAATTGTCTTTTGCCAGTGTATTTTTCGAAAACTTTCCTTTTAATTCATCATTAAGTTTCGGAGCCTGCCAATCTTCTGGGATTTCATATTTATCTCGAAGTTTTTCTTTTCCATCATTTATATTATCTCCTTTTAACAAGTAATGTTTCCAATGTTTAATTATTGTAGGATGAACTTCGAGTGTGGTTGCTTTAGACTTCCCCGATTCATCTCCAAGAACTGCTGTGACTATTGGAGATAAGGTCTCATCCTCAGCTATCTTTACTTGAGTGTTGTTCGAATCTGTATGAATTATGTTTCATATGAAGCAATGTACCACTATTTATTTGTAATTTTCATGAATTTTATTTACGGGGTATATTATACTTTTGCATAATAGTACCTCAGTAATTTGTTTTACTTACGGCCATACTATACTTTTGCATAATAGTAACTCAGTAATTGTTTTTTGAATCTATTCGAACATAATATACATTTGCATAATATTGTTCGTTTTAATATTTCAGCATATTATACATGCGCATAATAGTGCTTTTTATTTTAATTATATTTGTTCTCAGTACAGTTTTGCATATTAACCGTTTTCATATAATTATTTTATTTAACATACATACATAAGTGAAAATATTTTTCAATCGCCAACACTAAGAAACAAGAGATTTTGTATAACGTGTTTTGGCGTGTAAAACCCAAGCCGGCTTTTTCTATGGGGTATGACTCATTTCCAAGAGCAACGCGCGCTCACTTTGATACATAAACAAGGAATACGTACATACATGTATATGTGTCTAAACCACATGGACCAACGAGCAAGTATTTTAATGCCGGCCAAACCGGTTATTCAACATTCACTTTTTTTGTATGTTTCACTCAACTATACCTTTTTGTGAAATTTGTTCTAACTTCTCCTCGTCCTCAGCTTCCTCTGCACTCCAATCATTTTCACTCTGGTATTCATTTTCATTGTTGTTTTCGTTTTCTGAAGGATTTACTTCTCCTTCTTCCTCCTCATCCAACATCTTCCTCATTTTTAATACTTCTCTAGCCATCATTTTTTGTTTTTTATTTTGTTCATCGAACATTTCGATTAATTTTTTCTTTTCACTATTTCTTTTCGACATTTTTGATCACTTAAAATCACTCGATGTTTTCTCGACCGCAACGGAAAAACGAATGGGGAGATGAGAGAAAGGGTCATGCGCGTAGTGGCAATCCCCACTTTTTTCCTTCTCTCTCTCTAAATCACCGTTGCTTCGACTGGCCGCAGCCGAATCTACATATGTTATTGAAGATTATATATACTCAAAAAATATAATCTTGAGAGCGAGGTTCGAAGTATAATTTATTAAAATAAAAAAATTTATTTAAAAAATTACAAAACCCGACTACGCAAAAAATGTATTTTAAATATAATCTAAAAAGAAAAAAACAAGTCCATTATTCTAGAATTCTATTAAGAAATATTAAAAAATTACACCATTTAAATAATTTCATGGTGACTATATACATAAAACAAATAATAATTTCTAATGCAGAAGTTAGCGACTCAAACAGTTGGGACCTATTAAACATCTAGAGACTAGCTAAAACAATAATGGTCCCGACTGTTTGAGTCGCTAACTTCTGCATTAGAAATTATTATTTGTTTTATGTATATAGTCACCATGAAATTATTTAAATGGTGTAATTTTTTAATATTTCTTAATAGAATTCTAGAATAATGGACTTGTTTTTTTCTTTTTAGATTATATTTAAAATACATTTTTGCGTAGTCGGGTTTTTTAATTTTTTGAATTAATTTTTTTATTTTACACTTTTTAGTTGGACGATTAGACGTAATTTTCTTTTTAGTTTATATTTAAAATACATTTTTTGCGTAGTCGGATTTTTTATTTTTTTCCTTTTTAGGTCAAAATGATTATTCATTATTCGAACAAATCAATAGACGTTAAAACCATCGAAATCGGCCCACGCGTTTGGTCTCTAGAGCGCCACAAAAGAACAAACTCACATACATAGGCTGACTAGTAGTCGCCATATTGAATTTTGATCGATATAATATCTTCAGTGACACTCGCAAAATGAAGACAAATCAATAGACGTAAAAACCATCGAAATCGGCCCACGCGTTTGGTCTCTAGAGAGCCAGAAAGGAACAAACTCACATACATAGACTGATAAACACATAACCCTCTTTTGCTTCGCGCAGCCGGGTAATAATCACACCGACAAAACAGAAAACTGTTCAAAAGTGCATTATAAAATTTATAAATTGTAAAAATGAACGCGAAAATTTAATAGTTTAATGAAATTAAACGAGCACAAATATTATCGAAACAGTTTTCCAAAAATTCATATTCGAAAAATCTTCAAGAGCACAAAAATGTTTGAAAGAACACTGAAATGATCAAGCTCGCACACAAAATTCAAATATTCAATTGTCCGGAAGAGCATAGAAAATTCACAAATTAATCGCAACGAAAACAGCATTAATTTGCCACAAAGTTTAAAATTCAAAAAATGTTCGAGAGCACTAAGTCCAAAGTTGTTTGAGAGAGCACAAAAATTTTATAAATTGTTTGACAGAGCACAAAAATTTTAATTTTGAATTTTAAGAGCTGCGACCGATCGAAACGAATTTTGTCACACGACTGAGCGAAGGGATCGGTCATCAAAAGGAATGACGTCCAAATACTGCGTGAAGCCAAGGCCAAACTCATTTTGCTGACTCCAGACAATATTAAATGATCTGATAACAACGAGTGGCGCGACATTGCTACGAAGATTGCAACATTGTTGTGACCTTTGGAAAATATTCTTTTTCTACGCAACATTGTCGCGACTTCTCGTAACAGCAAAACTAGGCAGACTGGGGCCGGAATTCGGCATTCACAGAGGAGTAAAGCAAGGGGATCCACAGTCGCCAAGGATTTTCATAGCCGTCTCGCAAAATATTGTGAAGGACCAAATTGGAGCAAAGAGGCATGCTTTTAAACGGAGAATATCTCAGTCACCTCAGATTTGCAGATGACATAATCATTCTTTCAAATTCTTCGAACCAGCTAGAAAACATGATGGAAGAATTAAGCAAGGTCAGCAATGATATCGGCTTACAACTACATAAATACATCAAAAACAAAAGTTGCTACCAACGGCGCTAAAAATTCCATGAGGATAAATGACATACTGGAAGAATATGTAGCGAATTATATATACCTAGGAAAACAAATATCTTTCAAAAATATGAGGCACAGTGACCAATTAGAACGACGAATTAATTTAACCTGGAAAAAGTACTGGTGTCATAAAGAAGTACTGAAATCGAAACTCCCCTTAAAACTGAAGAAAGAAATTATGCACTCATGCATACTACCCTGCCTTACTTGCGGTGCTCAAAAATGGATTGTAACGAAATTACGATCGTGTCAGCGCGCTATGGAAGAGAGCATCCTGGGCTTCAGACTTATAGACAAACAAAAGAGCTCAAACATAAAATAAGAAGAGAAAACGCTTAAAATGGAGATCGGCAGGACATCTGGCCCGAATTTCCGACGAAAGATGGACGAAACAAGCGACTCTCTAGAAAGGTCCAGGAGAAAGAAGAAATAGGGGTAGACCTAGATCTCGCTGGAGTGACGACATTGTAAGGACAGCGGGGAGAGATTGGATGGACAAGGCAAACGACAGGAATAAATGGAGGCATTTTGAGGAGGCCTATATCGAAAGGGGCCATGAATTTGGTTAATTCTTTTTATTATTATTATTAAATTAAGAATTTTATACTTATTTAACTTGAACTGTATATCTCTTTTCAATTAGGAAAAATTTTGTTTTTAATACCAATTATGTAAGATAAGGTTTAAATAAAAGGCTTATTATTATTATTCTTATTATTATTATTAGTATTTCATGATCCACTGCATCAAATGCTTTTGCCAAGTCAAGGAAAATTACTATGACAGGTGTACTTTTATCTAATTTCTCATAAAGCAGACTTGTAATATAATTTAGAGCATCCTTAGTCTCCTTTTTCTTAATAAATCCATATTATATTTCAGATAAAATATTGCATTCATTGGCAAAATTGAAAATTCTTTTATGAGTTAATTTCTCAAATATCTTAGCTATATTCGAAATAAGTGATATTGGTCTATATTGAGTTGCAATATTACTTCTCCCCAATTTATGTATTAGTATTATGTCCGCTATCTTAAGGGCATCAGGCCAAATTGATTTTTCAACGCATAGTTTTACCATATAACTAAGTGTTTCAGTTAGATAATTAATTATGGTTTTTTAAACTTGAGCGTTAATCATGTCAACACCACCCTTCCTAAATTTAAATTTAAGTATTATCGATCTAATTTCTTCAGCCATAGTTGGACATAAGATCTTAGGCATCAGTTCAAGAGAGACGCTTGACGAGTAAGGAAGGAAAAGTAAAGTAGTACCTAGAAGTAAAAATATTTTTGTCAGTTATCTTTTCAAAAATCCCAAAATTGGGAAAACAGAAAAATTTAAAAATTTTAATTGAAGTAATTGTAAAGTATTTCATTCTAACGGAAGTTCTGGTTACCTAGAAACCAATCGGTTGTGCGTGGCCGGTTGTGAGGGCTTCGCAGAACTAACCGACCACAATTTGGGAATCATTGAGGTGGTATGTTTAAATAACCAAATGGTCAATATTCCTGCCAGAACAGAAAAGGAACATTTTCTGCTTGATACATATAATATACAAAAAAGTGAGTGTGATAGACTACAAAGTGTGGTTCATGAAATGCAAAAACAAATTCATGCGCTCGAAGAGCAAATAAAAAACTCGAGTAAAAATGAGGAAATTAAACAACCTCAAAGCTCGTCCAAAAGAGGTCGAGCAGAACATATCGAATTCTGTACAGACGAAGAGGACGTGGCCAAAGAAACTGAAAATAAATATAAAAAAAGAACATGGATCAGAGTGAAATCCAGAGAGAAAAAAAATCCAAATAACCAACCACTTATCAACCAGAAACCAAAGATGCGAAATCACAGAAGAACAAAAAAATCCCCCCTCCACCCCCAATAGTAGTGGATGGAGTGAAAGACTACCAGCTGTTCTACGATTTCCTACGCAGTCAAACTTCCGAGACATTTACTACCAAGATGCTCAGCGGTGACAGCATAAAGGTAAACACCTCAAACGAAGCCTCGTATAGGGCACTTACCAAGGCACTGTCAGAATTAAATAAACAAGCAATCCAGACCGATTAGAGTCATGGCCAAAAACCTTCACAACTCATCCAAACCGGAAAGGATTGTTGAAGACCTTGAAAGCAACGGCTCCAAGGCATTAGATGCAGTTAATAAACTGAGTTGGAAAACCAAGGAACCATTAAATATGTTCATGCTGACTTTCAACAATGGAGAAGACATAAAAACCGTATATGAGATAAAGCACATCCTGGGATGCAAAGTATGTAGATATTCAACCAAGTCATATGGACACACACAAAGATATTGCTCCAGGGAACCATGGTGTGTTAAGTGCACAGGCAAGCACCTTTCCAAAGACTGCACCAAACGAGCAGAAGATAAACCGAAATGTGTTCACTGCGGAGAAGCTCATCAAGCGTACTACAGAGGATGCATAGTAGCTAAAGAAATACAAGCCCTTAAAAACAAATCTCTAAAAAAGACTACATATACTGACCAACGTGAATCGCAAAACACAATGGGTCAAACAAAGAATGTGAGATATACACAAAACCCCTTTCTCAGTCAAGAATTGACTCAAATCAATACCAGGTCCAAAAACTAAGAACACTCAATAAGTCCAAATGACGATGTATCGGTAAAACTGGATAAGATACTTGGATATATGAGCACCCTTGACAAGAGGCTAACTAGGCTTGAAAACAGCACTAACAAGCTATGAAGCAAAAATGATTGAGCTATTAAAAATAATGGAATGGAACTTGAATGGGCTACCTCAACACCAAAAAGAATTGCAGGTAGTGCTTGACATAGAAAACGTAGATATTTGTTTGATTTCCGAAACACATTTTACAAAGCAATCTTACGTAAACTTTAGAGGATATCAAATCTACAATGCGCTACATCCAGAAAACAAAGCCAGAGGAGGTAGTGCAATTATAATTAAACAAAATCTAAGGCATTACGAAATTACTAAAATCGAAAATGAAAAATTTCAAGTAGTAACTCTATGTGTGAAAACAAAACGATATCCAATATTTAAATATTGCCCACCAAGGCACCAATTAAAAAAAGACGACTACATAAGAGTACTGAACCAGTTAGACAGCAGATTTATAATAGGAGGAGACTTCAACGCAAAAAACACCTATTGGGGATCTCGGCTAACAACAACCAAAGGACGAGAGTTGTTAAACGCAGCAACGGAAACGAAATGTGAGTTTATTTCTACCGGTAAACCTACTAATTGGCCATCCGACCATTCCAAAATTCCAGATCTGCTAGACTTATTTATATACAAAAACATATCGGAAAATTATCTAGACATTAAGGAAAGTCAGGACATGGGTTCCGACCACTCTCCAATAATTCTAATGGTAGGAGAAAAAGTCTTAAAAATAACAAACCAACCTAGTTTAGCCAACAAAACCACTGACTGGGAAAGCTTCAAGGCAGACCTCAGAAATAGAATTAATCAAAAAGAACCGCTTAAATGTCCAGAACAGCTTGATTTAGAACCAACGCAATTTATGACCGATATTCAGCAATCTGCTTGGATAAATACACCGAAAACGTCAAGATTTGTTAAAGGACATATATATCCAGCGGATATTATAGACATGATTCAAAAAAAGGGAAAACAGAGAAAAAAATGGCATCAAACAAGATCTCCGCATGACAAAAAACTTTTAAATAATCTAGCGATGACTTTGAGAAGGAAAATAATAAGCTTCAAAAATTCCAATATAAAGAGTTACCTTCAGAGATTAACTCCTGATAGTAATAAGGTCTACTCACTATGGAAAGCAACTAAGAAAATTAAAAGACCTAGTCTGCAAGTTCCTTCAATCAAAACTAAAAGCGGGAATTGGGTATTAAACAACGAGCAAAAAGCCAAAACTTTTGCATATCACCTGCAAAGCATCTTTCAGACCACAGAAATACAAGTCAGCAACAACTCATTCACCCTTGTTGGTCCTCCTGAAGAAGAAGATATACGTTTAGTAACGCCGAAAGAAGTTGTTAGAGAAATCAAATTAAACATAAATGCAAAAAAGTGGCCTGGATTTGATCTTATTAATGGGGAAATCTTAAAACATCTCCCGAAAAAAGCTGTAGTAAAGTTAGCAAATATTATAAAGCTGCCTCACGAAGCTGCCTCGTACAGACCAATGTCTTTGCTGCCTACAATGTCAAAACTACTCGAGAAACTTTTTTTAAAACGACTGAAGTGTATAATCAGCAGAAACAAATTTACTTATTGAAGCAAATTTCCCGAGCATATCTGATTGTTGAGAAAAGAGATTTTTCAATTCTGCGCCACTTCTTTGAAATTCGTTCCACAGTCACTGGCCAAGCTCGCACAAATGCCTCGTCTTGAAGTAAAACGTTTATACGATATTCCAAATGAATAGCTGATGTTGAAAAGCAGACGAAAACGGCTATCCATGCATTATAGAGACAAGCTTTTCCTTTCCATGTTTTAAGGGTGAATGGACCTGCATAGTCGACACCTGAATGCAGAAACGGTCTCGATGGGGTGACTCTAGTCGGTGGTAACTGGCCCATTAAGTATTGAGCATGTTGCTTTCTATGTCGAGTACAAGTCACACATTTTAATATTAAGGACTTGACGGTAGTTCAGTGGCGTCACCAAGGGTGGGCAGGAGTGGGCCTGGCCCCCTCAAATTTGTATGTGTGCCCACCCACTGACGATCGTGCAATTGTTGTAATCTTGCAAATTCAACATAATCTCGAGCAACAGTTGCTTATCTAAAAGTAAAAATTTCTGTTGCGCATTTTTATTTTCATTCGTGTAGTTTTGGGAACCTCAAGTAAAGGGACGTGACTCCGAACGTGGTGGTGCGTTGTATTATTGCAACGTTGGTGGTCGATCACCCCATAGTTGTGCTGCGTTATCGCAGTTTCAAAATGGGTGGTCGATCACACCATAATCATCGCCAAGGAAGGAACGGAGTCGCGTCCTTGATGAAAGCAGTATAACTCCAACCTTGATCACGAGCAAACGCGCTACTAATATAGTTAAGAAGTTAATTTCTAAAAAGTTCCAACAGCCATTATTGGTGGATTTCTCTGACAGTGTTAATTTGTAAGATTAAAAGTGGACAAAATAGGATTTTCGTGAGCATAAGAATTTTCTTTCAACAGTTCAAAAGTGGAATATGAGTAAAAGGAGCATTGTGAACTTTTTCTCGCCCGCTGGAGGGAAGAAAAGTTGTGCAGAATCCATGAACGAGCATAAGAAATCGTCACGTGAACCAGAAACTCATAGTAAACTCATACTCGATGATAGCCCAAGCCTTGCAAATTATTATCTAGTTGATAACGATGAAAACATCATGAATACCAGCTCTGAAGATGATGTTTCTTGTTTCGACGGAGGAGAGGATGAAGTTTGTGAATTGGAAATGGCCGAATAAGGTGTGGAAATTTCCTAGAACTACTCAACCTCTGTTCAGAACATAACCCATCATTAGCCAAAAAGCTGGAGAAATTACCACAAAACGCAAAGTATCAAAACCCAATTGTACAAAATAATATTCTCAAAATTATGTCTGATCTAGTCTTGGAAAAAATAGGCAGTGAGTTACAGACTGCCAAGTACTTTTCTGTACTTTCCGATGAATCGAAGAACGTTTGCAAAACTGAACAGGTTTCTGTATGCGTTCGATTTTGTCTCGACACTGTTATATATGAGAGGTTCTTAGAATTTCACCCTGCCTATAAATTGGATGCTGCATCCTTCTTGGAGTACATAATAAAATCATTCTCCCAATGTAATGTTGACATGCAAAAGTGTGTAGCTCAAACGTATGATGGGGCCAATGTCATGAGTGGTCAAATTAGTGGCGTACAGACACTTTTCAGAAATGAAGTACCAAAAGCAATATATCTATGTCCACTGTTACAACCATCGCCTCAATCTGGTATTGGTAGAAGTCTGTAAAAATGGGCCCACGGCAAAAGAATCTTTCAGTCTATTGGAGATGTTATATGTTTTCATGTCTGGGTCAGCAATTCATTCAATGTTTGTGGAAATACAAAATCAAACGCGCCCCAAAAAGCAACGCATCGAACTCAAAAGGATTGTTTTGACCAGGTGGTCCGCTCAAGTATATGCTTGTATTGCAGTAAAGGAATTATTCTCTGTAATATTAGTGCTACTTCACAAAGTTATTTTAGAAAAACCTGCAAGATCCGCAGAGGCACGAGGTTTACTGTTGCAAATCGATTTCAACTTTGTTTTCAATTTGTGCATGTACACACAGCTTCTTGCCCTGTTTAAAGGGACCAGTGTATACTTGCAATTAGTAAATGCAAATATAGCATCGGGATGTGCCCTTGTAACATCTCTTATTAGGACTCTCTCCGATATGATGGCCGACTGCACTAAAAATACTTTTTACAGAATGCCTTCATATTTGCAATGAAAATCAAGTCGTTATCCCGTTAGGGGCAACACCTCAAAATTCGTCAATTTCCTAGACATCTTGCAAGATTTGTAAATTCCGAAAATTTACCGTTTATGGAGAGGGAGGAAGTTTGGTCCAAGGACAAATTGAGGACCCATGTTTTTTACCCAACTCTCGATAGTGCCATTAGCGAATTGACGGCCAGATTTAGCAATGATGGTGAAACAATCAGTTCAATCAGCTGTTTAGATCCTAAGAATCCTGAGTTTCTGAGTTTCGCAGAACTCAAACCCTTAGCATCCCATTATAATATTGATATTGATTCATTAAAAAGCGAGCATAAAATTTCCCCCAAGACAATTCAGGTATGGGAAATTGAAAAAAATATAAAAATTGACACTTCTATGAAAGTGATTGATGTTTTAAATGTTTACAAAAATGCTTTCATTGCGACATTTAAACTTGCGATAATATCGATTACAATACCGGTATCGAGTGCAGGGAGTGAACGGACCTTCTCTTCGATGCGAAGAGTGAAAAAATATTTGCGGAATTCCATGAGTGGCAGATTACATGATCTTGCTATCTTGTATGTGGAAAAAAAAATTGCAAAAAATATAGACTTGGATTTTGTTGTAGACAGATTTTCCAGTATCGATTTCCAGTAAGAATTATGTTAATCTAAGTCAAATGTATTTACCATACCATACCATAAAAATAAATGTTTAATCAATAAATGCCAAATTAGTATATTTACACCTTTACCCCAAAAAGTCTAGCCCATATGTGCCCACCCTGAAAAACATCCTAGTTACGCCACTGCAGTAGTTCGACCGCCGATGACCCAAAATGGTTGCCTAAGAACCGCTAATGTATCCTGAATCGATCCATGCAACGATTTGAAATGAGCTGCTCTGATTACCAGCGTTGAGACATGAGAATTTCGTGGTAGGATGCACGGATCTTTATTGGCGAAACCAAGGTTCGAATTTTTTAAGCGACCACCAACGCGTAATAGTCCGATAGTGCAAAGGAAAGGATTAAGCCTGATCAACGGGCTGTTTCTTGATATTTCTTTAGTTGTTTTCAGGTTTTTTATTTCCTTAAAAAAATGTTTCTGTTGTGTATATCCGATTATAAAGGTGGTGGCAGAGGAGATTTCTGCCGGTGTAAGGGCTGATCTTAAGGATGATCGTTTCCTTAAGAGAGAAACCATTCATTGACACATTGCGGTGACTCTAACCAATTTGTCCCATGAGGATTATCTAGTTATAAGATCCCATGGACGATTTGCTATTGCGTGATGTACTGCTCGCTCTTCTAAATCCTCGTCAATAGTTGTTGCAGTGTCTTTCCGAATTGGCCATTCATCTGAGGAGCTCTGAAGCCAGTGAGGTCTACTCCACCACAATGGATGAACTTTCAATTCGTCAGCAGATAATCCTCGGGTAGCACAATCTGCTGGATTTGTTTTTCCTGAAAAGTGACGCCACTGTGTGATAGGTATAGTTTCTTTGATGTAGCAAACCCTGTTGTGGACAAAGTCTTTCCACCGTGAAGGGTGATTATTGATCCAGGTCAGTACTATGGTTGAATCAGTCCAGAAGTAAATAGGAAAATCACTCAGATGAAGAACGTTTTGGCAATGTTTTGCTAGCTTTACAACCATTACAGCAGCTGAGACCTCTAATCTTGTTATGGTCATCCGTTTTATAGGGGCTACTTTTGTTTTTGAACATAGCAAGTGACAATAGTTGGAGATACTGATGACGTCTTTGTGAAAATTGCTGCAGCCATAGCCGATTGTGACGCATTACAAAAGTAGTGAATTTCAATAATTCCAGCAGAGTGAATTCCAACCCATCTAGGAATTTGAATAGTGTCTAATCCGTTTAACAGTGTTTGAAGTTGATTCCAAGTATTTAATTGAGTTGATGGAAGCTCTTCATCTTATTGCAGTTTCACTACCCAAAGTCCTTGCATAAATATCTTCAGTTTTATGAAGACTGGTGAGAGTAATCCCATAGGGTCGAACAATTGAGCAATTTCGGACAAGACTGCTCGTTTGGTGACTTTAGTTGGTGGCAGTGATGAAAATTTGAAGTGCAACTTGTCAGCTAATGGGTTCCAATATAAACCTAGGGCTCGAATAGTGTTGTCTTGAAGTTGAATTAAGGTAGTTGATAAACAATGTTCAGGTGGAAGATGAAGAAAAGCGTCTGGATGATTACTCACCCAATTACTTAGGAGAAAGCCGCCCGCCCTGCACTTATTGTTGACTATTATTATTATTATTGTCAGAGTTGGTGTTGCTAGTTCCAATCAAGGCCAACTCTGATCCAAAAAAGTTGGAGAAGGACGAGGACAGAGTTCTCTTCTTGTTTTAAACAGAGACACTAGGTCTACGTTACCAAAAAATAAACTGGCTGATAGGTAGGAACTCGGCCTTGTCCATATCAAACAAGTTAATGATATACAAGCAAGTACTGAAGCCAACATGGACATATGGTATTCAAGTCTGGGGTTGCACCAAACAGAGCAACATCAAAATCATCCAACGATTCCAAAACAAAGTGTTGAGAAATATCGTCAGTGCTCCATGCTTCGTCAGAAATTGTGACTTACACAGAGACCTGGGAATAGATACAGTAAAAAACACCATCAAAAAATTCGCGGAAGCTCATGATCAGAGACTTCGTAAGCATGTTAATGCAGAGGCAATCCACCTCCTTGACAACTCAAGCCTAGGAAGGAGGCCTAAGAGAACCAAGTCTTTTGATTTAGTGCCCAAACGCTAAATGCTAGGAACATCAGAAATACAGAAACATCGGACACATGAAGAAGGTGATCCCCCTCAAAATAAACAAAGATGACGTCAATGCACAGTAGTCTTCGCTTTATGTACTTTTGTACTTTATTATTTAAGTCAAGCTAAAATTACTTATTAGTCTTAAGACTAGAAAAAAAAAAATTTATTTCGAAATATGTTTGGGAATAAAACCCAACATTCACGTCCCTGGAATAGCACAGCTTGACGTTTTCATTAGCGCTTGTGACAGTGAATTTAATATTTATGAAAAACTGAGAGAACCGATTCCAGTGCACAGTACTACAGGGAGTGGAGACATCTTCGAAAAGGTCGCGAAGATTTTGCATGACTATCATTTTGGTTTGAGTAAACTTGTATGTTTATCTATTGACAGTGCTGGGAATATGGCAGGCAGACACAATGATGTTTTGCATATTTTCAGTGTTTGAAGCTGAAAAATATGTTTATAATTCACCGAAAAAAATTATTTGTGATCAACAAAAATATATCGATAACCAACAGTGGGGATGAAATTATTATACTCAAAACAGAAAAATCTCTTACTTGAACTTTTTTTTTTACTTGTATCTTTATTTTTCAACCGTTTCACTTTTTGGAGGCATAAACTAAGATATGTTAAGATATGTTTAATGCTGATTTCCGTTAAAGCAGAAGGATTTGCTGAACACCGTCCAGAAAATTGTAAAAGAAGAACGAAAAAAAACGCCGTTCAAACATGATCGTCCAGGCAGACCCAGGTTAAAGTCTTTCTTCCAAAGAAATCCTGTTCTAGCTGAAAAGTAAGCGGAGACTGTTTCCAAGGGCAGAGCTGCTGTGACGGAGCAATTCATCAGAAGTTGGTTTGGAGATCTCCTGGCATACTTAAAAGAAATCAAACATGAATCGCTTTTAGAGGACCTCAGGAGAATTTCGAATGGTGACGAAGGCAGCTTTAGCCTGTATCCCAAAACAAATTTATAGCGCCGATAGCATACAGAACCGTATACCAAATTCAAGCAGGGAAATCTAAAGATACGCTGACTAAAGACAAATGTTACTGAAAATTTATATCAAGATTTTTAATTGATATTGTCGGGAAATTCGTCTTACAAAATCGTATGTCCGGAAGCTAAAACAACGCGTCAGAAAACAGAAATTGGTGTCTAAAAACTGGTGCAAAATGCACTATTTTATACAGTGGTTTTACAATTGCCTCTAAGGCAGGGATGGCCAACCGGTCGATCCCGGTTAGTAGCACAGTCAATCGCGGCAAGGCAAAAAATTTGGTGGGTGTCAATCCGTGTTGCGGTTCAAGTAAGAGATTTTTATTGTTTTGTTATACTACACTATTCCGCGAAGAAAATGCAAAATGTTATTATAGATGTGGTTGCAATATTGACATATTTCTGTCTTTAATGGCAGAACACTGTAACATGTTACATATACGTAAAACGTGCAATGTTTCCAAGACCTCATAGCGGAAGTAAACTAAACGAAGATACAAACGAAGTTTGTAGTATTTAAACATTGGGATCTATTCTGGTCGTCCATAGCAGGTTCTGCTATCTCGACAACCTACTTCTCATTGCATTTTTGTTGTGTTTTCGAAAAAACAAGAAAAATGCAGTAGGAAAAAGCAGATTGGCAAAATAGCAGAATCTGCTATGATGAAAGGTAATTACAGATAGAATAAGCTCAAATTGTGTGTGATGTTCATTGATGAACAAAAATTGTCCCAAAAATCACAAAAAGTATGTATATCATTTAATACAAACTCATCTCTTCAATCGTAGACTCATAAAAACATTGATAACATTACAATATTGATATTTCTGCCACTACGATAATTTATTTTATGTCTTGTATTAATCACAATTTTTCGTGAATGATTAGTTTTTAAATTGAGTTTTTTCTAATCCTTTTAGGTCGCAAGGCTGTGTGAGTTAATGTTTTCAATGCAAACCAAAAATACAAGAAGATTCTGAAACAAATAGAACTTCGAACAAGAATTCGAACTTGTTGCATAAACTACGTATTCATGTTATCAGCAACGACAAAAAAGGATGAGCCAAAACAGCCTTACATTCTTACAATGAACTAAGCTATTTCCGGTGATAAACTATAATTGATTACTGTCATTAATTTGCATTAATAATTGAATTGCACCAACACAAGAGATCGGGAAAAAAGGGACTTTCAAGTCACAGTGACAAATCACCGCGACAAAATCACTTCCGTGGCTTAAGTAACAGCGACAGCAAATTACGAAGGAACGACGATGGTTCCTTATAAACCGATTTCATGACATTCGTTGACGGAACTGCAATAATTAAATAGAAAAGGGATTAGAACCCGGGTTATACATACCGGCTATTGTAAGCCTCTTTAAGTGCTGAGATACCTCCCTAGCTACCGGGCACGTCCACAGGTTGCAGGTAGGCAGAAGAGTACAACTTGAACTCGGGAAGCTCAATACACGGCCGCGGACAATGGGTGGACCCCCTTTTTGAAAGATAAAGGGTTTGAGGAAATTACAAATTACACAAGGTGGTGCGACGACTTAGGTGCCCAATCAATCCACCTCTTCGGAGGTGGCCATGCCTTATTCGGATTCTGGGGGGCACACTCACGGTTCTGACAGCAATGACGGTGGATCACTTGGCCAGAGCTACGATGAATATTACAAGTGCGAGGCAACAAGGCACAGGTTGGTCGATTAGCCTCTCTACAGGCCTGGAGTAAACCTCCCAAACTGCAGGAACCATTGACTCTGAGGCCGAAAAGAGATTGCTGGTGTTGTGAATTTTCTCTTCTACAACATAGGATTGACGAGTGCTTTGACTAAGGTCACTCGACCCCTTTTCGATTAAATAAATTCATAGTCTGAATCACCTTAAGATGTACTATTTCGAATTTGAAACTGGGGTTTGGCATAATGTCTTCCGTTTAAGTTTTATATCTCTTAAAAAACATTAATATCTCTTCAAACTTTATTGGAAGTTAGTTCACTTGACAACAATTTTTCAACTTATCATCAAAATATAATTTATTCGTTTAACATCAATTATCAAAATTCACAGTCTAAAGTTAGGTCATACTGTTTTTAATTCTAAAAATTTTCTATCACTTCAATTTCAATTTAATTAATCATCAGAATTCAGTTTACTTCAAGTTCGATACTGATAGTCTAAAGTTAAATCATACTGTTTACTTGTTTTAAGATTACTTCGAACTTAAAATTAAAGTTTGACATAATATATTCCGTTTAAATTTTATATCTCTTAAAAAAACATTAATATCTCTTCAAACTTTATTGGAAATTGGTCCACTTGAGAACAATTTTCCAATGTTTCAAAACTAATTATCAGAATATATTGTAATTTATTCGTGTCAATTATCAAAATCAAAATTAATAGTCAATTATCACAATTAATAGTCTCAAATTAAGGTCAATCATATTAAATTTTGTTTGTTCTGGAATTGGTTCACTTAACAACAATTTTTCAAAACTTTATTTATCATCGAAAATACAATTTAATTCATTAAGCTTCAAGTTCAAAATTCAAAGTTGTTTTTGATTCTTAAAATTTTAAATTTTTATTCTGGGATCACATCAATTATACAATCTAATTCAGTTAGTTTCACGTTTCACATTTTTATTCTAAATTCAATTTTAATAATTTTTAATCTAGCAGCACGACCTCCTGCTTCCAAAAACGGACTGCGTCTCCGAGTCGGCTGCCAACTCGGCAGCACGACCTCCTGATCCTCATTGACTGCTTGAGCCAAAATTGCCGTTTATATTTTGCGACTCAATAATTAATCCCCTTTTGTGGGGAGTGTCCCGAAACGGCATCCAAATTCATGAAAGATCAATTTTTTAATTTCATTTGCATTATCTGCAATTTCATGGATTTCTTCGCGTGTATCCCTGGGAACAACAAACCACAACTTGATTCCCAGTGAATCAATAGAAATTTTAAACAATGCGCACGAAAGACCAATTCTGTAGATTTCAATTCTGTATTCTCTTACAGAATTGACCTTTCGTGCGTTTTTAGGGGGCGGATGTCACTGGGAACAACAGATGGTTGTTTGTTCCCGGGGAATCAATAGTGGCAGAACGAGATCTATGTTTGTAAAACTTCTTGCTAGCGAGATCCCTTACTGCCACGCGTAGATGATGCAGGGTGGTCGTAACGGTTTTTAATTTTTATATTTTTGTCTTTTATATGTTCATATCTATATATAAATAGGCGACACGTTTTTTTGTTATCCCTTTTACAGGAAATAAGGTTGGCTTACCAGGACAAAAATTATACCATTCGAAAGATTAGTTTTTCCTCTATGTGCATCACTTAATTTTTTTTCCTAACTTTAATTTTAAATTGAAATTAAAAAATTCAATCACACATACTATGAATTGAGCACACGCATAGCGTAGATGATGCTCTTGGGAAGAATGTATGCGTGTGATTGTTTTGCTTTTTGCCTGAAGATATGCAACCATATGATGATTTATGGTTTGTATCCAAAATAAAATTCTGCTAGTTTGCGACCCAAATAAATGGTAAGTACTTAATAAGTCGAAAATCAAACCGAATGGACCAATCTCCTACTGGGGACACAAACCAAAAGAATTGACATTTAATTGCATTCCTCTACGAAAAAAACAAAATATAAAACATACTTATTTAACATTATCATTGGCATAGATCATACGTTCGACTGAATAACCTACCAGTCATGCGAAAATATGTGCATTCTTTTCAATCAAACATATTATCTTTCCCAATGATAATGTGAGGGGTGAAGGGCAAATGCAGCAAATCACAGACAATAGGCATATGTTCATTCTTCTGCTTTTTGCCTTGAAGACGGCAATCTTTGGCTAATGAAATTGCATTCTTCCAGACAGAAGCCAAAACAATGAACATATGGCCGCAGACAATAATATGAATGCTTTACCACAGACAAATTTAAAGCCATCGTTTACTTATACCATTATCTTTTGCTAATTTGATAAAAATATATTGTTACGATTTCGGGCCGCTATTGGAGGGTCGACAACCGAATCGACTCCGGGAGAGCTGTCTTGGTTCGGCGCTGGAGGATCGACGATAGAGTCGACTCCGGGAGCATCCACATTGAAGTTAATGGAAGATGGTTCTGCCATGTTTACTTTCTTTATTCTTTTCTTTACCTAACTTTAACAATTTACTAACTAACTTTAACAATTTACTTGAGGAATCTAAGAAACTTGTAATCTGCGTCCAATTCGCCACACGTAAGGAAAACTACTAACTCAATCATGCATTATCTCGAACACAAACGGGTCCAACAACGGTAACCATTGGACCGTTGGAAAAAATGCATTCGAGATTGCATTTGTGTAACAATATGCAAATTTTATATAAAAAAAAATATGGAAAATCATAATTTTACAGTTATCTCTTGAAAATGCGAGGTTAACTTTCACGAATATTTATGGAAAGCGAGCGAAAGTCTGAATTTTATCATATTTCCAAACTTTTCTATGGACCCACATTCAAAAACATAATTTAGAGATATATGATATATGGTCAAAAGTTTGGAAATGACAAAATAATGGGGGTTGGTCATATATATAAATGACAAAATAAGGGGGGTAGAATGCTTTATTTAGCTGCTACGAGCAAAAAACCATTAAAAATCCAAAATCTGAATTATGTCATACCTCCAAACTTTCGTCTGCACGCCTTTAACACCTCAATTTAGAGAAAAAAGAAAAGGTAGGAAATAAAAGATTGTTTGTACGGAAATTAAAGGTATATATTATTTATAATATATATTTCCCACAACTTCATAATTTAGTTAAAAACCAATGATGCACGGTTTATGTGGTCCATTGAATCGTATCCCCGTCTGTATGAAAGATGGAAATGCAGCAAAAGCGTTTCTAAGGACTTTAACAATACAACTCAGGCCAATGTTAGATGCGTCGTGTCAATGGTATAACAGTTGACTTTCGTGGCCACTCTGTTGACAACCGTTATGTTGTTCCTCAAAATACATATCTTTTAGCGTTTGATTGCCTCTAAAATGTGGAAGTTCTTGGCACAGATAAGAGCCTAAAATATATGTACAAATATGTTCATAAGAGATACGACTGTGCCAAAGTTCATATAAATGAAATCAATAGCTTTTTGTCCGGTCACTATGCTGGATCTACGGAAGCGAATTGGCGCATAAATGAGTATCCAATGCATTACCAGTCACATAATATATTATAGTTCGACTTGAATGTCACTTCCCTTACCGGCAAAATGTAGTCTTTAAGGAAGGAATTGTTCAGCAAGCTCTTCAAAATCACAGCAGAACAAAATTGACTCCATTCCTTTAAGTCAATCAAATTGAAGTGTTCCAAAGTGCCAATGCCGAGCAGCGTTCTGCTATTGATTAAGTTTTACAGGACTTTTAAATAGTAATACTGACTGTAATATTTTTGTCTTACAGCACATGCTGGTTGTTGTAAGACTTTCGCCCAAACCTCAATTATTCACAAATTGAATTCTTTGAACCTCCAATGTATTGCGTGTGTTTTCAATGGTATTGCATCCATTCTTTTAATGCAAGATGGAATTCTTCAAAAAGTTTTCAAATAGATCATACCCATTTTAGAGAATTCCGCAACAAGCCCCTCTGTAAACAGTGAACAGGCTCAGTTCATAAGATCTGCATCTATCATTATCACAGATGAAATTTCAATATGTCATCTAAACTTTACGGAGGTAAGACTATTTTACTCTGTGGAGATTTTTGACGAACATTGCCAGTTGTACCTACCTCATGGTACACGTGTACCACTTTTTGAGAATTGCCTTACTTCATGGTCCGTATTTTCGATATTCCACAAAATAACTTTGACCCAAACCATGAGAGCTTTACCTCATGAAATAGAATTCGTCAAATTTCTTAACTATTCAGGTACACTCCTGCCATTTTCCTTTGAAAGAACTCAATTTCCCGTCAGTCTGACTTTGCGATGACAATTAATAAATCCCAGGGGAAAATGTTTTAAAAACTAAGCATATCACTAAGATCACCTGTATTTCCTCACGGACAATATTAGTATAGAGTATAGAGCCAGTATAGTAGAGCTATATATCTGAAATACCAGCGCAAGGTTATAGCAGGAGATGATTGAATTTTTGCAAAAAGTATTGTTTATGAGGAACTTTAAGATATTTTTGAATTCGGAACCGCATGCGCTAGGTTTTTGATAGTTGGAGGTGGGGCCTCATTCAGTAAAGCTATACGTTAACGTGCTGAATGAGCTTAAATGATTGCTAATGCAGTTTGAACTAAATCACCTGTTTACTGACCTACTGTATATGGAAAGCCAGGCGCGAACGACGGGGTTGGCGAGCGTAGCGAGCAGGGGGCGTCCCCCTAGTTTTTTTAATTCTCGTGTATGAAAATTTATTTTCATAAAACTGGGCGAGACCACCGAAGCCAAGGCCTCTGAGAAGAAGAAGAGGTAACCGACCAAGGTAGAGGTACAATAACGCCATGGCCAGCTGTAAGAAGCCCTTTTTAAGGCATCCCGAAGAGCTCTCCAGTAAGGAGAAGGGCCACTAAGTAAGAAACAAGAGGATTGTCGCCGATTTCGAGAGGAATATCGCTTCGCAGAAATTGGGGACAATCGTTGAGGAGCTCCCAGGAACGTCAAAGGCCAAAACTCGAGCAAGTGGTAAGAGCGCCAAACTACAGCGGTCCAATGCTGTTACCTCCTCATCCTCAGGAAAACCTCCACAGCCGACTTCTCCGAAGAAAGCTCAAAGGGGTGATCCAACGAGGATGAGGAGAAAACGGCAAAAAGGGCCAAAACCACATTGGTAGACCAAGCGCTCGCGGATTGTCAGACGGCTATAATAGATCGATCGGATCTAGATGGCAAAATATCTGGCGAAAGGAAGGTAATGGTCGAGACAAGGATTCTGTACGCGATGGCGAGCGAGCAGAGCTGCTCGATTGAGTTGTCCATCGAAGAAGCAAGCTGGCACAAGGGAGTCAAGATCATTGGCTACTCGGGGAGAAAATCCGTTGATTTTCTGAGCCGTGTAGTCGAGGGCTTTGGTGAACTTAAGCCTGTGATGGTCCTCCTTCGGGATACCTAAAAAGGGATCAAAACAATAAATTAAACACTAACCAAAAATACTTGCGACACGTTGATCCATTCCGAGCAATGATTTTGTAAGCGCAAGTTACTCACAGCCGCCAGCCGCCACCAGGTGGCGCCACCAGGGCGGAAGCGCAATATGGCAACGTGACGATCAATGACAATGACCATCGATTGAACATTGATCGGGAAAATTTTGTATATTCGACACAAAATTTTCCGATAAATAACGGGAAAAATTGGATGACAAGATAGTCTGGAGAAACGACTTCTCGAGGTGCGTACGCGACAGAGGGAACCTAGCCGAACAACTTGGACTTAGCCAGAAGTCAGTAGCCGAACAACTTGGACTTAGCCGGAAGTCAGTAGCCGAACAACTTGGACTTAGCCAGAAGTCAGTAGCCGAACAACTTGGACTTAGCCAGAAGTCAGTAGCCGAACAACTTGGACTTAGCCAGAAGTCAGTAGCCGAACAACTTGGACTTAGCCAGAATCCAGTAGCCGAACAACTTGGACTTAGCCAGAATCCAGTAGCCAAACAACTTGGACTTAGCCGGAATCCAGTAAGTAAACATTAATTGACATTGCGAAGATCCACGTACCGAACACGGTTCTTAGGAACCTATCGGCCCGGGTTGGACTGACCGAACACGGTTCCAAGGAACCTATCGGCTCAGATCCGCAAACGCGAAATACACGTGTCGTTCCACAGGAATACGCCCTATGTCGGACTTATCAAGTCGTTCGCTAGAGGAGGCCTTACGGGATCCAAAGGTGGGACCGAGACCGTTAAGCTTGGAGGAGTACCGGGCCAGGCAGAAGGGTCAGCAGCGGGAGAGCGCACCTCCGAAGAAGGAACTACCGTCAGCGAAACACAGATCGGGGGTGGAGGCGAGATATAGAAGGGAAGTCGAGGCAGTCCGGCGCCAACTACTGACGGCCGTGGGTCAGGAAGAACGATTGCGGCTGGGAGGAGAGCTCCAGCACCTCCATAATAGCAGGAGAAAGTACCGCCAGGAGAAGAAGCGGACGGGCAGTAGAAAGAACCCCCGGCAGAGTTCTCACAGTTCGTCTCAGAATGCCAATCTAGGATAAGCCCAGTTTGTTAGTTATTACTATTAGCATTTTTGTACTAGTATTAGGATTAATAAAAAGAAAGTTGAAAACGAACCACCATTCACTCTTTGAATCCAAGCCTCTTTCGTCTTCATGTAAACAAATGGTGTCGACCCGGAGTGTACCCTCAGCGATCGAACAATTGCATGGTTTAGCTCCACAAAAGAAAAGGTGCTAAACTAATGCATAACAAGCCAGGAACCAAATTGAAGATAATTCCAAAATCGGAGCTATCACTGCGGAAACTGACGCTACTGTGGATTCCTACCCCACTGGCGGAGGACGAAGCCTCGATGAAGCTGATTTCCAGGCAGAACGGTCTGGACACGAGCAAATGGAGAATTATCTCCTCGGCTTTAGTGCAGCAAAAGTGCGGCTACCCAATGAATCCAAGAGAGGCACCGAGGAGGCTAAAAGCAGTGCAAAGTAATTTGCACCACTGCGAAGCGGCCACCGAGGATTTGATGCTGTTTATGGAGGAGAATGGAGTAGACGTGGCCTTAGTCCAGGAACCGTGGCTTTCAGGAGTCAAAATCCGAGGACTTAGGTCGAAAAATAATGGTCTATTTCATTCAAGCACAACAGCTAAAAAAAGGGCGTGTATAGTAGCAAGAAAATCACTTAATCTCAATTTACTTTCACAGCACAGCACAAGTGACATCGGCAGCGGTCCGGGCCCTTGCACAAGAGGCCAAAACTAGAGAAGGGCACATGGTGATGGGATGCGAAGCGAACGATCATCACGCCCAATGGAGGAGCAGAGACATTAACAGAAGTGGTGAGTCAATTTTTGAGTTTATAATTACTACTAACCTAACAATTTGTAATCGGGGTGACACACCTACCTTTACTAACAAAATTAGGGATAGACCTTACATTGGCAACTAACACTATATTAACACTATATATTAACACTATTTAAACGTGAAAAACTGGAAAACTGAAAACACTCCCTTTCGGATCATGGGAGAATTCTTTTTGTCATTAACCGGAAGGTTCAGGTAGAAAAACCCTACAGGAAACAAAGGAACACGGACTGGAATAGATTTTCCACTGAAGTGGAGAAGGCAATGAAAAACACGAACAAACAGCAGCTTGGTGCCTGCCACACGGTGGGGGACCTGGAGAAGTCCTTAAAACGACTGAACGAGATCTTGCTAAAAGCCTTCCAGAAAACCTGCCCAATATGCAAAGCTCAGAGAAACCAAGAAGTGATGGAACAAAGAGCTGAAGCAGCAGAGGGACACCACTACCAAACATTACCAGCAGAGGGACAAACTACCACACAAGGCAAGGAAAAGCAAAGAGGAGGAGGACTGGGCGAAGTACAAGCGCAACTTCAATGAATACAAAGGTAAGGTGAGGAAGGCTAAGTGGGACTCCTTGGTCAACTTCCTCAGCTCTATGGAGGACACGAACGAAGCCTCAAGGGTCAGGAAAATTCTTTCCACAGACATCGCAGTCACAGAAAACCTGGAGAGGCCAAGCGATTCGTGGACAGAGTTGAGCAAGGAGACATTAGAGCTGCTGAGGGAGACTCACTTCCCCGGCTGCCTGACAACATGGGGCGAAGAGCGAGAATGCCCGGGGGTCAGGATTTGTCCAAAGGAAGTAACTATTAGCGACACCATCACCAAGGAGAAGATAAAATGGGCTGTCAAATCATTCGAACCATACAAATTGGCGGGACCGGATGGAATCACACAGCCATGCTGCAAAATTCAATAGGCAGCATAGAGGAGGAACTGACGAGCATCTTTCAGGGTTGCCTACCATTGGGATACATCCCAGAAACATGGAGAGAAGTGAGAGTTGCTTTCATTCCCAAATCAGGTAAGTCGAGTAACACTAAACCAAACGACTTTAGACCAATAACCGTCTCGTCATTCCTACTAAAGACAATGGAGAGGCTTTTGGATCTAAATATTAAACAGAGGACCAAAATAGGGGAGGATTGCATAACATAGCACACCTACCTCAAGCGTAAATCGGTGCAAAGCGCGCTGCATGAAGTGGTCGGGACGATTGAAAAATACCTCCAGCACAAAGAATATACCTAAAGGGCGTTTCTAGACGTACAGGGAGCGTTCAACAATGTCAAAACCAGTGCAATTAAGGAGGAATTAACGGAGCTGAACATGAAGCCCACCATCACGTACTCTGGATAGTAAATATGCTTAAAAGCAGAATTACCAGTACAGGGGCGGGCGAACACAAGATCAGAAACCTGGTGAGCAGGGGTACACCACCAGGAGGGATGATAGCCCCACTTTTGTGGTTGATCGTAATCAACTCGATCTCAAAAGGCCTCAGAGGAAGAAGAGTTAGGGTCACCGCCTACGCCGATGACGTAGTTATACTGACAACAGGCATAGACCTACACACGATCTGCGACAACATGGGTGAAGCTTAAAGAGAAACGAGCACCTGGGCGGAGAGCAATGGCCTAGGGATAAGTTCGGAAAAGATGAAGCAAGTTCTCTTCACCAGAAGGTATAAGATACCGAAAGTCAGACTACTAAAGGTGAAAGGACAAGCACCAGACCTCTCTAGAGAGGCGAACTAGTTAGGATTCATCCTGGCCTCTAAACTGACTTGGAGCAGCAATGTGGAGGAATGGATGAAAAAGGGATAAACACTTTCTACACATGTAGGAAAATGTTTGGTAGGAATTGGGGTCTGCAAAAAAGGATCATACAGTGGATCTATGCATCGATTGTCAGACCCATTATCACATACGGAGCCCTTGTGTGGTGGAAAGCCAATGTCAAGGAGACGAACAAACAGATGCCGGGAAAGGTACAGCGACTAGCAGCGAAAAGTATAACGGGAGCGATCAAGAGCACACCCCACGCAGCGCTAGAGGCGATCTTAAATTTGCAACCGTTAGACCTATTTATAAAGGGCCTGGCAGCCAAAACGTCCCTACGGTTGAGAGAAACGAAACAGTAGAGGCATACAGGCCAGGGTCGTGCTAGTGGACTGGAAGAGATAGTGAAAATGGGAGGCACCGTGGAAACCGGAGTGCTAGCACAACGCACGGGCTACATGGCGGGAAGCAATGGTTTGGGAAAGATGTAGAAATCAACATTCCAACCAGAGAGAAATGGGAAAATGGCTGCACTTTGGAAAAAGGCGAAATAAGCGTCCTTACGGACAGTTCAATAACTGAAACGGGGACTGAAGTTGGCAAATTCTCGAAGATACTAGAAGTCGAAGAATCACATAGACTCAGTACGGACTGCCGTATTTTGCAAGTAGTATTTTGAAATTAACGCGATAGAGGGAGCAGAAAGACTAATGTAGTTGACCGACGAAGAAATTCAGGAAGTCACAATCTACAGCGACAGCCAAGCGGCTCTTAGAACACTGGAATCTAAGACAGTCAAGTCAAAGGCAGTGATGAGTTGCCGAGAAGCACTGTCCTGGATCCGAGACTAAGTCAGCTTCTGTTGGGTGCCTGCACACAGCGATGTGGAAGGGAATCTATAGGTGGATAAACTGGCAAGGATCGGAACCGAAATTCATAGTGCTGAAGAAGCTAACTCTACAAAGCCACAGATGAGGTTGTTGAAAGATACCATTGACTGGATAATTCGGGAACAACATAGCGAGAGATCGAGCAACAGAGACGACTGCTTCAACTGAAGGCAATATGGCCCCGAATTGAGGAAACAGGAACGGAGGGCTTGCTTAGAGCAAAAAAGACCTTGGTCTGGACGGGGCACTGTCCGGTCGGTAGAAACCTCCAGACGTAAGGGCTCGCAAACTACAATCTCTGTAAGGAGTGCGACGAGGAAGAGGAGACAGTGGAATATCTATTGCGGTCCTGCCCAGTATTGGCCGAAAGTCGGAGTTAAATATTGGGTAGAGAATCCTTCAGGGGGTTGGAGGAAAAGGGGTCATGGATGTTCAACTATTGAGGAACTTTGCCCAGGAATGGAAATACCTCAGGGCAGATGATAAAAGAATCAAGAAATAGGAGAAGAGGGGGATAGCAACATATAAAGGGCATCACAATGGGCCATCTGGCCACGGATAAACTGTTTTTAAGAACGGCTTGTTTAAATTACTGAAATTTAAGAGAATTTTTTTGATTAGGGAATTGGTAGGTGATATCAGCAATAATGAAATTCATAAAAAATCATGGTTTTTTTTAGATTCATTAGCATGTGAGTGGATCTGGTTAAATCCTGTGTTCAGGTGTTGAGCGCGCGACAAGTGTGATCATAGTTGAATGTTTTCTATTAGTGGATTATCAAAGAAACTGGAAGTGTGCATCCTCTTCCACGATGCAGGTCAGGTTGGTGTTCTCCTGCACCTGATATAATGTTCAGTTGTACCTATTGAGTTGATGTTCTCCCATCGGTTTTATTTGGTAGTCATATGGTTGGTTTTCTCCACAGAAACATAAATTTTCCATCAATTTGTGATCACACTTTCTAGCCGAATGGGAATGTATGTGTTTGGTTAGCTTAATTTTAGAACGCATTATGACAGTTGAGTAATTTCATATAAAGAATAGTTTATTAAAAATACGGTGTAGATCCCTACGGAGTAGTGCGTGGTTAGTGCTCTGCCACACCCGAACGATCTTCTCTTTGTACGATACAGGCAGGGCGTTAAAGGCCTTGCAACTAATGTAACGATAATTTCTCCGGTCAATTTCTTTATTCACTTCTTTTGCTGGTATAATTACTGTTCTATGTGCTTTTAGTTTTAACTGGAAATAAGTGTTTTTGTGTAAGTTATCATAAGTATAGATTGACTTTTCGGCACAGTATTTTTTGACGTTAATAATGCTATTTCCGCAGTACAGTTTTTCCGATTCATAATTGAGGGGTTTCTTGTATATCAATTTCAAAATTGTTTTCTGAACACTAAGTAAAAGGTTGATGGTTTTTTCACACGTGCTTCCCCACACAATTATGCCGTAAGTTGCGACTGACCAGAAAAGTGCATAGTAAATCATCAATAGTTGTTCTTGCTGCAAATACATTCGCAAATTATAATCACCACATGCTTACACCAGTTTAAATTCTGATCTACTGTAAGCCCGAGGTATTTAGTCTCACATACTCTCTCAATTTTCGCGCAATCACAGGTTTTGGTAAGACAATCAATCTCATGTAATGTTACAGGCGCCTGTGCAGGAAGACTATTCTTGTAGCTACCAAATGTCATGTAAACGGTTTTTTTTTTGTATTCAAAGAATGGTGGGTTTTGTATAGTTCTCGGTATAATTTAATAATTTCGATATTACCAGTTTTATAAGTTTGTTCCCATGTTTTTCCCCGTACAATTAAAACAGTGTCGTCCGCAAACGACACGATGTCACTACTCAGACCCATCCTGAGTACATCATCAATATATAATATAAAGAAGATCGGTCCCAGAACCGTGCCCTGCGGAAATCCACATTTCGCGTTTAGTTCCGTGCTACAAGAATCGTCTATTTTTACAACTTGTTTCCTACCTGTAAGTGACTTGTTTCCTACCATACAACAGATTATACGCGTGTCCTCTAAAACCTAAATCATACAATTTGGCTAAAAGAATCGAGTGATCAACAGTATCAAATGCTTTCGCGAGATCTAAGAATACAGTTATACATGGCGTCTTCGTACTTATGGCATCATGTATCATATCAACTACATTTGTCAGTGCATTTTCAGTACTCATTCCCGTTTGAAAACCAAACTGTTTAGGATTAATTATGCAATTTTTCCAATAAAATTAATTATTCGTGTTTTCATAACTTTTTCAAAAATTTTTGCGAAATTTGAAGTTAAGGAAATTGGCCTTTAATTTGTCGCGTTACTAGTGTCCCCGGATTTGTAGATTGGCATTCTTTCCGGTTTTTTTAAAAAAGTCAGGAAAAATTTACTTTTCAATACAACAATTCAAAATGGTAGCTAATGGTTACACTATAAACTTAGCAAATGTTTTGACTATTTTAGTCGAGATGTTGTCAACTCCTGATGCTTTATCTTCAAGTTAAGAAATAAGGTCTGTAATTTCCAATTTGTTTGTGGGGGCTATATAAATTGAGTCTTGTACTGTAGCACGCGTGGCAACATCAGGTAAATTATGACAAACTTACTCGCCATTGACGATCCAACATAAGTAAATAAGTCGTTAAATTCATTAGCAATTTCAGTTTCATCGAAAATTATTTTATTTTTACTCTCCGAATAAATTTCCATAATACCATCTTGTTTTTGTGTGCCATTTTTTATTTTTGAATTTATAAACTTACATAGCTTTCTACTATCATATTTCGATTTAGTGACGATGTTACCATAGAATTTAGTTTTTGCTAATTGAATCATCGTTTTTAATTTATTTAATCCAATCTTTCCGCGCGCGGTTACTTCCTTGACGTCGAGGCTTCTTCAATGTAAAAATGTATTTTCCTAATAAATTTTTCAACAGCTAAGTTCACATTAGTTTCCTTATAAATATCCTTCCAATTTTCATTCTCGATGTTACAGTTTAATTTGCGGTAGTCTATTTTCTTATAAAGAATCGGATCTACTTTTTTTACATTGTTATTCTGTTCAATTTCCAAAAATAGAAACGTCGAAAAGTGATCTGTAAAACCGCTATCATAGATCATTGGAGTGGCTTTAATATTTTCATTTAACTTGCCGAAAACATGGTCTATGCATGTTTCGCTCTCGTTAGTTATTCTCGTCGGTAAATTAATGAAAGAATGATATCCATTTTCATAGTAATTATTAATATAATTATTAGTTTTCGCATTTTCATGTAAGAGATCAATATTCTTGTCACCGATAATCAGATGAGTAGGTACGTTTTTTGGTCGACTAGATAGGCATGGAGATCATCAACGAATTCATTTATTGCAACACAATACGACTTATATAGCGACGTTATGAATAATTTTCCATGACCTAAATCAATTTCAGTCAGAATTGCTTTTATTCGATTGATGCTTCTAGACGTGTTTTGGTGTTTAAGTTTTGAGGAAACGTAAATACAAGTTCCATCACACTTATTTATCTCGCTATTTACATGAAATAAGTTAAGACTTTCAAGTTCAAATAATGCTGGTAGTATTATTTTCTGGGTCTCTGTGCAAATCACCACGTCCAGACTTGGCTTTAGAGAGTCTATGAAAATTTTAAATTCATCAAAATTCTTATTTAAACTACGTATATTCAAATGCAAGACGAAAACACCATTTTTCTCGATGAATAAATCCTCTACTTCGTTTAGGTCATGACATTCAACGGTTTCAATTTCAGTCTGCAACACTTCCGTAAAAGTTATCGTTTAATTTGTGTTCAGCTATAGTTACTCTGATTTACGACCCGTTGTTTATAAGATTGATAAGTCTCGCACGAGTTTTCCTCGAAAGCGCAATGACCAAGGTCATGTTGGGTGCTGAATTTTTGGTTTGTTTTCAAACAGTTAGCGCCGCATTTAGCACTTTTATCTGGACACGACGCTCCGTCGTGGTTATCAGCACAGTATTGACATCTAACGTCACTCTGACACTTCTAAGCGCTGTGGTTGTATGCATTACATTTAAAACAATGGCTCAAGTTAAAGTCTTCATACACACGACAACGTTGCCACCCGATGTAAACCGTTTTGTTTTTCATGACCGCGCGGAATAGCTCGGGCGCCAATTCCATGAAGACCGTTTTTGTGCCTTTTCTTTTATTGTTTTGCACATGAACGATGTCGTAGTCATCGTTTGTGCAGTTATGGAAGTTTTGAGAAACGATCAGATTTTCAATGTCTCTAGGGTCGGTGTCGCCGTCAACTTCGACAATCTTAACTCGCGGTTTTTTCATGTCCAACGTTTTGATTTCACAGTTCAAGCCCGAAATCTTCTCGATTTCTTTTTTCATTGGCTCATTGTTTTTAATATTATTACATTTGATCAAGAGCGAGCCGTTTTTTGTCTCTTTCAAGGTGTCAACAGAAATATTTAAATCGTGTTATTTGACTTCATTTTTAATTTTTCATTTTTTCTCCCGTCTTATGGTGGGCTTGGTTTTTTTTTGTATAGGTTTTTATTTGAACATTTAATGTATAGTGTAAATGTTAATTTCTCCACCATGCGTACAAAGAGGGTAGTTTTGGTGAATCTTAAACTCATAGTGGATTTGTAATTTCGGAGGTGGCGCCGTCATATAATCATCATGTGACCAGCATCCACGACGAAAGTAATTTGTATCCTGACAAGTTACAGTTTTGAAACCAAGGTTAATTTTTAAATTTTCAATTTTAAATATCATATTATAGAAAAAAAATTAAAAGTTTCAAAACTGTAATATGTTTCTTATCTAAAGATAAAAAGCTTTAATTGATTCGTGCAAGCTGAGTTTTACGGTGCATATGTTTCGCTTATCAAATTGCCACAATTTGACCCCTATGTAAGTATTTTTGAGAGTCAGTCTCGTTCTGAGTGTAAACCAGTGTGCTCTAGAGATGGGGAATAAAGTGACTTTCAAGTCACAGTGACAATCGTGACTGTAAAAACTCAGCATGACAAAATCACTTCCGTGACTCAAGTAACCATTGAATTAATAACTAGTTATAACGTAACGTTTAAATGTGGTACAATAGTCGTGTTTCTTATAAAATTTGGTTCGGATCAGATCAAATGCATAACAAGCAATTGCAACAACAACGCTGATCCAGACTGAGAGTTGGATCATCGAAGATCGTTTCGTTTCGTTTCGTTTCGTTCCGTTTAAAGTTTTTGTTTAGTGTTGTCAAAAACAGAAAAAAGGCATTATCTATATAAATAAGAGAAAGGTTTTGTCTGTGCACTGCGCAGAATAAACCCATTTCAAGAAATCTTTCCGACTGGATACACTGGAGACTCCAAATCCAACCTTAGAAAAATTTCTGTCTGTCTGTATGTCCAGAGAAACTTTACCAACTATAGGCTCAGCCGTGGCTCATGATAGAGCTTTGAGATTTTTAGAGTATTTTAAGCAGGCCTTGACTTAAAACATAGGCTTTATATAAAAAACAATATGCAGTAGAACCAAAGTTATACATTACATGCTTCCATATAAAATGGCACATGGTGGATTCATGGCACGTGATTTATTACTGACAGGGAGTACATGAATGAATAAACACGGCTTAGCATGTTGTTTGCTATTTGGTCAAGTTATTTGATATGCAGTTCGGCTAATGGTATGGAGATGGCGGCACTCATATTTTTGTTTTTTAATTTTACTGCACGTTCAAAAACATTGATTGTTAAGCAGGCCTTGACTTAAAACATACTCTCTAAATAAGAAAAAAATATGCAGTAGAACCAAAGTTATAGTACTTTACATGCTTCCATACAAAATGGCACGTGTTTTATTACTGATATGGAGTACACGGATGAATAAACACTGTTTAGCATGATCGATTTCTGTTTGCTATTTGATCAAGTGTCAAGTTATTTGATATACAGTTCGGCTAATGGTATGAAGATGGCGGCACTCATATATTTTTTGTAAATTTTAGTGCACGTTCAAAAACATTAGGGGTATTCATTTCACTTCGTAAGTTCGTAAACGTCGTAAATCGTAAATGTCGTAAACACAATTGATGTGAACACCCCAAACTGTTTTCTTCGTAAACTTTGTAAATATCTGTCATATTTTATGTCATTTGTCATTTCAAAATTAAAATGTTTTATTTTATCAACTTTTTTGAATTAACACAATGCCCAAAACCATTGAAAAGCAGAAAATTTTATAATTCCTACACGGCAAAGCTGTTTGCAAGCTATTAATTTTAAATCAAATAAGTAAAATCATCTAGTTTTAACTTATAATTTTTAATTATGTATTTTTAATATAATTAACTTAATTACTGCAAAAATATATTTTAATAAAAATAAGAATCTATTCACCAACTGACATCTGACAGCATATACGAAATACGAAATACGCCAAATACAACACTTTTTACCGTCGTAAAGTTTACGATATTTCGTATTCTTTTTTGTGTGGGGAGAAATACGAAATTTCGTAAACTTTACGAATTATGACGTTTACGACAAATACGAAGAGTTTGCGAAGTGAAATGAATACCCTTATTGATTGGATTTTTGGTTTATATAGTCGTTTCGTTTCTGAAAAAGGGCTTGAAGTTCGAAACAAGTGCAAATAACGTATGTCATGAAAGGAAAAGGAGACATATGATTCAGACTGTTTTCAGTTATCATTGAGTAAACAAATGAAAGTGAAAATGTTCGAAATATGTAGTTCAAGTGCAAATAAAAATTATACACAAATAATATATACATTGGCACGATCATCGTGGCAATGGCGCCACATTCTGGGTATGCCAAAATGTAGACGTATATTCAGTGGGTTGAAAAAGTATTCGTACGACGACTCATTTTTCAGAAAAACACGAATTTTCCATATATTTTGATACTTTTTTCCGACGAAAAAAATTATGATTTTAGAACTAAATACGCTTTATTCATTACGTCAACAATATCCAGTTAAAAACTATGACATATACTTTTAAGAAATTAAAAACTAAAATTTGTTACACACTGACGCGCAAATGTATTCGTACGGTAACAGTTCTTGTATAAGATTAATCCTGTTTTTTTCGCCAACCAGCTTCATTTATTATTTAGTTGGATATCCCTTAGCAACTATTCCAGCCTTCAAACGATTGGGCATAGAGTTGATCAATTTTGTGCAGTAGGAGCCATCTAACGTCTGGCTTTAAATACTTTTTATTGTAAATATCCCTTTCCCTTATTTTGGTTTCCAGATATTGCCACAAATGCTCTATTGGATTTTGTTCAGGAGATTAAAGAGGGGTGTTGAGGAGCTTTCGAGTGTTGTAGAGCAACCACAGCCGGGTATCTCGGGCCAAATGTTTTGGGTCATTATCTTGTTGGAAAAGAAAACAATTTCCCTGAACCATCTCTTCCAGGAAGTCCTTTCATACAATTCACTTTGCATATGAGGAACTACTTGCGTGCTCTTCGTCCGTGGAAATTAGTGTTACGGAGCGTGTTCCGTACTTTTGAAGCATTAACCATGGTACCTAACCTTAACAGTTCAGCAGCAATCCTTGGAGTGCTGGATTTTGAGTCTTTCTTGACTTGCAGTAGAATAATGTTACTGTCTGTATCGGTTAGGACTCGGCGACGTCGAATCTTGCGGCGTTTTTTTCTGAAAAGTGGTCGTTGATTGACTGTACCGTTGACGTAGACCTCTCAACAGCTTCTACTATCTCCCCAGGGGTCACGTTTTGTTGTGGAGCTTATTGATAAGCTACCTTTCACTGTTGAGCCTTTTCGCGATATTTTGACCAAATTCAATGAATTTTACTATTCGAGTGGTGTGAATATTGTACTAGCTTAGAGTATTTATTAAAAGAGCCTCTTTGGCAAACCCTTCTAAGTAAACCATTTAGCCTAATGAAAGTTAAACTGTTGCCGTACGAATACTTTTTGCGCGTCAGTGTGTGACAAATTTTTGTTTTTAATTTTTCAAAAGTATATGTTAAAGTTTTTAACTGGTTATTGTTGACGTAATAAATTAAGCAAATTTAGTTCTATAATTATATTTTTTTCGTTGGAAAAAATATCAAAAAAATGGAAAATTCGTCTTTTTCTGAAAAATTAATCGTCGTACGAGTACTTTTTCCACTCACTGTATGTGGAAAATGAATAATTATGTAAGAAAAAATATTTGAAGCTTTTTATTTTTCATAAAATATCAAAAATCAAATGTGGCTACATAACGTCACAATCAACGGTTTTTGTGTCATTTTATTCTGGTAATGACATCTTTCCAAATTCAAGCGTATATATTTTTTTATCTATTTACACATTTTTAATATATATCTACATTTTAGCATACCCAGAATGCGCCGCTTTAGCCGCGATATGTGTGAAAATTTTTTGTACTTTTGTTTGTTCAAAAAACTGTTATTAGGTAGAATAAATTACAGTATGATACGTGTTTCCGAAAACTATTGTTATGTTTGGTGGCTCTTAACTTGAAATCTCCGAAAGGATCATAATTTATTGTGTATTTTTTAACGTTAAAAATGGTAAATTGATTCTTTATAGTACTGAAAACCACGTGTTTTTTGAATTGATAAAATTTTAATTTCTTTTCCTTCTTCTTTTTTCAAAAAAACTTTGCACTAAGTACCTTTTAAGATTTCTTTTCAGTGTCATCTTGATATCTGCGAAAAAGTATACAAAACAAAAGAAAAGGAGAAGAAGAACAAAGTGTCGGAAAAATTTTATTTTTATTATATGTATTTTTGTTTTTGTTTCCAAGGGAAATTATTTTCCAGGTACATTTTTATTCAAAATTTCTTTCTTCGTGGCTTTCCTTTTCAAATTTTATATTTTTGGTACTTTTTAATTGAATAGTATTATTGCTGCTAAAAAAAATCCGCAAAAACTTCCACTTTGAGCACAATTTAAAAAGCAGCAAAACATAAAAGAAGGGTTAGGAATATATCTCTTCATATTGAGTCTCAAAACTCTGACTCCCCAGATCTTTCTTCTACTTCATCAATCATACCGTTGTTGCCCCTTGAATCTGGTTGTGATGATGTAGATTTATTGTTACCTGGCCAGTTAACTCAATTCACTACAAGGCTCGAAAAGGATGAAAATTGAAAGGCTGCCGAGCGACTAAGAGAATCAAAGTCCCAAAAAAATAAATTAAGTTCTTCATTGTTAAGGGCTATAGAAAGTCAAGCACTGAGGAAGGTACGAATGGAAACAGACAGACGTAGACATGTGATGCTAAGAAAGAGGGAGACAAATGAGGAAAAGAGAACAAGGCAATGTTTTGACAGAGAGAAGCATTCATTACTGCGCGAGACGGAGAAGACAGAGGAAAGGAATTCAAGACAAGACGTGGACAAGGAGAGACAAGCCAAAAAGCGTAGGGCGGAGACAATGGAGGAACGGAGTATAAGACAAGACGTCAACAGTGAGAGGCATGTCTCCTTACAAGGGATGGAGACAGATGAGGAAAGGATAGCACAGCAATCCACTGACAGGGGGAGGCAGTCACTGAAGCGTGGGTTGGAGACAGTGGTGCAGCGAAGTACAAGGCAAGGCGTCGATAAAGAGAGGCATGTGCTCTTACGACTAGTGGAGACAGATAAGGAAAGGATAGCACGGCAATTCGTTGATAGAAAGAGGCAGGCACTGAAGCGTGGGTTGGAGAAAGTGGAGGAACGTGGTACAAGGCAAGACGTCGACAGGGAAAGGCACGTGTCTTTGCAAGAGATGGAGACAAATGAGGAAAGGATAGCGGGCAATTCGTTGACAGAGAAAGGCAGGCACTGAAGCGCGGGTTAGAGACAGTGGTGGGAGGGAATACAAGGCACGAAGTTGATCGGCAGAGTCACGTAAGAAGACGCGAGTAGGGGACAGAGGAGCAAAGGGGTAAACAGCATGCCAGGGATAGGGAAAGATATGAATATAATGTTGGCGTTCGAAATTTAAGTCTTGAAGAAGAACAGGAAAGAATTGCGTCTATCAGGGCAAACGAAACGGAAAACACCCTTGCAAACCGTCTGTCATCAGACGCTGATGGCCATCACATTGCTAGAGAATTGGAGTCTTCTGGAGTTGCAGAAGCAAGACGTTCTGCAGAAAGGGAACGTCACGTCACAAGAAAGAGGATGCAATGGCGAAACAAAAAAAATACCGGATTTTCCTATGATCGTCATATTAATTATAGTGATGCAGCCAGCATGAATGCAGTCCATGAATTCAGTTTGCCGCTTCTGTTCCGCTCTAACATGGAAAAGTGAGTCTAAGGGAATTTGTTGTTCGTCCGGGAAAGTTGTTCTACCCGGAATTCAAGAGGCACCAGAATCTCTTGCTTCTTTGCTTAGTAGCGGACATCCCAAATCACGTGACTTCTTTATACATCTAAGAGGTTACAATAGTGCCTTTCAAATGACATCATTTGGTACTAATGAGGTGACTTCGAATGGAGGATTTATGCCCACTTGTAAAATGCAGGGCCAGGTGTATCACCTTATTGGCTACCTGTTACCGCCTCCAAATATGCTGTCTACGTTCCTGGAGATTTATTTCATTGCTGACACTCGTGAGCAAGTTGATGCAAGGATTAATAATTTCAATATTTTGGACCCTGTTTAAATCGAACAATTACATAATTAATCCTTGCTTCACGTGCATAATACCTACGTCCAGACGTTTAAATCTGCAGTGGAATCTTTAGATCAAGGTTGTGAAAGGTTCAAAGTTGTTATAAAGGCCGACTGTATTCCCGCTGGAGAACATGCTGGACGATTCAGCGAACCCGCAGTCAATGAAGTGGCCACTGTTTTGATAGGAGAACCCAGTGATAATCGAGATATTGTCCTCAAAGCTAGATCTAAGGGTTTAACTAGAATCTGTGAGACACATCGTTCTTACGATGCCCTACAATACCCTTTAATATTTTGCCATGGTGAGGACGGTTATCATTTCCAGATTTATCATGTGCTACTGGTGTCCCAACAACGAAAAAAAACTCGGCCTGTGAATTTTATTCCTATCGTTTAATGATTAGGCAGGGCGATCCCAACCACATTCATTAGTTTAGACTTTTCAATCAGTTTTTGGTAGATATGTATGCTAAAATCGAGAGCGAACGTCTTCTGTACTTCAGAACTCATCGAAGACAGCTCAGAGCCGAAAACTACATTCATTTGCAAGATGCATTAAGGCAAGAATCAAATGTCGAAGAACTAGGTAGAGTAGTGATTTTGCCTTCCACCTTTACGGGTGGTCCTAGGTATATGTATGCCAGAACACAATACGCATTTTGCTACGTTCGAAATTATGGGCGCCCTAATCTTTTTATAACAATCACGACGAACTCAAATTGGCCAGGAATAAAACTGGGATTATTGTCAAGCCAAGCACCAAGAGATCGCCACGATATTGTATCTCGGCTTTTCTATTTGAAACTCAAATCTTTAATAGCAATATTAACAAATATTTGGACAAATATTTGGTGCACTCCAATGTTTCATGTACACTGTTGAGTGTACAAAAGCGTGGTCTTTCTCATGCGCACTTGCTTCTTTGGCTTAAGGAACCCAACCGCCCAGACCGAATTGATCCGGTCATCAGAGCAGAACTACCAGATTGCAGGGAGGATCCTGAGCTCTTTGAAATCGAAAAGAGTCACATGATCCACGGCCCATGTGGTCCTTTTGATTGGCAATCTCCCTGCATGAAGGAGGGTCGGTGCACCAAAAATAGTCTAGGCAGTTCAGAAGGGAGACCATAACGAGAGAAGATGGTTATCCCACTTACAGAAGAAGGTCGCCAGAGTCCGGTAGTTTCACTACAGTGATGAAAGTAGCCTCTGCAAACGTTGTTGTTGACGTTGTTGGTGGGTTGTGCCATATTCGCCCGTTTTGTCAAAAACTTTCAATACCCACATTGGAGTATTGTCACAGCTTAAAATCCATTATATACATATGCAAGTATGTAAAAAAGGGTCAGACGGCATTACCATTGAAATTAGTAATGATAATGATGAGGTTCAGAGATATCAGAGTGGCCGATACATCAGTACTTCCGAGGCAGTGTGGCGTATACTTTCTTTCCAATACACGAGAGATTTCCCACTGTTATACAGCTTGATATTCATCCCGAGAATTGAAAAAAAAATTTACTTTAACTCGGAAAATATAAGTGAAAGAGTAGAATCTTCAAAAAATACTATTGTCAATATCATGCCTGTGCGGAAACTTTGTTATATAGCGATGTGCCTTCATTCTATACATTCAATAAACAGAGAGAAAAATTTTTCAGACGAAAATTGGGAAAGCTAGTTCATGGTTATCCAGGGGTTAAACATGATACTGCCATTGGAAGGGTGTACACTGTTCACCCAAGCAACAGTGAGTGCTATCATCTTTGACTTCGACCCATACTGTGCGAGGTCCAACTTCATTTGAAAGTATAAGGACGATGAATGGTGTAGTTCAACCAGCATTTCAGTCTGCATGTCGTGCACTCAATCTTTTGAATGACGATACTCACTGGGAGGAAACCTTAACAGAAGTTGCGAGATTTGTTCAGTTTAATGTTGGTTTTTTGTAGCCTTAGTAACCCCCTTGATCTCTGGACCAAGTTCCGCGTTTCGTTATCTGAGGATTATTTATGAGAAGCACAAAGACTAAATCCATCTACAAGCTTCGCAGATGCCCCGCACCCATGTGAGTTATGACTTGGAGAAATTCAAAACATTGTCTCCAGCATTGGTGGATATAAAATTGTCCAATACGGGCTGCCTTCCCCTCCTGATACTCTTTCGAATTATTCCAATGCGGTTTGCGAGGGAAATGAGTTACAATTTGTCGCATATGCACCCATATGTTATTGAAATGGAACCACGTCTAACAGATGAGCAAAGACAAGTCTATGAGAAAGTTCTTTCCAGTGTTAACAATCAATCTAAAATGTTTTTCCTCGACGCTCCTGGAGGCACCGGAAAGACATTCCTGATAAAATTGATACTGGCCGAAATTAGGAAGCAATTAAAAATTGCCCTTGCGGTGGCTTCATCAGGTATAGCTGCCACGCTTCTCCCAGGCTGAAGAACAGCTCATTCGACATTCGAAATACCAATAAATGTTGATAATATGGAAACACCCGTTTATTCCATTTCAAGGAATAGTCCAATAGCTCTTCTTCTTCGGGAGGTCAGCCTGAACGCCTGGAATGAATGCACTATGGCAAACAAATCAACCGTCGGGGCATTTGGCAGAACATTAAAAGACATTAGGAGCAATACATTAACCTGGGCGGAGTCACTGTATTGTTTTCTGGGGATTTCCGGCAAACGCTACCAATAGTTACCAGAGGCACCACTGTCGACGAGGTGAATGCATCATTGAAAAGATTTTTCCTGTGGCCATATATTGAGCGTTTGTCTCTCACAATGAATATGAGAGTTCGGCCCGAAAACGATCCATTGGCGCAGGAATTCTCTGAGTTGCTATTGAAAACTCGCGATGGCAATATGGAGAACACTGAAGATCTTATTTCCATACCACCGAATTTGGGCGGGGGCATACGACATCCCTTTGAAGCGCCTCCAAAGTGTCCTTAACAAATTTTGCAACAAGTGGCCGAGAGTTGTCGTGCTGAAAAACTACGTGGTCATGTCTTTTGGCATATTGAGGAGGTTTGGGCTCTGACGATCACTACTGTTGTATCAAGTTGTTGGTAATGCCCACTAGTGATGGTTTCGCTGGAGTGATGATTTCATTAGTCTGACCTTCCCCCCCCATATTTTGTTGCTGGTGTCAAAATCGAATTTTTTAAAACGACGGAACCAATACTTGTATGTTTTAATTGATGGTAGGTGTTCCCCATATGCTACACACAGCAATCAATGACCCTTACTATTTTACGTAAACATAAACCAAGGATGCAGCGTTTCCCGCAAATTGTGTCTTATTGTCACAGAGGTTGAAAGGAGAGAATAATGTTAGCCTTCTAGAGACATAACACGTACTGTTCTTTAATTGGAAATGATGATCCTTCTATATAAATGTAGCTGCAAGATAACTCGGATGTGATTTAATATGATAACGCCATCGTTTTGAGTTCCCTCAAAATTTATTTGTACACCTAATATAATATTTCAAAAAGTTTCTATGATCGTCAATAAGAACCGAAGGATAAATAGATGGAAAGCTTCGTGATGTTCAGACGGAAAATCTGAATTTGTAGAATTCGTCTACGTTAGAGATGACACTATTTCAAAAAGCTTCTGTGATCCTCACATGGTATTTATCTAATGATAAATTCACGCGACGGCTCGTGACGATCACAAGGAAAATAACATTCAACGTTTCTGTGATCGTTAGTAGTAAAGTAATATAGAAAGTTTCGTAAGATAAAAAGATTCATGAAGGTAAAGTAATAGAAACGTCATGACTTTCAAAATTAAAGCAAACAGAAAGTTCTGTGACACTCACAAGTAATATAGAAAGTTTCGTGACAATCACTAGGACTATCACAGAAAGTTTCGTGACATTACAAGTAAAGTAATATAATATTTCGTGAGGTCCACTTTTCAAAGAAACGATCTTATGATGTTAAGTCAGATGTTCAGTGACAACATCTAAAAGTTCACTTTCGTTGTTTCTGTTTTGAACTGTCACACTAAGCCGGCTAAATTGTCGATCACACTTTTTACGATTTTAGCATAACCAGACGTCAATTATAACCTTGGATCTATCTTTTCACAGAGGGTCTTCTTCCTGAGGGTACTCCGAACTCTATATTTAAAAAATACATGAATCTGAAATTACGCATTTTTTCATGATCCATGTTTTCATCTTTATCAATAAGTGCAATTCCTTGAACACAGTGTTCTTACAATGTTTGTCGTTAAGGGCTTCAGGAACACAAATATCATTTAGTTCTGTGATCACATATGTCTCAAAATATTGCATGATTAACGCTGAATAAGTAATAACCTTTAAATCCGGCTGGTGCTTTTATTGTACGATAATCCTGCAAATTTCTTGTTACTGGAACTTCAACTTTAACTGATTTTCGTTTTCCAGATTTGCAAATAATTTTTTATCTTTAAATCCTTCAGTTTCAAAGCTTTAATATTCACAACTTGTGGCTTATTTTTTTCTGTTTTTTCACCAGACTATTCTAATGACATTTGTAATTCTGTTACTACTCAAAGTAACTATTCGTCGGACTATGTTACCGCACAGAGTGGCTTCCTACCGGGAAACAACTATCAAAACGAAAAAGACTTCGAACAAAGCTTCACTCAACATTCCTCTGCTCCCGTGTTACATCCCTCTCCGATTTGAAAGAAGTCTCTATTGCTTTTAACCGATTGCAATCTTCCAACACTTAAATAGCCTCTTGATGAGGAGTCGCATTGTTCTAAAGCTGACAACCCCAACACACCTGCTGAAATCACTTTCACTGATTGCACCTCTTCCAATTAACTATTTCAAAAACGTCGGTCAAAAGCTCAACCCAACGGCAATTGGACCAGGTGTTGTCTAATGACCCTCTAAATTTACAAGTCTTTCTAAGCACTATGGTATTCTGCAACGTGTTTCATATATCTACCATATCTACCAGTCTCATCTGTCATATATTCGCCGCTGCCACGGTTCGACGCAGAACTGACTGACTTTAAGGTGGATAACCTAAGCAACTGCATCGCTGAATTCTGCGAAGCCCTTCACGATTGCATCTCCCCCTCGCCGCACTTTAATGGTTACTCCCACTGACCTGTGAAGCTTCAGATACGGATTCATTGGTACGTTCGGTGCGTGCAGAACTGCTTTTTTCATATGGAAATTTGACAACTCTCATGCTGGATTCATTTTGCGGCGAATTCAGTTCTCTCTCTGCCAAAGTTGAACCAACTTCAACTTTCGGGCGGAAGATTTTCGTTTTCACCGTGAATGGGTTCCGCGTCACGTCGTTCAATTTGCGGATTTTTTAAAAAGTGCGGCAGATTCACGACGAAGGAATGAATCATGAGCAAAGATACTCTCTTCGCGACGAATTAGTTCTGCACGCGCCGAACGTACCAATGAATTCAGCTTTTGACTCTCACTAAGACCACAAGAAATTGTGTGAGTTCTATACTAAGTTCTCATCTACGGTTAACTGACTGCAAAACCCCCTGGATGTAGTGGTCTTGACAAGCCATGAAGCAGAGTTTGCCTATGTGTGTGTAAGGGCCGTCGTCTCTCGATATTCCGCGTAGTGAAGTACGAGAAATTCATCGCGTTTGTTATTTCGTCCGCGAATTTCATGTAATTTAAGTGTTTAAAATGGTTATTTTATATAAAATTTATGATGAGTGCTATTATTAAAGTATTTTTAATTAATATAAAACAAAGTCTAAATCGAAAAATCCGCCAAACGCGCACAAAATCGGATTTTGTCGGCGGTATGAATTTTGACGTTTGTTGTTTTGTCGGTAAACAAACGCAAATATTTATTAAACTTAGTGTTTGTGATTCTTAAATAGTGAAATTATATTTTTATTAATAATGACATAATAAAATAACAATTTATTGTGATGGTTTGAATATAAAGTAAATTATAGCAATATATAAATTGCTAAAAAAAAAATTATTTTTATATGCTGAACTTGTGAAAATATGTAACAATTTAAATAAAACGTTTATAAATGTAACATGTTAAAAATGATTTATGTAAATTTCAATTTTTTATAATAAAGGAAACTTGATATACAGTGGGTGGCCAAATTATTATCAACACTTTTATTGCTTAGGTTTTTCGAAGCTTTTAAGTTTTGGGTGGGGCTACGATTTCTGACATTTTCTTAAGGTAATTATGGATCCCTTTATTACTTTATAAACCTACATCCGATGTATTCCGACCAACTTTATGTGATAAGAACATTGTTCAATCATTGGGATATGAGGATATACAAAATTCTATCCCGTGAGAAACGGGTTTGCCTCCAAAGAAAGTCGCTTTTATGGATAGCTTTTAGGATATTAAATAAAATAGGGTAACCGTATCCTTATCATTTATGCATTTCTAAGGTTAAAAATCAAATATCATGATTTTGAACATCTTACAACGAGCTCATATTTCTAGATTAACCTTAGTATATTAGATTTAGTTACTATTACATATAAGCGAGTAAATATAGTAGCATTCAAGCATAAAGTCTGTTTTTACTAGGACTGCGTGTATCCCACAAGACATCTCCTTTATGTTAAAAAAAGTGCATTTGTTCATAATAACATGGCCACCCACTGTAAGTTAATAAATTAAAGACTCAGATTGGTTTAAAACTGAACTTTATTTTCTTGCATCAACATGCTTGGTTTTAATCTAAATCGCGACTGACTTGCTTTCCGAAATTATGACAATTTTTATTATTGAATTTTGCTTACAACTAAATTTTGCCCGTGGGAACTGTCTGGCCGAAAAGATTTTGAACGGAAGAAAGGGTTCATATTTCGCGTTTCCAGAATGCTGGAATTACATATTTGATCGCGCATAATTTTCACGCGCGTGTTGGATGCGCGTGTTGGATCCGCGTGACGGATGCGCGTGTTAGATTTATGTTGTTAACTCTTCCCCTCTTAGGTCCAAATGTCCTCATTTGATAGAGTTATTATTGCTTCTAGTCCTGAACCCTGATCCGGATTCTTTGAGGTTCTGCGTAAGTGTTATTCGGTGTAGGCTCTTCAGTCTCCTGTTGATTGAAGTCGATGGTGTTGACCAGCTTTAAAGTTTTCTTTTTGTGTTTCAGCAGCAATAGGATGGTGAGACCAGCGATTAGTATTATTAGTAGGCCGTAGGTGGAATATTGGTGAATAGATTTTTCTATCTGAAAAGATTCTAAGTTTCTGGTGTTATTGATGTAAACTTGATTTAACATTGGTAGGGATAGTATCCTATTGAATTGTTTTTCCTGAGGACTCGGCTGTAGGATTGCTGGTAGCACGTGAAGTGTAGGCTTCGTTTTTGATGAAAATCTCCTATTGTTGATGTTGATTGAAGCGTTGTGGTATTTGATTAGGAACGTCCCGACGATGGTACGCGTTTCGCCTTCAATACTTATGTTCCCATGAAACTGATTTACTAGGAGTAAACCGTCTGAGATTTCTTCAACTGCTGGAACGTGTTGGTTGTTACTTTTGTTGCATTTAGAAGGTCGACAATTGAGCAAATTGGGCAGGCACGTAGAATTTTTGATATTTTCTAATTTGTCGCGGTCACAAATTGACAAATAATTTATCGTTTTACAATTATTGATTATTCCATAAATTTAGTTTTCGGACTTCAAGATATTTTCGTATTCTATTTCTATGATAGCATTGTTGCTTCTAACCGGTTTTATTAGTAATTTTTGATAAGTTTCAATTTTAGTCAGAGGGACATAAACAACATACAATAAACATGAACTATTACTTATAATTTTAACATTCGAAAAGCTAAGGGCTTCTTCGATGGTAGCAAATGGTAAATTTTCCTTACTTAGCATGTCTATGGCTACCCTTATTTCTGAATTCGACAAAATCAAGCTATTAATTATACCGGATTTAGCCCAGTGTATGGCAAAATTAATATTTGTTAGTTCTTCTTTTACAATTTTAATTTTATATTGAATATTTGTTACAAAGTGATCAATTATTTTACCTTCGTGTTTAATAGCATTATTAAGTTCATTTACAATATTTGTTAAATTATTAATTCTTTTGTTGTACAATTGATTAATTATTACTTGCTGATTATTATTTTCCAATACATTATTCATTTTATTTTTGATTATTTCAAAATCTTCATGATCAGGATTACCTGCAATCCATTTCCATGCACTACCGATAAAGTCCAATGATCGTTTTGTTTTATGCGGTTTTATCCTTATAAGCAATTCTTGAATTTGTGAAAGTTCGTGCTCTAAATAGGGGTACAAGTATTTCTTGAAAATATTTATTAGGTCTTCATCAGAGTAGTTGGTTCTAATGAAGATATGCCTGGTGTAATTAGGGAATGGTTGGATCATTTGGTAGTTATTGTCCATTCCAGTGTTTTGGTTTCGGAAGACATTTATTGGGGTTTCTACCGTGGGAATAAAGTTTTGCGGCGAGCTTTCATCGCTATGTTGTGTCGTAATGACTGAATTAATTTCTTTTAAATTTGGGTTCCTTGAGAGAGCATCTGCAACGACGTTTGATTTTCCTGGTTTGTACTTTAGTTCATAATTGTACTCTTCCAGGATTGCTTTCCACCGTTTCATCTTCTAATTAGTATTTCTGTTACTAAGGGCATAGGTCAGAGGTTGGTGATCTGTGTAAATTTTAACTTTCTTTGATCCATAGAGGAAATTTCGTAACGAATTGAGTGCCCAGATGATGGCTAAGATTTCTTTTTCATTTGTGGCATAGTTTTCTTCGGCTTTCTGGAGTGTTCTTGAAAGAAAGATTATTGGTCTACCGTTTTGTGATAATACTGCTCCAAGAGCGAAGTTTGACGCATCCGTAATAAGTTCCAACTCTTTAGTAAAGTCAGGATACGAAAGGAGAACTTCTTGAGAAAGTAGAGAGTTCTTTACTTTATTGAAGGAGTCTATTGCATCTTCGTTGAGGGTTATGAGTTTTCGCTTTGATTCGTGTTTGGACACATGTCCATCTTCCCCTCTTAAAAGCGTAGTCAAAGGCTTTGAGATTTTCGCATAGTCTTTGATGAAGCGGCGATAATAACCGGCAAGACCTAAGAATGAACGGAGTTCCTTTACCTTTGTTGGACAAGGGTATTCAGAAATTGCTTTAACTTTTTTTGGGTTTGCCTTAATGCCATTTTTTGAGATAATGAATCCTAGAAATTCGACTTTGTCCCTTAGAATTTCGCATTTGTCTAATTGTATTTTCATATTCGCAGCTTCTAAGGTTTTCAGAACTGCTTCTAAATTCTTGAGATGATCGGTTTCCGTTTTACCGAAAATTATAATGTCGTCGATGTAGACGTAACATCTTCTACCAATATGTTCTCTCAAAATATCGTCGAGAGCCCTTTGAAATATCGATGGTGCGTTTTTTAAGCCAAAAGGTAAGCGAGTAAATTCATATTTACCGTGGTTTACTGAAAAAGCAGTTTTCTCAATGTCGGATTCCTTTAAAGGAATTTGATAGAAACCGCTTTTCAGGTCTATGACAGTGAACAGGTTATTTGCTCCTAAGTTGGATAAGATGTTATATACGTCGGGAATTGGATATTTATCGGCGATTGTAACAGAGTTTAGTTTTCGATAATCGATGACTAATCTGTATTTTTTCTCTCCAGAAAAGTCTTCCTTTTTAGGGACAATCCAAACAGGTGAATTGTAGGGCGATCTGGATGGTCTTATGATTCCATCTTCCAGCAACTTGTTAATTTGCTTGTCGACTTCATCCTTCAAAATTGAAGGGTATGGGTATGATCGAGAATAGATTGGATCAGGACAGTTTGTACGTATTTCTCCTCTTATTCTAGTTGTGTAAGTCAATTTTTCGTTAGGGTCAGAAAAAATGGTTTTGAAATTTTGAAACAAATTTTTCAAAGTTTCTCTCTGATGAGAGCTTAAATGGGATGGTCTCAAATTTATGTTATTTACTGTGTCAGAAATTTGTTGTTTTAAAGGGATTTTAATATTTCGGTGGATTATCATAAATCCTTCGAGAGTATGAATAGTGGCTTTTAATTGTTTTAAAGGGATTTTAATATTTCGGTGGATTATCATAAATCCTTCGAGAGTATGAATAGTGGCTTTTAATTGTTTTAAACTGTCATTTCCGATGATACCATCAAATGATTTGAGATTGGGGAGAAGAAAAAATTTTAGTTTTCGATCTGGTCCAAAAAGGTCAATTAAACCGTGGTGCGTTATTTTAACGCTTCCTGCGACAGAATTAGCTAGAAATGGCTTCTGATTTGGAATGGGACTTTTGACATATTGTGGTTGAACATAATTTTTGTTCGATCCAGTATCTATTAAAAATTTAAACTTTTTGCCGCTCTTCGTCCTATGTTCGAAATAAGGAAGCGAAGAGCTCTCTAATCTAAAAAATGAACTTCGTCTAGATGTTCGTCTGGTTCCTGAGGATAGTTGTCGTCGTAGGTTTGGACGTATTCGTCTGGTTCGATTGTGTCTTGAGTATTAGTGTAATCAACAATTGTCTGGTCGTGTACGGTATCGTCGCTTTTTATTTGCTCGTAATAGTCATGCAAAGATTGGTCTTCCAAGTTTTGTTCAACATGATTGATTCTTTGGTACTTTACAGGCGGATGTACTTGATTGGAGAGTGGTCTTTTGTTAGCGAGTTGTTGGTAATTTGGTCTATTCATGTAATTGATTTGCCGAGATCGGATTGATTGATCGACATCCATTGGTTCAGGTTTTGGGAAAGGACTTCTCTGTGGTCTAGGTGGAGGTTGGAAGGGAGGTTTATTAAAAGATTGTTGGAAATACTGTTGACGGGGATGTTGAGAGTGAAACGGGGTATTAACAACTGTTGGGTTGTGAAGCAACTGAGGGTAGAAGGTTTGAGGGGACCTATAGTCATGCTGTGGATGATGGGCTATCCTTTTCGGAGGAAGTGGAGGTGGTCGGTTTGGATTTTGTGTTCTAATGTGCCCATGGCTATGTTGGATTCGATAATCAACATTTTCTAATTTTAGACACAAGTGTAGGGCTTCTGGTAGATCAATGGGTCCACGCATACTCAGGAGTCTTGGTAAGTCTCCTTTGAGTCCTCTTATAAATGTGTCTAGTGCTTTATCCCTATATCAATGGGTCATCAGGTTCATGGATTCTTGACTCATCTCCATTGAAGATAATTTGTTTAAGATCAGAGATAGGTGATAATAGACCTTTTGGTAAAATTCGGAAATGGTTTCATTTCTTTGGACAAGAGTAGTCATCTGGTATTCCACAGTGCCTAAGTCCCTCTTGTCGGCATAATGTAGAGATAAACATCTCGAAATTTTTTCCCAATCCAATGGCGTGTTGTAAGATTCGAGGGCTGTGTCTGCGTGCCCTCTTATTTTGTTTCTTATAACACTAAGAATCCCATAATATTTGGGAGTGCCTTTTAAAGGTTCGTAAGTTTTTAGGATCCTGTCTACACTTTTCTTCCAGGAGCCAAATTCTCCTGGTTGACCGGAAAATTCGCGTAAGCTTTTGACTACATCTGGTATTTTGTCCATTTGGTCGAGATTCTGAATGTGTTGTGGGTCGATAGTTTGGTCTGTCTCTCGAGTAGGATTTGGAAATCTACTGAGAATTTGTTGGTTTTCATTTCTAACGATCTCTGTTATGATTCGGGTAAGTTCGGTGAGGTCAAATGTGCTAGTGTTACCACCGCCTGCAGCACTGTTATTGGACAATACGCCGGGTTTTATTATATTTTCCAGCGTCATTTCGGAAGGAATTTTTTTTATAAGAAGAAAACCACGTCAAAATTATAAAAATAGTTTTACAAAACTTTCGCTAAATTTATTTTTCTTTCACAACTAATTATTATTCGTATTAATTATTATTGACACGATTGATCGTTATTTAATTTTTTTTCGGTAGGATTTGCAGGTTTACACGCTTTACAATTTGTAACTTAAACACTAAGATATTTTATTTGCAGAAATAATTTTGTATTCAGAAATATCTTATTTCGTTACTTCTTGTTTAAAAATTTGGAGATATTTCCTTTAATTACTTTGATCAATTTTATTATGTTTTTCTTTTAAAATTAGTAGATGTGTGGTTGCCATCTGTTGTTTTTGTTGGACGTTGGATGGTGGATCTCTTGTCCTTGGGACCTTGGTAGGATCTTCCTTCAACGACTTAGGCGGCTGCTTTCAATAAACTTCTTATCGCCGGTTCCGGTGATCCCGAATGCTTCTTCTGTTTTATTTGAAAGCTCCGTTTTGTCTACTTCGGGGCCTCTTTTCCTACGTTTCTTGTGTTGAGGAAAGTTTGCAATTATTTTATTTGCAACTTCCTACTTTAAGAGTGATTCACTAGGAGTCGCACTAGTTTTGAGTAATGTTTTTCAAAGTCACTGTGTTCTCTTTCGAACTTTATTAAAATAAACTTGCTATTGATTTTTAATAAAATCGTCTTGGCTTTGTTAAATTTTTCTAACCTCAAGTCGGTTAAATTTTATCAAAATCAGAAAATTTTTGTTAAAGTCACTTTATTGATTCATTTATTTTTTTAAAACTTAAATGTTACTTTAAGATACAAAGTTTCACTTTTACACTTGACGAAAATGAATGTTACTCAAAATTTGATCTATGAAATCATAATCGATCATTTATTTCTAAGATTTTGATTAATTTGTAAAACACTATAATTTGTTTAACACTTTTATTAATTTAAAGAACACTGTGTTTGGTTTATCACTTTGATAACATTAAATTTCACTCAGGGTCCCTGCTCGGGCGCCAGTTAATAAATTAAAGACTCAGATTGGTTTAAAACTGAACTTTATTTTCTTGCATCAACATGCTTGGTTTTAATCTAAATCGCGACTGACTTGCTTTCCGAAATTATGACAATTTTTATTATTGAATTTTGCTTACAACTAAATTTTGCCCGTGGGAACTGTCTGGCCGAAAAGGTTTTGAACGGAAGAAAGGGTTCATATTTCGCGTTTCCAGAATGCTGGAATTATTTGATCGCGCATAATTTTCACGGGCGTGTTGGATGCGCGTGTTGGATGCGCGTGTTGGATCCGCGTGACGGATGCGCGTGTTAGATTTATGTTGTTAACTTATATAATAAAAAGTGTTTTTTTATTTAATGTTTCAGGTACAAAAATTGTTAACATTTTATATATATATTTTATAATTTTAATTTTTTTATTATTTTTTGTTGATTTCCCTTGTTATTGTTTTATATATCGTATATTTGGTTGTTTTTTTATTGTTAATTTGTAAATAACGCAATTTTCTCATTCAATTTTTATGTATGTGAATTCATTTTCCTATATAATTTAATTTTATTCCATTTTTCTATGTATAAATATATATTAACTAGAGAAAAAAGCCATACGGGCAAAAAAAAGGATGGATGTTGATCATAAAACGTCAACTTGAATTCGTTGAATTCATGATGTTAGATGTTAAATATCAGGTTGGAACTTTGATGCACTGGGCTTTTCAGATTTGTTATGCGTCCCGTGTAATCATAATTATAATATGTAACTAATATGTATAAGAAGTTTTCGCGAAAACGTTTGCAGAAAGCGACGCTATCTCCCAGGGCAAGGGACAGGGACGCCTTTTCGCATGTTGCCGCATAATTCTCTTTTTATATTTTCTTGGGATTGTACTAAGTCATTAATTTAAATTAATTTAAATTTAGTCTTATAAATCCGACTTTATTTGGAAAATATTTCCTTGTACACAATGTTTCGTGTGAAGACTGCTTCAGATCCAGGTATAAGGTTGCCTTGATCTGGTCCATTCAATATTTTGATTTTAACACAAGAAGATTTTCGTACTCTTGACAGTGCTACAAATAATTAGCCATAAGCAAATACAGGCTCTGGTAAGAACAATCCATCTTTTTCAAGGGTTTGCCCGTGTGCCTTATTGATGGTCAAAGCCAGTTTAATTGGAAATTGTCTTCTTCGCAAATCAGGATTTACCGGTGCCAAGTCTATCCTTAGAATAAATACTATATCCTTGTATGGGTTTACCTCCGAAGGGGCGATAATTCCTCATTATTTCATTTAATAATTTGTCAACAGCTTTCAGGGCAACCCCTGAGGCCATAGTTGATTCATCCCATATTATATGTTCGCATTTTCGTATTAACTCATCGTCCTTGGATGTCACAAAGTAAGTACTGATTTTTACTGAGCTTGGGAGTTTTGCGTTCTCGCGCGGAACGGAAAATAGAGAAAATTGTGAGAAAACTACTCGCACAGGCACTTCCCCTATTATCCGTTCCACGCGGGAACGCAAAACTCTCAAGTTCTGTAAATATCAGTATGATTTTGTAGTACGGGAACAGACCAAACATAAAAAATTTTAAAAGTTTACCCAATAATTACGGAGGAGAAGTCCCTCTGCGAGTAAAGGTGCCTACAGACGTTCATATTTCTATGATGTTTCATCATATATATGACGAAAAAATATAATGAAGCTGTATACACGGAATATGACGAAAAAATATGACATATTTCTATGATGTTTCATCATATACATGACATAGAAATATATCATATTATATGATCGTGTGAACAGTTCATCATATATATGACATATGAATATTTCATATTTTTCTTTTCCATTTTCGTTTTAAATTTTAACTGTTTGTTTTGGAAATAGTTTTGAGGTTCAATTTTTCTGTCTGTGACGAAACAAAATAATATTTAGGCAGCAGGTAATTTCTTTGTAAAAAATAGGAGTGTGGTACAAATATAATCTGTGTTTGACAACTTCGAACAACACACAACATTAGAAATATACGACGATCATAGAAAAATACATCATATTATATGACATATTTGTATCATATCATATCTATGACATATTATATGATGAGCTGTACACACACGTTCTTGAACACATCACGAACACGAAAAATCTGATGTAAATTTTCTATGATGAAAAAATATGACAAAGCGATTTTTGCTGTACACACGACACAATTGAATATGACATATGTTTTTAATATTGTGTGTTCTTCGAAGTTGTCAAACACAAATTGTATTTCATGAATAATAGAAGTGAACAAATTGCAGATAAAATGAGTGATGAATGTTAAATTAAATTGGAAATTATGTATAAAATATAAAAATTATAGTTTATTTTCCTAATTACCGCACTCCTTTTTATTCACAAAGAAATTACCTGCTGCATAAATATTATTTAGTTTCGTCACAAAAAGAAATATTGAAGTCCAATACTGTTTCGAAAAGAAACAGTTACAATTTAAAACTGGCGCCACTCTTCATCATATATTTTCATCATATTTATATGTCATATATATGATGAACTGTCCACACGACCATATAATATGACATATTTCTATGTCATATACATATATGATGAAACATCATAGAAATATGTCATATTCCGTGTGTACAGCTTCATCATATTTTTCCGTCATATAATATATATGATGAAATATCATAGAAATATGATCGTCTGTAGGCACCTTAAGTACAGATATTTACTGAACTTGAGAGTTTTGCACTCCCGCGCGGAACAGAAAATTTTGAGAAAACTTCTCGCACAGGCACTTCCCCTGCTTTCCGCTCCGCGCGGGAACGCCACCTCTCAATTTCAGTAAAAATCAGTATGATTTTCGCCGGTGCTTACTGATATTTACTGAACTTGAGAGTTTTGCACTGCCGCGCGGAACAGAAAATTTTTCTCGCACAGGCACTTCCCCTGTTTTCCGCTCCGCGCGAAAACACCAACTCGCAATTTCAGTAAAAATCAGTATGATTTTCGCTGGTGCGAATAATTTTCTCACAATTTTCCGTTTCGTACGGGAACGCAAATCGCGCAATTCAGTAAATATCAGTAAGTACTGAAGCAGAAAAAGGGGAATGGGCTTCACGCTCTGAAAGCAGAGACGATTCATTTTAAAAGAATTAATTTCTCTCTGCTTTCTGGATGTAAGTCTCATTCACTAGAGAATGGGATCATTCTGATTTTTTCTGAACTTAAGAGTTTTGCGTTCCCGCACGGAGGAAACTACTCGCACAGGCACTTCCCCTAAAAAATCATAATGATCCCATTCTCTGGTGAATGAGACTTACATCCAGAAAGCAGAGAGAAATTCATTCTTTTAAAATGAATTGTCTCTGCTTTCAGAGCGTGAAGCCCATTCCCCTTTTTTTGCTTCACGACCATTAGGATTTTATTATATTAAGATACTTATTTCTATATAATTGCATTCATTTTTGTATATCAAAAATATCATAAAATGAATAACAAAGTGATTTTAGTATAAAATATTTGCGTTTTTCAAAACCCCCGCAATGAAAATTTCATTTCTCGTATGAAATTTCATATTCTTCGATGTGGCAACCGGCCCCTTGATGCTAAGGGTGTGGTAGTAGAAAAGTGTGGTTCATGGCTTGTATTACTACCACATCCAGGGGGTTTTGACTGACTGGCAACATCAACATTTAGCAAACTTTTACCAACGCGTGAAAAAATTTAGAGAGAGATTTAGAGAAAATAGAGAGCTAGTAGCTTTCACAATCATTTCCCATCCATAAACGTTTTTATCAAACAAATTTTTTACATTTGTTATTTTAGTTGTGAACTTGTTATTTTTTAGTTATTTGTTTGTTAATGTGGCATTTAAATCTAAAATTTTAAGATCTTTTGGAGTTGAAAATGACCTTAAATATATAAGGAAGCCATCCTTTCAGGCAATGGGGTCTAAATGAGAACTACTAGTTAAGCGTACCTTCAGCTCTTCTTGTCTGCGATAGCATTGTAACATCCACCGCTTTTGCATTTCATCGTTCATATAAGGCTCTCGGCCTGGAATGCCTTCTCCAAATTTAACCAATTTCACAAGTATCTGTGCATAAAAGTGGGAATTGCATTGAAAGTTAAGTAAGGCATATTTCGTTTAAATTTTGCTTACCTTACATTTCTCATTCGGGCCTGCATAGTCAGCAAGTGTTTTATCAGGCAACATATGATGCCCTGCAAACCAAAGCTGCGTTTTCGAAAATTCCAGAACCTCCTTAGAAGCCTTTAAAGAACAACGCCATTATAAATATGATTATTTAGGATTATATTCTCTTTTATTGTTTGTATAGTTGTACGGTGACAAGCGAAAATGGAAATTATGTGGTTCACTTTGGTTTTATTTCCAATAGCAAATGAAAGAGGAAATTGTAAGTAATTTTTCAGTAAATAAATGAAGTAGGAATAAGCCAGCAGGCGTTGAATTTTTTGCGGATAAATGGAATCCAAACAAACGAAGGTTTCTTGCTAGACAACTCATCATGCGTTGAATTCTTAATGGTTGACATGGATCTAAGTAGCCGAGAAAATAAACTTAAGAAAGTTGCATTAGGTCCTAAGCCTACTATCCTTGACGCTCTTATGCGTCGACGAAATATGAAACCTTTGTAACCAAACTCCTCCTAGACCGTTTGATCAATCGATCTGAAATTTTACATACTAATAGTATTTTCGACGGTGAGTGCTAACATCTATTTTTTGTTACTAAATCCGCGAAAAAAAATCACTAGGGGTAGGCTTCTTAGTTAACAATTTTTCGGATGAACGAACCATAATTAGTACGAACATTTGTGTCATGGAAACCTAAATTTAGTTTTCTTGTATTAAGAACGATCACTGCGTTATTTTGCAAGAATTCCAAAATACACGATAAACGAAATACCATTATGACAAAAAATCGCTGTCTTTTTGATAGTAGACGTTAGTTTACTTGCATAAATGAAGCTATGGTATTGATCCTAGGTAATTAGTTTTCGCGTGCTCGAACCAGAATTAGCTTTTACATAAAGATCTTAGCACAGGCACCTGATTGTTTCCGGGGCTTTCGCAGATTCGCTGTGGGGAATCGGAAACTTTGAAGAGAAAATTTATTTTGGTTTACTCAAACCGTAGCAAGTGGATTTTTACAGGTTCTTGAAAAATAGTATTTTAAATCATGAATTTTGAATCATGGGACAAGAAAGATTCCGGGAATCAGAACATGGACAATATTCTTCATGTTTTGAGGGTACTTTTCCGGTAAAATTTTGAATTTTCAACGGTTTTTTGCCCGTAGCGGCTAAACGAAGTGTCCCACGGGGTTTATATGACCGACCCCCATTATTTTGACATTTCCTGCATTTTTGTCAAACATTAATTTCCTCTATTGTGAGTTTTTATAAATGTGTCCGTATCCAAAATTACGATTCTAGCTAATAATTTTGTAAATCATTGAAATCTGATAGTAAAGATGAATGGATTATTGAAGAAATCTGACAGTAAAGATGATTGAATGGATTACTGATAATTGTTTCATATCTTCAATGTATACACTCGTAATCATAATAAATATACAAATAGATTCATAAATAATGTAAAACACAAAATACTAGAAATCCCATTATAACAAAAAGTCATGATAAATAAGATAAAAAGAAACCAAGTGCGTGTCGGACACACATAAGCTAAGGGTTCCGTAGAATGCCGCATAAAGTATTGAGTTAAAGAAATCTTTGTTGGTAGCTTAAAACATCGAATATCTACATAATTAACGGTAAGACTCTTATTGTTCAAACCAAAAATCGTTTACTGGTTTTATATAGTTCTACTACCTTTAATTTTTTCAGATTTTTCTGGCCCGTCGTTCAAAAGTTAGAGTGGGGGGAACACACTTTTGACGTTTTTAGAAGCGTATATTTCGCGAACGATTAGCTTAAAGGAAAAAAATTTCTAACAACATCATTGCCATTTTTAAAGACCTATCCAAAAATACCTCACACGTGTATGTGCAATGAAAAAAAAATCTTGTCCATCAGACACATGTATGGAGTGCCACCCTTAATGAAATTTGTTTCTTCACTTTCACTACTGCATTTTCTAGTGGTTCACAGGAGACACCTTACTTCTAAATTTCATTTATATAGTTTCAATAGTTTCCGAATAAAATGGCTGTGACATACGGACAAACGGACATGATGAAACTATAAGGATTGCGTTTTTCTACGGAACCCTAAAAATGACAATTAGAGTAACAGGCATCAAGTAATTTCAAGTTTAGCATTTTTCAGAACAATAAATAGCATAAATTACATATTTTCTAAATTATTGAACATAAATTAGAGAAGCTGAGTAATTCAACAGTGTAGAGGAAATAATAATTTATAAACTATTATTAAATAGGGCTCACAATAGGATTAGAGCTAAGATAGAAAATACAGAGAGAGGGATCTAACATTTGGAACACGAACTACCGTATATTTGAAGTTTGATAGGCATCATGACTTTCATGAGCTAACAGAAAATAAGTCTTATGTTTGACATTTACAAAATGGGACGCTTTACGCTTGAACAAAGTTGGGAACTATTGAGAACTTACTTCAACACTGGTGAGTTTTCTACGGAAACCATAAGAAATTTACGGAAAAACTTTGCCTTCCAATCAGTTGATCAATCAGTGAAGCTCGTTTGTGAAACCGGTTCGTTATTGGACAAAACAACCCGTTCCCGTTTTCGTCCAGTGCGCACACCCGAAAACATTGCTGCGGTTTCGCACAGTGTGCATGAACATCCATCAACACCAATTTGTCATCGTTCTCAGGAACTGAACATTTCTCGCACTTGTCTGATGAGAATTTTGGCTACAAACAAGAATGCAAGAAATGAAGCCTCATGACCATCTGATGTGTTTTATGTTCGCCTATCGCATCGGATGGGCTGAAGATCGTTTGGTCGAAGATGAACATTTTTACCGAAAAATTATCTTTTCCGATGAAGCCCAATTCCACCGTGGAGACTATTACAATAAGCGAAATTGCCGCCCTCAGGGTCAATGGCGAGCATTACAGAGCCATGTTAAATGGATTTTAGTTTCCATAAATTGAAGAGTTTTACATGGACGGAATTTTTTTCCAACCGGACGGGGCTGCGACACAGCCAACGATACAATCGATCTTTTGCGTACCGCTTTTGAACATCGAATAATAAAGCGAAATTCTGATCCGAATTGGGCGGTTCAGAGCTGTGATTTGAACCCATTAGACTATTTTTTGTGGCGATCTATTAAGGATATATGTTACGCTTATCATCCAGAGACGATTGAGTCCTTGAAACACGCAATTGAAGTTGCCATTCATGAGATTGAAGCCCAAACAATCGAAATGTACTAAAAAATTGGATTGATCCAATGGGGTACTGTAAGGCCAGCCTTGGCAGTCATTTGAATGATGTTGTGTTTCATTCGTAAATGGAAATGTTCAATCTTTCCAACAAAGTTATAGTTTTGAACAAATATTTATTAGATTTTTTTATATCCGATTCAAATTACAAATCGTACATGGCGCACCCTTTATCTCTTGAGTTTCTCTCACTGAAGGTAATGAAGAGATAGAATAACAAACAAGAAATGGCCAATAAATCAGTGTTTAGGGCTAGAATTCTAATACACATATTTTTTACATTAAAACCAAGTCAACACACATGGTATCGACTTGAACCAATTGCTACCAATTATTACATTACTACAGATGACTATGAAGCAGAGTGTCTATATATCGACCGTTCAGCTCAATTTTGTGTGCGACTTCGCGAACGCCACCTAGTTTTAGAATTGTAATACACATATTTTTTACATTAAAACCAAGTCAACACACATGGTATCGACTTGAACCAATTGCTACCAATTATTACATTACCACAGATGACTATGAAGCAGAGTGTCTATATATCGGCCGCTCAGCTCAATTTTGTGTGCGACTTCGCGAACGCCACCTAGTTTTAGTTTTCTTCTTAATCCGGAGTTCTTCTGAAAGAGTTAGTAGCATTGAGCGAGTTAACCAGAGTAGTTATATGGTGGATAGGTGGAAAATTTTTAGCCAGTGCTAAGAAAAAGAAATTTGTTAAATAGAATTGAATTTGATTTAGTTATCCAGTGCGAAAAATAAGTTAGCCAGTGGTGAAAATTTATTTATCTCTGTATAACTTGTTTAATATTGATTTAATTTTGATAACATATACATTTTTTGATAACGTATATATATATATATGTCACATAAATATGGATGTTGGTATATTTATTTGTTTGTCTCTTTGTCCTTAATAGACTTCCGACTTCCGAGTCCGTTTGACCGAACACCATGAAAATTGGGACATATACAATAAAGACTGTATGGAGAGGGATCTTATGCTATCCACTTTGTTGAAAGCCCCGCCCCCACCCCTCCTAACCGTTTTTAGCGATTTTTTGCTGATAGTGGTTATACGTAACAACCTTATGGATTCATATAGATATTATATTATCATGTCATTCCTAACCTTTTTCAGGACATTACATTTGTCTACGGTGCGTTCTTATTGTGCCTTTCCAAAATTATGAGGTGTTAAAATAAAGTGAATTACTACACTTATTGAAATTTATATACATTATTTTTAACATTTTACATTTATAAACATTTTTTATAAATTGTCACATATTTTCATAATTTCAAAATAATAAAAATAATTTCTTATTAGCAATTTACACTAATCTTTTATTTTATTATTATGTTATTATTAAAAATAACACAATTTCACTGTCTTAAAATCAGACACACTAAATTTAATGAACATTTGCGTTTATTTTTCGCCAAAACCACCAACGTCAAAATTCATACCGCCGAAAAATTGCGATTTTCTGCGCGTTCTCGGATTTTCTCGGAATCAGAGTTTAACCTTTATCAATAAATAATGCTTCAATGATACCACTCATTCTATGTTTTAGCTAAAATAAACATTTTAAACACTTTAATTACGTTTAATTCGTGGATAAATTCACAAACGCGATGAATTTCCCGTACTTCACAACATTAAATATCGGGAGAAGTCGGACTCAATGCACCCATAGAAGAAATCGTGTTTATGGCTTATCAAGACCACTACATCCAGGGGGTTTTGGTTTGGATGGTATACACATACCCAGTTTTTACTTTGTTTACTAAATGCGTTAGTTTTCTCCCTCTGGTGGTTTGTTTGCTTTGTGGTTGGTTTTTACCGCAGTGTTTAAGGAAAGGGATCACTTTTATTTACATACGTCTGTCTGAATGATTAACCAAGGCCGTGAGCGGTCTCGTGACTCCCGTAATGCGACAGAAATCCTTTTTTTTTTTTAAATGTACTTTATGAAATAATTGTAAGAGATAATCGCATGTCTCAGGATGGATTTTTGTTTAGGAAGCCACCTGTGTGTGAGGTTTTTTCACCTGCACCGGTTGTATGACTTCCAGATTTGCTTTTATAAAACACTTTACCGTTTTAAGTTAACTGTAGAGTATATTTTTACCTACTTTTGCCCAACTATTGAATTTAAAATAGCAAAACTCTAGAGTCGTTTTCTTTTAAACTTTCAGTAGAGTCATGGAAATCAGCCTGTAGTCAGAGATCTGCACCAAATTACATTTTATTGGCTGAAACTATATGCAAAAAAAAAAATTATATGTATGTGGTGCCCGCAATACTGCTGACATAATTCCAATGTCATTCCCGAAGGAGAGCAATGGAAAAGGATAAGTTTTTGATGGTTAAAGTTTCTGATAGCCGGTAGTCAGTTGAATGGACGTGAGTAAAGAATTTAGTACGTAGTTTTTTAGAGAATTGGAATTTGCATTAGTCAAATTATTAGTTAAACGGGAATAGTTCGAATAGATTAAATACTTTAATAAAACTAAATATTCCATTTTGTTATTGATACGTGCGTAAAGGATTTGAATTTTGAACCGGATTTAGTGGTTATTTGGTAGACCTCCAAATTGGTGACAAAAATTTCGAGTATTATGGCCAATATTCAAGAAGCGGTAACACTTTTGCGCCGCCGGCTGCAAAACGAAATCCGAAAGTTGGAAAATAAAACTAGGCGATTGGAGAATATAAATACAACATTTTTGCTCGTTCCGAAATTGCTGTCATTTATTCCAGCCATGTCTAAAACAACAGCGCACGAGAGCAGCATACCTCATCGTCCCTTACCGTCAGTGAAATCGCCGCTTCCACCACTGGTAGCATCGAATATTGAGTTGTGGTTTTGGACAGTAGAAAGTGCGGGTGTCGTAGATGATGAGCAAATATTTTCGGGAAATCAATTCGATGGAATTAAAATGCTGAACTTGGCGACAAGAAGCCAAGTGAGCTTTTCGCTGAAAAGAAACAATTAGCAGGAGACACGGTGTCGGACCTCGCCCTTAAAGGACTATGGATACTGAAATTACCGGAACCAATTAGAGCTGCATTAGCTATCGCATTAAACACGCCAGCTGAATTCTTGCGTTCTGCTGATATGATGTACGCAGTTGTTTCACGGGTAGAACGTGTTAATTGTTTAAACTTGGAGCCGAGCCATTCTTCACATTTATACGTGTTAAACAAACAATTTCGTCCCTGTAAATTTAACCAACGTTTTTCTCCTTCGATGATCAACAACTAGCAGCAGCAAATCAAGTCAAATAAATTTTGCTTCTACCACAGATTGTATGGTCATACAGCACGTAGGTGTCAGAAGCCCTGCCAGTGGAATCTCCAAGGTGCGCCGTCAGCCAATCAATCAGGCAGCGAAGGACACCAACGCCGCGCGTACAGGTTGGTCCATTTACAAACTTTCGTTATTCGACAAATATAATGGACAAACAGTTTCCATTTTCAATCGAAGCACTTTTCCGCCAATTGTTCCTCATCCGTATTATACGCCGTTAATGGTGACAAAATCAAGGTTTTCGGCCCGGCGTTATTCCATTTAGATTTTGGGCTAAATCATCAATAAAGTTGGAAATTCGTCATTGCGGATATCAAGTCGCCGATTACCGGAGCAGACTTTATTGAAAACTTTAAGAGGGTAATCGACCTAAACAAAGAACAAATTAGGGATGGTTCTACAGGACACTTGATACGCTGTAAAAAAATATTTGGCCCAGTTATGAAACTCAAACTTCCACTAGGGACTACATGAGCTTGTCGTTGGTGTGAAAGCTAACCCATGGAGGCGGTCTCGCGAGTGTAGGGATCTCTATAAACGAGCTCTCTTTTACACGACAGCTGCCACATCTCATGGAACTAACAAGTGGTCCGCCAAATCTAAAGTGTGAGATACCGTGCTGGAAGATGCGTGGCACAGAGGCTGCTGTGTCATTAACGGTTCCTTTCGGGACACCAGGCTAGATCCCCTCGTAGGCAAGCCTTACTCGCTAGCTGCGGCCAATGGCGAGTGGACCTTTTTATCCGCACTACTTGTGGGACCAAACATGAAAGAGACTTTAAACAAAACACACAAAACAACGGAAGTACTAGGAATTTCGGGCTCTGAACCGACCCCTGGGACCTCTTCAGCACAAGCAACGGAGGCACCAGGAATGTCGGGCTTTGAACCTCTAACGTCAACAATCAGTGACTAGAACCCATGCAAATCGATAATGCACCGGGCTCGCACCGGAGCATGAGCGGGGCACAAGGGAGGAAACTCCTTAAGGAAAAAGCGCTTGAGGAAGGCAAACCACTTCAAAAGTTTGGCAAAGGCAGAAAGCAGAGGCGGAGGGACGAGAGACGGGCTAGAACGGATATCACCCTCTCAACCTCTGCTCAAGGAAGTCAGGCCGGGAAAAGGAATGCTTCCGCAAGTCCAGAGCAGGCGGTCAGTAAGCACGACGCTAAACTGCTGAAAAGACCGAAATTGGGCACGAATTACGCGGCGGTGACTTCCAACGCACCGAGGGTATACCTCACTCATGGGAAATACTTGGGAGTATACTTCACTGTGCTTAGAGGACATGAATGTCTTATCTTACCTTAGTAGCTACTGATCGTATATTTTGGTTATCATGCGTTTACTATACTGCATGAATTCTCATGAACTTCGAAACATGCATTTGATGTGGCTGCAAAATGGTTAGGGAGGGTTGCGTAGAAGCTGTATTGGCTTATATTTCTGCCGCTCGTAGTGCAGTACAAAGTCGTCATGTATCTGTGTTGCGTTCTTCAGTAAGTTGTTACTATGTGTTTTGAGTCTATTTAGGTATCTGTCTTGTAGGTTGTCAAGGAAAGTTTGTATTGGGGGGCATTTGAATGGGGTATGTATGTCTTTGTTTTTTATGACGAACGATTGTTGCGTTGCCTGTGTTTGTCTCTTGTATGTTTTGCCTAAGACTGGTCTGAGGCAGTGTCGTTCAAACACCCCTAATTTATTTTTGGTTGTTTTCGAGACTTGTCTGTTCCACAATACTGATCCATATGTGAATGTGGGTCTTATTACTTGTTTGTAGATCAGTAATTTGATGTCTTGTCGTACCCCACTGTCCCTGTGCAGCAAAAAATACAGTGATGCTTTGACCATTTTTGCATTCCTCATCTTCTCTCTCACATGTAGGTTAGGGTTTAGGTTTTTTGTGACCATGAAGCCCAAGTACTTTATTCCTCCCATGGGATTCAATGTTTGCCCGTTGATCTGGATCTGAGGCCCGGTATAGCCTTTCATCTTTTTCAACTAACGCGCGCCAGTTGTATGAAAATGAATTGCCTCGCATTTACTTTCATTGATCGCATGTTTCCAGATATTAAAATAATTTGAGAGACCTTTCAAGGCCATATTAAGGTCCTTGATTCCTAGTGTTGGTGAAAGGGAAGATGTGAATGCAACAATGTCGTCCGCATAGCAAATAACTTTTGTGTTAGTCCTGAGTCTTGGGGGAATAACCGTGGGTTGGGGTAGATAATAGTCTTCGTTGGAGTATAGTGCGTGGTGTTCTAGTGGTAATTCCGCGATAAAAAGTGATAATAAGGTCGGTGAGAGAACCGAACCTTGTGGTACACCTGTCTCGAGGTCAATTAGTCCTGAGTTGCAGTTTTTGTTAACGATATAAGCTTTTCTATCTGTGAGGGATGAGTCTATTATTGAGGTAAGGTAGTCCGGGAGTTGGTACGAGTATAGCAGCTTCCAGACTAGCGCCTCAATCCAGACCTTATCAAACGCGTTTCTCAGGTCTATAGTCGCAGCAAATTTGGTTTTTTTGTGTGACATGTTATGTACTATGTTTTTGTGTAGAAGGGTGATTGCATCTACCGTTGAGTGTCCCGCTCAAAAGCCGAATTGGAAGTCAGGTAGTATATTTTTTTTTTATTCACGTAGGGTTAAGCTACATTGTAAAATAAGCCGAATAAATATCTATTATAGTTGGAAGGCAAGGCGGAGAACCTGAAGCTTGGGCTAGAGGACCAAGCAGTTCGGGTAGTACCACCGGAGGAGATGAGGATCAGGAAGGTGGTGGCGCATCTTCCGATGGGAGTAGAGAAAGCTGCGGACTTCTTGAAGTTGGTCCGCATGCAGAACAAGGGGGTGGATACGACCAAATGGGCGGTTTTGAATGAAACACCTGAAGGGTGTCTAATTCTTGGCCAAGATGAACCATCGGTCGCTACACTCAAGAGCCTAAACTGCAATCTGAAAGTGAGCGTCGGTGAAACGGTTTTTAAGCTGCTCCAAGTAGTTCGAAAAGAACACGGGTTTCATTCATACCGAAACCTGGGAGCAGGAGTTACACTACGGTAAAGGATTTCAGACCTGCGTTCAACAGCGCCACTAGGAGAGCCATTTTCGATGCTCTGTCGGATCAGAAAGTACCGAATACCATCAGAAGGTGGATAACGGGGGTACTGAGTGACAGAGACATCTGTAACGAATTGAACGGTAAGATCGTAAGGGAAAAGGAGGTTCTACCAGACCTCATGCAGAATGCCCTGGCAAGGGTGAGAAGTTGGTGTGAAGCAAGATCTTTGGGTGTCAACCCCGGTAAGACTGAGATTATTGCTTTCACCAGGAAGTACAAGAGCAAGATCGCGAGGGAAGTCTCAATGCATGGGAAAATCATACCATATGCTGAGGGTGTCAAATATCTAGGTGTTTAAGAAGCTAACATGGGGACAGCATGTAGAAACACAATGTAAGAAGGTGCTCAACATCTTTATGCAGTGTAGGTTGGCGATTGGGACAGGTTGGGGGCTTGAACCCCTTAAAACTCTTTGGATATATGAGGCAATACTGAAACCTAAGCATACTTATGCTGCACTAGTATGGTGAAAAGCAACCGAGAAGGCCACCTCCAGGCACAGTCTGGACCATATACAGGCAGTCACCTTGAGGGGAATTTTCGGGCTGAAAAGAAGCACACCCACAGCTGCCATCAGGATAATACTGGACGTCAATAGCATTGACCAAGACGTTAAGCTGGCGGCGGCCAAGTCTGCTTACAGACTGATATGCGGCAACGAATGGATGGGAAATGGAATCGAACATGCGTCCATCCGGAAAACTATGCTGAGGGGTGCGGTTTTTGACGCACCACAGGATAGAAAAAACAGGATCCAAGTGTTTGGGCAGCGCTATAATACGCTAATGCCGAACAGAGAGGACTGGGTGAGCAAACAAGGCCTCGGGCATGGTGACATCTAGTTTACAGATGGCTCCAAGAATGACCTGGGCTCTGGTTTTGGAATAGCTGGACCCAGGCGGGTGGATGATAGCTCGTTTAGTCTGAGGAGATACAACACTGTTTTCCAAGCAGAGATTGCTGCGGTGATAAAATGTGCTGGCGTACTGGTACGAGGCGATGTTGGGGGAAGACGCATACATATCTGTACCGAGCAACATTCAGATACATAATTTAAGGTAGAAAGTGCCACATTTTAACTGACCGCAAACCACTTACCTTCGCCTTTCATCAAAAGTCAGAAAAAGCGTCATCAAACCACTTACGACATCTAGATTTCATTGGTCAGCACAGCACTGATATTCGCTTCGTTAAAGGTAAAGATAATTCTACTGCGGACCTGCTGTCGCGTATCGAAGCAATCGATACAGCTAATTATGTTTAGAAAAGGATCAACAGAACTACGGAGGGCTACAAAATTTTCTGAGTTCGAACCAAAGAGGCATTATCCTTGGTAAGCATGGTATGCCCGGCTGCACATATCAAGTGATATGCGATTTATCTACGGGAGTTATCCGTACTTTCATCACCCACCACTACAGGACGTCAATCATTCGAGGAGTTCACAACTTTTCACATTTGGGTATCAAGGTTACATTAAAACGCTACTATCCCATGCCAAACAGCCAAAACGTTTGGGAATACGAAGTCTCCGATAAGCAAACAAGCCCCCGGATACCAGGTTCGCGTATATAAACATCGACGTAATAGGACCTCTTCCTTTGCATCGTGAGTATAAATACTGTCTCTCTATTATTGACAGGTTCACCCGTTGGCCTAAGGCCGTTCCGATATCGGACATGTCAGCGAAATCGGTAGCAAGAACGCTTTTAACTGTTTGGACATCCAGATTCGGCACGCCCAAAGTCATCACTTCTAACCAAGGAAGACACTTTGAGTCCTCACTCACTTCTTCAGGAGTTGTTCAAACTCACAGGAACGCGTCATGAAAGAACATCGCCATATCACCCGGTGTCGAATGGTATTATCGAAATGTGGCACCGAACGCTGTAAGCATGAATTTTAGCTTTGTACGAGAACGTATGGGTAGATAATTTGGCCATTTGCCAATGGGCTTAAACCCGATTTGGGAACGTGTCGGGCGGAAATGGTGTACGGTGCTCAACTGAGGACTCCAAGTGAATTTTTCACGGAAGGGACAGATGTCATCGCTCCACATCAATTTCTGTCACATCTTCGAGAGGTCATGAGTATGTTGCAACCTACGCGCACAGCCCATCATACCACTCACACAGTGTATATTCATCCTGCGATTGTGAGAGGAGAAGATTTTTTCTGGCAAAATAAACAAGGATAATTATGACCATGTGTTATTTTTCCTTTCTTTGTGCTTTTATAAGTCGCGTCGGTCGTTTACAGGGATGCAAATGGGTTTTGGTTATCCAGCGTGGTTTTTGTCGGCGTCCCTTAGTGGAATGTCTGTAGGTAAACACCTTTTTGTTTCCGTGTCGCCCTAATCCTACCCTTTAGGTTTTTTTTAGAATGGTCTGTTTATCGTTTTGGGTATTTCGATATATTTGTCCACTCGTTACATATTTATGGATTTTTGAAGATAAGGAATTTGAGGAGAGGGAGTTTTGTAGAGATGTAAAAATGGTTGGTGGCATCCGATGATCAGTTTGTTAGTAGAGATGGGGAAAAGAGTGATTTTTCAATCACAGCCGGAGCAGTGACTGTGATTCAAAATTCACAGTGACAAATCACCGTGATTTTGGAACATTGACAAGGTATCCTCCCTTACAAATCGTAACACCAATAAAATAGTTAGAAAATTTAAAATTCATTCATTCAAAATTGTCTTAGGTACAATAAAAACCCTTAAGCACGTAGGAAGGAGAGGAAATTTTGGTTTTCCAGCAAAAATTAGAAAAATCACACCAATCACTGGAATCGTTTCGATCACCGGAATCGATTCGATCACCGGAATCGTTCGATCACCGGAATTGTTTCGATCACCGGAATCGTTTGATCACCGGAATCGTTTCGATCACCGGAATCGTTCGATCACCGGAATTGTTTCGATCACAGGAATCGTTTGATCACCGGAATCGTTTCGACTACCGGAATCGTTTCGATCACCGGAATCGTTTGATCACCGGAATCGTGGCGTGTCTCACTCTCAACTCTCAATCACCATGATGCATGGTTTATGTGAGAAGAGAGCGAGAGTTCGGCTGAACACATGCCATTATTCACATGTGTTGGGTGTGTGTGTGTGTTTGCTACAACGAATCGATGGTTGAATTGAAGGTAACAATAATCAAATGTATGAACATTTCAATGTTCAGATTCAGTACACTTACACTCGCGAGGCTGAGCGAGTGCATATTGCTGTTTTGTTAGGTGCATGCGGTTTTTGAAAATTTTAACAAAAACACTCCCTGTGATTTTGTCACCTAGATTCCGATTAAAATGTCACCGTGACATTCCGGAAGCTCAAATCACTGTGACGTGAATCCACCCCCATCTCTACTACGAAACGTATGTAGGTGGACAAGAAGTGGACGTATGTATGTTGGTTGTGAATGTTGACGTTTTCAACAAAACTACACAGTCCGCGAAATAATTTTACCGACACTCAAAATTTTTTGAATCTTTCCCAAAAATGAAAAGATATCAATTTTATGTTTAATTATAATTTTATTTCAAACTATTTACTAAGATTTCACAAAAATATTATATAGAAGAAATTCTTACATGAACTTTTTTCCTGATTTTTTAATTTTTTGAATTCAACAAGCGCGAACTAATTTTACCGTCACTTGATTTGCTGAGCGATGTAAGCATTCTTATTAACTTTCTTGTGAATTGTGTTGACGTGATTTACCGTTACGCTTGTTTTCAAATCGATTGGTTCAACTTTAAAAAAATTGTAACATTGTTGTCATTCAAAATTCAATCAATCAACAATGGGACACGCAAACGACTAAGTGAGGCGGAAAAGGCGAAAATTTCCACATTAAGAGACTATATGAACATGTCAAACCGTCAGATAGCATTGTAAATAGGTCGAGGCAGAGACGTGGTTGGAAATTTCCTTAAAAACCGGGAGAATTACGGCAAAAATAAACACACCGGCCGTATGTAGCGTCAGTCAGAAGTGGCACGATGATAAGAGTAGTATCCGCTAGGGATGGGGAAAAAATTGATTTTCCAATCACAGCCGGAGCAGTGACAGGGATTCAAAATTCACACTGACAAATCACCGTGATTTTTCTCTTAGGAACGTTCTCACGTGTGCTTGTCGCAAATATTTTAAATGTGAATTTTTTTTAACTATATTTATTTTAACATTTATTTAGTATTGACATCTCCGTGTATTTCAAATTTGAAGTTAAACACATAATTTTTTGTGGTTTTCTTACCCCTAGCCTGGTCCTTCGTTCATTGAGAAGGTATCTTCTCTAAGAAATGGTAACACCAATAAAATAGCTATAATATATAAAATTCATTCATTCAAAATTGTCTTAAGCTGTATTCTTTTGGGAATTCAGTTCAAGTGCAAGTGCAAATTCCCAAAAGAACAGCCGAGGGTTTACACTCGTTAAATCGTGCATGTTGGTAAACCTGGCACAAATTAGAGCCAATTTCACTCGAATTCGGGTCATGTGTTTCAGTTTTCAGGAAAACACGAAACAAACAACATGTCAACTGACACAATTGAAAAACCAACGAGTGCAAGGTAATTATTTCAATCTAAATTTTTGATTTTTAAACTAATTATTATTTATTTTCAGACATATTTGGACTCCAGGAGACTAAATCTCTACTATCATTTTATAGAGACAGGAAGGATGAATTTAGTCATCCCAGGAGGAAGAAATATGCCTACCAAAATTTGGTGGAAGATTTGATGTCGTCTGGTGTGATGGTAAGCGACTACCCTTTAATAACACAAAATTTTTAAGAACTTTTAATTTATTACAGCCAGAACCAGTTACGGCCATAATGGTCGAAAATAAAATAAAAAGTGTGCTGAGAGCCATCATCAGAATATCGTCATCAGACGATTCCAATATATCCTACAAATATAAATTGTGACAAATAAGAATTGTGATGGTCAATACATTAAAAATATATACTCACATTCAAAATATCTTCAAATAATTCCACTGACATTTTTTCACTTCACTCAAAATGCAAAATAAAAACACCCTTCAAATTTAAAATTAAATTGACATAACAAAAATTTGTTGCCTACGTGAAGTTGGGAGTCTATGAAATTCACAAACTGGGAAACTTCTAAATATAAAAAAATACCCGTGGCGCCATCCATCTTACAGCATCATAAATAGCCAACCGTGCACTAAAACTTTAACACAGAAAAGTTCTAGTGCAAGATCCAGTACAGCGAAATGTATGGGTTTGACAGTTGCTTTGCACTGCACCGGACCAAAAGAATACAGCTTTAGATGCAATAAATACCCTTAAGCACGTAGCAAGGAGAGGAAAGCAAAATTGGTTTTCAGCAAAAATTTGAAAAATCACACCAATGACTTATAACCATCAACATCACACCGGAGTCGTTTCGATCACCGGAATCGATTCGATCACCGGAACCGTTTCGATAAACGGAATCTTTTCATTCACCGAAATCGTTGCTGGTCACACTCTCAGCTCTCAATCACCATGATCCATGGTATATGTGAGAAGAGAGCGAGAGTTCGGTTGAACGTCACGACCGCAACGTACTTACTAGTGAACACATAAGATTATTCACAGCTGTTGGGTGTGTGTGTGTGTGCTACAAGAGCGACGCCGAAGAACGAAACGAAGGTTGAAGGTCACAATAATTTCAATTTCAGTACACTCCAGGGTGACCAGATTTAGCAGAATTCTGCTATTTTGGCAGAATTTAGCCACCAATTTAGGTCTTAGCAGAATCCCTAGCAGAATTGAAAAATTTGGCAGACTTTAGCATAATCAGACCAAACTTCACCAGACAATTGGCAGGATTCACCCTTTAATAGCTTTCTGGATTTTATTTTGAAAATCGCGTTTACCTATTAGTAAATTATTTGAGCAAATGCATAGAATTTGCAATTTCGATCAACATAGATTCAAATTTGGTACATGTGCCTGACATACAAACAATTGACACCGAATACAGAGATCCAAAATTGGACAGAGCAGCGAGCCATCTGCTTGAATCGCGAGTAAGTTCTGTTGCTTCTGGAGCAACATTTTCCAAATGACCAGGGCAGATGGATGTCAAAAGTGTCCACTTTTGGTAAATTTTACAAAAGCCATGATGATTTTGCCTATGTCTAATACCGCTTGCGAACGAATATGCTCTGAATTGAATAATATAAAAACGGACCTACGAAACAAATTTAAGAACGAGTGCGTTTTGACAATCCTCGTAAAACAGGCAGTAAAAGACCATGACGGGTGCGTAAATTTAACGTCATCCACAAATATGATCAAAATGGCTCAAGACTCAGCACTTGCAAATAAAAATACCGATACAGCAGATGAAGATAGTCCTTAAAATAAGCTAAAAATTTTGAAAACTATTGTCAGCAAGTATCAAAACAGCTTTCAAAAAGTTTAGCAGAATTCAGCAGAATTTACTCAAACATCTAGCAGAATGTTGAATGAAAATCTGGTCACCCTGGTACACTCGTCTACTCGTGAGGCTGAGCATAATCACTCGTTAGATGCATGCGGTTTGTGAAAATTGTAACAAAAACACTCCCTGTGAGTTTGTCACCTAGATTCCGTTTCAAAAGTGACCGTGACATTCCGGAAGCGCAAATCACTGTGACATGAAATCACCCCCATCTCTAGTATCCCCCTTCCGTCGAGTGTGGTCGAACCAGTGTTTGTCTTAAGTCTTCCGTCTTTAGTAATTAGTTAGTATTTGTCTTCAGTCAAAAGTATTTCTTGGTTCTAACAGTAAGTGGCAATATTATTATGGACAGTTGCACTTTTTTAAACATAGAGGATGTGTCTTGAGAGATATACGCGTCCCTGGTTAAAACAGACTTTTTTTTTGAATGCTACTAAATTTCTTCGTTAATATGTGATAGTAACTAAATCCAACAAACTGGAGATATTAACTCGTTGTAAGATGTTTAAAATCATGATGATTGATATTTAACCTTGAAAATGCATAAATGACTAGGAAACGGTTACTCTATTTTATTTAATATACTAAAAGCTATCCACAAAAGAGATTCTTTTTGGAGGCAAACCCGTGTCTCACGGAATACAATTTTGTATATCGTCATATCTCCATGACTGAACAATGTTTCTATCGCATAAAGTTGGTCGGAATACCTCGGATGTAGGTCTACATAGTAAGTGAGAGAGCCATTATTAACTTATGAAAATTTCAGAAGGCGTAGCCCCACTGAAAGCTAAAAAGCTACAAAAATCCTACGCAATAAAAGTGTCCATAATAATTTGGCCACTCACTGTACATGACAGCCGTCTGCTGATAGTTGACGCTACGAATTTATTTTTCTAATGATCTCATCGTGTGAATATTGGAAATAAATGTAATTCTTAATGCAAAATTGTATGAATAAATGAATGAATCTAAGTATTGAGCAGTGTTAAAAATAAAGAATTGAAGCCATTAGCGAGGGTTCACATCTGTGAATGGAATCCCGAAATCCAGGAAAGTAATGGGCGACAAACATTTTCAAAACGATATCTTTTTATATATTAAAGATAAGTAGTTCCCTGTTGGTAAGATAGGCATCGATAATTGCTACCAGGTAATCTGGGATTTGATACAGGTATAAAAGTTTCCATATTAGTCCCTCCGTCGACACTATGTCAAAAGAGTTTTTCAGGTCGATTGTCGTAGTGAAAGTAATTTTCTTGTGGACGGCGTTGTGCGCTAAGTTATTATGTAGTAGGGTAATAGCGTCCACTGTGGAATTAATATTACTCTTTCTAGGAGTTTGCTAAGGCAGGCCAACAGAGAAATAGGTCTGTAGCTATTGGGATCGAGGGGATTTTTGTTAGGCTTTCTAATTGGTATAATTTTCGCAACTTTCCATGCCCTAGGGAAATATCCGATGTTCAGGCAGTTGTTGAAAATTATAGCCAAAATTTCGAAGGAATTTTCCGGAAGATTTTTGATGATGACATTGGGAATGCCATCATACCCAGAGGATTTTTTGGGTTTAAGGGATGAGGCAAGGATCGATATTTGAGCTGCTGTACTGAAGATTGAGGTATCTCGGACATTCGTGTTGCTAGGATAACTTTGACTAAAGGAGTATAAGGATATAATTTCTCTGTTTTCTCTGAATTCTGCGACGTGTCTAAGTATCGTATTGTCAAATGTTGAGGTTCTGTCAGGATTACACTGCTTGTGGATACGTTCGATCGTGGAGTTCAGGAGGTTGTTAATGTCTCCCACATTATGCAAGATCACGTCCGTGTCCGAATCATAGAGTGATTTAATTGCCGAGTTATGGCTGGATCTGTATCTGTTAATTTCATTAAAGACATTATTTGAGGGTTTAATGTTTTTCAATTTAGCTCTAAGTGCACATTGATGTAGGTTGCGAATATTACTATCTATCATTTTGGAGACTAGAGAAATTTGCTGTGACTGTTCTTTGCATTTATTCTCTTTGATGAAGTTACACCGAGCCAGATATTCGAATAATTTTTTCCTCATTCGGCTCTTTGTTTTGATCAGTTTTTTTAACCCCCAGGGGAGTTCCACCCCCTGGCTGTTTTTATAATAAATTTTCGGTATGGCTTCTTGCATAATGGAGGAGACATTCCTCTCAAATTTGTCAATCTCCATATCGATTTCTTGTGAGCCCCAATTGCAGTCTACTTTGATGGTTCGGAGCTGCCCTGCGTTTGCTTTTTCAATTTTCCTAATGAATCGATACCAGTTGATGGCGCGGTAATTGAAATGCTGGATCGGTTCATCATATACAAGCTTGTTGGCTGGATGGGGTGATTTTTTGGTGATTTTACTACCCAGTGTTAGAATCACTCCTCGATGATCAGAGAAGCTCTCAACCGTTTCAAGGACCACGCAACCAGGGTATGGGAAGACTATTTCCAGGTCTTTGTGTACAACATATAGGTCTAGGTACGACCCCTTTAGGGGATATGTTGGTCGTGCCGAGGGCAGTATGCTACCATTACGTAGGTTTAATGTCCAGTTTAGTAGAGTTCGTCCGTTAATGTCCGTTAGGTTACTAAACCACTGTTGGTTGTGTGCATTAAAATCCCCCCCTATGATATAGGGATTGGGAGTCAGTAGCTTCTCTAGTTTTTCCAAGTCCTGTCTTTTTAGGTCCCCATGAGCTATGGAATAGGTATGGTAAACTGTGACGATGGTTAAGGTCGAGTCATCAGTCAATGTTAATTTGGCTGCAATGGTTTCCAGCGAGTCCAGTTTCGGAATGTTTAGTAGTTCGTTTTGTCTGAGCAGGATGGCAACACCACCTCCTGCTCTGTCTTGTCTATTTTTTGTCAGGATTATATAACCCGGTAACCTGTTTGCAATTTTTGTTTTGTCATCTAGTTTGGTTTCGGTAAGGAGAGCAATGTCAGTTTTGTGGCGTTCCAATAGGGATTTAAGTTCGTATTGTCTGCTTAGTGTGCGTAATGAGTTACAGTTCAGTGTTAGTAATTGTGTTCGATTCTTGGTCCTATTTATTTTAGTTGTTCAATGAAAGGTGCCAGTTCATATGCAAACTTGAAAAGTGCCTGTTTAGCTTGTGATGGGTCCGGATTACCCTGTAGGAATTTGACCATTTTATTTATTGAGGTTGCAAATTCAATCAGGTCCAAATTAAAATATTTTTGGAATTGCGCGTTGAGGAAGTCCAGGTTGCTGGTCATGTTTTCTCTGGACTGATCGGATGTAGTGGGAGTGGGTGTGGGGGTGTTACTTGACGCTGCAGTGATCCTGGAAAAGGTGACGGATTTACTCGTGCCGGGTGTAGGTATATAAGTTTGCTTTTGCCATACGGGTCCGGAGAGTGCCACCGAATATGATGTGTTACTTTGCCTAGCGCTGAACATCTGGGTGTTTTTATCATTATTTATTTTTTTTTAAGCTTCCTTCCTCGCCTCTAATCCTTATATAAATTCCAGATATTTGGGACATTGACGGTAATTCGCCGGGTGACCGTATTGTGCACAATTAACACAATACGGCTGCCCTTCGTTTCGGTCTGTTCTGACACATTGTCCGGGAGGGTGGGTGTGAGGGCACTTCACACATCTGAAGGCCATATTGCAATTGATTGAGATGTTTCCAAAATTTTGACACCTCTTACATTGTGTGACAGGTCGATTTTGAACTGTCTCCCATGAGATTCTTTAGTTAAGAATGAACTTGGTATTAGTCAGTTCCTTTACGTTGCCAAAAAAAAAACAAAAAAAGTTTGGTTTGATGGTTGAAATTATGGAACGAACCACTGTTCCATTCATTCTCTCGCTATGAGAGAAAGACCCATTCCCCCATTCCTAGGAATTGGGCTCAAAGGAGAGTAACATTTCTGAAACCTCCGTAACTCGAACATCTTAAAAGAGAAGAAAAGAGTTAAAAACAAAATTATATTAGCTGAATAAAAATCAATCAATTAAAAATAAATTATAACAAATCATATTACGATAAATAAAATTTAATTTAATTAAAACTAAATAAATTATATTTAAAAAAAAAAAAAAGTAATAATAAGTAATATAAATGAATAAAGCGAAATTATATGGAGGAAAATAATAACAAGATGATGGCTAGGTGAAATAGGCCTGTTTAGAAGACGGAGAAGGCGGCTGAACTTGCATAAAGGGTGAGTTTAATATTGATATGATCAATTTCTCTAAACTCAAGATGGATGGGTGAAGTTATACAGTGGAGACTAGGGTGGATAGTTATAGCTAATCGACTAAAGGAAAGATTTATAGTTTACTCATTTGTAAACTCGATGCTGCGGGTCAAAATAGCCTCGATGGTAGAGTGGTATGTTAGCAGTGTTGAGCTCTTCTTGTAAATACTGTTGAAGGTATTGAGGGGGTTTGATTCGGAGAGAATCAATCAATGGTCGGTCAATGGCACAAGCTTCCCTAAGTAGTTCGTTGTTACTGACTGTCACGCGTGAGAGATATTTATACCCAATGGACAGGAGAAAATTGTCGATTGGAACGATGTTAGCCTTTCTATATAGGTAAGAATTGCTGAAGTGTTTGCCATTGTGTGTCCTCCTATAGTTAACACAATGGCGGAGAATTTTCCGTTCCTGAACACGAAGCTTTTCCATTTGGGCAGATGAAATGCAATTCCAAACAGGAAAGGCGTATGAAAGGATAGGACGAAGAAGTTGCTTGTAGCAAAGGATTTTTATTTTAGGGTCAAGTTGATTATTACGGCGAAGAGAATTGTGCAGGTATTTAGTTCGTATAAGAACCTTCTGCGAAATTTTCTTGATATGTTCAATAAAATTGATTTTGGGTGTGAAGTGTACACCAAGGTACTTCATGGAGCTTTTTAAAGCAATTGGGGTGTTGTCAAGTAGTAGATTGACGTTGGTAGACTTGTAGCTACGCGGGCGATCTTTCTGGGTACCAGTGAAGCATATTGCAGTTACCTTGGATAGATTCAACTTGACCTTCCATCGGTGATAGTAATGTACTAGACTATCTAGATGTTCATTGAGCGAATTTGCGGCGTGAGCAGGGTTAGATGGTGCTGTGTAAACAAGCAAATCATCAGCAAAGCTGAGTTGTTTAACCAAAGGCGGAGGACAGGGCAGATCACTAACATAAATGTTGAAGAGAGTTCGACCCAATACAGAGCCTTGGGGGACTCCAGCTGCAACTGAAAATACTCCGGATAACTTCCTCTGGACTCTGACTTGGAAGGTTCTGTGCAGCATGAATTGGTAAACAATGCTACACAGTACTTTTGGAAAATTATAAGATAGAAGTTTGTGGATCAGACCCTCTATCCACGTGGTGTCGAACGCTTTCTCTATATCCAGGCTGACAGCAAGGACAGGTTGCTTTCTACTTGCATTGACGCAAATGAAGTTTTGAAATATATTCAGTGGCATGGTGGTACTATGAAAAGTGCGAAAACCAAATTGAGAATTTGGTATTATACCATGGTCATCAATAAAACGGAGGATCTTCCTAGCTATGAATCTTTCATATAGCTTACTGATTGATGTAAGTAGGGATATCGGCCTGAAGCTGGTCGCTAAATGACTCGGTTTCCCAGGTTTGGCGATGGGACACACAATAGCATGTCTCCAAATTTTAGGAAAGTAACCTGCATTGAAGGCGTGGTTGAAAAGAATAGCCAGTTTAAAAAAGAATAGACGAGATAGCTTTAGGAGTGAATAGTTGGAAATTTTATCGACTCCTGGGGTTTTCTTTAGGTTCCTGTTTTTGGCAAGCAGACGAAGAGAGGTTGGGGTAGCAAAACTATTTGGATTGGAACAATTGGTTCCGAAGCTTGCTGGATTTTCGGGACAGAAGTCTACAATGTAGTCAGTGTAGTTTTCAAACTCACTTTTGATGCGAGTGTTAATATCATGGGAAAAGGTGGGATCGCCAGAGTTCAGGGTGAGCTTGTGGTTACTTTGAAAAGTTTCACCAATTATGTTGGCTTTAGTGACGGGATTGTTAATAAGATTCCCACTGTGAAGGATAGGACCATTGTAGTGTGTGGTTCCACTCATTTTTTTAACATTTTTGAAAACATTCTTGTCACGCTGAATGCCCTTCAGTCTGTCTTAAAATTGTTTCGAACGGCAGAGATTAATGCGCTGTTTAATTATCGTATCAAGGTTGCGCAGGGTGGATCGAAGTAATGAAATACGATCAGACAGTCTAGCTCGATGAAGCGCACGTCTGAGGGACTTGCGCTCTCGTATTAGACGAAGGGTGATGTCACAGAGACGGACCTGATAGGTATGTTGAATATCGTACGTAGGGACATGTTGGATAGTTGTGGCGAGGAGAATGTCCTGCAACTTTTCAGCAGAATCATTGATTTGAGTAAAGGAGAGATTCCTATCAGTTGGGAGTGACAACTTGCTAAGCGATTTGTCAAGGGTGTTATTAAAATTTTGCCAATTTGTTCTGTTAAAATCAGGGATACTGTCAGAACAGGCTTTGGAGATTTTCAGCGTTTGAAAGGTAGTGACGACAGCTTTGTGATCAGTGATGCCATCAATTACAGTGGGGTGGGTCATTTGAGAAACTAGAGAGGAAGGGACAAGGAAGAAGTCAAGAACGGAGAGTTGCCTGGTTGGAAGTAGAGGAGCTAGAATTTCAGGAAAACCGAATTTAACTGGTACCAACTATGAAGGGATAAGCCGTTGGAACAATTGTGGCTGTTGTTCCAAAGCGAATGCTTAGCATTGAAATCGCCTCCTAAAATGAAAGGTGTGGTAGCAGAAATATTTATTAGAGAACTGAGCTCAGAAGCATCAATACGATTAGCTAGAAACTTGGAGTGGTAGATGGAGAACAGATTTAGACAATTTCCATCATCTAATTGTAGGTTGATACCACACGCTTCAATGGTTTGAAATAGAGGAAGGTCCAGTTCTTCGAAAACAGAATTCTCGCTTATTAAGATGCAAGTCCCGCCGCCACGAGAGGTAGAGTTGGGTACGACGTAGCGATCCCTACGAACAGTTTTATACCCACTAAGGAACAGCGTGTGAGTAAGGAGAAGTTTAGTTTCGGTTACGAGCAGAATGTGTGGCTTGTGTAACCGCAGAAAGTCAAGAAGAAGCTCACGCTTGAAGTGAGATACAAGGGAGTTCGCATTAATGAGTATAATTTTAAACCCTTTATCCATTTAATAAATGAGAGGCAAAGGTGGTGTAGAGAAGAGCTTCTTTCTCCCCAGGATGTACCAATTTATCATAGGTGCTCTTGATTATAAGAATGACATTATAAATGTCAAGGAATTTCTTATAGTCTGGAAAATCACCGACAGATGGACTTGGACCAGACGGATAGGAGGAGCGAGATGCAGGGGTTGGCGCTGGCTTAGGAGGGGGGGATGTTAAAGTAGCCTTAGGAATTGGGGAGTTAGAAATACCTTGCGAAGGAGGAGCGAATGAAGAGGCAAATGAAAAGCCATTTTTAACATAGTTGTTAAGCGCGGCTTGCTTCTGAGCGGCAAGAGCTACGTCGACAGCCTTTGCAGCCTTCATTTTTTTTTATATCTCCTTATACTTGGAGCATCTATAATTAGCTGGGTGGCCTTTTTGGTTCCACATGCAACAGAAGGGGATTGTTTCCTCAAGCTGTTTTCCTGAATCATCGAACTGAGCTTTGGGGATTTGGCATTCACCAACTTTGTGTCCTTCACCGCAACGGACACAACGGAAGGGCATACTACAGTTCTTTTTGACGTGGCCGTAGCGGCAACAGTTGGTGCATTGAGCTAACTCATTGGAGTGGAACGTAGTGAACACGACAAGGGAATTAATGGCAGCAAGCTTTGTGGTTTTGAGAATGGGTCCTAAGTCTGTACCTGCTGCTAATTGGATTTTCCAGATGTTAAGGTTCTGGTACCTGGTGGGGTTGATTTTATTTAACCGAGGAAGGGGAGCTAACTTATCAAGTTGCAGAAAATTGAGTTCTGGGAAAGCCTCTTGAAGAGCGTTAGATACATCGTCGTGTTCAAAAGTCTTGCAGACTTTCTTAAGAAGGATGGTTTTAGTTTTTTCATCCTTGGAAGTATGAGTGAAGTGACTAACTTTGAGGTAAGTTAGCACTTCCTGAATAATGCCTAACGACCGTTTATCATAGGCGATTATATGCGCTTTGTTAGAATTAACATTGCGCAGGGTGAAATTAGAGTGGCCTAGTTTTTCTTTGAGGGTATTTGATACAAGCTTCAAATTGGCATTGTATGCAATTACTGGCGGCAATTTAATTTGACCAGTAGAGGATGGAGGAGCGGTTTGGGAAAGAGGGCAACAGCAGGAGCTTGGCCAGAAACGGATGGGCCAGTAGTGGGAGGACAAGAGGCAACAGCTGGGGCCTTGCCAGTAGAGTTTGGGGTAGTAATTGGTGGCTTGGGGGCAGGAGTCGGGACTTTGGTAGAACCAGGAGTTGCAGAGCGATTGGGACCAGTCCGAATGACTGTTTTTGCACGGGTTTGGGCTGCAGAAGGTGTACAACTTGGACGTGAAGCAGGTTGTACGTTAGCGGCAAGTGAGAGCTTTTTTGCGGGTCCAGCCTGAGGTGAAACGATTTGGTTGGGTCTCTTATGAGCAGATTGAGAAACGTCCATCTGTTCGGATGTACCTTGAGGGGCAGCAAGATGTAACTGCTCACCAGTTAAGATCGAGGGGGTAGGTTGGGCAACACCGATTTTTGTTCGCAGCGATTAAACTTCGTTACGAAGAGCGAAGTTATCCTGCATTAATTGTTGAATCAAAGAGCGGAGCTCTTCAATGTTGGCATTGGGTGACAGAACACCCGGCGCCGGCACACTCATTGTGCAAGAATGAAAAATAAGTATTGTAGTTAAATAATAATTAGAATAGAATATAATATAATATAATATAATATAGGTTACAGAAAATTATAACAAACCACGTGTTAATCTCTAGGATTAACACGATACGAAATCCTATCAAAGAACAACGAATATTCTAGAATATTCTGGAAGCGTCACTATCAAACACAACGGAAAGAAATACGTCCGCCTCGAAAGAGTATCGAACGTAAACTGACTTTACGTTGCCTGATTGTTCTAGTTGTACTAAGAAAAGGTCCAGCTGTTTCCCCATTCTGAAGGAAGTAGGGGTGCTGTACCGAGACACTTTACTGATCGGCAGGTCAGGATGTATCTCAAGCAGGGCTTCTTTTACTTCCTCTTCAGTGAACTCTGAGTCGACACCTCTAAGGAGGACAGAGACGGGTTTCAACTCTTTCGGTGTGTATGTATAAAATTTTAAATTTTTTGATTGGAGCAAGTCCCTGATTATTTGATAGTCCTGGGTTGTGTTGGTTAGAAAGTGGGTACAATTATTATTCAGTCTCTTGAAATTAAAATTATTGTGACCCAGCAAGGTTCTCAGACCTGTTGTCATCTCTTTGATAGAGACCCCATAGGAGCTGATGGGAGGGGTTTTTTGTCTTTTCCCAGTTGATGATTGCGGTCTGACTGGTCGTGGGGGCATGGGATTCGGAGGAGGTCTTGGTCTCTGAACTTCGCCCAGGGCTATGTTTGGGTATTTGTCCAGAGGGGCATAGCGGTTGGGATTCATGGACTACGTGGACGTGTTAAGGAAGGAGGTAAACGTAGTTTGATTATTATCTGGACGTTGTCCCAGGTTATGGGGACTCATAGTATTGGGACGTATTGTTAGTTGTGCTTTTGAATGGGGGGTACTTTTCGTAAGGGTATGGGCAACAGAGGTGTCCAAGTCCCTGAGTTCCCGTTGTTGCTCTGCTCTATCGGTCTCGTGATACGACTCCGAGAGGATTTCGTGTGTTGTTGCATCTAGCCCTTGGCTGGTAGTCGTGTTTGATGTTTTAGATGTCGAGTCTGTATTGGACGAGGAACTGGTGGTATTGTCTGAGCTCTGAGAGGAGTGTTTATCAGGCTTGTTGTCTTCCATGTCCTGGACCTCTGATTTACTTGTCTGGCGAGTCACTCGTTGGGGTTGAGGAGTGAAGATTTCACTTTGCGATGGTGCGGGAGGGGGTTTATTACTGTGTGTGTTCTAGTGTGTTTATTACTGGAGTGTGGGGTACCACTCCCTTGGTGATTGTGGGAAGGTTTGGGTTTACCTTCCTTTTAAGTCATGTTTCTTGCCCATACCAATTAATATGTTTGAATGAAACTTAATCTTAAAAGTTAAAACTTAAAAAAGTTGTTTTGCAAGTGTAAATTATTAACTAAATTAATTAGGCTGTTATTCGTGAGGTAATCAAAAAAGGAGAAGTGATAGAAAATATACAAATGATGCGAAAAAAAGGCGAGAGAACAAAGTCTATTTAGTGCAGCTAAACGTAATTGACTTATTCGTAAATTCTTAATTTCCAATTAATAACAAGTTAAGGCAGAAGCAAGGTAAAATTACGTTAAGTGAACAACAAGTAATAATGAAAAGATGAAAAAATGAAAAAAATACTGACAGTTACTGTCCTCCTGCGTTGAACCCACTTGGCACGAGAGCGATCAGCTTGTTGCACAAACTCCGGTCCACACTACCGTTGACTTTACCGTTCGTCAGTTGAGTATCCCGAAGCGCACGTCACACTTCTCACCACGTGAATGGAAATTCCTTGTCAAATTTAGGAACCAGCACATGAGACACAGCAATGAGTCAAATATTAACTTCGTGTGTTGAAACGATGAATTGAATCACTTTGTTTTCTGACTACGATTTCAATAATTGTCTGCAACACGTGTGCCAATTGGTTTTCTAGCAACTAGAATCACTGGCTTTGATAATTGATTACAGCACGTGCGCTCAATGTTTCCACTGGTGGTAATAACTCCTGGAGGCACTTCAACTACGGTGCCCTGATACTATGTATTTTCTATATAATTATTATTTTTACACATTCAGCTATTTGTGATTTGCAGAAAGATTAATTCCGTTTGAATTATAAATATTTGGCGTAATTGATGTGACTGGTGGATCTGATCAGGTTTCTCGCCAGTGCCCTGACGTTTTAAATATTTTTTTTGGTTTGTTTCCTTTGTGTTGTTTAGTTTCTTTAAAGAATAATATTTTTAAAATTTTTAATGGTTTCACACGATTCTGTTCGGCCGTTCATGTCAAAAGACGGGCGAAAAGAACTTTGTCGTACAAATTGGGAAACGTTTAGTAGCAGTATCTACAGACCAATTGAAACCAGCATTTATGTGGCAGGATAAAACACCGAATTCACTTGACGATGCATGTAGGCCTCGTCCTCGTACTGCACCATAACAATTCAACGGAGAAAAGATTATCTGTCTAGAGGGGGAGCATGTGGTGCTGTCAATCGCTGAAACCCTTCAAATGGCAATGCCGAAGGAAAACAATGAAAAAGTTCTAGTTTTTTAGAGAATTGGAAATTGTTTTAGTAAAATTATTAGTTAAATGGTTATAGTTCGAATATATTACTGTTATGCCGGTGGACTATACGTGCGCAGCAACACGAAAATGAGGCGTAGTGTGCACAATCAAAGACTGATGACCTGAAAGGCCGTCAGCTTGACAAAAGCCGGAAACCTGACGCGGACATCGGCAAACCAAAAGTTACCGAAAACCTAAGGAAGGTTCTCGGCTGGGATTTTCGGGAAAGACCTCAACCAACTCTTATCAGTCCCCCGAAGGTTGGGGTCTCTGGAGCATATCCCGCTCTATCCCATATAATTCGTAGGAACGTAATCGGACGGAAGACGGATCCAAATACGAGTTATATGGGGAGAAAATAAATTTCTCGGCGCACGTCACCGAAATCTTCCGGTGTAACAATACTTTAATAAAACTAAATATTCTATTTATATAAATATTCACGAATTAATAGTGCGTTAAGGATTTCAATTTTGAACCTGGTTTAGTGGTTATTTCGTAGACCTCCAAATGTATTAATATAAAATAATTGGGGTAGAGTACACTTTAACTAATTTTTTATTAGTGGTTTTTTTTCAAAAATTCTTTTTTATTCACATATAGACTATTCTGTGCATTTTTAGGGGCGGAAAATTTTTTGACCGCCCTCACCCCCCCGCATCTTTTGTAAAAGGCAGATGTGTATGATTTGTACTAGAACTTTGACAAATGTCAAATTTTTGTATGAGCGTCTCGCGGAATAAAATTGAAAATTTAGTGTTTTGGTGCGGAAAAACCTTGTTTTCCGCCCCTAAACATATAGATAATAATCAGGGGACAGTACACTTAAGGTCACTTTTTATTAGTAATTTTTTTCAAAAAAGAAACACATATTTGGATATATTAGACTATTCTGTGCATTTTAAAGGGTGGACAGTTTTTTGACCCCCCACTACCCCCCGTATCTTTCGTAAAAGGAAAAATTGTTTGATTTGTACTAGAACTTTGAGAAATGTCAAATTTTTGTATGAGCGCCTCGCAGAATAAAAGCCGATTTTTGATATAAATACCCCATAAAATACATTCGCCCACCCCTTAAATGAAAGATAATGAGTATATATTCCTAAATATGTGATTTTTTCCAGGAAAAAATAATAAACACGGAGTGACCGTAAGTGTACTATAGCCAATAATCACATCTACCTAAATATGTGCTTTTTTTTTAACAAAAAACCACTAACAAAAAATTAGTTAAAGTTTACTCTACCCAATAATTGTTTAAATACTTCTTTTGGTCACTTAATTTGTTTTAAATAGTGTTTTTTTTTTGAATATATTTTCTCCTTACAAATTTGAAAGAAACCCAACCTGCATTCCAGACAAATCTTCAGTGTTGGTCAACTCCATTCTTATAACATCATATGGGGGTAGCTGCATAGGATACACGATCGAAACTGCTCCCTTTAGAACTTCAATTGCTTGCTCCACCGTTTTCAAAGTTAATGAGGTATCAGAGAAAACTAGTTTCTTAAAATATAAATAGCTGTTAAGAACTAAATTCGTGAAAATTTGAGATATTTTCACTTTATCGAGCATTTTCTTCACACTTTCAACAGCATCTGCTAGCACTTTTTGCATTTCCGGTTTGGGTTGACGTCCATTACGACGAGCAATAGGATCCTTAATTACCAAGAGGATATTGTGTTATGAAAAGCTAGTGAAACGTTTGTGAATTTTTACTTTGCTGAAAGAAAATCCTCCTGAAGGAACAGCAATTTCCGACCAGGGATCAACTAACTTAAGTTCTTCAACCTGTTCGTCAGTCAGGCCTTGCATATTTGGTGGCAACATTACACCATGGGCGCAAAGCTCTCTAATTTCATCGCACAAGCGAAATATTTTGAGTCTACCGTTGAACATGTAACATATAACGCGGCTCAATTCTTTTATCGAGCTTTTCAATGTAGCATCCATCAGAAAAAGACTTTCATTACCACGTTTTACATGTAAACGAACCATTTCAATTTGAATGCGTTAAAATTTACTCAAAAACAAGTCTATTTTTTCACTTAATTAGGAACGTGTTTGCTTTGCTTAATTGAATGTAAATGTTCGAAGTTTACTTGCAGTAAACACATTATGTTACTATGGTAATTGTCAGCAAAGTTTTTGGGATAGCCCTAGAATTTCAAACACTTTCCAAAGATTTATATACTTTTTTAACGTTATTTTAAATCACATTATATTAATATACAAAATTATCTCAATTAATTTGTTTTTTTGAAAAACTTTGAAGCTTCTTAAATTAAACGAATGAAATGGTTATTAAGCAAAATCATGTGATGTAAAAATATATACGTATAAAAAAATTATTTTTTGAATATCTTAGAAACTACAGCATTCACTTGAAAATAATTGCTCCCACTCAAAATTTAGATCCTATTTTTAAAGATGATTACTTTAATCGTTTCCGGATTTTTTTTTGTATTGATGTGAATAATTAAAGAACAAAACATGATTTTAAAAACACGTAGTAAAATAACATCATTAACACATCAATCCTTCGGGCGCTACCTTAAAATTTTCCGAAAAAATTCAAGTTCATATATGCTGTTCGACAGCCTGAAAAGTAATATAATTAATTTTGTAATTATTTTCAGTAAACCTTACATATTTACCTTCCCAAAGCATTAAATAATGCTACAATTTCTGTTCTCGTTAACCGGTAAGGTCTTTTATTAGGTGACTGATTGTACTCCTTTGTAGTGTTTTGCCAGTTAAACTTTTCCGAATACAATATTTTTAACGCTGTTCCCAGGCCCTGCGTCTGCAAAACGTATTGTAAAATAAACCTCGTTTGGTTTAAATAGTAACAAATTAAGACAGCCTAATTTCTTCTACCTGTAGCTTTCCCCACAACCGGCATTTGTCGCAACCGACACAATCCATGATACGAGATATGTTGCGAAATTTCTCTTTAAAAACGGATTTCAATTTCACTGAAGCTACTCCATCATTAAAAAGAAGATTTTCATTGAAATGTGAAGGAAACATTCTTAAAGTAAGATAAAATATTACGAAAAATCAATTAGAACTTAACAAAGCACTTACTCAGTGATATTCAACAAATCATGTACTGCTCTTTTCACTTCTTTGTCTTCTTCCCCTGATCCCGTATAGTAGTGCTCTTTTCTCAAGTAAGGTGCTGCTTTCGCTAAGGCACGAAGCTCGACAAGATATATAAAATATAAATTTTTTAACCAACTTGGTCCTTGTAAATCTGTTGTTTCTGGACTGAATCTAAGTCAATATATATTGGGTTGAGCTTTATTTTTGTATTTAGAATACTATAAGCTAAAGTTTATTTTTCGCTCTAAAGGCAGGTTAAACGTTTTATTACATGTATGCTTTTTTATCATAATTCATAGAGGGACAGCTGATGGCAACCGAGTAGCAGTACACACGTTTAGTTATATATTTATATAACGCACACACTATTGCATCTGTGGGACTCGTGAGTGGTTTTTTGGGGACGGTACACTTAAGGTCACTGCTTGTATATTTTTATTTTTTTCAATAAAATCACATATTCAGTTAGATCTGATTATTAAGGGTATTCATTTCACTTCGTAAACTCTTCGTATTTGTCGTAAACGTCCTATTTCGTAAAGTTTACGAAATTTCGTATTTCTCCCCATACAAAAAGGAATACGAAATTTCGTAAACTTTACGACGGTGAAAAGTGTCGTATTATACGCATTTCGTATTTGCTGTCAGATGTCAGTTTGTAGTAATTAAGTTAATTATATTAAAAATACAAAATTAAAAATTATAAGTTAAAACTAGATGATTTTACTTATTTGATCCAAAATTAATAGCTCGCAAACAGCTTTGTCGTGTAGGAATTTTAAAATGTTCTGCTTTTTTAAAACTTTCTGCGTGTTGGGCATTGTGTTCATTCAAAAAAGTTAATAAAATAAAACATTTTAATTTTGAAATGACAAATAACATAAAATGACAGATATTTACAAAGTTTACGAAGAAAACGGTTTGGGGTGTTCACATCAAATATGTTTACGACATTTACGATTTACGAAGTGAAATGAATGATAATGCACTGTTCACTCCCAAGCCCGCATTATTCTTAATGAGTTTTTTGATATAAATATCCCATAAAACATATTCTACCGTACCGTAAATTAAAGATAATAATCAGATCTAACTAAATATGTGATTTTTTTTTTATAAGAAAATAAACAAGGAGTGACGTTAAGTGTACTATCGCCAGTTTTTTGGAAAATGCATACAGGAATATTAATAAAAATCAAGTATTTTACAAGTAAGTATCTTTTGAAAAATATGGACGTAAGCATTCAGCATGCACAATGAAGTATACGTCTTTACGACTAAATTTTAAACGTAAGACTGAAATTTCATTTTGATTATATTAGATATTCGCGCTAACGTCTTTCTTTTGATATTATGCATATCGCGATAACTATGTGATCGTCAAACATGAGGGTAATTGGTTACCCCTAAAAACATACACAAGGTCCAAGGTTGCCCAGTGGTAAAGCATCAGCAAACCAAGCAGAAGACCTGAGTTCGATACCCAGCCGTCTAATATTTTTAATCATATTCTACAGATATAATAATACTTGATAAGTTTAAGAAAAAAAATTTAGGCATGTTAAATTTGGTGTAGAACCGAGTTAAAAAATCTATGGAAAGACTATTGTGTTAAAATATTAATGTTATAATAGCTCCTCCTATGAAGTTGAACCTTTTCAATTACCTTCTCTGAAATTCTTCAATATTATGTCCCCATATTCCGGTAGTTGGTGCGAAAACATCTTTGCTTTCTGACAGAAGGTATTTTGAGCACAAATGGATGTTAATACTCGTATGGAGTCCCGAAATAAGGCGGTAGAATGTTCTTTGCTCCAAACAAGAATTTAATGCATCGTAGTTTGGTATGTATTTAGATAAAGGTATACTTGCATTGTAGTTTCTTTAAGAAAAACGCGACTAATAAGAATCACTTTTAACAGCCATGTGAAAATTTACAAGCTTACCCAAAACAATTTTCCAAGTAGATACTCCTCCATATCCGGTGCGCAGATGAGCCTCTATACCCGGTATATCTTTCCGGATTTAAAAGTAGGTCCAAGTATTCTGCTCCATTTTGTAAATCATCAAGAATACAAAAATCATCTTCAGCAGCATCGTGATCAGCCCACTTTTGGAACTCCTTATAGGCTTTAGCACTTAAGCTAGTATTGAGATAACTCAGTTTTTGATTAAAGTCATCGAAACAATCATTTTCATCTAGTGTGTTCTGCAGAAACTTGAAGATAATATGACAAAAATGTTTATTTAAAATACCTTCAGATATTATACTTTAAAAGGTGCACTTCTTCCTTCGTTTGTTTTTAACCCATCTGGAAGATCTTCATCTGAACACCATTCAACATGACAGAACTTCACTCCGCATTTGTTGTCATCAGCCCAAAACGGGCATTTATTTTTCAAGTTTACTTTGTAAAATCGAAAAAAATTTTTTATTAACAGGCTCTTCAATCTGGGATATATCTTAGCGTTATTGAAATGATCTACCGTGTCTATATTACAGCTACAATCATTTATTGACCCCGCAAGCTAAACAATAAGAAAACAACACACATAAATATATTAAATTCATATCGAATTGCTTCGAAATAAGCAATATATTTTCTCATACTTCGCAAAAGCAGTTTTTTTCACCACTACCAGCTTTTAACTTTGACTGAAAATAAGCTTGAGCATGTTCGACCTGTAGAATGTTCGTTGTCAACAGCATAAATATCATAAGATTCCACATAGTCCTTGATAATTGAATGTTACAGTTTCTCACCAAATTTATAACTTTGCTGTGATTTTGAAATCGTTTGCCAGAAAAAATGCGCGCACATCAGAAAGCGGAAAATTTAATTTAAATATGCTAAATAAACTTCTACAAAATTGATTTATTGCGGTCTTTTCTGGTCGTCGATAGCAGATTCGGGTAGAGTACACTTTAAATAATTTTTTGTTGGTGATTTTTTTTTCGAAAAATTCTTTTTTATTTAGTTATATTAGACTATTCGGGTAGAGTACGCTTTCAATAATATCTTTTATTTATAGCTTTTCAATCTTGTCTCAGCTTAGGCAATACAAAAAAAATTGCCTTTACATTTACTTTTTTGAAGTGATTTAACTTGTTGCTAGAATAACTTATTCATAGAGATTTAAGTTGAAATTTGTCTCTTAAAAGCAAGACACGTCAACACAAAACCCTACGAATAAGTAAACGTCAAAAACATGTATTTGTTCAATGAACGTGTAACTATTTGCCTAGCATTAAACCCAATGAATAAGAAACACTATAGCCCATTGAATTAATAACTAAGGAATGGCCCCATCGCACACCTACCGTATCTGTGAGTGACGAGAAAGCTCAGGAACATTCCCCTCCCTAAACAAACCTAACATCTGGAAAATTTGTGGGACAAAATGTCAAACTTGTTCCCTGATGGCTACACAAAATAAACCATGAACTCGAATTTCTTATATGGCTCTGGCTCAGTATAATAAAACGCACCGGATCATTGTTTCCGGAGGTTGGCAGCAATGTGACTTTTGACAAGTCACATGAGAACGGCTGTCTGTGAATTTAAAAGTGTTTTTAAAAATTTATAGTTTGAAATTGATTATAGTGAACTTCCAAGTAGTGTGATTTGATATGATATAGCATATTTGTAAGTAAACATATTTTATTTAAATCCTCTTATTAACCGGTTTGATTTTAGATTGGATTGTCTGAAGAACAAGGAAAAAATGCAATTTTTGGAACATGTCAAACACATTTCATTAATGTAGGTGTTGAGACACAAAGCAATTAAACATGTGTGAACCATTCCTCCTTTCCTTTCCATTCGTTTTTAGTCCCTTAGTTATGACCTTAGATTTCCCTTGTCGTTTTTTCATAATTTTATGACGGGACAGTCATAATTTGTCCTGTTTTGATATCATAAATTTACCTTTTATAAATCCGCACGTGTACTGCACATTCCATTTCATTCCTAGATCCTTGGCAGCACACGATTTTTCTACCCTTTCCTGGACATTTTTCCCACGCCTTTTTTGAAAAAAAAAACAGATTTTAAAAACGATCCACGGAACAGGAAGGGGCAGTTGGAAATCGGACGCGACAGCGACATCGCGGTACCATAGGCGTTATTAAAAGCCAAATTTTTTGTAAAGTTCATTTCTTTCAATAGTTCACTGGTTATAGTTTAAGATTGTTAAATTACTTTAAATAAAAACGTTGTTTGTGAAGAAAATCAGTGCGTGTTTCTCTTCATTTATTTCAAAGTGTTAACAAGTAAATATCTGCAGTACGAGAGATCGTCTTGCAGAAGTGAAAGAAACAGAAGACGCTGTTTCAACAGTAGGTAAACTTTTAGCTCCAAATAAAGTATTAAATTTAATGCTAAACATCTTCTAGAATCTAGGAGAATAGGCAAATCAATTATGTATGTGCAATAAACAGGACCAATAGTTTTATCGTCAAACTCGAGAGAAGATAGTGATGAGGAATCTGAAGCAGAAATGGGAGATGTGGAAAAATGAACATGAAAACCTCCGAAAATGTAGGTAGCGATAATGAAGACAGCATAACTGAACAACCTTCGAAGAAGCCTAAATACATTTCAAATTAAAATTAAGATAAAAAAAATTAATTCAATTTTATATGATACGAAAATATATCAAAGACTTATTTTTTCAACAATTTGTAACATTTGTCGCGGCAACAAGTTCAGCACAGTTTGTACTTAAACTTGACTCCCTGAAAATGTATCATTGAAGCAATTTTATATCATAGTCAAGGATCTTTACCTTTGGGTTATCACAGAAACTGCAAGGTTCGAAAGATCCCTCATGATATCCTTCTGGTTTCACAGGACGTTCATCCTTGCGCCGTATTTTCTTCATTTTCTTCCGCGAATGTGTGGTTGACAAATCCATGGTGGTAGTGATAAGTTATAAATCTAATGTTACAGTTAGATAATTATTTCCAATAAAAATTCATATAATGTTCGTTTACATCTGTCTGCTCATGCGGAATATACGAATCCTCGTTTGTGTATACTTTAGTTCGTTCGTGGAACGGCTCATACTTTTCTCTAAATTTGCGTCCAACGTCCCGAAACTCATGAGGCTTCCCAAAAACAGTCAAATTTTCTCTAATATCTGCATTAGATTTCAGATAGAATCTTTAATTGTAATCGATGTACACATTCATATTTTAATCAAATCATTTGAGTTCACTTACAAATGGGGAAACAATTTTAAATAGATGTCCTCGAATATATGAAATTGGACATGGTGTTTTAACTGGCTTCCCTCGAGTTAGGAAACGGGGAGTGCTTTCCTAGGTGAAGTTCACCCGTACCTAGTAGTTCCACACACAAAAGAAAAACAAGCTTAAGGCGGTTGTTCCAATTTATTTGAACAGAGAACAGAGTTTACACATGAAATTATTTAAATATTTAGCTTAAATTTAAAAGAGGTTTTTTTTTCTTTTTATATGTATATATATATTTTTTTTTTAATGGTAAATTGTTCGTCACTAAAAAAAACTCTACTTTTCGAAAATTCGCTTGGGGTTTTTTATGATAAAATCTTTCTTCTTAAATTTAAAATCTTTGTCACATTTAAGTCTTAAATTACGTGTCACTAAATCAAACTCTATATATATTTTTTTTTGTTGGAAAATTCGCTTGATGGTTTTTTATTATAAAATCTTTCTTCTAAAATTTAAAAACTTTTGTCACATTATGTGTCACTAAAACAAACTCTATATATATATTTTTTTTGTATTTGAAAATTCGCTTGGTATTTTTTTTTTTTTTATTATAAATTCTTTCTTTTAAAATTTAAAAACTTTTATCACATTATGTGTCACTAAAGCGAACTCTATATATTTTTTTTTTTACAATGACGGAACTGATTTTCACTTGTTTGTTTAATTTCCTTGATAATTTAATTGTTTCAATCGAGACGCAATTTAAATCCTCCCCGTTTTCCCACTTGCGAATGTGCGCAATTAGCACTTTCCATTACTACAAACCTACGCGATCAGATCTCATCACGACGGTGATGAAATCCGATCGCTACAGTTCGTCGCGATCCTATGATTGGGTTGCGATCAAGTTTTATCAGAGTGATAAAACTCGACCGCAACGGGAAATTTTATCGCGCATGGGATTTATTCTGTCGCGATCAAGTTTCATCTTGGTGATAAGGCTTGATCGCGACAGAATTTCGCGCATGGGAACCCAAAATGCAACGTCAGCATTTTGGGTTGGGAACGGACGAGTTCCCATGGAGGCTGTTTTACGGCAGGGGTGGTAAAGGGGGGGGGGGAGAGAACATGTGTGGCTGAGCCTAGGCTCAGTCACAACAATGGATAGTTGTCAACAAAATACAAATATTCATCAGCTACTCCCCATCTTACGGCATTAATACCTTCGACAATAGCTGGATTATGTAAATTGCCCTCAGCAGACATGACTCCTTGAACATTTGTTTCTTCCCAAGACATTACATTTTATCCCTGTCCTCCAAAACATATTTTGCATGTTACTAGAACTTTCAGATTTATTGAAAGAGTTTGAACTGAAATAGCGTAAGTAATTAATAGATCAAATCAAGGGAAGAGCAAATCAATGATTTTGACATTGAAATTTCCAATTCGCCAACCTTTAAAATAAATATTGGACAGAAGCCAGAAAGTACAAACTAAAAAGTGAGGAACTCGGGAACTAAAAAATCGTACAATCAAATAGAGCCAGATAGCTACCAAGATCACGTGTTGTTGTTGGAATACACTAAAAAAATCTAGTACGTTCGTGAGCCGTATGGATCTCGTGCATAATAAAACACGGCTATATAGATCAGTGCATAATAAAACACGGCTATTACCACATTCCTAGGGTTAAGTGAGGTTGATTGCCACATCGGAGAATATGAAAAAAAGAAATTTTCATCGCGGCAGTTTTGAAAAACTCAAATACTTTGAATAAAAACTCACTTGTTTATTAATTTAATGAAATTTATTATTTATGAAAATGAATACACTTGTATATAAATCAGTATTAATGTATATTTATATATTGAAAACTGGAAGAGAATTAAATTATATACGAAAATGAAATCATATATGCAAAAATTTAATAACCAAATTACGTTATAAATAAATTAACAACAAAAAGCAACCAAATATTTAAAATATAAAACAATGTAACGAGAAATGAACAAAACATAATAAAAAACTAAAAATTTCATACATTACGACATTTTGTACCTGAAAAATTTAATAAAAAACAAATTTTAATATATTCCAAGTTTTCTGTATTATCATATAGTGAAATTTACATACAGTTTTTTTAACATTTTACATTTAAAAACAAGTTATATAAACTGTTATATATTTTCACAATTTCAGAACATAAAAATAATTTCTATTTAGCAATTTACATATTGGTATAATTTATTTCATCTTGAAAACATCACAATTAATTATTATTTCATTAATTATTTTAATGTTATTATTATTAATAATATTACTTCAGTTCATTAGTATCACAAACACTTAATTTAATGAATATTTGCGTTTGTTTTCTTCCAAAACAACAAACATTAAAATTCATACGCCAACCAAATTCGATTTTATACGCGTCTGGCGGGTTTTCCGATATAGAATTTATATTATATTAATTAAAAATACTTTATTGCTAACACTCATTATAAATATATATATATAATACACATTTTGAGCACTTAAATTATATAAAATTTGCGGACAAAATAAGTAACGCGATGAATTTCCCGTACTTCACGACAAGGCATATCGGCATACGTCAGTTTCACATAACACATCGAAAAAGCCCATTTCATGGCTTGTCAATACATACAGAGGGTTTTGGTGTAGCGGTAGGACAATATTTCAAATCGACTGTTCATATACGTTTCGGTTGTGTAGTCGTACTTCTGTACCACCAGTGACTTGGCCTAGGCCGCAAGTGTTTGTGGAACGAAGACTTTGAATTGCGTTCTGTACCACTTGTGAATATAGTATAAGGAATATTGTACTGATCCCCTGATGCGGAAACGATGATCCACTGTGTTTTATTATACTGAGTTAGAGCCATATATAGATCAGTTAAATCAGTGCATACATTGAATTAATAATTAAGGAAGGGCCTTAAGGCTCATCTATACCGTAGGTGAGCGAGGCAAAACTTTAATTCTTGCCCCTCGACTTCCACCTCCCTAAAAACTTCATATATTCGAAAAATTGGTATCACATATGTCAAATCCATTTTTTGGTTAGTGGGAATTTCATTCTTCTCAGTAGTAAAATTCATTTTACAGATATAATTTCGATTTTCTATGTATTTTCGTCTCAAGAATGTCAAAACGGTTGTACTTATTAGTCAATTTGCACTTGTGGTAAGTGACTTGTGTGTAGTGGTCATCATGTGCTTGGGGCAAAACCCCCTGGATGTAGTAGTAATACAAGCCATGAACCAGACTTGTTTACTACCATACCCGTAGCATATGCAGGCCGGCTGCCACATCAAAGAATATTAAATTTCATATGAAAAATGAAATTTTCATCGCGCGAGTTTTGAAAAACTCAAATATATTATAATAAAAATCACTTTTTCACTAATTTGATGAATGTTTTAATCCAAAAAAATAATACAATCATATAGAAAGAAGTATTAATGTATATTTACCTATTGAAAAGTGAAATAAAATTAAATTACAATGAAAAATGAATTTACATAAACAAAAATTGAGTAACAAAATGACGTTTTACAAATAAGCAACCAGAATAATGAACAATGAAAAAATTAACAACAAAAAGCAACCAGAATATAAGAAATTTAAAAAAATAACACGAAAAATTAACAAAAAATAATAAAAATATAAAAATTATTAGGTTTAAAAATACAATTTTATTTATTATTATGTTATTATCAAAAGTAACATTATTTCACTGTTTCACAAACACAACCATTAAATTTAATAAATTTTTACGTTTGTTTACCGCCAAACGTCAAAATTCATACCGCCGACAAAAGTCGATTTTATGCGCGTTTGGCGGGTTTTCCGATACAGAGTTTATGTTAAATTAATTAAAAATACTTTAGTAATAACGCTCATTATAAATCTATATATAAAATAAACATTTTAAACACTTAAATTAAATTAAATTCGCGGACGAAATAACAAGTACTTCTCTACGCGGAATGTCGAGAGGCGACGGCCTGTACACACACATAGACAAAATCTGCTTCATGGCTTGTCAAGCCCACTATATCCAGGGGGTTTTGAAGCCATGAACCAAACTTGTTTACTACCACACCCTTAGCGTATGCAGGCCGGCTGCCACATCGAAGAAAATGAAATCTCATATCAAAAATGAAATTTTTATTGGGGGAGTTTTGAAAAACGCAAATATTTTATATTAAAAATCACTTTTTTATTTATTTTATGAATTTTATTATATACAAGAATGAATAGATTTATATAGAAATAAGTATTAATATATATTTACATACAGAAAAGTAATATTTTGACGAAGTTGAAATTTGAAAGGCAATACGAAATTTTGTGTGCGGGAATTTTAAATAAATAGAACATTTTGTTGCATAAATAATTTTTTTATTAATGTTAAGCAATTTAACAAAATATTGGCAACAATTAATATACAAACTTACGTGAAATAATAGCAAAAAAACATATTGCTCCGTGTTCATTTAAAGTAAACAAATGCGTAATTATATTCAAACGGAAAATTTATTCATCTCTTTAATAACTTTAATAATATAATATTCAAATCCAACAATGACACTTACAAAATCTTATGTTATAAATAATTCAATCTCTTATAACTATAGTACATAACAAAAAACAATATGTAACAAAATATAATAACTTAAAACATAAATAAATAACGAAAAAGAATTTGTAACAAAATATAATAAATTAACATATAAATAAATAACAAAAGAGAATATGTAACAAAGTATAAATAAATTAGAAAACCAATAACAAAAAAAATTACGGGTACAATGAAAAATAAAGTGCTGCATATTAATTAAATTTTTGAAGTTTCCTATTCTTCAATGTTAAGGAACTATTATTTATGGCTTTGGTGTAGTTATTTAATAAAATATTGCACAGTGCTGGGCACAATTTGCTGAAAATTTCAAAATTGGTTAAACCGCAAGAGCATATACGATCCAAGTCAACATCAAACTTATCAGAAAGGATTGACTCGAAAACTAGAGCCCTTAAAAGACCTTTCTGGTTGGTTGTCTCTAAGAAACTTTTTGAGAATTCCATATGAGAGAATGGAAAATTGTACACATATGGAAAAATAAAATTTTGACACTAGCTGTAGGAATGTGGAGTCCACCACGTTGCATAGCATCAAAGTGTTCATCATCTATGGGGACACCTTTGTCTTCCATAACTTCGAGCTTACATCTGGCGCACTCGATTTTTCGCTCGGTTGCATATGCGGCATATATATGGGCAGATTCATCAATTTGAATACTTGCAAGATAAGACGAATCAAAAATGGTGTCAATATTATCTTGACCTCTATTTTCGCCATAATCTGCGATAAGGCTTTGGAAATTTTGCCTTTTGTGGAGAAAAACATTGTGAATTCGAATTTTTTTCTCCGATTCTAAGAGTTCCGTGTAAGAAACATTATACCGACAACCAGAAAGAGACCGATGTAAGCGGAATCTTCCTTCCAAATCGTCGGTTTGAATCTTTCCTAGCAAAACGTACTTTAAATTTGTTCAAAGTATAACTTACTAAGTCCAATAAAGTGGACGTAGTAAGAACTGCAGCTTGATAAGTATCAGAAGAAAATGTATTGAAATTATTTTCTGCCTGATTCCAGGTGTGAAGCCAATTTATAAAATTGGTCAGAAATTCCACCTGGGCGCGAGATAAATTGAAAATAGGGTGACAGTAAACGTTTCTTTTGTCTCTGCCTTTGTGAAGTTGCTTCACATTAACTATGTTCCACCACGTGCGAACAATTTCGCAAAAATCGGCAGTTTGGAAGCAACCTTCGGACTTCAAGGCTGCGATGGTGGAATCATGAAATATAATGTCTGCATAACAAACTTTTTGCCTATCCAGATTGCTAATGTCAACAGGTTTTGAATTTAATTTGAAGCCTTTCTAACACTCTAACTAAGAGATTGCAGATATATTGAGAGGAAGCTTTTTTAATTTCACCGGTCTTGAAATCACTATAAAAAAATTGTTGGGGATCTAAATTGATCCAATTATTGCGAAAGTTTTTGTATAAATGTACAGTGTCGTACTGCAAAAAGGCTTTTTGGTCAGGGAAATATGGATTGGCGAAATAATTCTCTGAATTTTTTTTCTGAAATTGTTTGAACATATTTTGATTCGATTTGCTATTATCAATTATAAGAACCAGAATTTGAAAACCTATTTTTTGCACAAATTTTATGACTTCTGTTGTAAGTGCAACTGCTTACCAGTGATATTAATGACCGGAACTAATCGAACGATTTCTTTAAAGTTTCCATAAATTGACTTAATCATAAATAATTGAACCGTTCTAGCCAATTTTGAACTATTATTTTCTGCCAAACCGGTAATATTATTTGACTTAAATTGTAGGCACGGTTCGACATAAATTTCGTCAATTAGTAATGCGCCTACTTTTTCTACATTACTAAGTGACTTAGTACCATGCTCCAAATACCGTTCGTCGTTATGTTTATTTTTAAAATCTGGTGTTATATTAAATGCCGACGAAATACTTTGAAGGCCTCTTTTGCCAGGGAGAAACGTGAATTTGCGCAGAAGTTCGTATGCGGAGGCAGAATGCGAATATATTACAAAAGACATTATAATGATGGAGGAGTCGTACCGGGTTCTGTTAGAGAAAAAGTGTTTGAGTTGGTTAATCAATATTTCCAACTTTTCTGAATGTTCGTATTCATCGTCAACCTGAGAACCTTCCTCAAGATTGCGCAAAGCAGCCGTTAAACATATTTCGCGACTTGTCTGAGGAGTTTCTTGGCATTGGTTATATTTGCTCAAAATATTCACAAGTTGCGACCAAAGACTAAGTTTTTTGGATTTGGGCAGAACCCATGAAAGATCTTGGTCGCTCAATTCAGAATCTTTCATAAAAACCCTAACAAATAGATCCTCCGAAACCGATATTCTAACAACGAACTCGCAAATTTCAGTTGGATCTTTTTCAACAATGAAGAAAATAATACTGTCCACATGTATTTTAATAAACCAATCATTTAATTCTAATTGAGATTTAAAATTGTCTCGGAAATTTTTGAAATTGGTGATCCGGTCTTTACTAAAGAACTCTTCATTGATTTCTTCGCAATGCGCAAGAGCTTTCTCTTGGCGAATAATGGGATCTTTGCGTGAACATGATGGTTCTGGTTTTGACAAGTAAGATGGACAGTTTGGGAAAAGTGAGGGAACGGCAGTTTCCATTAAACGAATGCGTTTCAGAGGACGACCAACCTCATTCACTCTCAGAATTTCAGAACCCCGGAAGTGTTTAGAGCAGACAGAGGAGGATTTTGTGGGCTGTAGAAAATGAAAACGCTGAAACTGAGCCTTCTTTTGCGATAGAACTGTCATAGTTCGAAGAAAAACAAGGCACACAACAACGACGCGGCATTTTGAAGTAAACTAACTTCAAAAATATAAAAATATCACAATAAATCAAATAATACAAAAAGTAATATAAATAATATGTAATACTAATAAACAATTATAAAAATATCACAATAAATCAAGTAATACAAAAAGTAATATTAGTAATATATAATTTTAATAAAGGAATTATTAAAATATCACAATCAATTACATACAATATAATAAGGTTGTAGAATGGTGGACTCCTTTTTTTAATGTTTTTTTGCGTGTAAGGAAAGGATAAATTTATCTCCACTCTACACCAATGTACTTACGGTATTTTTTGATTTTCGGCTTCTAACAATATCGTCAGTAAAAATCAAAAGGATTTCCTTTTCGTTAATTCTGGACAACATGTCCGCGACAATGTTGTCCTTTCCAGAGACGTGTCTAATGTCAGTGGTGAATTGACCAATGAAATCAACATGACGAAGCTGGCGAGGTGACGTTTGTTCTAGTTTTTTGCTGAACATAAAAATTAATGGTTTGTGATCGGTGAAGATTGTAAACTTCCTGCCCTCTAACGATGTACGGAAAAATTTTACAGCCTGAAATATGGCTAAGAGCTCACGGTCGTACGTGCTGTACCTTTTTTGAGTCTCAGTAAGTTTTTTTGAATAAAATCCAAGTGGCTCTGCATGGCCGTTATTGATTTGATTGAGGGCGGCCCCCACACGATCGTCGGAGGCGTCGACATTTAAAATGATCTTGGAATGCATGCTTGGATGGGACAGAGTGACTGCGTTTTGTAATTCCCTTTTACATTGTTCGAAAGCGGAAATGGCGTCTTTGTTCCATTCAATTATTGTTTTGTCGTTTTTTGTATTTCCTTTAATGAGTCTTTGCAGTCTACCTTGCGGCTCGACTGCATCGGGCATACATAATCTGTAAAAATTGATCGATGCTATGAAACCTCTTAAATCCTTGGGTAGTTTTGGTAGAGATATTTTTTGAATGGCTTCTACTTTATTTGCTTGAGCACTTATGCCGGCGGCGTTTATGGTGAAACCCAGAAAGTCGATGGAGTCTTTTCCGAATTCGCATTTTTTCAAGTTTATCTTAACGCCATATTCACGGAAACGTTCAAAAACTATTTTGAGATGTGCGAAATGTTCTTCACGAGTCTTAGATGCGACTTGTACGTCGTCAATATATTTAAACACGAATGGAAGTCCTTGCAGGACTTGGTCAATGAAACGTTGGAATGTTGGACCGGCATTTCTTAAACCGAATGTCATGACGACGAATTCGAAAAGACCAAAAGGAGTAATGATTGCAGTCTTCGAAATATCTTCGTTATTGATCGGGATTTGGTGGTAGGCACGTGTGAGGTCTATTTTTGAAAAAATTGTGCAGCCGTGAAGGCCTATGGTACAATCTTTAATATTTGGAATGGGATATCGATCTGCGACGGTTACGGCATTTAAGCGCCTGTAGTCTCCACAAGGTCTCCACTCACCATTTTTCTTTGAGACCATGTGCAAAGGGCTGGACCAAGGCGATTTGGATGGTCCCTGTGACATCATAAATTCAAATTCTCGTTTCGCAATGTCGTATTTTTCCGGCGTAAGCCTACGAGCCTTTGCAAAAACAGGTGGACCGTTAGTTACAATATGATGGACGATGTTTGTTTTGGCCGTCGTTTGATCGTTGAATGCCTGAATTGTTAAGTCTTTGAACTCGTTTAGTAATTGAGTCACTGGGTCTGAGTCGTTTAGTGCGTTAATGTTTAATGATGTAATATTGATTTCATTAGCGTCGACACGCCCAATTGATCCGATGGTTTTGAGTGAAGTGTTGCCATCTATTAATTGTTTACGGCCGAGATCAATAAGTAAGTTGTAATGTCTTAGAAAATCTGCACCGATGATTGGTCTTGTGACGTCGGCTACGATGAATGACCATGTGAAATTGCGGCGTAAGCCAAGTGTTACCGTGGTCATTTTTTGGCCGAAAGTCTTGATTTGTGATCCGTTTGCAGCGAAAAGTTGCAAAGAATTGTCAGAAATTAGCTTTTTGCTCTTGTCTGGGGGAATTATTGACAAGTCTGAGCCAGAATCAATTAAAAAATTTAGCTTCATTAGTCTATCGTAAATGAAGAGACGGCTTGACCAAGTGGACGTCGCGTTCGCCGCCATGACCGACGCTTTATTCAGTTTTTTGAATTTGGCGTTGTGTGTGGCGACTGGGCTCTAGGTTGCCCTTGGGACTCGTTGGACCTCTTATAATATTTGCACCATTCTTCACATTTCTGCGCGTCCCGGCCAAATTTATAATGATACCAACATTTTTCATATTTACGATTGCCGGACGTGCTTCGGTCTCGTGAATTATTATTTGAAAAATTTGATCGTGAACGTGATCGGGAACGCCAATTGTTGGAACGAGTCCTGTTGTCAATAGCGTTTACTGTTGCGCTTAGTTGGTCTATCATCTTTGTTAATACCTCGATTTGTGAGTGGACTTCGCTCAAATGTTGAGGTCTTTCATTTGAAATTGGAGAATTTAACATTGAATGTTGTAACAATGCGCTTGAGGAATAGACTGAAGATGGCGTTGGAGAAGAAAACACCGAAGGTTGTGCTGCCATTGTGGGTTGTGCGAATGTCTCTGCAGTTTCGAAAACTGAAATATCGGAAATTCTGTCTGCTGCAGCTGCCTTTTCGGATAAACTACAAGACAATGTCGAAATTATTGAGCGGGTGTGAATGGGAAGTTTAGAGGACCAAAATGTTTCGAGTACTTGTTCAGTAATTATGCCCTTTGAAATCTCTCTCATTTCTGGCAAAAGTACTGATGGTCTTTTGTCTCCCTGTTGGATGCCGCGGAGTAGTCGTGTGAGTCTGTTAGTCTCGGATTGTTCGAACTCCTTAATTAACACTCCTTTGAGGGCATTGTATTTGTCTTTTTCAGGGGGATTTCGGATTAGTTCGGCAACCACTTTTAAATATTGTGGGTCGAGACCGGTAATGGCAGTGTCGTATTTTGTCAAGTCTGCAGTAATGCCGTTGCGTCTGAATTGTGATTCCAATTGACAGAACCAGAGGTCGGGTTGATCAGGGTAGAAAGGAGGTACCTTTGTTGCTATTTTGAAGGTTTCCCCGAAATTGTTTGTTTGTGGGATGGTGGCGGAAATATTGGGCCCGACCGGACTTGGAAATATGATGTGGGCTTTCAATTTCTCGTTTTCAGCCATTAAGAATTTAATTTGTTCGTTTATGTCAATTTTGTTCAGATCGCCCGCTAAATTTCGTGTTGTTGAGGCCTGAGCAGCCCCCTGTGCGTTTTCGGATGTTTGATCTGAGCTTGCGTTCGCGCCCTTAAGGGGTGAGTGCGACAACGACATGATTACAAAGTTTGTTTTTAAAGAAAAGAAAAACCAAAAAAAATAGTTCGAAGAATCGTCGTCAGGAATGATCGTGGACCGGTGTGATAATTCAAATGTACCGCGTTTTTATTCGTAGCAAAATATTTAGCATGTCTATTTTAATACTTAAAAATTTGATACTTTGCGTTAATTCAGGAAATTTGGACGAAAAATACTTAAATTATAACAACTCTTAATGTCAATTCTTTGAATTAGGAAAAAATATGCAAAATGTATTTCAGGAATAATGAGTTTGGGTTTTACCCTTTGTGGAACAATTGCCAAACGATTTGATTAATTCTACCTTGATTCAATGAGTTTTATCAGAAGGTGTATTTTTAGTTAACTTATGACTATTGTTTGCGATATGATCGACTGCATATATTTGTGTTACTTCTTTAAAAAATACAAAAAATCAAGAAAATGTAATATATTGGGCTATTGTTTGTGGACTATTTCATTGATTTTATTCAAAAGTTTTATGGTAGTATTGTTAAAAATCGAATTTGTATTTGCTTTTGTCTTAATTTTGTAAATCTTATGAAAATGACGATAACTAATGTTTAATTTTATATACTGTTTAAATTGGGTTAATGAGTTACCCCTATATAAAAAAAAATCTTATCTTAATTGGTGTTGCTGTTGCTGGTGTTGCTGCTATTGTTGTTTTGTGGAATGTTGTTATTCGGGTAAGAATTTTGTAATTGCTGTAACAACTGGTTGTGATAATTGTGTTTGAGGTATAACTTCAGCTACTGATATTGATATTGTTGTTGGTGCTGCGCTAAGAGTTGCTGTAGGTCCGTATGGATTGTTACTCAGCATAACTTCAGGGATATTGGTATATATAGCAGTACCCGCTGATAGCTTAATTGTGTTTTCATTCATGTAAACGTATCCCGTATCCATTCCACTTATACATAGACTGTCGACAAATATTAGTTGCGTTCCATTCGCTGGTCTGCTCATGAGCAGATCAGCATTTACATTGGGAACAACAACAAAATGTGTGCAATCTTGCACACGTTTTAAAACGTGAGCAAGAGCACTGCTCACGTAAAAAATTTTGATCCAGACTGTAGTTTTTGTTTTCAGGGTTGGTGGCACTGACGATTTGATTGAAAAATGTGTCAAATGCCAAATTTAATTTAGTGTCAACAAAATCATCATGGAGAAAGCACAAAATAATACGTACGCGTAGTTTCGCTTAGTTTTTGGTTTTATTGCGTTAATTTAAATTAATTTTGATCTTTTTTATTGATTTCTTGTTTGGTTTGTGTTTGTTTTGTTTTGTCTTTGCTTTTGTTTGTGTTTTATTTTCAGCGTTAAGAGACACTGGTCTATTGCAGAGACCAAGGCTTTTCTGACGTCCTATCTAACAAGGAAAGGTGAATTTGAGGACGTCAGAAAGAAAAAATCTGCTATGAAGAATGTCCTGCAAGATTTGATGGCGCAAGGAATTTTGGTGAGTTTGACATTTTGGCTTTTAAGGAAAAATTTTAATTTATTCAAATTTCAGACGGATCGCACCACAGTTAGCAACCTTAAGGTGAAGCTGCGTAGCTTGCTGCGAGCCTTCAAGGCGAGTAAAGACTCTGCCAATAGGTCAGGGGCTGGAAGCCAATATTTTCCATATGAAGGTCTTATGGAGGAAATATTTGGCAGAAGCCCAATTGTAAGCACCAGTGAGGTGGTACAAGTTGGCTTCGGGAAAAGCGTCGCTTTGGTAGAAGAGCCTATTGCTGCTGAATTACCATCGTCGGCAGCATGTAGCCAAACCACCGCTGTGCTTGCAGTTAACAGTGATGATCTATTGGCATCAACATCGACTGCAGCAAGCTCGTCAGGTGGCCAACCAGAGCAAAGAACGAGGCCCCGGCAGACAGCTAAAGAGAGGTACTACGACCGTAAGATCGAACTTATGGAGAAGTACCTCGATGGAAAAGCCAAAAGACATGAGGCTTACCTTAAGGAGAAGGAGAGGTGCCGTCAACAGCGCCATGAAGAAAGGATGCGGGAAATCCAGCGGATTGATGAGTTAGGTTAAGTAAATTATTTAAAAGTCTAGAATAAGTTTTCTAAATTTATTAGTTAGATATAAGTTTTATAAATGTATTACTTAGATATAAGTTTTCTAAATTTGTTAGTTAGATATAAGTCTAGAATAATTTTTGTAAATAGGTAATAATAAAACAAATACTTAAAATAAATAAGGAATTTACTTACGCTTATAAAATATGTTTCCGTAGAAGCAGATTTAGGAGACGTTGACGCCGATTTGTTTGATGTTGTTCTACATTTTCTTGTTCCTGTGGTTGAGCGTCAGGTTCTTGTTCCTGTGGTAGAACGTCAGGTTCATTTTCATCACCAAGAACATTGTCATTTTGTGACATGCATATGTTGTGCAAAATACATGCACATGAAACTAGGTTCTTCACATGGTTAAGGTGAACCTGTTCTGTGAAGTGAAGAAGTCTTCTGAACCTAGTTTTCAGTAAACCAATAGCATGTTCCACGACAATTCGTGTTGACGAATGTTTATAATTGAATGCATTCTGAGCATCAGACAGTGATCCGTTGTCCCTGAAAGGAGGAACAAGCCATTCAAGGCAAGGATATGCCGAATCACCAATTAAAAATGTCTCGTTCGGAAATGTGTTCGCCATATTTTCTTCAGCCCTTTTGTAGAGTTCTGATCTACGCAGAACCCTACTATCGTGTAGGGACCCCGGCTCTCCGCACGAGACGCTAATAAATTTTTTTGACGCATCAACCACTACCTGCAGGTTAATGCTATAGTAACGTTTTCGGTTGAAAAATGCTGTTTTCTCTTCTCTGGGTGCCTTGATTCGTATATGGGTGCCGTCTATTGCACCTATTATGTTAGGTATCTTGTGCTTCCTCTCGAACTTGGCCGATATTGCCTGAACATCGGAGGAAGATGGCCACTTGATGTATTCATGGCCAATCCCAATCAACCAGACTGACACCCGTGTTACAACTCTCCACGCCGAAGATTTAGAAACTCCAAACAAGTTTGCTAATTCTCGAAACGTGGTAGTGTTGCTCAGGTACCATATAAAAAGGTAAATTGCCTTTTCAACCGAAACACGTACACGACCACCCAGGTGACTGTTCATACTATTCCTATATAAACCTGAAAATTAAATACCAAACCTTAAGTTTTTTTATTTTAATCATATCTATCTTGAAGCTTACCGATCAGATACAAAACAGTTTTGCGTTCCAAACGAAACTGCCTTTTAAATTGAGCATCGGAGTACTGTTCAATAGTTGCCATAAAATTGGTAATTGATGGCTGAAGCTCTTCTTCCACTGAATCCGATGAAAATGATGAAAAGCTATCAAAAAAGGAATCCGAAGAAGAAACATCCGTTCCTTCGGAAGAGCTGCTAGATTCACATAAAATCTAAAACCAATTTTAGTTAACCTTCACTTGAAACATATAAAACTAAATTAACTTCACCTTCAATAATTCTGCTTTTTGCGCCATATTTTATATCACTTGCAATTGAAATAAATTAAATTTAACTATTTTGTTTTGACAATTCAAGTTGAAATGAATTGTTGAATTTAGTTTTGACAATTGCAATTCAAAGTTAAATGACAAATGTCAAAATATCAACAGGTTAGCCAACCTTTGAGAATAAAATTTTGTGCGTTCCATTCATCGTGAGCAATGCTCATGAGCAGATCAATGCGAATGGAACGCGACTATTATTTTCCCACTTACAGCGGTTTGATTATCCTTGTGTGTGTTGTCTTGGGTATAAGTTCAAATCGTTGAATGATTTTAACATGTGAAACATTTATCATCGTAAAATATGTCTCATACACATATGTGAACGTATTATTGCTATTATAATTATATACATTTAGCTCCCGTGTAGTAATAGTGCTTCTCGTTAATGGTACAAATATTTATCTCTTCTTATTATTATAATTTTATTACTGTGGTATGAAAATTGTCCGTATGTATGTGTTAATACATTTTGAAAATGAAATGACACAGTAAAATGGAACTATTTTTTCACAGGAATGAATTACACTTTTTGTTTGAAACCGTAAGAAAATAACAAAACTAACTTTATAATGTCACTCTATTTTTATTTTATTTATTTAAAAAAAAAAAAAAAAACAAAAACAAATTATCTTTTGGGGTCACCAATTGTAGAATGGTGGACTCCTTTTTTTAATGTTTTTTTGCGTGTAAGGAAAGGATAAATTTATCTACACCAATGTACTTACGGTATTTTTTGATTTTCGGCTTCTAACAATATCGTCAGTAAAAATCAAAAGGATGATAATAAAGAAATTACTGTGTCTTTTTAATATTTAATTTTTATTACATAGGTTTAACTTGTCGAATTCTACTATTTTACATGTCCATTTAGCACGAATGTTGCTCACTTCTTTCACTTCGGTATTTACTCCCATTTACAGGCGAATGCTTTACTTTATAATTCTTTAAGTTATAAATTCCATATGGTTTGTACATTACTTGATTATAATTAATATAATTATTGCAGATTAACCTAAATCTGTAGCTTCTCCAATAACTTTAAAAAAATGGCCGACCTAATGCGAGTCACCCTGATGATTCATTTCTTTTTTTTTCTTTTTAACCATCGCGCGTCTTCCTTAAGTCTACGAAAGAGTAACTTGCGGCGTGGTTGAGAATAGCTGTTGTTTCGTGTGTTGTTCGATTTTTATGGCGGCAATTTTAATTTCCTATTTTTATTTATAAAAGGGCCGCTACAAGGTAATATAATAATAATTAAAAAATACCGCATGGACGGATGTCGCCTCGTCCTAAAATATAAAAAATTTACCTTTTTCCAAGGAAAGTATTAAAGTAACCAGATATTTACGAAGTCCCTCGATGTTCGATGCTTAATCCGTCCTTAAAAAGTCGCCTTCTACTAATAACAACATTTACGTATACTCATTTTATTTAATCAAAATACACTAATGTAGTCTTATGTCAGTACTACTCCCTGCCTAGGCATAGGGTACCTTAGTAACTTCCACCTAATATACCGCGGCTCTCTGCCGCATTTATATGTAAGCTCTAGGTTAGTGTTAGTGTTTAAGAATGAGTGTCTGCAGGTGTAAGTGGCGCCGGTCATTAAGGAATCGGCGCACTGATAAGAAAGCGTCTGTTCTTTGTTGGATCTGCGTAGTTAGTTCAACTTTGATCGTGTTCGAGTTTAGTTGTGACGCTTGAGATGTTTTTGAGTTCTTGGTTCCTTAGTGGGTGACGCTACAATTGTAAACGATAAAATAACTGATGTGCATTGCTGTATAAAATAAAAACTTTTGTGAAATAACTTATGCTAGATTTATATGAATTGAACTAATATTGAATAAAGGTTTTGTTGCGGCAGCAACTAATTCCTGCGTACACCAAACGATAAAAACGCAAGAAATACCTACCAGTAAATTCATTCGAGCTGAATTGTCATCAGAACCTGAAACTCAACAAGTGAACCTACACAAAAAGTACAATTGAACATGGAACAAATTCATTGCCTGGAACATTCACTGGAACAATACAAAATAAACATCTGGTCACGAATCACATCGACTGCAAGAATTTTAGTCCCTGCAAATAGGATTTACTTACCAAAAATTAAATCCCAGAAAACGGTACCGCGTTTGATAAAATTCAAAATTGATTCTTTATAAAAAACTAGTTCACGAGATTTAACCTTGTAGTCAATCCTGATGCACTAAGCAAGGGAAACACAAATTTTTGGATAATTTGCTCAAACGAAATGATTTACCGTTAGAATTGTAAAAAGAGACAGGGAATGGGCCAAATAAAGTTAGTTATCGTTTAACCGTCAAGCCTTATCTTTCATTCATTTCCTTACAGAGAATAAAGTGTTACCTAATTCTCTTCTTAACCCAACAGTGTTACTCAGTAAGAACTAGTGTTACCTAGGATCTTTCTGTTGACACTCAACAGGTTTATTATAACATTGATTATGGTGATTTTGCTAACCTGGGAGAACGTTTATACTAATTAATTTCTTTTTGAAAAATTTCAAAATTTTAAACAAAAATATATAAAAAAATTCAAACGAAACTTATATGACGAAATTCACGTATGGTATCACTTTTAGGAAAACATTTGGAACCACGAACCAAAAACATTCTTATTTTAACACTATATTATTATTATTTTTATATTATTATTAGCTTAATTTATCCATACATAAGATTGTTTAAATGATACTGTTTACTAACTATATTATTAAGTTCAGTGTTTGGCCCCTATTGAGTAAAAGCCTCCTCCATCTTTTACCATTTTTGCCTGTCTTGAGCTGTGCTCATCCAGTTCTGCCCAGCTGTTTTTATGATGTCGTCCTACTTTCCTTTTCCCTTTGGGACCAAGCCATTTCGCTGTTTGTAGTGTCCATCTTCTATCCTGGTATCTAGCTACGTGGCCTGCCCACTTCCACTTCAGTGTCATGGCGTGTTTCAGAGCATCCGTGAGTTTCGCTTTGTGATGTATATCTCTATTTCGTATTTTATCAATTCTTCTTAGTTTCAGGATGCTCCTTTCCATGGCATGTTGGCATGACAGGATTTTGTTTGTGGTCTTGTTGGTGAATGTCCAAGTCTGACTTGCGTGTGTTAAGGAAGGCAAGATGCATGAATCCATTATGATCTTCTATAGATTCAGACTGTAGTTACCTTTGAGGATTTCTTTCTGTGCCCAATACTTTCTCAATGTTAGGTTTATTCTTCTGTCTACTTCCTTCTCGTTCCTGTTGGCATCGAATGATGTTAGTTTTCCGAGATATACGTATCCATTGACATATTCTATTATCTTTCCTTCTATGTTAATTGGAGTTTGTATACTATTAGTTATTGTTTTGGTTTTATAATTGTTCATTTCCAGTCCTACTTTATTGCTTTCTCTGTTGAGGTTTTGGAGCATTTCTTCTAGTTCTTTTGCGGTTTCGCTGAAAAGAACTATGTCATCAGCAAATCTGAGATGAGTTAAGCGTGTATTAAATATCCACACCCCTTTGTTTGTCCAGTCTATGTTTTGGAAGATGTCTCCTAGGACCGCTGTGAACAACTTCGGCGAAAGCGGATCTCCTTGCTTTAAGCCTTTTTCTATAGGAAACTCTTCCCCTTTCCTTTCTACTTTTATCCTGCTCTCACTTTTCGAATACACGTTTTTTATGATGTTTATGTATTATTCATGTATATCATTAGTTTTAAGTGTTTCCCATATAGGTGTGTGTGCGATGCTATCGAATGCCTTTGAATAGTCTACAAAAGCTACATATAGTGGTTTGTTAAATTCCTCGTATTTTTCTATTAATTGGTCTACGGTGTGAATATGGTCATTGGTTGAGAAGTTTGATCCAAACCCTGCTTGTTCTATTGGTTGATTATTGTCAATTTTTGCTGTTATTCTGTTGAGCAAGATCGATGAAAACAGTTTATATATAGCGGATAGTAAACTAATAGGCCTGTAGTTTCCTACTTCTAGTGGATTTCCTTTCTTGTATAGTAGTACTATATGTGATTGTTCGTGCAACCCCAATCCAACTTTTTTCCAATTTTGTGCAGCGCTGGCAGCCCTAATTGTCGCATCTGGTAGGAAGAGTCCAGCGCATGCAGAGTGATCTCAACGGGATCAACCAGTCTGGCGTTGTCTTTCGATAAGGTTCGATCGGGAACCTGATTCAAGCAAGAATCCAATACGTTCGAACAAGAACACATTGATCAAACCGTAAACTACTTCAGTATACTATGTAATTACGATTGTAAATTAATACGGTTTAATATACGTAAATAAATCAAAGGTAGATTTAAAGTTTTTTCATTTACGAACATTTTTTGGTGCCGAAACCCGGGAAGTGCGAAGTGAAACCCACGTGTCGTGAAATTGTGAAACAAACAGGATTCACATTTAATTACGCGTTGTCTACCAATACACGCACGCGCTAGAGTGCGAAGTGAAACCCACGTGTCGTGAAATTGTGAAACAAACGGGATTCACATTTAATTACCGTCGTCTATTAACACGCGCACGCGCTAGAGTGCGAATTGGAACAGTTATTTAATCAAAATAATGACAGAACAGTGCGGTGAAACCCACGTGTCGTGAAATTGTGAAACAAACAGGATTCACATTTAATTACGCGTTGTCTATCAATACACGCACGCGCTAGAGTGCGAAGTGAAACCCACGTGTCGTGAAATTGTGAAACAAACGGGATTCACATTTAATTACCGTCGTCTATTAACACGCGCACGCGCTAGAGTGCGAATTGGAACAGTTATTTAATCAAAATAATGACAGAACAGTGTGGTGAAACCCACGTGTCGTGAAATTGTGAGACAAACAGTACTCATAATTGATTACTAGTTGACTATTAACACGCGCACGCGCTAGAGTGCGAATTGAAACAGTGATTTCATCAAAATAATTGACAGTACAGTGCGGTGAAAACCACGTGTCGCGAACTTGTGAAACAAACAGGATTCACATTTAATTACGCGTCGTCTATCAACACGCGCAAGTGTACGCATACGAAAAGCGACTTAAATTCGAAACGACGAGTACGCCGTCGCTTCCATTGGATCATCATTGGGGAGCTTGATCGACTGCTGCAGGTCTTGTGCTCCAGCAAGAACTTTCTTCAAGTTCAGGTCTACAACTACAAGGTTCAGGTCAGTCAGTGTAGCATTTTCAGCTAACTCGCAAGTGAAAAACGATGGCAAAGCCAGAGCAGAAGCTTTTGTTGCAACAGTTAACTTGTGGTGACCGCTTGGGAAAATTCATAACAAACACCGAGAAGTTGGGTGCAGATAATTTGACGTTCGACGTACTCAATACCCGGCTCGAGTTATTGGAAAAGTATTGGACCGAAGCCATTAACAATGACACGCAGCTCAATTCCTATATTGCGGAACTAGTGGATGATGCATATTTCATTGAGGACAAATTTTCAGAGTTTGAGAACTCCTATGTGCTGGCAAAATCGTATCTTGTTGGAAAAGTAAGCCCCTTCCTCGAGCAGGCTCAACAGCGGTTGCCAACGCATTCCAATCAGCCGACCCCAGGAGTACTTTCCATGCGTTCATCCGTACCAACGCTCAAGCGGCCTACATTCAGCGGCAATCAAGCCGACTGGGAAAATTTCAAGGAAAATTTTACCGCCATGTTCAAGAATGACACCACGATGATGCCAAGCCTTAAATTTCAGCACCTCATTTCCTGCCTTGAAGGGGACGCAGCACGTCGTATAGCAAATTTTCAGGTCTCTGGTTCTAACTTTGAGGTAGCTTGGGATGCTCTGTGTCGGAGATACGACAATAAACGCCTGCGGCTCGCCACCCAACTCAACTCGGCTATAAATTGCCCACCAGTCAGTAAAAGGTCAGTAAGTGAGTTTTCTCGTCTTCTAGATACCATGGCTCAAAGCATCAGAGCGCTCAAGCTCCTAGCTCGACCTGTTGAACATTGGGATGACTGGTTTGTGCAGTTGATCGTGACCAAACTCGACGCATCCACGCGTGAAGACTGGGAGAAATCTCTCGAAGGGTCAGACGATTTTCCTACCTATAAGCAGCTAATCTCGTTTCTGGAGAACAGAATTAAATCACTCGATGCAGCTCGTTCGAATGATCCTTCAATCAACCCGGGTCGGAGGAAACCAAATTCAAGTTATACAAAACCAATGTCTTCTCACCACTCGAGTAATTCAACAAATACTAAGGCGAAAGCGCCACAGTGCGTGCTGTGTGGAGGTGCGCACTATCTGAACAACTGTCAGGGGTTTCTCCAATCCAGCGTTGCATCAAGACGCCAGACGGCTACACATCTGCGGCTATGCTTCAACTGTCTCAGAAAGGACCATACAAGGAACAACTGCAATTCGAAGTACAAGTGTAAATCGTGCGGGTCATCACACCATACGCTACTACATGAGGATACTGCTGACAGTCGAGACGTTCACTCAAACACGTCAGCACACACAGTAAACATGAGCGTCGACAATAGAGCGTTGGAAACTCATTCTCAAACAGCAGTTTTTGGTCGCAATGCATTGCTGGGCACTGCTATTATCGTTTTATCTGGCAAGGCAGGCGATGAAATGAAGGTACGGGCTTTGATCGATCCATGTTCAGAAGGATCATTTATTTCGCAGAAGGTGGTTCAGTCCTTGAAAATAACCAGATCCCCTCATAGTATGACCGTGTCAGGTGTAGGAGGACAAGTTACCGCACAGGTTTCATCTATAGCGCATTTAACCTTAATATCACTATCAGACTCTAATTTCACATTGAGTTTTTCAGCAGCTGTGCTTCCCAAACTAACACAATTGCTGCCACAACAACGGCTTGAACGGTTGGCCTGGCCACAACTCACCGGTCTACGCCTCGCTGATCCCAGTTTTAATACGCCAGCTGCCATTGATTGTATTTTAGGGGCTGACGTCTATCCACACATCATTTTAGCAGGGCTAAGAGTCGGTAAACCAGGTTCCCCAATCGCTCATCAAACTCGACTGGGATGGATTCTCACGGGCCAATGCTGTACTTCATCGAGTTCGTCTCCCACCACCTCATTTTCAACAACATTATCAGCAGAGTCAAGTTTGGCGAGTCAATTACGTCAATTTTGGGAAATTGAGGAAGCAACCTCAACCAAGCAGAAACTTAACGTTGATGAGCAAGCTTGCGAGCAACACTTCCAGGATACACATAGTAGAGACTCGTCGGGACGTTATGTTGTACATTTGCCACTAAAGCAGCAGCCCACTTTACCCGGATCAAGACAACATGCAGTTCGTCGCCTAATTCAAGTGGAACGTCGTCTGCAGCAGGACATGAACCTTCGCCTCGCGTACAACAAGTTCATGAAGGAGTACGAAGATCTGCAACACATGCGTAGGATAACGCACGATCAAGTGCCCATACTCAATACCAGCTACATACCGCATCATGCTGTGGTGCGCCCCGAAACTGGAAAACTTCGAGTCGTCTTCGATGCTGCGCACATATCAGGCGATCATTGCCTCAACGACTATCTACATGCAGGTCCCAAGTTACAGGCTGACATCTTTACCATATTGACGCGTTGGCGCGTGTTTAAATATGTCTTCACGGCCGACGTCGTAAAAATGTTTAGGCAAATCCTAGTGCATCCTGAGGATGTTAAGTGGCAACGCATTGTATGGAGACATGCTCCAGAGGAGCCTATCGCGGATTATGAATTACTAACAGTAACCTACGGCACATCCTGCGCTCCCTATTTGGCCAATCGAGTTCTGCGACAGCTTGCACTAGATGAACAAACCAATTTTCCTGTTGGTGCAAACATAATCCTTAAACACACGTATGTGGATGATGCACTTGCTGGTGCTCACAATTTAGTTGCAGCTTATCATGCCCGACGAGAACTTATTAATCTTTTGGCAACGGCAGGTATGAGTCTAGACAAGTGGTCTGCAAACTTCAGTTTGCCAACGAACGAATCAGCTCAGGTTGCTAAGGACGAGTACAACTTTAAACCAGAAGATACGGTGTCCATATTAGGTTTACACTGGGCGCCAAGAAGCGATACTTTCTCCTATAGAGTTCAGCCTCCTGTGTTGCCTGAAGTAATTACGAAGAGGATAATATTATCCAACATCGCCAAGCTTTACGACCCTTCCGGATGGCTCGCTCCGGTCATTGTTCGAGCAAAAATCCTTCTGCAACAACTGTGGATCACTGGTAAGGATTGGGATACAGCTGTCGACTCAGAGACGAGATCATTATGGCTTCATTACTGCTCACAATTACCCAAGTTACAGGGAATCGCAATTCCACGGTGGTTTGGGACTACTGATCAATCGTCGATTATTTTGAATGGATTCTGTGACGCCTCTGAAAAGGCGTATGCAGCCGCTGTCTATGTAGTTGTGAAAACGACTGATGCTACACGGTCGACGCTGATGTGTGCTAAGAGCAAAGTTGCGCCAATTAAAACAATTAGTCTACCACGATTAGAACTTTGTGGCGCACTACTGCTAGCTAAACTTATCTCCCGACTCGTGCTCGAGTTAGACCTGAAAGAAGTTCCTCTGAGATGCTGGTCCGATTCGCAAGTAGTTTTGGCGTGGCTTAACGAACATCCAAGCCATTGGAAGACGTTCATCGCCAACAGGACAAGCGAAATCCTCACCCTGCTTCCAAACGCGCAGTGGAGGCACGTAGCTTCAAACGATAATCCCGCAGACTTGGCCACGAGAGGATTGTCACCGGAGAACCTAAGTCAACAACACATATGGTGGCATGGGCCACCGTGGTTAATCCTACCAGACAAACGAGATGTCCAACGTCCCGTAACAACCACGACGATGGAAAAACGAGGCAGTTCAACGGTTGTTCTGGTGACGCAACCCCACCAGGATAATAGCATATATGGCCGCTTTTCATCATGGACAAGGATGTTACGAGTTATGTCCTACGTCCACAGATGGAAGCATCGAACCAGACGAACCCAATATAACTCGGTGTCCTTAAGCGCAGAAGAACTTCAAAAAACACAAAATTCGATCATCAAAACCGTACAGCGAGAGGTATACAGTACAGAGCGTTTACGATTACAGGCTGGAAACAACGCCTTACACGGGAGCACGTTGAGAAATCTGAAGCCGTTCTTGGATAAGCATGACGTTTTGAGGGTAGGAGGTAGACTTCAGCTATCATGCCTGCCATATGATGAAAAGCACCCTGTCATACTCCCAGGTAAACACTACGTCACCGAACTGCTCATTCGACATGCTCATGCAGTAACACTACATGGAGGTCCGCAGTTAACTCAAAGCTATCTGCGACGTGCGTTTTGGATCACAAGCGCTCGAGTTCACATAAAGACAGTCATTCGAAAATGTGTCCGTTGCATACGTCATCAAGGTCGCACCCTACAGCAGCAAATGGCTCCTCTACCTGCTGCTCGAGTGACGCCCTCACGAGCATTTAGTTTCACTGGTGTGGATTATGCTGGACCATTTCCTGTCCGTGCAACCAAAGGGCGAGGTCATAAGGCTACCAAGGGTTACGTAGCAGTATTTACGTGCATGGTTACACGTGCAGTGCATTTGGAGGTGGTGTCTGACTATTCGACGCAAACGTTTTTAGCCGCCTTCGATCGTTTCGTCTCTCGAAGAGGATTATGCCACACTGTCTACTCCGACAACGGAACAACGTTCCGGGGTGCAGACACCGAATTGAAACGAATGTTTGACGCTGCATCCAGGTACAGTGCCGAGGTTGCAGCTTCAGTAGCAAACAAGGGCATACGCTGGCAGTTCATTCCTCCAAGGGCACCACATTTTGGAGGGCTGTGGGAAGCTGCGGTAAAGAGCTTCAAACATCACCTCAAGCGAGTAATAGGCGACGCAACTCTTACCTTTGAGGAATTCTCAACGCTGACATCACGCATTGAAGCCAGTTTAAATTCAAGACCCCTATCCGCAATCAGCAGCGATCCCACTGATTTCACGGCACTAACGCCTGGTCATTTTCTCATTGGTGCCTCGCTGCAAAGTCCACCTGACGCACCTTCCATCTTGGAGACAAGCGGCCTTTCGCGCTGGCAGACGGTGATGAATATGCGCAACCACTTTTGGCAACGGTGGCGCAAGGAGGTCATCCAGGATTTTCAGCAACGCTCAAAATGGCATGATCCCAACCCTCCGCCACGAGTAGGTGATCTGGTCCTGATTGCAGACGATGGGCAACCGGCTCAACATTGGCCCCTCGCGCGAATATCAGAGGTTCATCCCGGTCCGGACGGGCTCACACGAGTTCTTACTCTACGTACTGCGACATCACCATCTCTGAAACGACCCATACATCGGATAGTACCACTGCCGGTCAATGACGAGGCCACCAGTGCCTTCATTTCCAGCTCAACGGGATCTATGACGGCGGGCGGCAAGAAGGAGGAATGAAAACCAGCTGTTCAATCAAAATTTCAAGGAAAACTCTTCCTCGCAACTAATTATAAGTCAATACACAACGCAAACTTAAGTTAACGTTATGTCATTGCTCTCTCGCAATGAGGCGGGCGGTATGTTCGTGCAACCCCAATCCAACTTTTTTCCAATTTTGTGCAGCGCTGGCAGCCCTAATTGTCGCATCTGGTAGGAAGAGTCCAGCGCATGCAGAGTGATCTCAACGGGATCAACCAGTCTGGCGTTGTCTTTCGATAAGGTTCGATCGGGAACCTGATTCAAGCAAGAATCCAATACGTTCGAACAAGAACACATTGATCAAACCGTAAACTACTTCAGTATACTATGTAATTACGATTGTAAATTAATACGGTTTAATATACGTAAATAAATCAAAGGTAGATTTAAAGTTTTTTCATTTACGAACAGTGATATACACCATTGTTTTGGTATTTGCTCGGATTCTATAACCATGTTAAAGAGTGCTGTCAAGTAAGGGATTAGCACCTGTGCTCCAATTTTTAGTGTTTCATTGGTTATCTTATCTGGACCTGCGCTTTTTTCTGTTTTCAATGCTTTTATGTGTCTCAGTACTTCCGTTTCGTTTATTGGCTCTATTTTTTCCTGAGTTTGTTCTTTGCCTATTGTTTTCTTGTATTTGTTTGTATTTATGATTGTTTCGCCAGAAGATTTTTTATAGAGATCTTTATAGAAATCTGTGGCGCATTTGACAACATCTTCCCTACTCCTTGTTTCCTTTTGACCATATTTTAGGCTCCGAATCCATGTCTTGTGTGTTGAAAGTTCTATGTTGGCTCGTTTGGAACTTCGGAATATGGTGAGATTTTTTTCGATGATTGTCTTTCTATGGGCGTTGAAGTTCTCTCTTATAGCTTTGCTTGTTATTTTAAATAGTTGTTTCAATTCATCTTTCTCTTCCCTAGTCTTATTTTTTTGTATTAATAGTTTCCCGCGTCTGGCTATCAGGTCCAATGTTTCGTTAGTCAATATTTTATGTATGTTTTTGTTTTCCATTTCGAGACTTTTTGTTATCAACTGTTCTAGTTTGTTGCTGATTATTTGTACATCCCGACTGGATTCTAAAATTTCGTCGAGTCTTTTAGAATACTTTTTTAGGTTTTGGATATACTATTCTCTTTCGTTTGTTGTCTTGAGTAGACTTGTTGAGGGTTTGAACGATTTTCGACAGATTTTGGGTGTTTCAATCCTTAAAGAGCATCTGACCATTCTATGGTCTGATGGAAAGTTTACTAAGCTGAGTATTTCCACATTAGATACGGACTTTGGGATGTTGGTCAATACATAGTTGATTTCATTTCTTGTTTTTTGATCAGGTGATTTCCATGTTTCTTTCTAAATAGAGTGTTCATAATTGACAAATTGTACTCGTTAGCGTACTGTAACAGGCGTTCTCCCCTCTTATTTCTTTTGCCTTATGCATATCTCCCCTTTATCTTGTTTTCTTCGGGTTGTGGTTGCCCTATTTTTGCATTGAAATCACCGATCACAAGAAAGTGTTTATCTGACAGTTCATGTGCTGTCCTTAGATCGTTGTAAAACTTAGCAATTTCTTCTTCGCTAGATCTTTCGGTGGGTGCATAAGTTTGGATTATGCTAAATCGCAATTTTCCAAATTTGAGTTTTAAAATCGCAACTCTTTCTGATATTCCTAGGAAGTTTTCTATATTATTTTTAAGCACTTTCTGTATTAGGAACCCCACCCCATGTCGGTCTGCTGTTTCGCCTATATAGCAAAGCATAATTTTTCTGATTTCTGCTAGTCCAATGATATCCCACTTTATATTTTCTATGGAGTTGTTTAACTCCAGCATTCTTTCTTTTGTTGATAGTGACCGTACATTATATGTGCAGATCTTACGTTGATGTCCGCTTTTTGATTGGTTCTTCTTTTCTTTTTTATCTTTTTTATTGTTGATTGATGGAGGGTAGTGGTCGTTCTCCCCACGGGGACCAGCCATGTTGGGGAATTGGGTTTTAGGTTTATTCTTATTTAGTTTTGTTTTTGTTGTTCTGTTTATGGTTTTTTTCGGTAATACGTTGACGTTGCTTGTTGCTTCTTGTTGATTTAAAGTAGGTGTGTCAGTTTCTGTGTGTTTTTGTCCGATAATGGGTATGACCTCTCTCGCATGTATTGAAAGGCATTGATTTGGGGGGAGTCCTTTTGAAAACTGTCCTTTACTTTTGTTCTTTGCACTTTCGTAGTGGTTATGTCTTGGCTTCCAGGACTTGGCGTTTCAGATCTTTTTCTTTTCTCATTTTCCATTTTATCTGTGTTCTTTCTTCTGTTTTCTCTTTTCTTCTGTAGGATTATTTTTGGCAGGTCCTGGGTAATGTAAGTGTTTGGTTTTAGTTTGTTTTTGTTTTTGAGGATCTATATCTCTTTCTGTAGTGTCGTAGTTGCGAATAGGATTGGTCTCATTTTCCCGACATCTTCTTCCTTTTTTCCCAGCCTCTGGACTCTGTCTATTTCTCCTGTTCCAAGTTCCACTTCGACGTCCTTTAGCGTAGATATTACGAGATTAGTTAGGTCTTCAGTGTGTTCTTCTTTTGTTTTGGAGCCCATGAATTATAATGTTATTCCTCTTACTATTAGTTTCGAGATTGAGTATTTTATTGTTCAATATCTCAACTTGTTTTTTGGGTTTCTCGTTTTCTTCTATAATCGGTGTAATTTTCTCATCCACTTTCATTAATACTGCTGTTGTGATATTGTCCGTTATCTTGATTGTTTGTATATTAAGTTGTTCCGTCATTTACATAAGAAGTAATGACTTCTCTGGTGACAGCTCGGCACACATTGTGGTAAAACGAAATGCAAATTTTTTCCCTGGTACGAACCGCAATTTATATTGACGTTTCCGAACGTATTTATAAACGTATTATATTTTTGATTCGCGTAAGATGGCAACACTTTCTCGTCTCTGGTATTGACGGCCGTCTATGTGTATGGAGACTATTTTACCAAGGGTGTATATACTTGATTGCACTATCAGGCTGCGTTTGTATGACTATTTTTCGGTCGAACCGGTAAAGACCGTTTTGAAGAGTTTTTTTTTTAACACTATATATTTCTATTTAAATATTTTCCTAAAGCGACACCAACGCTTGTTAATTAAATATATAAAATATAACAATAATGCCTGGTTTCACGAAGAACAAGTTATCCAATAGATATCTATCTATGGATATTATTTATCCAGCGAATAAATTTTTCGAGCGTTTCACGAAGCATTACGAAAATATTTATCTCGAGAAAATCGCGTGGATAGATTATTCCATAGTTTATCCCACAGTTTATCTATCTCGACTTTCGTGAAACGCGAAAATGAGTTATCTAGAGTTTGTCCACAAATTTTGGGTTAAACGTATCCATCCATCGTTCGTGAAACCGGGAATAAACATATTTTTTAGCACAAAAACACTCACAATTATTATGTTTAACCGGTGCGGCGTCGCAAAAAACTTATCTGTCAATTCTGACAACGGGAATGGAAATGGCGCAATCCATAGGCATGTACTCACACAGAGACAAAATCTGGTTCATGGCTTGTCAATCCAGTGGGTTTGGGTTTGGCTTGGGGAGTGTTCCTGATTGGCCGATTCATATGTGTTTGTAACACGAACGCGTTGAATGAAAATACTGTTCTACTTTTGAATGTTGAGATTTTTACCGGTGCGTGAGATTTATTTAGTATGTTCATCACTATGTCAAAACTGTTTGTTTTGATCCGCAAGAATTTTTTGACGTGATAACGTCTTATAAATCGATGGCCGGCTGCACATATGAAAAATCGTGACTCATTGTCACGTTCCGCCTGAGGTGAGCGGACGAATGAGAGATTCATACATTAGTTTGGACTCATGAGAGATTCTTGAATCCACACTAATGCGCGTATGAACGAATCTCTCATGAATCCCGCGCGTATAGTATAGTTTGGATTCATGAGAGATTCGTTCATACGCGTATTAGTGTGGATTCAAGAATCTCTCATGAATCCAAACTAATCCGCGTATGAGATTGGATTCATGAGAGAGTCGTTCATACGCGCATTAGTGTGGATTCAAGAATCTCTCATGAATCCAAACTAATACGCGTATGAGATTGGATTCATGAGAGAGTCGTTCATACGCGCATTAGTGTGGATTCAAGAATCTCTCATGAATCCAAACTAATACGCGTATGAGATTGGATTCATGAGAGATTCGTTCATACGCATAATAGTGTGGATTCAAGAATCTCTCATGAATCCAAACTAATACGCGTATGAGATTGGATTCATGAGAGAGTCGTTCATACGCGCATTAGTGTGGATTCAAGAATCTCTCATGAATCCAAACTAATACGCGTATGAGATTGGATTCATGAGAGATTCGTTCATACGCAAAATAGTGTGAATACAAGAATCACTCATGAATCCAAACTAACACGCGTTTGTACGAATCTCTCATTTGTCCATACGCGCATTAGTGTGGATTCAAGAATCTCTTATGAATCCAAACTAAACTCGTATGAGATTGGATTCATGAGAGATTCGTTCATACGCATAATAGTGTGAATTCAAGAATCACTCATGAATCCAAACTAACACGCGTTTGTACGAATCTCTCATTCGTCAATCTCTCATTTGTCCATACGCGCATTAGTGTGGATTCAAGAATCTCTTATGAATCCAAACTAAACTCGTATGAGATTGGATTCATGAGAGATTCGTTCATACGCATATTAGTGTGGATTCAAGAATCTCTCTTGAATCCAAACTAATACGCGTATGTACGAATAAATAAATTGTTAATACATAGCATATTGTTACATATAATTAATCTGCATAATTTAAGTAAAAAAATTTATTGAAAAAATTTACATTTTCAATTAGCTCCTTCTTTGTATTATACAAAATAATGATAATTCAGTGAAAATAATTCAATTCAATTCATAAAAGAAGGCAATTTTTCATCAATGCTTTCTTATGACGTTATCACGTAAAATTATCGTCCGTAAACCGACTTTACAGACAACCAATGTTTTTTGCCTATACAAAATTTCATTGAAAAATGTCGGTACATTTCGAGTGTTTTATTCCAAAAATTGTGAAGTAAGGTGAGCATTATTGGTTGGTAAATGCTGTTTTTTGAGAAACCAAGTGTTTTGTTAGAGACATCACTAACATCTTCAAACAGATTTGCATATTTTCCTTCAATTTTGCTATTTATTTTCCCTTCCTTATCTAGTTATTAATTCAATGGATAAGACACTGAATTTTGTGCAGAGACGGTGTAAATAAATGTTTTGTTTTTGCAAGGGGCAATTTTTACGTCTATACATAACATATATATCAAACTTTGATATTATTATAATGTAATGAAGATAAAAAATTCATATTATTCACTCAAACATAATAAATTATATATGTACTTAATATTGTAAGTATTTCACATACATTGCAATTTCAATATATTATTTAATTAATTCTCATATATTCAGAGAAAGAATATAATACTAAACAGAAGTCAACGGGGGAAACTTTTATAGAAAAAAAGGAAAATGTCTGTAATATTCGTTATAAACATTAAAAATATTTGAAGATATTAACTTGGTTTCTTTTTTTCAGGACTGTTATATAAAGAATACCACTGATTTCCCATTCGATGAAAATGTAATACAATCAACCGGAAATGTGTGCCACATAAATTTGAAGATATTGTAATAACTTGGTTTAATTTGTTCAGAACTGTAAAACAACTAATTCTTTTTGTTACATCGCAATTGATTTAACGCGAAATTTTTTTTTTTTTTTGACGAAATAATGAGAACATTTTTTGATCTTAGATTATAATAACTAATAAAGGTGTGAAATGTAATTAACAATTTTAAGACACTAAACTAAAAATTATGAATATCTTTCTATACACGAAAAGATTATGACTAGACCTCAAACGAAGCAGGGTTGAAACTACGAATATTTCTAGCTTACATCTAAAAATAAATGTTTTGTTGGTTCTTTCCAACCTGAGGGTAAGTAGAAGAGAGGAATTTGAATTTCAAGCATTTTTGTGGGTTTAAATCTAGAACGGAACATTAATTGTCTGCTAGAGAATGCAACTACATCATAAATTTTCATATTAATGCCCTAGATTTTCAAATTCACTAAAATCTTAAAACACGTATTTACAACTTAAACTCACGAGAGCCAAACAATTGTGATTGTGTTTGTGAATTGTACCGAATTTTGACTAGCTGGATTCCACGATTCCATTCATAGATGTGAAGCCTAGCAAATTAATTTTTTTGCGCCAAATTTTGAGTTTATTACAATTAATAATAAATATTTGTTCTCTTGAATTACAGACAACCATACTCTTTAAACTCTTTATTCAAAAATAATAAAGTGAATAATGTTTAAATTCGCAAGACCGCGCGCAAGTTTTCGGATTAATGCCCCATGAAGTAACTCCGCAAATACCAACGCCAAATACGTTCTTATCAACTTCGTTCCTTCATAGCGTTTCCTTATAGATTTTCTTATTCATTGATTTAACCCTTGTGAAATGCAATGGGCAACTTCTTGAAATGAACTTGCCTCGGAATACTGACACTGGTGAAAGTCATCAGCTGTTTTGAAAAAGAATGTTTGAATATAATTTAAAAGAATAAAAAAAGGGAATTCATGGTGATGCCGCATAGAAACGTTAATATTTTCTTGATCTGAATATAAATATTTAGACTGTGTGCTAATCGACGGCACTTTCATACAACTGACATATTGATTGGCATTATATCAAAGTCACATTTTCGAAAGGTTCTTGTCTCCGAAAATGCCAACTTTATATTGGCACTTTATTGTTCCGTTCAGGGATAGTTTCAAAACAAAACGGAAACGTCACATGAATGCAGGTAAAGACGTAAGTATTTTTACATATTCTTGAAGTTATATAAGTTAATAGTTTATTTTCAGTATTAGTAACAAGCGAAAGTCCCAAATGTCAAAAAAGTTCGAACTTCAATTCCAAATGTCGTTCGAAAGGTTATTCCGTCGATTAGCACACAGTCTTAATTGTAGATATGAATTCACAGTTCGATAATAGGTCTGTTCCCGTAATTTTCGAGTTTACTAGACTTGAATCGAAGGAAAATATGAGAATTTTCTACTCAAATAGTAGAAAAACGCTTTCGAGTAACATCCAGCAGAATAACCTGGCTTGAAAACTTAACAACTTTGACAGTTGTGACATAATTTTTCAAGCACCTTGACTTTACTCGGCCAAATATGTCGAATAACATTTTCCGATCTCGAACTCGTTTCCCAATCAAAAGTATTGTTTCAGAGAGTACGAAAACGCCAATCTTCAGAACATATTGAAACATATTGCAATACGAGGGCAGTTGCCGTGATTGAAAATCTTACAGATTTTTACTGAATGTTTCTGAACTCAACAGCTTTGCTTTCCCGTACGGAGAAAATAAGGAAAATTGCGAGAAAATTGCTCAAGTTTGATTTAGTAAAACCTGAAAGAGCAAATGCATGTATTTGACATTTGACTATTGGTAACTTGACTTTAAATTTGTTTATTTATAGGTATTTTGATAAATTATTGATTTTTGTATATTTGTGTGAACATTTTTTTTAATCGTTTTTGGTTAGTGTAGTCTTTGTCATTGCCATTTGTTGGCACTAATCCGTGCCTAGGTACAGTATAGTTTAGTCAAAACGCCCTGGATGTAGTGGTCTTGACAAGCCATGAAGCAGATTTTGCCTATGTGTGTGTAAGGGCCCTCGTCTCTCGATATTCCGCGTAGTGAAGTACGAGAAATTCATCGCGTTTGTTATTTTGTCCGCGAATTTCATTTAATTTAAGTGTTTAAAATGGTTATTTTATATAAAATTTATGATGAGTGCTATTATTAAAGTATTTTTTAATTAATATGAATAAATTCTAAATCGAAAAATTCGCCGAACGCGCACAAAATCGGATTTTGTCGGTGATATGAATTTTGACGTTTGTTGTTTTGTCGGTAAACAAACGCAAATATTTATTAAACTTAGGGTTTGTGATTCTAAAATAGTGAAATAATATTTTTATTAATAATGACATAATAAAAAATAATAAAATAACAATTTATTGTGATGTTTTGAAAATAAAGTAAATTATAGCAATATGTAAATTGCTAAAAAAAATTATTTTTATATGCTGAAATTGTGAAAATATGTGACAATTTAAATAAAACGTTTATAAATGTAAAATGTTGAAAATGATTTATATAAATTTCAATTTTTTATAATAAAGGATACTTTATATATAATAAAAAGTGTTTTTTTATTTAATTTTTCAGGTACAAAAATTGTTAACATTTTATATATGTATATATATTATAATTTTAATTTTTATTATTTTTTGTTGATTTCCCTTGTTATTGTTTTATACATCGTATATTTGGTTGTTTTTTTGTTGTTAATTTTTACATAACGCAATTTTCTCATTCAATTTTTATATATGTGGATTCATTTTGCTATATAATTTAATTTTATTCCACTTTTCTGTATATAAATATATAATAATACTTATTTCTATATAATTGTATTCATTTTTATATATAAAAAAAATCATAAAATGAATAATAAAGTGATTTTATTATAAAATATTTGCGTTTTTCAAAACTCCCGCAATGAAAATTTCATTTCTCGTATGAAATTTCATATTCTTCGATGTGGCAACCGGCCCTTTGATGCTAAGGGTGTGGTAGTAGAAAAGTCTGGTTCACTGCTTGTATTACTACCACATCCAGGGCGTTTTGGTTTAGTGTAACTTTCTTAAGTGTAGCGACCCTCTGCCGGATTTAGGTCTAGGTTCTAGATTAGTATTAGTGAATAAGAACTAGTGTTTCTAAGTGTGAGTAGCGTCGGCCATTAAGGAATGGGTGCACTGATAAGAGCAGTGTCTGTTCTTTGTTCTACGTGATCGTTTCGTAGTTAGTCTTGTCTGACTGGATCCCGTCAATGTTGGTTTGTCCTTAAACGAAAGTCCCATTACATAACGCCCTGTAGTATTTCGACAATGTGTACCATATTACAGAAATGTTCTTCACATGTCTTCTCATCGTCTGTAAGTATGTATTTTTTTGGTTGGTGTTAAATTCTCTTTTTCCTAAAAGCGTCGCAGTTGTTGTGATAAGTCAGTCTCAGGGTGACCAGATTTAGCAGAATTCTGCTATTTTGGCAGAATTTAGCCACCAATTTAGGTCTTAGCAGAATCCCTAGCAGAATTGAAAAATTTGGCAGACTTTAGCATAATCAGACCAAACTTCACCAGACAATTGGCAGGATTCACCCTTTAATAGCTTTCTGGATTTTATTTTGAAAATCGCGTTTACCTATTAGTAAATTATTTGAGCAAATGCATAGAATTTGCAATTTCGATCAACATAGATTCAAATTTGGTACATGTGCCTGACATACAAACAATTGACACCGAATACAGAGAGCCAAAATTGGACAGAGCAGCGAGCCATCTGCTTGAATCGCGAGTAGGTTCTGTTGCTTCTGGAGCAACATTTTCCAAATGACCAGGGCAGATGGATGTCAAAAGTGTCCACTTTTGGTAAATTTTACAAAGGCCATGATGATTTTGCCTATGTCTAATACCGCTTGCGAACGAATATGCTCTGAATTGAATAATATAAAAACGGACCTACGGAACAAATTTAAGAACGAGTGCGTTTTGACAATCCTCGTAAAACAGGCAGTAAAAGACCATGACGGGTGCGTAAATTTAACGTCATCCACAAATATGATTAAAATGGCTCAAGACTCAGCACTTGCAAATAAAAATACCGATACAGCAGATGAAGATGGTCCTTAAAATAAGCTAAAAATTTTGAAAACTATTGTCAGCAAGTATCAAAACAGCTTTCAAAAAGTTTAGCAGAATTCAGCAGAATTTACTCAAACATCTAGCAGAATGTTGAATGAAAATCTGGTCACCCTGGTCAGACTCCCTTGACATTGTAGTCGTAAAATAGTGGACTGAAGTAATTTCTGGAGGCTGTATTTGTTGCATGATCTTGACCTCCATGCAAAAGCGCATGATGCGCTGATCCATATATTTCGCTCAGATACTTGGAGATGCATTTGTAATAGTTGATTGTAGCCGTGTTTTATTATGCTCTGGCTCTGATCTATATGGCTCTGGCTCAGTATAATAAAACGCGATGGATCATTGTTTCCGGAGGTTGGCAGCAATGTGACTTTTGACAAGTCACATGAAAACAGCTGTTCGTGAATTTCAAGTGACTAAAAGTGTTTTTAAAAGTTTTATAGTTTGAAATTGAACTTGCATGTAGTTAAAAGTGATTGTGTAATATTTTTAGTATTAAATAACATATTAAAGTGAATAAACTGTGAACTCTAAGTGTATAAATATAAATTAATAGTAAGATATTTTGAATAATGGAATAATCTGAACATGTTTTCATAATAAACTAAGTTAATAATTAACAAACCCATAATAAACTATCTTGTTAATTGATAGGATTTCTTGGAAAGTGAGAGCGAATGCCACAGTAGTTCCTCTTCCTCTTCCAGCAGCTCGATGAGCTCCTTTGAGGAGGAACATCTAAGAGTGGAGAATTTTTTAGAAATCATCGAGAGGTACAATGCCGATGATTTCAAAAAGAATTTGAGACTGGAACGTACAACGGCCAATAATTGAATAGGTAATAAAACGTTGTGTTACATTATCCAAATTATTCATTTATTTTCAATTTCATCTTTAGATCTTTACTCGGAATCGGAGCACTTCGCAGATAACCAAAATAAGGATTTGGCCAAAATCCTTCCACAAAAGGAAATATACGTATTCTTGTGGTACATGGCCAATACAAATACATATAGAGAAATAGCAAATTTATTTGGTATTTGCAAATCAACTGCATGGAGCATAGTAAGAAGTTACCATGTGGTTGATTTCTATTGGCCATAGATATATTTCATGGCCAAATCCAAGCGAAGCGCTTCAGAATGCGGCAGTCTTCGAGGGACGGAGTAGAATTCCAGGGGTTGTCGGATGCATTGATGGAACTCATATTGCGATTAAAGCGCCAAGAGAGAACAAGGAAAGCTACTGTAATAGAAAAAAAAGTATAGTATTTCATTACAGGCAGTAGTGGACCACAAGAAGAAGTTCATCAATGTATCTTGCGGCGAACCGGGAAGTCTGCACGATAGTCGTGTCTTGCGGAGGTCCGAGTTGTACCGCAATTTGCATGAAGATGTCGATTCTTGGGGACAGCGCCTATCCCTCGTATGATTGGCTGGTTACTCCTTTTCGGGATAACGGTAGACTGTCTACTGTAGAAAAAAATTTCAACACTGTTCACTCCAGGGGAAGAGTCGTTGTGGAGCACGCATTTGGCCTTCTGAAGACCCGATTCAGAAGACTGCTGCATTTTACTGAGCTCACAAACATTAAGTTTGTTGTGAACACAGCAATATGTGGGTGCGTCTTACACAACATGTGCCTGGAGAATGGTGATGAATATGAGACAGAATACCTTGAAGACGAACGTCAGCTCTTCCGAAAACATTGAAGGCACTGGAACTCTAACGAGCAGTTCCAGGCGAGAACAACTGGTCCAGTTATTGACGGATAGGAAGATTTTATGAAAAATGAACATAATTGTAATATAACTGTAATATAATTAATAATTTTATAATGATAAATTTTTTAACTTCCAGAAAATGAAAGAGTAACACCTACATGAATGGGTTGCTATGACTACAGAAAATCTTTGGAGGTATATTGTGATAAATGACAAATATTGATAAATGTTGTAACGAAAAATTTATTTTTTTGTATAATTACAGTTGGAATACTTGGACCATATGGCGGTATAGAAAGAACAAATATTTAAGTTAAATATTTTAACAAGTAATTGAAATTACATATCTTATATCTATGATCTTATGTATACTAAAAATTATAATAAATGACATAAAAACTTAAAATTAAATATAAATAATACCTACACCTTGAGGCAATCTTTGAGGATCAAGATTTTTCGCTCTATTCTTGCTTCACGAGCCGTCGTTTTTCTGCACGATCTGCGACTTTGTCCAGCCGACACTTTTCGTTCTGCTGGATTCTGTCCCGGCGCTACTGCTCCTTGGTGTAATAGCCCCTCGAGGTGCCGGGCATAGACGGTTCACCTAAAACATATTTGCCAGTAAAATGTATGCAAAGAACATGTAGGTAAATGATTAATTACATGCGGAGGTAGCCGAAGCAGTTTGGCGACTGAAGGAGCTTCGTGATTGAGGTGTTTGATGAAAGAGGTAAAGGTGCTGTGGCTGAAGAAGCTGTGGCTGAAGGAGCTGTGGCTGCAAGGGTTTCCAACGAATATTGTCCAACTAAATTAATTATTACATTTATTTCTGAAGAACACACACATATCTAAAAATTGTAAATGATTACCTGCGCAAGATGACATGTCAAGGCCAACACTAGGTGTGGGACCCATCATCGACAGCGTGTGGTAATTCGAGATTTCTGGTCGGGTGCAAAAATCTGCTCCATAATTTCTTCATATGGACCAGAACTTGGACCCGCACCAGTTCTCGAATTATTATCGTTGCTGCCCTTGTATGCTCGCAGCAAGTTTTTCAACTTTGCGTTGAGCATCGCAGTCGTTGTCGGAGCACTCTAAAATGGAAAAAGATATAAAATTGGAATCACAAAATAAATATTACTTACGAGTATATCCTGAGCAAGAAGATCTTCCAGCACGATGGCCATGGCGAACTGCCTCCTTCTCACATGGCCAAACTCCTCCGTTCTATTGGCATAGGCATGGAGAAACGCAATCGTTTCATCATTGGTCCAATGCCTTCTCAAACTAATAAAAATGAAACCGCAACAGACTTAAAAAATGAAAATGAAAACAAAACAACGGACAATCACGATTTTGACAAAATACACAAATAATTTCCACTAAATTAACATCAACGAGACGAAAACAGAAAATATAAACAAGTAAACAACATACTTTACACAAATAACACACATAACCCACTAAATAAACACAAATAAATGATACTCCGCACGAAACGAAACGCTCCCCATAAAATATAAAACATTACTTTGTCGATTTATCCATTTTATATTAAATTAAAGATATTCCAGTTTATTTCACAGATTTACCCGAAGTATGTCAAAACAATGATTTTGACGTTGAAAATAACATGTCGCCAACCTTTAAAATAAAAATGCGACACTAAAAAGTGAGTAACTCGGGAACTAAAAAATGGTTCAATCAAATTATGCCCGATAGCTACCAAGATCACGTGTTGTTGTTGGAATACACTAAAAAAATGTAGTACGTTCGTGAGCCGTATGGATCTCGTGCATACTAAAACACTGCTTGTATTTACACTAATTAAAAGACTTTATTTAGTTAACTAAAATAAGCTTATTGTCTAGTACTTTTTATTCTACTCATGGTGACAAATCATTGACTCACTATGTGAACCTAGCAGTGACATCTAGTGGTACAACTATTATAGCACCGTCTTCTGTTCTGAAATAAACTTGAATTTACTATGATCCAATCACAGACAAATCCAGATGTCTCATTCCCATACAACGGGTCGGCACCAAAAATTCCACACTACCAGACACCAACTAGCAGCCAAAGAGCTTTAGGTGAGTGCATATTTTATGCGCTTTGAGAGCGAAATTTGTCTGATAGTTGATGTTAACCAGTTTCATATTAATATGGTGAAGGGGTCGCTGAAATAAGGGGAAGGGGGGAGGTAAACTAAAATTTCGGCGATATGACACAATTTTAATTTTCTGGAAATTCCGTTTCCCTCACGCAAAGAGAAATTGTTTGAGTGTGTATATTCACGTACACGTAAATACATTTAAAAATTTCTATTTTTTGTGCTGAAAATGGAAATTTTTGTATGTGTTGGTAAATTCGATAAATTGTGGGAATAAAATATGCAAATTAAATTGAAAAAAAAAAAAAATCGCTATTTTGCGAATATTTCCGGCAGACGGGAGATTTTTGAAATCTGTGAAATAACTTTTTATAATTATGAATGGTATAATGGTACTTTTTGCTTAATTATCTGAATGAACTTACATTAATAATGCTTTCATATTATTATTTTTATTCGTAATTTTATATTTTTCTTCTGAAAATGGTTACAATGATTGAAGGAAATGGAAAATTGTTCACATTTTCAAATTTCTTATTATTGGGATAGATAGCATTTTATGGGCATTAAATATTGTTTGAGTTTTTAATGCTTTTCAAAAATATTTAGTCATTTAATCATTATTTTGCATAATATGTTGCTCGCTTTTCTGGATATTGTCCGCTTTTCTTATACGTTAACAAGTAGTATCTCGATTATTTATATTGATAATCAAAAATTCAAATAAAAACACAGTCGAAAAATAGAAAACGGTGCATCTATTTAAACATCTATATAATAAGCAGTTAATGAGGAAATGATAACTATTCGCTGTTATTTATATATTTTCGCAAAACATTTAGTTATTGAAGAAACTTAGCTAGGTCAAACTGGAAATAATACATTATATATTATTATTAAATTCATATATTATTACATTAATAGATATATGATTTTATAATGTTATTATTGTTCGCTTTTCCATAAAACTTGATTAAAAATGATTAGTTTAAAATGTAAAAATTTGGGAAAATGTGTATATGCGAAACAATTAATAGATTTTTATGAAAAACAGCTAAACTTTGAAATGACTTGATCCCTATTTCTTTAATTAACATTTACTAATTTATTATAACTTTTTGTTATCATGGGATTTTATGTTTTTTATACTATTTACAACTTTAAATTTTTATTTATGATGATAACGAGTACATATCTTAAAGTATAAGAGTATATAGGACAACTTTGAATAACTCATTCAACTAATTCTTCATTAGTACGAAATTTTATTATTTTATAAGAAAATTATCGAAAATCTTAATTTTGTTATATTTCCTAACTTTTGTATAAATACTTTTCACAATAGAGAAAGGTGGCGTATGGAAAAAAGTTAGGAAATAATTAAATAATGGGGGTTGGTCATATTTATGAACCCTCCGGGATGCTTAGTTTATCGTCTAATAGCAAAAAACTGCTAAAAATTCAAAATTTTAATTTTATCATGTATCCATATTTTTGTCATATATCCAATAAATCTGAATTTTATTATATTTCCCAACTTTGGTCTCCACACCTTTAAAAACTCAATTTACAGAAAAATTTTGTGGTAAGAAAACTTAACAAATAGAGAAATAAGGGGGTCTGTCATACATATGAGTCCTCTAGGAAGCTTAGTTTAGACGCTACGGGAAAAAACCGCTGAAAATTCAATTTTTTTTACGTACATATATAACCGGTTTTGAATTTATTTCATGGAACATTGCGATCTATGATAGATATTGAAAACCGGTTTTTACCCTAAGGAACCCTAAGAGCAAGCTGTTCAAAGTTTCACATTCCCAACAACGAGTTGGCAAAAGTGGCAAAAGCTTCTGAAAAGCGCTTTCAAATTCGGGTGCCAACTCGTTGTATGTGTTGTATATATATTTGAATCCGTGTTCTTAAATATATACTTATATTTTATTCTTGTTAAATAATTTAATTTTTATGCTAGCAGTCAGTGGGTAGATTTACCTTTAGCTTCATTGTTAACTTTATGTTGAAGGCAGGCTTTAAATACATGTTTTGGTTGAATGAATCATCTATTTATTGCTCAACAATTTAGTAAGTTCAAATTCCTTAGCTTTTACAATTCAAAATGCTCTAAATATTTTCCAATATGATTTCCTTATTGCTACTCTATATAATCCGAAGTGTTATGTGTATCTTCCAATATAATTTCCATTTTGATATCTTACTCTATATAATCCAAAGTGTTACGTGTATTTTCCAGTATAATTTCCATTTGGATATCTTTACTCTATATAATCCAAAGTTACATTTATTTTCCACTACAATTTCCTTATTGCTACCTTTACTCTATATAATCCGAAGTGTTATGTGTATCTTCCAATATAATTTCCATTTTGATATCTTACTCTATATAATCCAAAGTGTTACGTGTATTTTCCAGTATAATTTCCATTTTGATATCTTTACTCTATATAATCCAAAGTTACATTTATTTTCCACTATGATTTCCTTATTGCTACCTTTACTCTATATAATCCAAAGTGTTATGTGTATCTTCCAATATAATTTCCATTTTGATATCTTACTCTATATAATCCAAAGTGTTATGTGTATCTTCCAATATAATTTCCATTTTGATATCTTTACTCTATATAATCCAAAGTTACATTTATTTTCCTCTACAATTTCCTTATTGCTACCTTTACTCTATATAATCCAAAGTGTTATGTGTATCTTCCAATATAATTTCCATTTTGATATCTTTACTCTATATAATCCAAAGTTACAATTATTTTCCACTACAATTTCCTTATTGCTACCTTTACTCTATATAATCCAAAGTGTTACCACTGTTTTCTAATGTAAATTCTTTCTAGGTGAGGCTACCAAATTTTGCCTAACCTCAGGCTATTCGTAAATTCCAACATTTGCCTTTAAATCCTTACAACCGAAAAGTACGTTCATTTAAACTAAATTCTATTTATTTGTGTGTTTCACTTATGACTATACATTTTTATTTCTGACTCTTCCCTCTCGTATTGGTCTTCTGACGCTTCCGTGCCTGCCTCTTCTCTTGGCGGTATCGCAGCCGTTCGCTATGGAGCCTCTGGAGCTCACGGCTGATCCGCATGCGCTCTTCCTGCCCAACCGCAATCAGCAGGCGACGGCGAACCTCCTCGATTGCTCGCCGGAACTTAGCTTGCGCGCCAGTGCGATACTTCGGGGGACGAGGGGGCTCCGGTGCTGGTGTGTTGTCTTCTGTCCTACCTCGTCTCCTGGCCCGGTACTCTTCCAAGGAGATTGGTCTTGGGCCGGCCGCTGAGTCCCGTAGTGCCTCCGCTAGCGTAGCTCGTGCTGTCCCCAAAACTACGAAATAGCCCTGATTAATGCCTGGTCAGGAACTCAGTTGTAGGGCTCTGATAGCCGCTTTCAACTGGGAATTCCCCTCCAATACCGATAGGTTACGAGAACCGTGTTCGGTAGTGTGGCTGGAGCCCGAGTTGGTGGGTTACAAGAACCACTTTCAACCCTTTGGGTTTCCTAAAAACCGATAGGTTGCTAGAACCGTTTTCGGTAGGGATCTACTGTCTATTTCCTTTTAGTGCCCACTGTTCCAGGTGAGGTCCAAGGAGAGATCCAATCAGCGACTGATGATTTCCTGAAATTTTCCTCGCATTATATTTCTTTGTGTGCCGTGGCGCCATCTCTCATCGACCAGCCTAGTTTTTTAGAACTGATCGCGTGAGTTGTTAACATTTTCGTTTTGACATTTCAGAGTAGGTTATGACAGAGAGATGTTGCATATTTTATGTTTCTACGGAATATCATAAGTTTTCAGTGTTATGGTTATGCTTGTTGACGAGGATAGTGATCTTCTTTCGATTGCTTATGTCTTTTGATGTTGTTATGGGTATCGTGAGTTATGTGAATTAGTTATTCCTAATCATGTTTATTTTAATCTTGACATCATTCACAACATTCCTCCCCCTTTTAGAAGTCCTCCCCAGGGTTAGTGGCAGTCTCCGGGATAAATGTGGGTCCATATGATCTTTAGAGTTTGTGGTTGTGAGTATTTCAAACGGTGAGAGATTCGTGAGGTTCGAGTGCAAGTGTTAGTGTAATTTTACCTTATATTCCTAGTGTTTCCATGGCTTCATTTCAGTGTTTTAACTCTAGTATTTATTGGTTCCCTTTTAACTTCATTTCTTTTGTAACTTATATTAACTGAGTATCTTATTTGAATTTAGCCAGCATTCTTTTGTGACCGTCCTTCGTCCATTTTTCGGCCTCTTTTTGGATGGAAGAGTTTGACCCACTGCTTCCTGATTTGGACGTATCCCCAAGTTATGTCTTCCGGAGTGAATTGGTCTTCTGATCGTGTGGTTGATTCTTGCATTGAATTTGCCCAGCTCCTCCATGGGTGACTCTTGTTCCATTTCTGGCTTGTCCAATTGGAGTTTTTGGAATAGTTGATCTGCTTCCTGCAGGATATTGTCCCATTCGATCTTCGTTAACCCTAAATCATCGACTTCAGCTGTTTCAATGTTTTGGTTCATTTTTGGCCTGGTGATTAGGGATAGAGTTATTATTAGTAAGTGGACTTTAGAATGCTGTTGGGGCTATTGTGTGTGGGGACGAGAATCTGGTATCAGTTGAATAACTTCGGGGACGGGGTTCTCTTATTAACTGAATATTTTCAACCGGTTATTATGCACGCGCCGCTTCTTGTTTCCTTTAAGATCGTGGTATTGACGGGATTATTTACTGCTATGACTCTGTAAGGTCCTGTCCAATGTTGGATCAGTTTATTCTTTCTGGCTGCATTCCTGAGAAGCACCTGATCTCCAACATGGATTCTGATTGGGTTGGATTTCCGGTCGTAGTACTCTTTTGACTGATGTTTGCTTTCTTCTATGTTCAGTCTAGCTATCTCATGCGCACGCTGGAGCTTAGTTCGGAGGTATAGGTAGTAATTTTCGTCGTCATAGACTGGTTGTGGGGGTTTCTTCAAATTGTTGGGCAGGGAGGCGGAGAAACCATACAGACAATCCATTGGGGTCAATTTTGTGGTCGTGTGGATAGTGTTGTTCCTGACAAACATTGCAGCTCGTAGATGTTCATCCCAATCGGACTGATTGTTGTCTATGAAGATTCTCAAGTAGTCGACTAGTGGGCGGTGTGACCTCTCTAAGGCTCCATTGGATTGGGGATGATACGGTGTAGTCTCAATTTTCTGTATCTTGAGCAGTTTACAAATGTCTCTGAACATTTTGGAAGTAAAGTTTGTCCCTTGGTCGGTTATCAATTTCTTTGGTATTCTGTATCGACTGATAATCTCATCCACGAACGCTTGAGCTACTGTTTTAGTTTCCATGTTTGGAAGGGGTACTACGTCCATGAATCGGGTGAGGTCGTCTTCGAAGCTTAGAATATATTTATACCCGTTGGTAGTTTCTGGAAGTGGACCCACAATGTCCATATAAACTTTATCTAAGGGTTGCTTGGCCGTGTCCGTTATAACCATCGGCTCTCTATGCTCTCTGCTTAACTTATTTAGGTGACATTTTCTGCATTTCTTTATATATTTTTTGATATCCCTCAACATTCCTTTCCAGTAGAATTCTCTTTTCAGGCGATGATATGTTTTAAGAACTACTTGATGGCCTGCTAGAGGGGCATCATGACAGTCACGTAGTATGGTCTCAATGTCCTGGGGGTCTGTTAGTATTCTTATTTGCGGCTTTTCCTGTTCGTATATTTTCTCCTGTGGGTTGCGCTCCGTGGACCCGCTTCTTGTGGGAATTTCTTCTCCTATTTCTGAGGTTTGTTCTTGCTGCTCCCGTGCCTGTTTCCGCGTAGTCACCATTACCTCGTACGGGATTCTGCTTAGTGCGTCAGCATTGCCATTCATTCTGCCTTCCTTGTATTCTATTTCGAAGGAGTAATCTGAAAGTTTGTGCCACAATCGAAGTATTCGGCTTGTCGGATCTTTAATCCTTATCGCTCCTTTCAAGGGTTTGTGATCGGTGAATACTTTAAATTGGCTGCCGTATAAATAACACCTGAAGTTTTTAACTACCCATACTATGGCCAAGAGTTCCCGTTCTATTGTAGAATAATTTCTTTCTGCTGCGTTGAATGTCCTACTCGCATAAGCTATTGGTTTCTCTTCGTTAGGTTGGCCTTGTGCTAGTACGGCTCCAAGTGCTTCTCGACTCGCATCGGTGTAGAGTTTATACGGCTCTTTGAAATTTGGATATCTTAGTACTGGTGGACTGATTAGCTTGTCTTTGAGTGCATTGAATGCTCTAGTACAATTTTCATCCCAATTGAATTTTACGTCCTTCTTCAGGAGATTATTTATTGGTGCCGCTATCTTCGAGAAATCTGATAAAAATTTTCGGTAGTAGTTTGCTAGTCCTAAAAAGGACTGCACCTGGCGAACGGTTCTGGGGGTAGGGAAGCTTTTTACGATGTCCACTAAGCCCGGATCTGGTTCCACTCCCTCCGTCGTGCATTTATGTCCAAGGTATATAATTTCTTTTTTGAGGAAATTGCATTTCTCTACGTTTAACTTTAGGTTATGTGCTCTCAATCGTTGTAATATGGTTCGTAGTTTTGTTTGATGATCCATTAGGTTTCTGCCGTATATTACTATATCATCCAGGTATACGAAGCACTGTAGGCCCTGTAGTCCTGTCAGCACATGATTCATGAAACGCTGGAACGTTGCAGGTGCTCCTTTTAGGCCGAAAGGCATACGCTTGAATGCGTAGTGTCCGTACGGAGTAATGAACGCCGTTTTATCGCGATCCTCTGGTTTCATAGCTATTTGGTGATAGCCGCTGGCGAGGTCGAGTACCGAGAAATACCGAGAATTTCCCAATTGGTCCAGGATATCTTCAATCCTGGGGAGTGGATATGCATCTCCCTCGGTTTATTCACTCAATTTTCTATAATCGACCACTATTCGCCATCGTTTCTGTCCATCAGGCCCCGGCTTCTTGGCGACTACTAGTAATGGTGCGTTCCATTCGCTCCAGCTCGGTTCTACTATGTCCTCATCGAGTAATCTTTGTATTTCCTCTGTTATTATTTCCCTTTGCGTCTCCGGCAGGCGGTACATTTTACACTTGATCGGTTGTTTCCCTGATTGTATCCGTATTTCATGCTGCACTGTAGCTGTGTGCCCAAATTACTCTCCCGGTAAATGAAAGACATCTTGGAATTCTTCAATTATTTTATTCATCTCCCTCCTCTCTTCGATGTTCATATTGGTGCCCAAGCTTATTAGTTTTTTGATTTGGGTTTCTCTTTTTCTTGGTTTCCCTGCATCGGTGCTGGTGCAATACACGAGTCTTTTCTCAGAGTTATTAGTGTCGTTTTGGTTTGGTGCTGTCGTTTCTTCGTACTTCCTCAATTTTACTGTCACGTTGTTGACCTCCACTTTATAATGGTTTACATTTAGCACGCTCAGTTTTATTTTCCTATTTGTTGACTGCACGAGCGCGTTACTAATATATACACCCGGTTTTATCTCCTCTCCTTCGGTTACATACTGTCCTTCTTTGTCCGTGATCATTTCCACACATTTCACTGTCCTTCCCGGTATTATGATGTTCCTGGGCTCTGTGGTTATAAATTCTTCCTTTGAGCAACTTTTTTCGCAGCTTCCTTCATTTTCCCCATACGTGCGAGTATGGAATGGAAAACATTGCAAATTACTTTCTTCGCAGGTTTCTTCGTTCTCCCCATATGTGCGAGTATTGAATGGAAAACATTTTAAATATGCCCCCCGGTACGCATCCCACTCTCGTAGTTTTCATGCGTTGTACCTGTCTCGAAGAGTTCTCCCAGATCTTTCAACACTTCCGCTGTAGGCATTACTTCCCCTGTGTTATCACATGTATTCGGACAGTTTTGCCTGCCGTTGGTAATGTTCCCTGGTTTCTCCGTTTGTCGGGATTCCTCTGGCTGCTTGGCGTAATCTTTTTCCAGTATTGCAGGTTTCTTATCACTTCCCATTTTACTTTGGAATTCTCGGGTGTCTCCCTCCATGGTGTGGCTACGCTCAAGGTTTGTTTTACACGCTGCTATGACGTCCACAAAATGAACGTCATTCGTACTTCTGTTTTGGTTTTTCTCGAATTTAATAACCGTTCTTTGCCCTTTACTTGTGGACAAGAACACGAGCTTTTTCGCGGGGCCCTCGATGTTGCAATGTCTGGACAAGAAGTCGTTGCCCAGCAGACCCGTTACACTACTTTCGTTGACAGTTTCGATGATGTGGAATTTGCATGGATATATCTTTTCCAAATTTATGTGCCCTGTGATGGTCCCCTTCGTGGAAATTTCCCCTGAAATGGTGTTGAGCCTGATTATCTCTTCCCTATTTATGTCCTTTTTCATTGATTCATTAATTTCTTCCTCCTTTATAAGACTTATTTCGGCTCCTGTGTCCACTATGAACTTATTCCTGCTACTTCTTGCAATATTTAGGGGTAAATTTACTATAGGGACGTCTGGACAGGTTTCACACCGCTTTCCTTTTTCTGTTAGCGACGACTCGCGGTGTGCTCGGTCGTCTCTTCGCTGTTTCCCTTTGGTATGTTTGCTGCTTGTTTTTCTAGCTGCAACCGTTCCCATCTTTCCCTTAAATAGCACCTGAATTCCGTATGTCCACTTTCCAGACAGAAATTGCATATCTCGTTTGTTGCGTTCGCGGTGGCGTGATTCACTTGACGCCCTCTATATCCATTTGAAGCTTGGTTTTGTTGATTTCTGCCGTGCGCGTTACAGTTTTGAATCGTATGGCCATATGTCTTGCAACTCGTACAGAATGGGGTCATTTACTTCGTACGACATTCAGCTATCACGTGTCCTGGTCTTCCACAGAAATGACATCTTATCTGCCGTTTATCCTGTTTCTCACGAGGTGTATTGGTCTTGTAGTTTCTTGGCGTCTCTTGGTACCCATTGTATCTGTTGTAGTTACTCGCCGACTGGTATTGTGGTTGTTGCTGGTTCTGTCCAAACGTTCGGGGTTCTTTTTTCACTTGATTGTGAAACTGGTTTCCAGATTGGTTCATGGTGTGCAGCCCTGGGATTACTGGTTGCAGGCTCGCCAGGTATTGATTCGTAGTGCCCTGTTGCATACATTGCTCAGTTTGTTCAAGCCTTGCTATTTTTCTTCCTAAGGATTCCAAGTTGTTGTCGCAATCCTGGAGCAGGTAGAACTTGTAGTTAGAGTTTGTTATCCCTAACTTAAAGCAATGCAGGCCTACTTCTTCGATTTCTATCCTTAAACCTTCACCCCCGTTGGCGTATTGTTGTTCTGCTGCGTTCTTGCAAGCATTTATGAGTGTTTTAACCCTATTGAAGTAGCCCATCAGTGTTTCCATGGGTAGTTGTTGCACGCTCCTTAATTGAGTGTTTAGAGATATGTAGGAGGTATTCTGGATTAAGTTCGATCTAAGGGTGTTGAATACATCATCGAGTGTGTCATTTACTCCAGCTTGTACGGCTTCTAGAGCTCACCCTCTTAACCGTGTCGGTAATAGTTTTACGAAGAGCGCTTTATCTTGTGCTTCCAAGAGTGTCTCGTATCCCAGGCGAGCACAGTTAATGAATTCATTAACCTCATTTTGCTTTCGCGGGCTGTCTTCTCCCATTAATATCGGTACGTTGTTATATAAAACGTTGTTTACTAATTGTATGTTGGCCATTCTCTTGCTCTCAGTTACTTTAGTTTCTTGAACTACTATTCCTTTTGTTTCCTCAATTTCTTTTTTCTCGATCTCTGTTCGTGTGTTTATTGTTGTTGGCTGTGGTTTGTTGTTGGCGTGGTCGTCTTTTCCTTGGTCCGAGTTCGTCTTACAATATTTTCTCCCGTGTCTCAGCTGCACTATGTCTGTTTCTGGCTTTTCTGGTGTTTGTTGTATATTTCCTGTTTCTATATTTCCTTCTATCTGATTTTCTATTCCCGGTTCTGTTATCTGATAAGTTTCCTGGTTGCTTGACATCAATGCGTTAGTTTTGTTATTTGTTCCTTCCTCGTTGTCCTTCTTTTCGTTAGATTCTTCACCTGTGTGGGTTTCCTCAGTGCTTGTAGAGAATTCTGGATCCAGATTATCGATTGAAAAATATTCTAATTTCTCACAAAAACTCGAAAACCATTTAGTTACGGTTGATTTTGGGGTTGAATGGGCCATATGTTGTTGTCTCCGACTGTTCCATATTAATTTTTTTTTTTGTGATAATTTCGATAGTAAATTTTTTTAATTCATTTATCTTATGTGTTATATATATTTTTTTTATTTATATGTTTTTTTTTCCTTATATTCTTCTCTTATATATTTTTTCTTCTTTTCTTCTTTATGTTATGTTCTTTTCTTATATGTTTTTTATTTATTTTTTTTTTTTTAAATTCCTTTTTTTTCAAATTAGTACAATATTCCTTAATATTAATTTACAAACATTCCTTTTTTATTCTTATAGCCTACAGCGTACCTTCAACATCTGTCTTGTTTAAATTTAATTTGCTTAATTATGCTCAAAATTATTTTCTTTGCGCTTAGGTTCTTTATTGCGGCTGCGCCAGTTGTTGTATATATATTTGAATCCGTGTTCTTAAATATATACTTATATTTTATTCTTGTTAAATAATTTAATTCTTATGCTAGCAGTCAGTGTGTAGATTTACCTTTAGCTTCATTGTTAACTTTATGTTGAAGGCAGGCTTTAAATACATGTTTTGGTTGAATGAATCATTTATTTATTGCTCAACAATTTAGTTAGTTCAAATTCCTTAGCTATTACAATTCAAAATGCTCTAAATATTTTCCAATATGATTTCCTTATTGCTACCTTTACTCTATATAATCCGAAGTGTTATGTGTATCTTCCAATATAATTTCCATTTTGATATCTTACTCTATATAATCCAAAGTGTTACGTGTATTTTCCAGTATAATTTCCATTTTGATATCTTTACTCTATATAATCCAAAGTTACATTTATTTTCCACTACAATTTCCTTATTGCTACCTTTACTCTATATAATCCGAAGTGTTATGTGTATCTTCCAATATAATTTCCATTTTGATATCTTACTCTATATAATCCAAAGTGTTACGTGTATTTTCCAGTATAATTTCCATTTTGATATCTTTACTCTATATAATCCAAAGTTACATTTATTTTCCACTACAATTTCCTTATTGCTACCTTTACTCTATATAATCCGAAGGGTTATGTGTATCTTCCAATATAATTTCCATTTTGATATCTTACTCTATATAATCCAAAGTGTTATGTGTATCTTCCAATATAATTTCCATTTTGATATCTTACTCTATATAATCCAAAGTGTTACGTGTATTTTCCAGTATAATTTCCATTTTGATATCTTTACTCTATATAATCCAAAGTTACATTTATTTTCCACTACAATTTCCTTATTGCTACCTTTACTCTATATAATCCAAAGTGTTGTGGCGACGTGAATGGACCAGTAGGCTATGAAATCCCGGATTGCTTAGCCTACTGTGGCGATCGAAATACTACGAATTAGTGGGCTATGAAATTCAGGAAACCCAGAATTTCATAGTCTACTAAATTGTGGAAATGACAGCGAGCCGGTGTAGTAGGCTACGATTATCGTATAAAAGGAAGATCGTCAGACTGAAGAGGGGCAGTAAGGATTCGACTACCGAAGAGGATTGACAATATCTTTAGTGGTGACTACGACGTGATCTCAGCAAAAATTACCAGCGCGAAGCACAATAATGACCGGGTCAGAAGACAAATCTTCAGTTTCGGCTTCGACAAGCAACACTATGCTCAAAATCCCACCATTTATGGAGCACGATCCAGAACTGTGGTTCAAGATTGTAGACAAAGCATGTGCAGCTGCAAAGATTGATACGGAGAATACGAAATTCGGGACAGTTATTGGTTTTTTAGGTGAACGATGTTCACTGGAAGTGCGTGACCTGATTATGAGTGACGATAGAGTTGCACCATACACAGACCTAAAAAATGCACTCATCAGCCGACTTGGTGCATCTAAAGAACAGAAGATCCGACAACTTTTGGAGAGCGAAGAATTAGGCGACAGGAAACCATCCCAGTATTTGAGGCATATACGCGGTTTAGGAGGATCATCATTTCCAGACGACGCTTATAAGACAATTTTCCTGAGCCGAATACCACAGACCGCTCGGGCCATCCTAGTAGCCCACAGTGATTTAAAACTTGATCAGCTAGCCAGCATTGCCGACAACATCATCGATAACCTGCGACCAGCAACAAACCCTCTTCAGATAGCGGATGCTACTTGTGCCAATTCAGAGATGCCACAATTAGAAGCTCTACTGAACTTAAAATTCGCCCAGCTCGGGGTGAGTTTCAAAAATGAAATAAGCGCATTCCGACGTGAAGTTGATGAAAGATTTGAAAACTATCAACGTCGACCACGATCACCGCACAGAGGAAGATCCATTTCTCGCTCACGGGGCAGATCTAGACAACGCGAACTTCCAGCATCTGGCATATGCTACTATCATTGGAGGTTTGGTGCGGCTGCTAACAAATGTGAACCTCCTTGCTCTCAGGAAAACTCCAACGGGGGTCGTTAATGGCGGCAAACGACCCGAACTGCATTACTACTCGTCGCCTCTTTATTACCGACCACACCCGAAAAGAAGACTTCCTCATCGACACTGGCGCTGACTTGTGTGTTTACCCTCGATCAAGGATATGCAAACAACTAAAGAAATATGGTTACCGTCTGGCGGCAGCAAATGGTTCGTTTATCGACACATACGGCATAGTGGCACTTAAACTTAACTTAGGGCTCAGGCGAGATTTCACGTGGCAGTTTTTGATCGCTGATGTCACAAAACCTATCGTGGGAGCTGACTTCCTGTACTACTACGCTTTAATGGTCGATTTGAGAAACAGGCGACTCGTAGATCAATCTACTGGTCTTAACTCATGTGGTCGTGTGCTGAAGTGTCGCATACCGAGCGTGAAGGTAATAAGTCAAGATAATCGATATGGAGATCTACTAGCCCAATTCCCAGACATTACTCGACCTAGTGGTCGTGCACCAATAGCGAAACACGATACTAAGCACTATATTTACGTTATACCAGGACCTCCTGCAGCAAGCAGACCTCGACGACTCGCTCCGGACCGCCTGAAAGCTGCAAAGCGAGAGTTCGAAGCCATGGTTCAGCTGGGGGTTGCGAGACCTTCGTCGAGCAGTTGGGCATCACCTTTACACATGGTACCAAAACAAAGCGGCGAGTGGCGGCCTTGTGGCGATTATAGAGCTTTGAACGCACGCACAGTACCGGACAGGTATCCCGTGCGTCATATCCACGATTTCGCCCAATCACTCAGAGGTGCTACGATTTTTACGAAGCTGGACCTGGTGCGCGCTTACCATCAGATTCCAGTAGCCGAAGAGCATATACCATTAACAGCAATAACCACACCTTTTGGATTATTTGAGTTTCCGTACATGAGTTTCGGGCTACGCAACGCAGCTCAGACGTTCCAAAGATTCATCGATGAGTTAACAAGAGATTTGGACTTTTGCTTCTTCTATATTGATGATGGTCTAATCGCATCAGTAGATGAAGACCAGCATCGGGAACACCTACGCATTATTTTTCAACGTCTTAACAATTATGGGATCATAATTAATCCAGAGAAATGCGTCTTAGGCGCAGCAGAGGTATCCTTTCTTGGTTATCTTGTGAACAAAGACGGGATTCAGCCATTGCCAGAAAGAGTCAGAACTATAGAACAATACCAAGAACCGAAAAATGCAAAAGAACAAAGAAGATTTTTGGGGATGATCAACTTTTATAGGTTGTGCTTGCCAAAAACATCACAATATCAGGCAAAACTGAATGATTTGCTGCAGGGTAATGTAAAGGGAAAAGATAGCATTTCATGGACCGACGAAGCTAGAGAAAGTTTTCAACAGCTGAAATTATGCCTAGCTCAAGCAACATTGCTCGCTTTTCCTGACGTAAATGCTCCTCTGGCACTAGTGTGTGATGCATCGGAATCGGCAATAGGCGCAGCCTTACAGCAGCGTGTCAATAGCAGATGGGAACCGTTAGGTTTCTACTCCAAAAAGTTAAGCCAAGCTGAGTCACGATATCGCACTTTTGATCGAGAGCTGTTGGCCATATACGATGCCATCAAGTTTTTTAGGCATATGGTCGAGGCAAGAGAGTTCACGATTTTTACAGATCACAAGCCGTTAACTTTCGCCCTTAAACAGAAACTGGAGAAAGCTTCACCCAGGCAAGCCAGACATTTGAGCTACATTAGTGAATTTACGACCGACATTCAACATATATCGGGAAAAGATAATATAATTGCGGATACATTGTCTCGGGAAACTTGCGAAGCAGCAATGGACTACAAAGCTTTATCAGTGTCGCAAGAAAATGATGACCAATTGCGTGAATATTTACAACTTGGATCGAGTTTGCTGCTCAAAAAGGTCAAACTTCCAGGAACAGACACCGAACTATTCTGTGATGTGTCAACAGCTACTGCCCGTCCTTATATTACGGCGCCTTTCAGAAAAACAGCTTTCAGACTAATTCACGATCCAGCACATCCAGGAATCAAGGCTACGATAAATCACGTTAATCGTAGTTTCGTTTGGCCTTCATTGAAAAAAGACTGCCGCATATGGTCAAAAGCGTGTGTGGCTTGTCAGCGCTCCAAAATAACACGACATATTTCAACACCAATCGTCAACATTCCTCAACCATCAACCGGACGTTTCAAGCACATTCATATAGACATTATTGTGATGCCATATTCTTCTGGATACAGATACTGTCTTACTTGCGTGGACCGATATACAAGGTGGCCTGAAGCATTTCCAATGGAGAATATGGAGGCCAGAACTGTAGTGCGGAGTTTTTATAATGGATGGATAAGTCGATTCGGATGTCCACAAGAGGTTACAACGGATCAAGGAAAACAATTCATGTCGCATCTATTCCATTCCTTTGCTCAAATAATCGGGTCGAAAACAATTAAAACTACGGCATATCATCCTCAAGCAAACGGAATGGTAGAACGGTTCCATCGACAGCTCAAGGCAGCAATCAGGTGCCATCAAAATAACACTTGGACCGATGTTCTACCGACGGTTCTCATGGGGATAAGAGCAGCTTGGAAAGAGGATCTGCAAGCAACTTCAGCAGAACTGGTGTTTGGTGAAAACCTCCGCTTACCAGGCGAATTTTTGGGATCACCGATAGATGAGATGAAAACACCAGATGTCTTGGTACAAGAACTGCGCCAACAATTTCAACAGCTTCGCCCAACACCAATCAAGCGTCACGGAGAAAAGAAGACGTTCATTTTTAAAAACCTTGCAACATCAAATCATGTATTTCTTAGAAATGAGTCTTCCAAGAATGTTTTGCAGATGCCATATGATGGACCGTTCCAGGTTATCAGCAGAGGGGACAAAACTTATGTGATCAATTACAACGGGAAGCACATAAAGGTTTCAATTGATAGACTAAAGCCATCTTACTCATTAGCAGAAAATGTCGAAGAACACGAACACTATCAACATTCCGAGCCGATCATGTTGCCAGTAGCACCAGAACAAGTACTACCTTCTCTGCCGGATCTTCCAGAACCAGAAGGAAGTCTAAATGTACCAGCACCGATACCGCCACTACGACGATCAACGAGACAGGTACGTTTCGTGGAGCGATACCAAGCAGGATTTAATCGAAATCGTAACTTCGCCACTAGCAGGGGAGTACTGTGGCGACGTGAATGGACCAGTAGGCTATGAAATCCCGGATTGCTTATGTGGCGATCGAAATACTACGAATTAGTGGGCTATGAAATTCAGGAAACCCAGAATTTCATAGTCTACTAAATTGTGGAAATGACAGCGAGCCGGTGTAGTAGGCTACGATTATCGTATAAAAGGAAGATCGTCAGACTGAAGAGGGGCAGTAAGGATTCGACTACCGAAGAGGATTGACAATATCTTTAGTGTTATGTGTATCTTCCAATATAATTTCCATTTTGATATCTTTACTCTATATAATCCAAAGTTACATTTATTTTCCACTACAATTTCCTTATTGCTACCTTTACTCTATATAATCCAAAGTGTTACCACTATTTTCTAATGTGAATTCTTTCTAGGTGAGGCTACCAAATTTTGCCTAACCTCGGGCTATTCGTAAATTCCAACATTTGCCTTTAAATCCTTACAACCGAAAAGTACGTTCATTTAAACTAAATTCTATTTATTTGTGTGTTTCACTTATGACTAAACATTTTTATTTCTGACTCTTCCCTCTCGTATTGGTCTTCTGACGCTTCCGTGCCTGCCTCTTCTCTTGGCGGTATCGCAGCCGTTCGCTATGGAGCCTCTGGAGCTCACGGCTGATCCGCATGCGCTCTTCCTGCCCAATCGCAAACAGCAGGCGACGGCGAACCTCCTCGATTGCTCGCCGGAACTTAGCTTGCGCGCCAGTGCGATTCGTCGGGGGACGAGGGGGCTCCGGTTCTGGTGTGTTGTCTTCTGTCCTACCTCGTCTCCTGGCCCGGTACTCTTCCAAGGAGATTGGTCTTGGGGCGGCCGCTGGGTCCCGTAGTGCCACCGCTAGCGTAGCTCGTGCTGTCCCCGACACTACGAAATAGCCCTGATTAATGCCTGGTCAGGAACTCAGTTGTAGGGCTCTGATAGCCGCTTTCAACTGGGAATTCCCCTCCAATACCGATAGGTTACGAGAACCGTGTTCGGTAGTGTGGCTGGAGCCCGAGTTGGTGGGTTACAAGAACCACTTTCAACCCTTTGGGCTTCCTAAAAAGCGATAGGTTGCTAGAACCGTTTTCGGTAGGGATCTACTTACTATTGCCTTTTAGTGCCCACTGTTCCAGGTTAGGTCCAAGGAGAGATCCAATCAGCGACTGATGATTTCCTGAAATTTTCCTCGCATTATATTTCCTTGTGTGCCGTGGCGCCATCTATCAGCGACCAGCCTGGTTTTTTAGAACTGATCGCGTGAGTTGTTTACATTTTCGTTTTGACATTTCAAAGTAGGTTATGACAGAGAAATGTTGTGTATTTTATGTTTCTACGGAATATCATAAGTTTTCAGTGTTATGGTTATGCTTGTTGACGAGGATAGTGATCTTCTTTCGATTGCTTATGTCTTTTGATGTTGTTATGGGTATCGTGAGTTATGTGAATTAGTTATTCCTAATTATGTTTATTTTAATCTTGACATCACTCACAACATATGGGAATGAGACATCTGGATAGTCTGTGATTCAATGATGATATACATTAGTGAAATCCATGGTTGTTTTAAAACTAGTCCCAACCATATTTCTGAGGTGGACGATTAACGCGACCACTACGAGTTTTCGGAACCCCTGGCTCGTTAAGAATCACCAGTCTTCGTCGTACTGAAGAAGTTGTACATCATTATGTTTTGGAGATTCTGAACTAGTAGATAATGATGTCCGTATTTCATCATTTACAGTCATTTGAGAGTCTGACTTTTCTACTTGATATTCCACAGGAGGCAAATGGTGGAAGAAGTGTTCAGAACATTGAGGTTCACCTAGTCCGAGTACTTCATACATACGTCGAATTGAAATCATGACCTAATACTCAATTTACGTCGTACTTATTCCAGGCTTGCGTCGTTAAGTTCGAGAATATTCTATTTACCCCGAAATGAGAAATTTTCTGTAGCCGATTTACGTATTAGTTATACGATTTACGTTTCAGTTTCCGTATTAGTTATACATATTAGTTGCGTTCTAAATTCCTAATTGTATTTCAATAATAACGTATTATTATGAATCAGTTTAAGTGTGAACAAACCTATAAGTAAATACTACATACATGTGTTATTTTTAATGCCTCTATGATTCGGATTCGAACTACGTTATACCGCATTTACACCGACCGAAATCTAGTAGACTTCGTGAGATGATTTTATAAATCTCCTCGCCCGTTTACACCGCCAGTCAGAAGATTTAGTTTGACACTTCAACAGTTTTCATGTGAAATTGTTGTGTTTTGTGGTTCGGTTTTGCTTCATATCTATCACAGAACTATCTTGGACAATAATTCATGCCTTCCTTTGTCTCTTTTGAATTTTTTTTTATTAAAAGTAAAATAAATTTTCAAAATCAAACATCGCGCCACATAATGAAATTAAACATCGCGCACAACAACCAATTGAACTCGAAAGAGTACTAAATTGTGCTAAAGGACGTAAAATAGCACAAATGATCACCACTAGATGGTGCCACTGAGGTGATTTAGTGCCGATTTCGAATAAATAAATAATAAAACTCTTGAGAAGATTTCGAAAATGTATGGTAAATCTTGGAGGTTTCAGCATGATTTTGGGTTAAATCTTCTCAAGTCGCTTAATCTACTAGATTTCGGTCGGTGTAAACGCCGTTTTAGTTACGATGTAAATCGATTCATACCTGATTTACGTTATTTCAAGTTACGTCGCAATTTTTCAGAACGCATGTACGACGTAAATCGGGGATTAAGTGTAGTTTAATTTCTGCATATAGAGGATTGTTACTCTTCAGCCAATTTAACGCTTCCAAAACTTTCTTCATATTCACTAAACTTTGCCATATTTTTTTCTCTATAGAAGAAAGTCCATTGACTAAAATATTCAGGGTTTCCCGTAAGTAGTGGACCAACGTTATGGTGGTGATAAAGGATGTCATTACCTAATAGGAACACTAAATTTTATTGCTCTAAGATTGTATTTAAAAAACATTACATTTGCGTTATTTTCAAAAACAGTGGAAAGAGGGTCACTCAAGGATTATTTTAAAAGAAATTATTTTTTAAAATTGAAAGTTATACCTCATTGGATTCAGCGTAAACTGCAAATGTTTTGAAAATAATGTTGACCAAGACTACCATACAATTTCTTTACACCAGCTACATTAGAATATCACATTCGAATTTTTGGTAGTTTAAAATTTGCATTTGCTTTAGTATTTATGCTTATGTAGCCAGAAAATAGTCCTGAATAACATCTGAATTAGAAAGACACGTCTTTAGTTAGTTCTCTCAATAAAAAAATATCAAAATAACTAACTAATTTTGATTAAATTTGGAATTTTGTCTAGATAATACGCGAGTTTCAAAAATAGTTAAAAAAAAACACAAATGTAAAACTAAAAGGCCTAGAGCAACAAAATTGAGTGTTCCTATTAGGTAAGGACATCCTTTTTCACCACCATAACGTTGGTCCACTACTTACGGGACCCCCATATAATTCAGAATTTTGATTTATTGGCTCCGTTGCGGTACAAATTTTATTTAAAATTTTCTTCTGGTAGAGGCAAATGTAATGGAGTGCCTTTTAATTTTTGAACCTACAATCGGTAATGATTTTTTAGATACAGTCACCATTCTATGCACTACTTGAAATGCTTTAGCTCTTGGGATTAACAGCTTTTCGTAGACATTGAGACAAACCATTTCATTCGGAATACTTCCTACTTCCAAATGATTCATAATACAAGTACGGGGACATTTATTTTTACAAATTTTGGTAAGACAATATTTACATATAAAATGAGAGTTAATTTTTGAATAAGTGTCACTTAAATATTTTATAAGACTCTTATATAATCCGTTATCGAAGATTGGTTTGTACAATTTATTAATATCTTGAATATCACGTTCATAACATAATTTTTGGCAACATCCGCATACAGTACGAAGTGTATCCATCGATCTCTTTGTAAGATCAATAAATGGATTGTAAGTATCACTAATTTGGGTTTCATTTAAACAAAAAGTACTTTCCTTTTGTAGATCAACACAACCTTTTTCTAGCATACTTTCATGAATTTCCTTTAAAGTTGCATAATCAGCATTTTTGAGAGCTTGATCCAATTCAACTAAATGGTCTACTATCTTTCTCATCCTATAAATCGGGGGTTCCCAAAGCATGCGTCGCGGCGCCCTAATTCGCCGTGCAAAGTGAAGAGGGACGCCCTGAGAAGATCCGTTATCATTATTGGAACTATAAGTATTTGCGAGTACCTGTAGAGTAACAATATATTAGTTCAATTTGCAACAATGTTTTCTTGGTGCGCACCATTGTCGCAATATTTAAGCTCTTATCAGCTCAGACAAATATCGACTGGAGTCGATAAAAATTATCTATGACCTCGGCTCCAGAGGATATTATATCCATTCTTTGTTGTTACTGACCGATTCGAATATTTGGATCGTATAAATTTTCATTGAGTTAAATTCTTTCGAACAGATCAGATTGTTAACTATTTGACGAAAAATGGACAGTGTTTTATTAAATAAAATAGCATCAACTAGTGGTGGTGGACAAGCAAAGAAGCGAAAATATCGTAAGTACGATTATAGCTATTTGGACTTTGGTTTTACTTCAGTAGAAGTAAATAATGAAGAAAAGCAGCAATGTGTGATTTGTTTAAAAATACTATCATCCGAAAATACTTAGCTTCCGAATAAGTTAAAGCAACAGTTCGAGACAATTCATCCAACTATGGCTGAAAAATCGCGTGATTTTTTTAACCGCAAATGAAAATATTTAATAAAAACAAAAAATGTGTTCACTCGGCAAGCCTCAATACAGAGTCAATCACTGTTGGCATCATTCAAGGTAGCATACAGGGTGAAAAAATGCAAAAAAAACGTCATACTACCGCAGAAGAGCTTATTCTATCGGCTGCTCTCGATATGGTGAATATTATGGTGGGAGAATCGGCAGGAAAATTTTTTTTTTTTTTTATTAAGGGCAGGAAAATCAATTTCCAAGGTACCCTTATCTAACATCACTATCAGTCGAAGAATCCATGACATAGCTGAGGATCTCAATTACCAATTAATAGAAAAAAAAAAAAATGAAAGGATGAAAGGATTTTGGTTTGCAACTTGATGAGGCTACTGACAGTAATAATGATGCACATCTTATATGTTACGTACGCTTTCTGGCTGATAATATTATTGTCGAAGAGTTTTTATTCAGCAAAAGCATTACTGAAAGTGCGAAGGCCCGAAACTTGTTTGAAATTATTGAAAAGTTCATTGCAGAAAATGGTTTGGATTGGGAAAAGTGTATCGGTGTGTGTACTAATGGTGCTCGATCCATGTGGCAGGTATGGAGGAATACAAGCGCTTGTTCGTAAAAAAGCACCGTATGCTATGTGACTTCTTGCATCATCCACAGGGAAGCTCTTGCATCAAAGTCAATGAGCTCTGAATTGAACCAAGTACTAGAATGTGTCATTGGTGCAGTTAACTACATAAAACCTAGGCCGCTAAAGGCCAGACTTTTTGAAAAACCATGCATAGATATGGGAGCTGAATATACGGCCCTTGTGTATTACTGCAAGTCACGATGGCTTTCACTTCACGTGGAAATGTCCTATATCGTGTGTTAGAATTACACGAAGAAATTCGCCTTTTTTGACGTGATAACGTCTTATAAATCGTTGGCCGGCTGCACAAATGAAAAATCGTGACTCATTGTCACGTTCCGCCTGAGCTGAGCGGACCAATGAGAGATTCGTACATTAGTTTGGACTCATGAGAGATTCTTGAATCCACACTAATGCGCGTATGAACGAATCTCTCATGAATCCCGTCTCATACGCGTATAGTTTGGATTCATAAGAGATTCGTTCATACGCGTATTAGTGTGGATTCAAGAATCTCTCATGAATCCAAACTAATACGCGTATGAGATTGGATACATGAGAGAGTCGTTCATACGCATATTAGTGTGGATTCAAGAATCTCTCTTGAATCCAAACTAATACGCGTATGTACGAATAAATAAATTGTTAATATATAGCATATTGTTACTTATAATTAATCTGCATAATTTAAGTAAAAAAATTTACATTTTCAATTAGCTCCTTTGTATTATACAAAATAATGATAATTCAGTGAAAATAATTCAATTCAATTCATAAAAGTAGGCAATTTTTCATCAATGCTTTCTTATGACGTTATCACGTAAAATTATCGTCCGTAAACCGACTTTACAGACAACCAATGTTTTTTTTACAAGAAGAACGTCATGAGCACGCCAGATAATTTACTTAACCAGATTTTTTGCTAAAACTAGCGTTTTTGTGCGATATATTTGATAAATTAAATAGATTGAATCTGTCTTTGCGAGGCAACAACTCGCACATTCTGAAACTATTGGAGTGGTTACGAAATTGAATGGTTTACGAAATACTTTGCAGATGATGACGTCGAAAAATTTGCTTGGATCCAAGATCCTTTCCATGCACAACCTCCGCCAGAATTTTCATCACAAGAGGAAGAGGGTCACATAGAACTCTCTTGCGACAGCAGCCTTAAAACTAGATTCACCAGTTCCGATTTGGTGGAGTTTTGGTTATCCGTTCAAAATGAATATCCAAATCTAACTTCAAAAGCTTTAAGAATTTTCATTCTGTTTGCAACATCTGTAGCTGCAATCAAGAACAAATATCGCCCAAGGATCAATGTGGAGCAAGAAATGAGAGAAGCAGTGTCAAGTCTTATTCCCCGCTACGAAAAACTGTGCGTAGATCACTAAGCTCACCCGTCATTTATCCGATCCCATACATTTATCCGAGCAAATATAACTCTGAAAAATAAGTAGGTTTAATTTACTCCTCCGCAGAAATACTTGAGCTAGAAATATCTAGATGGCGACATAGTTCATTTTCCTTACCGCGTACCTAAATTTTTCCTTAAATTGTACAAAATTACAATTTCTTCACAACTTTCAGTTAATTTTGAAGTGTATAAGAGCTAGCTGTGTGAGCAGGCATAAACGCGCTATAAGTAGTAGTGTATAATAGTAAGCTGTGTGAGTGGGCATAAGCGCACTGTATACGAAAATATGTCAGCGATGAGCGCGCATATACTCACTCGAAATTTTGTCGCGATGGATAGAGCCACGTTTAGGCTAAGCATTGTGATGAACATCCTGTCACAGCAAAACATCCTAAAAAGAAAGGATATTAACAATAATAAGGCAAAATACGTACCCATCATCCGGACGGCAGCCACACGTCACGTCCCTGAAAACATCACATGTCACGATCGAGACTAGTACGAATAGAGACTAGTACAAATAAGTACTAAACGTACTAGAAATTCGTTAAACTAGTCACCGTTAGAGGGCAGCAGCAGAGCGAACGATCAACGTGACCGAATGTCGAGTGGAACGACCGAATTGACCCACTTAGAGGAATGTGCGGAAATGCATTTTCGGGAAATGCAAAGTATGAAAATGGGAAATCGGGAAATCGGGACAATAATTTCATGGGAAAATTGACAGAGTGGGAATTGCGGCGTAAGGGAAAAATAGGAATAAATGGACAGGGAAAATTAGACAAAAGCCAGTCAGTTAACAGCAGACAGCAGAAGTCATACTCACCAGAAGTCCGAAGAACAGATCGTCCAGCAGACTTAAACGAACAGCATCTAGACAACAGTACCAGGAAGTAAGTATGCGGCATACGCTAGTAACCAATAACTTGCGGATGAGAGCTCTTAGCCTCTCCGCCTAAGTCCCGACCACGGTTCTTTGAGCCTATCGGGCATAATCGCATCCTACTCACTGGACAAATCTCCCCTAGTGAGTAAAAAAGACAACAACTACAAGAAGAGCTACGTAACCCCAAGGCGGGACCCCGGCCACTCACCATAGAGGAATACAGAGAGAGAAGAAAGGGGCCGCAGAAACAGCGAACCAATCCGGTGTTACCAGAAATTCCCCGAAAAAACGGAAGGGCAAAGAGACGCAATTCCGGGCGATCATCGAGGAGACGCGGCGTCGACTTCTTCTGGCCGCGGGTCGTGGGCAGTGGGCGAAGATAGAACAAGAGCTCCAACAACTACACAACGAAAGAAGACGGTATCGACAGGCTAAGAAGTTGGCCAAGTACCACGCAGGGCGAATGTCGGAACGGAGTAATAAATCCATAAATTCCATGAATAGGGAGTTAGCGAATAGGAATAGCTAGATTAGGATTAAGAGGAATTTGTAATTTGTACTTGAAGAATAAATGTATGGGAATCTTATACCGCGTTCACACCGACCAAAATCTAGTAGATTATCGTGAGATGATTTGATAAATCTCCTCGCCCGTTTACACCGCCAGTGAGGAGTTTTAGTTTGACACTTCGACATTTTTCATGTGAAATTGTAGTGTTTTGTCGTTCTGTTTTGCTCCAAATCTATTACAAAACTATCGTGGACAATAGTCCATGCCTTCCCTTGCCTCTTTTGATATTTTTTTATTTAAAACTAAAATAAGTTTTCAAAATTAAAAATCGCTCCACATAATGAAATTAAACATCGCGCAAAACCACCAATTGAACTCACTTCGGATACGTCGAAAGAGTACTAAATTGTGCTAAAGGACGTAAAATGACACAAATGATCAGCACTAGATGGTGCCACTGAGGTGATTTAGTGCAGATTTCGAATAAATCTACTCCCGAGAAGGTGTCGAAAATGTATGGTAAATCTTGGAGGTTTCAGCATGATTTCGGGCTAAATCTTCTCAAGTCGCTTAATCTACTAGATTTCGGTCGGTGTAAACGCCGTATTAGAGTTGTTTGACAATCCCATGTAAACAAATAATTGTGGTCAGAAGTGTACCCCATTGGAAGATTACAATTGTGATGTTTCTCTTTCCAACGGTGAAAAGTGTCGTGGGAAAATCCTCACAGCATTATATTGTACCTGTATCATTATCAATATCTGTGGCTACGAACAGGCGTTGTGAACCTTTACCCGTGGTGTTTATTTAATGAACAGACATACAAGAATACAAGAATACAAGAATCTTTATTGCCTTAATTAACATAGCAGTGATTACAAGAATGTCATATAATGTAAAATAAACTCAACAGGCCTTAGTCTTTACCTAAGTCGTATACAGAATTAAATGGTGGAATATATATAAATAGTTAATTAAAATTTTTGACATTGTTTTATGTTGCCTTTCTTTTGTGGCTAGGGAGGCATAACCGTGACTTAAGTGTATTCAAGAGAAAGAGAAGAGGAAAGACAAAGAGAAAACTTATCCTAGCTCAACCCTAGTATTTACAATATTCTTAGGAATAATTTATAACTAATATGAGGTATGTGCTTCAGCAGCCAGCCATTGGTCATCAGAGTATCTGAGTCTGTTAGATTGATCATTGATATATTTATTGTAAAGGATTACCTTGCCGGCGTTGTCAAATATTGAACGGACATACTTAAAATACATCACAATTTATGGCGACGAGGATGTTTGCACGGATTTTCGCATGGGAGTAAAATTGAAAATTGACCATGTGCACGTGCTAGTAAGGGAGTGCACAAAAGAATTACAGTGCGAACGCGACCAATTAAATTGTTTAGTGTTAAAGACATTCTTGCCTGAGGGAGGATGATTGGAAATTATTCATCGAAAGAATAGATATACTTTTCGACGCGAAAGATACCAAAGATGAAAAAAAGGTATCAATATTGCTGATGAGGTTAGATGAAGAAGCTTATAAATTAATTAAAAGTATGCGTGCACCAACAAAACCGAAAAAAAAAAAATTCCAAACAGTTAGTAAAAATGATGACTGATCATTTGAAGCCAAAACCATCGGAAGTGATGGAAAGGTGTAAATTTACGCAAGCCAGGCAGCAACAAAACGAATCAGTTGCAGATTTCGAAGCTAGATTAAAAAAAACTTGCGCCAAATTGGAATTTCAGTAGCTTAGCGTCGTCACTACGTGACCAATTTGTTGTTGGAATACGCGACAACGGAACGCGTATCCATTGTTCAAATTTGAAAATTTAACATTCAATATGGCATTAAAAGAAGCAGTCGCGAGAGAATCAGCAGTGCAAAATGCGACAAGTGTCACGTGTACGTTTGAAAGAAGAAACGCGCAGAAAGAGGTGTTTTCGTTTCGCCAACAGTGTAAAGACAACAATGTATACGCGTTCCGTTGTCGAAGAGAACATCAAATCCGTCATCCAAATGCAAACACAAAATCCAAGTAAAGGCGACATCGTGTGTTTCTGCTGCGGTAAGCGCAATCATATTCGCGCTGAGTGCCGTCACAAGGACAAAACGTGTAACTTCTGCAATGGGAAGGGTCATCTGGAAGTCTGCTGTTTAAAGAAAAGGAACCAGCAGTCTAAGACGAGCAGCGTCCTTAAGCTAGAAGGGAGCAGCGGTGACAGAGAGCCGACGCAGAGTAACCCACCCGAGGAAGAATTTTTCAAAATCGATGTAGATAGCGAGCATATAGATGAGTATGAGTATGAGAGTGGGGGCATGAGTGAAATTCGCGCGCACGCCGAGCCAATGTAGATCAATATGATTGTGAATGAGAGCAATGTAAGTATGGAAATAGACTCGGGCATGTTCGCGACGGTTATTTCGGAGACCGAAAAGAATAGGTATATTAAGGATGAGGAAATTTTTAAAGCTAATGATATATTGCGCACATACGATATTAAAACATTGCGTCCGCTGGGAAAATTATTAGATTTAAAAGTAAAATTTAACGGCAAGACGCGTATATTGTTTTGCTTCGTTTTACCCCGCGACGGTCCAGTGCTTAAAGTTCGGCAGTTTCTCGCAGCTTTTGGATGTTGGCCATTGACGATTAGAACGGATAAAAATAGTAATGTTAACAAAATCGATTTTAATAAAGTTGAGAATTATTTTTTAAATAAATTTATAGATTTATTTTGCGACGAACCGGGTTTATATAATAACAGTAAGATTAAAATTCACCTAAAGGATGATGCTCGTCCGATTGCAATGCAATGCAGGCCCGTAGCGCACGCGGTTCGGCCTGATACTGATATACTAGTAGGATTAGGACATTCAAAGGACGTTGAGACTGGCGAATGGGCAACGCCCATTGTACCTGTGTAAAAAAGCTGGGGTGTGGCTGTGTCATGGACACGGCCGTGTGTTATACGTGAATACGTTTATGTAACGGGTAATATTTCTTGAATAATAATTTTTATTTATGTATTTAGGGCAAAAGCAAGGAAACAAATCATTATTTTGTTACAATATAATTTATTAATTATAGGTATGTGATACGAAAAGTACGACACAAATGGCATACAAGATACATCCAGATTTCTGGTAAACGTTAAATCAATACAGGTATTACCTAACGCTGTTGGAGAAGTTTCAATATACAACAAATTGAACTCGCTGAGCATGAAGTCAGGCAATGAACAGTTTTGTGAGACATCCACATTAAAGTCTCCAACTATCATAACTGGTGTAGTAAGATCAGGCTCGTCATAGGGTATAATTTTAGCGATGTTTTTGGAATATTTTAACAACGATCGTATCATTAAGAGTTTAATATCTGCTAACGCTGTGCCCTGGTGGATATACACACACCCGAGTATGAATTTGAAGATGCCATTGGCTTTTATGTTTACTAGAATCACCTGCTTTTGGGTCTTTAATTTCCAAATAAATTTCCGAAATGCCAATGTCAACTCTATTACAATCAGTGAAGGTATTGATGTTGCGATATACGGCGTCTCCACCGGCTTTGACTTGATGATGATGATACCGCTACCGATAAAGTAGTAGCAATTTGTCTGTTCTTAGCGGTTTTACAATATGAAGTCAAATCAAAGCCAGGCACCGAAAAATGGGGATTTTTCACCAAATTTTGCCGATTTTGAATTTCAAAATTGAATTCAATCAACCAGGCTGGCAGAATCGCCAGCAACACAAAAATTTCGCCACGGCACAAAATTGTGCCAAAAACATTGACCATACGGTGACACCCTACAAAGGGAGCGTGTGTGACGCTCGCATGTGTTTGTTTCGATGAGACAAAATCGATTTAGTACAAAATAACCCCATTTTTCGGCACTTCCCCCTCCGCCGCGCCCGATGCGCCACTGATCTCGCTTATCCTAGTGATTTCTTTGATCCTTTATCTATCCAGTGGTATAATTTAATTTCGGATCAAGTGCAGAGATTCGAAGCTACAACGCCAAACTGTATCCCCCGATTTTATCATTAGTTTTTTTGGATTGCCCCCGTATGGTAGCAAATTTAAAGACGTATTCACGTCAAAAAATAATGGTAAACTACACATTTGTGGCGACTTCAAGATGACTATTAATCCGTTTGTAATTGTTGACAAATATCCATTTCATACCATAGATGATATTGTAAAAAATTTTAACGTGGTGTGTGCTGCTGGTATCTTCCTGGTGCCTTGAATTTGACGAGCGGTAAATGAATTACTTTACTGGCACCGGCATCTGATGGGCCTGAGTCCACTTCGTTTGTCGTTCTTTGTCTTCGGAGTTTCTTGTCGTTTTCAATTTATTTTCACTTATTTTTCGCGTGTTTGTTTCTTTCCGTACTTCTTTCGATTAACAGCTCTCTGCTTCCTTTCGGCTGAGTAACTAACGGTCGTTACGCCGTTTTAGCACAAAACAGCCGTGCTGCCAAAATTTGGTGTATAAAAAAGTTGAAAAACTGTCAAATGCATTATTTGACATATGAAAATTGTGAATTTGATTTTAAATATGTTTTTATATAGGTATTTTGGAAACTTATATGTAAATTAATTATTAGTAACTAATAAATTATTGATTTTTGAACATGTTTTTAAATTTTTTATGTTTAGGTCATAGTCCATATCAAAATTTGACAGTTTCACTGCAATTTTACTGCAATTCTGTTCCCGTACTATTTTCCGTTTCTGCTCACACTGTGAGAGTTACGCTCTTGTTAGTAAAATCTGAGAGAATACTGATTTTTACTACAAAAGTACGGGAACAGACCCAATATCTTCACAGCCCTACAAGCTGGAGTTTGCTATACAGAGTTAGATTTATTTCATTGCTATACACAATTAGGCTCCAAATTGTTAACTATTGCAACGCATAAAGGCTTATACCGGTATACAAAATTGCCGGAGTTATAGTTTTAGGCACTGAAGAGGGAACAAGCTAGTATTAGGACATACTAGGGACCTAGTTGATGGGTCTTATCGACCACTTTCAACGTGGGGTTCCCCAAAAACCGATAGGTTCTTGAACCCTGTTCGGTTGGCTTTGTTCAGACGCCAAAAGATGGGCTTATACAACCACTTTCGTTTCCGACGTTCAAAAGACCGATAGATTTCTGGAACCTTTTTCGGCGGACGTTTTTGAACCTGGGTTGATGGGTTTTTACAACCTCTCTCAACCCCAATTCCTTTTAACCGGTGGGCTTTACGAACCTCTTTCGGCGCTGGTTGCACTCACTTGTCCTTTCTCGGATATTCTCCCAGTCAGGTAAGCTTTGACAACTGATTGCTTTCCTTAGTTTTCGCCGGCTTTTTATATTTTGAAACAGGGAATTTCGTCCGTTATAGCGACGTTGTCATGTGTTCACGAATTCTACTTTGTGTGGTTATGCTTGGTTGTGAGTAAAGTGTTGTGGGTATGGTAGGTGATGTGTGTTTGTATTATTATAACCTCTTTTGCTTTTAGGTGACGCGGCGTCTTACAACAGAATTAATTTCTCCACGCGTATTAGCAAACTTTGATCCGAAAGAAAAACTTGTAACGCTTCATCATATGGTTTGTCTGTAATTTTGTCACACAAATATAAAGACGTGACGGAGAAACCCATTGCGTATGATTCAAAGAAAATAGCTAGGAAAGAATTAAGTCGTACATATTTAGATAAAGAAGCAATGGCAATTATTTTTGGATTTAAATGGTCTTACCAATTTGTATATGGTAAGGAAATAATTACATAATTATTAATAATTACGATGTTAGCAAAAGCTAGCACAACCGATGAAACAATAATCAATGTTATGAAATATACAGTAACTGGTTCGCCAGATTTTATAGAAATCACGGAAAGCGAGAAAATGCACCATTCACGTAAGCTAGAGCTAACGGTTAATAATAATAGTTTTTTTTGGGGATGGAGAGCAGTCATTCCAAAAAGTATGTAGCTGCTCATGTTGAAAGAGTTACTCGCGTCGCATATGGGAATTGTAAAAATCAAAATGCTCGCGAGGCCTTATGTTTGGTGGCGAAGTATTGACAAAGATAATGAAGAGTATGTAAATGCATGTTCAACATGCTTAGTTGAGAAAAAGAAACCTCCGAAAACGCCTTTGACTACATACGTGGCCTTGGCCTGACCGTGCATGGCATCGCATCCATTGTGATTTCTTAGGTCCATTCTATAACGATATGTATCTAGTAATAATTGATGCGCATACAAAATGGCCCGAAGTTATAAACATCAAAAAGAATGCAAAAGTTCATAGGGTTGTTCAGGAATTTAAATGTTTGTTTGTACGCTATGGTTTACCTGTGCACATAGTAACTGACAGAGGACCGCAATTTAAGTCTGATGAATTTAAAGATTTTTTAAAGCAAAACGGAATTGCGCACAGTTTTCAAAAATTAAAAATAAAGTTTAAAAATAAAGTTTCAAAAAATGTAAAGGGGGGAGAAACGCCTGAAAATATGGTCAATTTGTTTTTATTTGACTATCGTAATATCGAACATTGTACCACTGCCAAAAGTCCATCATAATAAATGTATAAGCGAGACGTGCGATATTTTGTACGATAACCATGCCGTTAGGGGTGGAAAGAGAATGTTAGGAGAAGTTGTGAAAAAGGTATCTCCTTCAACGTACATTGTAAAAAATTGTTATGACAACTTTCAAAAACGTCACATTGACCGGATTATAAAGCGTCGCTCTCCGCGTTTGAACAAAGATTCAAAAAAAAGTGGGGAAATTGCAGTGTATATGAATTAGCTGTGTGAGCGGGCATAAACGGGCTATAAGTAGTAGCGTATAAGAGTTAGCTGCGTGAGCGGGCATAAGCGCGCTGTATACGCAAATATGTCAGCGATGAGCGCGCATATACTCACTCGAAATTGTGTAAATAGAGAGAGCCACGTTTAGGTTAAGCATTATATTGTACCTGTATCATTATCAATATCTGTGGTTACGAATAAACATTGTGAACACCCATGGTGTTTATTTGATGAACGGACATACTTAAAATACATCACAAATTTCATCTGAAAATTTAAACTCAAGTAATGTATGAGGAATTTGTTTAATCGAGGGCATAATAAAATATAAAAATGTCAAAAAAATTCATACAAATGTGAACTGAAGTTGGTCAAAGTTTGTCATATATCGAGAGCAAGTCCGGGCTGTTCTTTTGCTGCTTTTTATTTGCTCTCGATAGCGATGACCAAAAGAATACGGCTAATATCTTTGGTAATACAGAATATTTAATATAGCAATTATGTTCACATTTCCATCGGGTTCTTTTATCACAACATTTTTCGATTTGTAAAATATTGACAGCCTGACCTTCATGATTAATAATGATTGGTTTATCTTTATCTTTATTAATATATAAAAAGATATCTTTTTGAAAATGTTTGTCGCGGCTAAACTCGGAATCTGCCGAGTCGATTTCAATAAAATTTGGCATGAAGATTACTGTCCGGTAAGTGAGTGTTTATGTAAAGTTTAAAAAAAATTAGTTCTAAACTTTTGGAAATATTTTAGATTTAAATTTTTCACGTTTTACTTTTCAAGAGAAAGTCGACTTTAGCGCTTAAGCTTAAGATCAAAACATGAAGAGAGATCGTGCAATTATCGCATCGTTAGCGGTTACTCCCTCTCTCTTAAATATGAGACGTATTCGAGAGAACATTTCGGCATTTTGTTGATTGCACGATCTCTCTTCATTTATTTTTGTTAAGAAGCAAAGTACATTTTCTCTTGATATGAAATCCATCCATGGATTCATACTAGAGATGGATGCGACTTCATGTCATGTGGTTTTCGATTAGGAAATGGGGATTGATATATTTTTGGATCTTCTTATGCCCATCTCGAATACGAAAACGTCAACCTTTACTTGCGTATTAGGGAACCGTTACTTTTCGCTTTTGAAAATCGGAACAAAAGCTCTCTCTCAAGAATTCTCTATGATTTGACACTCTGTATTTCCGTAGAGCCGGTTTAAATTGTTTTCTACAAATTTTACTCGGGTTATTCAATACAATTTTGGTTCATTAAACCCGTAGCAGATAGATTTGTTCAAATTGGTGGAAAATGGTAAATATTTTTTTGAATTTCAGATCGTAGGACATCATAGTTTCCGGGAATCCCAAGTTGACTGATTTTCCACCGGTTTGAAGGGTTCTTTTCCGGTAAAAATTTGCCCGTAGCGGCTAAACGAAGCGTCCTACGGGATCCATATGTATGACCAACCCCCACTGTTTTGACATTTCCTACCTTCCTTTCATACATCAATTTTCTCTAAATTGAGGTTTTAAAGGTGTGGATTCAAAAGATCGGAAAAATTGATAAAATTCAGATTTGGAATTTTTAACGATTTTTTGTTCCTAGCGGCTCAAAGAAGCGTCCTACCGAGTTCATACGTATGACCGAAACCCATTTTTTTTAAATTTTCTAGCTTTGAATCCCAAGTTGACCAATTTTCTTCCGGTTTGAAGGGTTCTTTTCCGGCAAAAATTTGAATTTTATACGGTTTTTTGCCTGTAGCGGCTAAACGAAGCGTCCTACGGGGTTCATATGTATGACCGACCCCCACTATTTTAACATTTCCTACCTTCCTTTCGTGCGTCATTTTTCTCTAAATTGAGGTTTTAAAGGTGTGCATTCAAAAGATCGGAAAATTGATAAAATTCAGACTTTGAATTTTTAACGATTTTTTGTTCCTAGCGGCTAAACGAAGCGTCCTACGGGATTCATATGTATCACCGACCCCCATTTTTTTTAAATTTCCTAAATTTTTCAATACATCTTTTTTCTCTGAATTTAGTTTTTAAATGTGTGGCCAAACAAAAGTTATGATATATGATAAAATTCAGATTAAAATTCGTAAACGCAAAATCTCGCGTTTTTCGGAAAAATTTTGTAATTTTTTATATATTGGAAACTCAATTTGTATATAGTTTCTTTAAATCAATAGAAAATAATATTACACAGAAAACAGAAATTTTTGAGTAAACTTTACTCTCCAATGGTACACATTGTTGTTTGTGTTTGTTTTGTGCAAATTTCAGAACATCAAAATTGTGTGCATTGTGTGTACATGTACATTGTGTTCCATCCGCGAAATTTTGTTTCAGCCCCCTTTCCTATTATTGTGATCATTCCCTATTTGACAATCAAACATCAACATCAATTCGCGCACTGTCTGTTCTTTAAACGTTAAAGACGGTCAAAGGCGCATACGGCCCATGGATCTTTTGTCTGCTGTTACGTGTGTGATGTTGGAAAAAAATGGGTAGAGAGTCACATGGGATCGCGACATCTGGTAAATTATTTTGTCTGTGATTAAACCTTAACTTTTTTTGTAAGTAGAAGAAAGCACTAATTTTCAACAAATTCGCCGAAAATAAATTTACACGGCTAACGTGGGCGTAGTGTTCATGTGGCCGATCGGATCGGATTAACCTCTCAAATATTACTGTGCCATAAAAAATTTACATTCGGTACTAATCGAAGTTTAAGTAAAAAGTTAACCAGTTTTGTTTGAGTTTCAACCGGCAATCTATAAATCCTTATTTGTTTCATTGTTGTCACCGAACATAGGATAAATTTCGATTTCTTATAACTACTATGTTTCAATGTTTTTGTAGCTTTAAAATTAATAGGTGCTGTAAGGTTTAGTAATAATTCCAAAATTGGTTTTTTTTGAAAGAGTGCTTGAACAGTTGTTTTAAGTTTATTTCTCATTTTCTTATTTAGCACTATTCATACTTTCAATTTATTATCCATTTTACGGCGAAAATTTGTAGCCAAACGTTAATAAAAACATTGTTGAAAAAGTCAAAGATTTTTTGGAAGTTTTGGAACTTATGTTACAATCAAAAGATAACTGCTAAGAATCAAAAATCTATAACTAAAGAAAAACAAAACATATATAGTATCAACATATACAGTATACAAAAAATATGCAGTATTACGTAGTGCCCAGCAAAGCGGGCGGATACAGCTTGTTATTAATAAAAAAGTAGACTGTATTATGAAAGTAAGCTTCTGTTGTAGGAGAATGCTATGATTTGCCACACAAATTTTTTAGTTGTGCACTGATTCCTTTAGAAGCGCGGTAGATAGTGTAATAATGATTAGACTTATCTCGAATCTTGTTAATACAATTCTTAAGCTGATTAACATAAATGTTTCGTTGAGAAAGGCTCATTTAATAAGGATGTATCATCATCTAAAACTTTTTGTAATTTTGTGATAAAGTTTTCTTAATGGAGTGTCATTGGAATTTTTTTTGATTGTATCACGGTTTTGCCTTTTTTGATCAATGTTTTGTCCAGTATATCTTTCCTGGTAATAACTGACGTTGGCGGAACAATTGATTTTGATTCATTTGCATTACAATTTTGAGACTTTACTAAACGGGTGTCGGTATCTGAATTTTTTGAATGATCATTGTTTGTCAATTGTTTATCAAAGCTATCATCATACTTGAAGCGTTTTACCTGTTTTTAATATTCCTCTTTTTGCTTACATTTACTAGTCATTGAAGATTGGAATACATCATTCTGCTTTCCAGTTATCAGCTCTTTATTTTTTGGAGGCCATTTATAATCGCATTTAGAGTCTTTTTTAAGCGCATAATCACTATCCTCATATTTTATCCTAGATAGTCGCATTTGGAGTGCTACTGCTTCGCTTCTATTAAGTTCATCTAAAGTCGATACACGTAAGTCTTTGTACTGTTTATCAACTGCGGGAAAATGTGATATTGTTTTTCATTCGAACATCTTCAGTAGATATTTTCGCATGAAATCAAGATTGTAGATTAAATTTTCTGGTTTTGATGGAATATGATTGATGTTGCAAAAGCAATAGCAAGTATTCCACAATCAATTGAATTAGGCTTATATTTTACTTCTAGAAAGTATATAGGTTCATTATTTATAACTTTTTGGGGGCATAAATGTTGTAAATAGGTTCTCTGCTCTGGATTTAGTGTTTTATTATTGAGTGAGTCATAGACACAAATATTTCTTGCATCATAATAAGTATTGTTCATATCCAATGATCATTACAACTACTATGTAATATTTGTACATGCCTTTTCCATGAATCAATCGGTACAATTTTTTCCTTTCATTGAATTAAAAATGTGTTGATGAGAAAAGGTAGTATGTTGATTTATTAATATACCAAAAAAACCGAAAGGCCCAGTCAACGTCCGCGCCGTAGATTTTCCGTGAAAACTTGGGGATAAAATTATAATAAGTGTTTCTTATTAGTATGTACTTAAATCAGTGTCTCTAATACAATTGTTATATAGAATAATACGGTGACAGAAAAGATAAATCACAAGTTAATTTTTTCGCACCTTTTTTCATTTCTTCTTTAATGCTACCGTAGCTCTGACATTTAATCGGCACTGGACACTTAAGGTTTTTTTGATTTCGATTTGATGCAAGCTCTCTTTGATGTGCGTTTTATTCAATTCGGCCAATACTTACGACTCATATGAGCCGATATTTTAAATAATTTTTTAAATTTTTGCTTATACTTCAGCGAATATTTTTATTGTTTCAGTTTACCTCCTGGTACCTCGTCGCAAACTCCTTACAATGAAACACGAATGAACGTCCTACATAATTGCGTTCCCACGCTACACTGATTTATAATTTTACGCAACGCTTATTGGGTAAACGCAACGCAACAACAAACATGGGTAAGTGAACGATGACGTCAAGCACAAAACCGATGCTGCACGATAAACACGTACATGAATTCTCTATCCATTGTCATGTCAACAGTTGTTATCGCATAATTAGCCTCGTACCTATTGGCGATTTAAATCTGACTGTATATTGTACCGCAAGAAAGTTTGACTGGCTGTCAGTTCACATAACGAGCGAAAAGACGTTTTAACGTCAAATAAATTACAACAAAATTTCGTACTTATATGTGCCTCAATTATCAAACTATGAATTACAATGGTTATGGAGAGTAGTACGGTTAGGGAATAGATAAATCACAAGTTTGATTTTTTCCGCCGTTCTTTTATTTTTTCTTCGATGCTTCCGTAGGTCTCACACTTGCACGGCACTGAACGTTTTTGGTTTTTAATATCCGTTTTTATGCGGGTTTTCTCCGATTTAAGGTTTTTACAATTCGGTGTATATTTACGCCTCATATGAGACGATATCTTCCGTATTTTTTCGATTTTCAAATTCATACCGATTTTTACTTATATTTCGGAAAATATTTGCCTTAGGTCTATTGTTTCGCCTTAGGTCCTGGTAGCACTTTTCATGCACTTTACGGTGATACTCCAGTCAACGTCCTAGCTTAAGGCGTTCTTACGCTACATTCATAAATATCCTCACACAACGCTAAAAAACAACAATCAGACGTGGGCGCTTGCACTAGGCCGATGACGTCACGCGAAAAACAAGCGCCACACAAGCAATAAGTACAAATATGTTCTATCCAGTGCGCCCTCAACCGTTGTTATCGCCTGATTGGTCTCGTAGTTATTAGCGATTGAAAAATGACGGGGTTTTGTAACACAAGAATGTTAGACTGGCTACCAATGTACATACTCAACGAGAAAAAAGACGTCTTCACGTCAATAATTAATATGAAGATCTGTCAATTTCTGACATCTTTCAATTATATCTTCAGAAGCACTGTCTAAGTACTTGTATTCTTTACGTCATTAATAGTATTAATATTAATAGGTCTTCGATTAGTACTTAGAGTAGATGTACTTACGTCAGTAGTAATAAATGAATTTTTAGTATTATGACTTGGAAACTCCGAAATAATTTGGGAGTCAAAAACATGCAATAAATGTTTTCGTATAACCATTGTATTATATTTCATATTTTGGTGTGATTTTCCATTAGCTAGACTTGTAGTAAACGCAATAGCAAATACTCCACAATCGTATGAATTTGATTGCTGTTGAAAATTTGGAAAATTTATAGGATTCTGCTCAAACAAAAATAAAGATCTAAGCATTTTACATAAGCTTGAAAGTGAGGATGAACAGTTTTAAAATTGTTGGACTCGAAAATAAAGATTGATTTCGTATCATAGCAACTGCAAACCAAGTGACCTCCAAACATAGTATATGCGGATTCAATAAATCTCCATTTTATGTAATGATTGAATATGCCTTTTATTCTGAAGTATTGGTTTGATTCTATCAGGCATTTGTAAAGCCCAAGTTTCCCGAAATTCTTACTCAAAATGCTGACACAATAATCTAGCATAATAATGTAGTGTATACGCATAACGTATACGCGTACGCATGAAAAATAAATACAAGTATGTTCATCACATGCTGACCTAATTCTCCGAGGTCAATGTACTAATTGTTTGGGTTCAGCATACCAATTCACAATTTGATAAATTACAACTAATCAGCAAATTGTGAATTGGTAAATATCAATGAAACTAGATATCACCGAGATGACCGATTCACAATTTGGTGAATCACAGCTGACCAAGCAAATTGTGAATTGGTAATTGTACTGTAATTGGAGACCCTTATATTGATTTATTATGAATTATGCTTACTAATGTTTACCTTAGGTTAAGAAACATTTTTGTTTATTAAGCTAGGCCAGGAAATATTTTATTATAAAAAGATATAGATTATTGTAAGACGGGCAGAAAGTTAATAGACGTCTTGAGTGCAAGATCTCCTTGCACCTGGAAAAAGCTAAGTGCTTTCTCTCATTTAGAAATTGCGGCTCACGCTTAGGCGAAAGCCATTACTTCGTGCTGTCTAAAGACGCGCGGTAAAAAGGTACCAATTCAAATTAATTTATAAAAGCTTTCATAACATGGCGATCCTGCAGACCAGATGGATTCTTCTGATATAGATCAGATTTTTGAAAAACTATTCGCAACACTTGAGAAGAAAATTGCAAAGAAGGAAGAGGAATATACCCCACATCCCATTGCGGCCCAATGCAACATAACGCCTCCACCAGGCTACGTGGCGACACCGATCAACGAATGAAAGCACATTGGGCCTAAAAGGTTAACAATTGAAGAGTATAGAAAACGCCAAAAGAAACCAATACCAGCACTAACTACAACTACCCGTCCCGTGAAGAAAAAGCGTCGTGGAGGCAAAAAAGTAAAACATCGGCGACAGAGGAAGGAACTACATCGTTTGATATCAATAACCAACGGAGAGGAGCAAAAATCTCTTTTTGGTAAACTAAGAAATCTTCAACAAGAATGGGTAACTGCCAAACGTCCATTAAAGAGAATTTCATCCAGCAGTACAGCCAATCCACCTCTACAGCCGGAATAATCATAATCATACCTTCCATTCTGTATTGATATAAAAAATATAATGAGAAATATGTTGAGATACACATCGTTAGGAACATAAATGTATAGGGCATCATAAATATCATGAATAAACTTTTAATAAAATGGTACTGAATAGTTTACAAGAGCTTACAGATCAAGTGGAAAAAATATTAGTAAATTTGAAAAAGAAGGGCAAGAAATTATACTCCTCTGATACTTTAACATCCAAACAAGGCCAGTTAGAAACACTACGTAAAAATTTTCTTACTCTGTGTAATGTGTCGGACGACGAAGAAATTATAGAGATAAGAGCAAGCACTACTAAATTATATACTGAAACGAAAAATTTGTTAGATATTCAACAGGCATTGGCTGCTAAAGAATCAGAAATGGCAGAATTCAATTTAGAAACTAGTATGAAGATAATTCCTGTCTTTGAAGGAAATTATAAAACTTTAAATGGATTTCTTAAAATCATAACTTTATTACATGATTGTTTAAATACCAATGGAAAACCAGCTCTTGTAGATTTCGTATATAATGTAAAACTCTCTTCTAATGTACAAATCATAGTTGGTAGTACGGGAATTCCTTCAACACTCACGGATTTAGAAAAAAAACTGAGACAGAGATTTAAAAGTCCACATACTATACCACAAATTCATAAAATTTTAAGCAACACGATGCAGAATCATCAAGACATACTCACGTTCAAGGACAAAATTCTGGAGCTAATCAGTGAACTAAGTACACTACAAATAGCTGATTTTGAGCAACAAGCCACACCCGAACAGATACAAACAATAACAAAGATAAAGGATGCGTATGCATTATCTATATTCAAAAGTGGATTGAATAATAATTTAAAAAAGCACAATTTTCGCAGCAAGACCAAACACTCTTGCTGAAGCAATCGAATTAAGTCTTGAACTAGAAAGAAGTCAATCGGAAAACTCGAACAGTTTGTTTCCATACCAACGACACAATATGAGACAAGAGCCCAGAGAAACACTGGCTACAACAATGCAAGAAACAACCGCCAGTATTACAGAAGGAATAACATAAACAACAACAACAAACCAAAAAATAAATTCTATCGAACAAATAACAATAATAGAAACTACAGAAATATGAACCAAAGATCTCAGAATATCGACAACAGACGAAGCACACACCAAATACACGACCAAGGAGACGACCAGGGAAACGTCCAGGGAATAAACCAGGGAAACGCACCAGCTTGCGGTCTGGAGTAATTAATCCAACCGGAACAGCAATTTATAAAATCTCGGATAACCATGCCAACTACATTGTCCTATATTGTAACAACACAAAAAAAGCATACGGTTCCTAATAGATACGGGAGCGGATATCTCTCTATGTAAAAGAAATAAAATAAAAGAAGATATGACTTTTTCAGCAGAAGACACCTGTAAGCTAACGGGAATAACTAACGAAAACATTAGTTCACAAGGGTCCATCATATTGAGCCTTTCACTCGACCCAGGGAATAAATTTCAGCATAAATTCTTCGTAGTAAATGACGATTTCCCCATAAGTACAGATGGAATAATTGGACGTTTTATGTGCAAGATAGAGTATGAAACATATACAGTCACATTTTACATCGACTAAATAGAAACAACACTACCCATGGAGTATAAACAACACCATAGCCGCGTTTTATTATGAACAAGATCTATATGGATCACGAACGTAATAGATTTTTCATATGTATTCCAACAACAACACGTGATCCTGATAGCTACCAAGATCACGAGTTGTTGTTGGAATACATTTAAAAGATCTAGTACGTTCGTGATCCATATAGATCTCTTTCATAATAAAACGCGGCTCATATTCAACACATAAAAATACCAGCGAGAACTGAAATGGTAGTACCGGTCGCCATCAAACTTAACAGTGACCATGTCATATTAAACAAAGAAATTCATGAAGGCATATTCATATGTAATACCAACATACCACACCATGGAGTATAGCATGTTAAAATCTTAAACGCAACGGATCACGAAATAAAAATTACAAACATTGAAAACACTCTGGAGATCCATCCTTTAGAAGACTATACAGTCAAGCATTTAGAAGAAGGATCAAAGAATAATCATGAACGCTTTAAACAACTCTGAAAACATATCAATATTTCAACCTTGGATCCAATATCCCGTAGTGGCATACTAGACATCATAGCAGAATTTCAAGAAATTTTTCATCTAGAAGACGAACAGCTTACAGTCAACAATTTTTACCAGCAGAATTTGGAATTAACCGACACTACGCCAGTATATATCAAAAACTACAGGCTATCACATGCTCAAAACGAAGAAATACAGAAGCAAGTACAAAAGCTGTTAAAAGATGACATCATAGAACCATCATGCAGTCCTTATAACTCCCCACTATTAAAAATACCAAAGAAGAGTGACGGTGATAAAAAGAAATGTTGTTGGTTTTATTATTATTATTATTATTTAACTCTAGGTCAGGGCCTTTGCAGAAGACCCTGGGGCACTGTGACCTGAAGATCTTTTGTACCATCCCCTATGTTATTCATTGCGTTACGTCAGGGCCTATTTCCAGCCCTTTTAAGTACGCGATTAGTGATCTAGGATCAAGGCTTTTAAGATCCTCGTAACTTGGTGCTTCTTTGCCGAGTGATCTTGATCTTTCTTTTGATAGCAATTCACATTCTATCAGAAGATGATGTACAGATTCTTTGCCCTTGTTGCAGAATCTGCAGAAATCATTGTCCACCTTGCCCATCTTATTAAGATGATCGTTGACATAATGGTGACCTGTGGTGATTCCTACCAACTGTCTAAGGTCATTTCTGCTGAGACGAAGAAGTTTGTTCTCCTCACAGTACTGCCAGTCCAGCAGGTGCTTGGCATGCCTGGCCTGTTGAGCGTTATGCCAGTGTGAGGATTTCAGCTTGTATTCCCATGTTTCTATTTCCGCTTTGATATGCTTTTTTGAGTATCCGCAGAAAGGTTCTGGACCTATTGGTGGTTCCTTTGAGCCCTTTTTAGCCAACATATTGGCTTTTTCATTGCCTGGTATGCCTAGGTGCCCTGGGATCCAGATGAGGCAAAGCTTGTTGTCTCTTCCCAGTTGTTCCAGGCATTCGTGTCATTCCTTGACCAGTTTGGACTTCTTTGTGACGTTTGCTACCGCCTTTATCGCGGCTTTGCTGTCACTGGCTATGAATATCCTTGCCCCCTTGTATTTTCTCTCGAGAATACTTTGAGCGCAGACCATTGTTGCCATTACTTCGGTTTGGAAGGCGGTGCGTCTGTGTCCCGGTGACGTAGCGATCCTTGTGGAGGATCCCCAGATTCCCAGGCCGGATCCGCCATCCCTCACCAAGCCGTCTGTATACTAGGTTAGCGCAAATTTCTCCTTCTCAACGGGTTTCAGCCATTCGTTTTTATCCGGCACTTTTGTTGAGTAGTTACCTCCGAACTTCACCTTCCAGTCAATGTCGTCTGTAGGTGCTTCCTCCAGATGTGGTAATTGCTTCAGGATACTGAGATGTCCTGACCTCCCTGTGTCATTACATCGTGTTTTATGGGTTCTCAGGGCTTCTGCTAATGCCATTCGCCTTACATGCAGGTGTAAAGGCGTTGGATTCAGAATGACCTCTAGAGCTGCTGTAGGCGTGAGCTCCCGTGATCCCCATACATGCTATCCTTTGGATTTTCGTGAGTACTTTTTGAGTTCCGTTTTCTTCGTTCAAATAGAAGAGGCATAAGTGATTGCCTGTCTAACGATTGTGGTATATGACCAGTAAGTCATATTAGGTTTCAGGCCCCATGTCTTTCCTAGCAGTTGCCTACATATGTGAAGACTTATCAGGGCTTTGTCCCTTATGTGGCTAAGATGCCTAATCCAATTCAGCTTCTGCTCCATGTAAACGCCCAGATATTTTACCTCATTGGAAATGTGCAAATGTTCACACCCATGGATATTGGTTTCCCACTTTCCATGTTTCTCTTTTTGGAGAATGGAACAATCACAGTTTTTTGCGGGTTGACTCCCAAACCTTTGCTATTGCACCACCTGATGACCTGCCCGAGAGCTGTTTCCATTAGCTCCTTTAGGGTGCCTAGGTGATTACCAGAGATTATTATAACTATGTCATCCACGTAGCCTATGACGACATAGCCCATCTCCGTTAGTTTGCGCAGGAGTTCCTCCACCACAATAGACCATAACAAGGGCGATAGTAGCCCTTGGGGCAGCCCCTTCCCGCTATTACAGTTCTAGATGCTCCTCCTAGTTCCGCCGTTATTTCTCTGCACTTGAGCATGGATTTTATCCAGCCAGTAGTAGTGGGATCTATATCTTTCTGTTTTGATGCCTCATCAATGGCCTCAAAAAAGGTGTTGTCGAAAGCCCCTTGAATATCCAGAACGCACAGACTGCAATCTCCTTGTATTCTACGGCTTTTTCTATTCTGCTCGTGAGGTCACTTAGGGCGTCAATTGTCGATATGCCTTTTTGGTAGGCATATTGGCTTTTGTGTAGAGGGTTCTTTTAAGGCTCCCTCTCTTAGGTGAAGATCAAGTATCTTTTCCATGCTCTTGAGGAAGAATGATGAAAGACTAATAGGTCTGTAAGACTTTAGCTTTTCGCTGGGTTTATCCGCCTTTGGAATAAAGACCACATTGGTCTTCCTCCATGAGACTGGAATCCACTTTAGTGCATGGCTAGCCCTAAATATCTCCACTGCTTGGTGCTCTATATGATCTAAACATTTTTGGATCATTATAGGCATAATTCCATCCCCACCTGGGGCCTTGTATGGTTGGAAACTTTTTATGGCCCACCTTACCTTGTCCCTTGTGAAGATTTTCTTGGAGAGCTTGATTGCTCTTGTGATACCTTCGTATCGCGGGTATTCCCCGTGGTTGTTTGGTGGGACGCTGCAGCCAGGAAAGTGAGTACTCAAGGAGTTCTAGAGTCTCGTCTTCGTCCGCAGTGTACCCTCCATCTGCTTTTTGCAGTAGTCCTGAGCCTGAAGCGTATTCCTTCTTTAATATTCTTTGGATTCTTGCAGCACTAGTTAGGGTTTCAAACCCTTCACACATGCTTTTCCCTTAGTTCCTTTTGGATTCTCGTAGGATCTTGTTATAATTTGTAAGGGCTGTACGGTATTCGTCCCATTCGCACTTTTTCTTTGCTCTATTGAACAGTCTTCTAGTTTCTCTCCTGAGTCTGTCCAGCCTCTCATTCCACCAGGGCACATTCCTGTTGACTGCCCTTTGTTTCGTGGGACAGCTGGACTCCAAGGCGACAATTAGAAGACGTGTTAGGTCGTTGGACGCTTTATTTAGGTCCTCTATGGTTTCGATGCGCTCGTCCTTTAGGTCAAAGACCCCTGAACATACTTGCTGTTCGAATTCGAACCAATCCGTCTTTTGGATTATTCTTTTCTTTTCTATCTGGATGTTCTCAGCCTTAAATGTAAACCGTATGTAGCTATGATCAGACATTGAGGCTTCAGTTGATACCCTCCAGTTAGAGATTTTTGTTGCAGTGAAGGCATTTGCTAAAGTTATATCTAAAACCTCCGGCCTTATTTTGTTGGTAAAGGTAGGTGTGCTTCCCTTATTGAGTATCTGGAAGTTGTTGCGGGTAATGTACTCATATAGGTCCTTCCCCCTTGCATTTGTGTTTGTGCTTCCCCACGTAATGTGGTGTGCATTGGCATCACTACCCTTAAGGAAGTTCAAATTTCTGGCCTTGCAGTATGCAATGAGTTGGCTTACCTGTTCCGGGGGAGCTGACTTGTCCTCCTCTGGAAAGTACGCCGAAGCGCAGATGAGTTGTTTTTCCCGCGCTCCTTCCTTCAAGTTCACCAGCACTGCTACTAGATCCCTTTTAACGAATTGTGTTACGGGGATGAATCTCACATTGCTTCCTAGGATTATTGCCGCTCTGGGCCTTTCCCCATTGGCACAGTGTATGATCTTCCCCGTACTACTAGGTATACTTCTAATGCGTCCCTTGTAGTAGTTTGGCTCTTGAAGCAGTCCGATGTCGACTCTATCTTTCACCATTACTGCTCCAAGAACGCTCATAGCCGCCTTGGATCTGTGAAGATTGATTTGGGCAAATTTAATCCCCTTTATCATCTTCTTTCCTTTTCCGTTTTTCGTCGGATCCATCTGGCCGATCGCAAGCCCTTGAATTAGCCTCTTCCCCAGATGGAATCATTTTTACCTTTCTTGAGGAATTGGCTCTGATACCTTCTGGGTTTCCTCGTCAGTCTCCATAGCCTCTTCCCCAACGGAATTGTTTTCTGGTTTATCGATTGATTTTTCGATTGCAGGCGCTGCTTGATCTGCCTTGTCCACCAGAGGATTTTTCTTTAAGTTCATCTTCATTTCGCCAAACTTAAAGCAGATGTAGAGGTTGTTCTTTCTCGGGGTAGCCTCCGAAGTGGGGTCTTTCGATGTTGATTTTAGAAAATTGAACACCAAAATCATTAACGACTTATTTCCATTATCGAGAATTGAGGACATTCTAGACAAATTAAGAAGAGCAAAATATTTTCCAATGCTAGATATGACAAGTTCATTCCATCAAATCAAACTAGATGAAAATTCGAGACCCTTTACAGCATTCTCTGATAATCGTGGACATTATTAGTTCAAAAGACTACCGTTTGGACTAAAAATTTCATCGAATAGCGTCCAACGAAAGCAAACCATTGCTCTGTGTGGACTCGATTTTGAAGCATTTTTCTACGTAGATGACATAATTGTATTTGGATGCAGTATAACACACCATAATACCAATTTAAGAAAAGTATTTGAGAAATTAAAAAGATACAATGTGAAACTAAAACCTGATAACTGCCAGTTTCTTAAATCAGAGGTAGTTTGTTTAGGCCACGTAACCACTAAAGATGGTGTGAAGACCGATCCAGCTAAGTACCAAATCATCAAAGATTACCCAGTCCCCAAAAATACAGATGAAGTACGAAGATTCGTAGCGTTCTGCAACTATTATAGAGGTTTTATCCCTAACTTTGCTGACATAGCTAGACAACTAAATAGTCTACTAAAGAAAAATGCAGCATTTATTTGGGATGAATCGTGCCAAGAGGCTTTCAATACTCTAAAAACCAAATTATGACGCCACCAATTCTGCAGTACCCAGACTTCGACAAACCACTCATTCTCACCACTGACGCGTAAAGTTATGTGTTAGGAGCAGTTTTGTCTCAAAGAGAAATTGGATCCGATTTACCGATATCCTACGCGAGCAAATCCTTAAATAAACATGAACTTAACAAACCCATAATAGAAAAAGAATTATTGGCTATACATTGGGGAAAAAATTTCGTTAGGCCATACCCTTATGGGAAGGAATTCATTGTTGTTACAGATCACAGACCGTTAGTTTCCCTATTTACATAATATATAAAAACCCTTCCTCCAAATTAACAAGAATACGTTAAGACTTGTCAGAATATGATTTCGAATTTATATATAAAAAAGGAAAAATAAATACAAACGCAGACGCATTATCCCGCATCGAACTTAATTCCGATATATTAAAACAAATGATTCCATTAAACAAAGACGAAAGCGTTAACAAAACTTTGGCTATTGCAAGGGGCATGGCGAAAAATCATTTAAGAAAAGATGACGACAAAGTAATAAAGATGAAAATCTACAAAAGAAGCTTGATCAACTTCATATCTGGGATTGTACATCTTTAACTGATATCAGAAACGTCAATAAACTAAAATTTTACATACCGTGGAAAGAAATGGACAAACTCATGAGTAAAAATGATATAAATAATAAAATTAATAACGCTAGCAAAAGAAATCTTCATATTGAAATAGTTCGTACGAAAAAGGAAGTGAAAGTATACTGTCATAGTGATAATGATCTCAGCGAATCCGTTCCTGAAGAAAAAAAGCTTTCTACTTTTAGACACGAATACCGTAGCAAAAATTCTGATGGAATTCTAGAATTCATCATGCAAAAGCTAATCGAAGCAACAAATAATTGGGAGATCAATGAACTAGCATTGGCCAATCTTTAATATATAAAAAGATATCTTTTTGAAAACGTTTGTCGCGGCTAAATTCGGGATCTGCCAAGTCGATTTCAATAAAATTTGGCACGAAGATTACTGTCCGGTAGGTGAGTGCTTACGTAAAGTTTAAAAAAAATTGGTTTTAAACTTTTAGAAATATTTAAGATTTAAATTTTTCACGCTTTACTTTTCGCTTAAGCTTCAGATCAATAAATGAAGAGAGATCGTGCAATTATCGCATCGTTAGCGGTTACTCCCTCTCTCTTAAATAGGAGACGTATTCGAGAGAACATTTCAGCATTTTGTTGATTGCACGATCTCTCTTCATTTATTTTTGTTAAGAAGCAAAGTACACTTTCTCTTGATAAGAAATCCATCCATGGATTCATACTAGAGATGAATTCGACTTCATGTCATGTGGTTTTCGATTAGGAAATGGGGATTGATTTATTTTTGGATCTTCTTATGCCCATCTCGAATACGAAAACGTCAACCTTTACTTGCGTATTAGGGAACCGTTACTTTTCGCTTTTGCAAATCGGAACAAAAGCTCTCTCTCAAGATTTCTCTATGATTTGACACTCTGTATTTCCGTAGAGCCGGTTTTAATTGTTTTCTACAAATTTTACTCTTGTTATTCAATACAATTTTGGTTCATTAAACCCGTAGCAGATAGATTTGTTCAAATTGGTGGAAAATGGTAAATATTTTTTTGAATTTCAGATCGTAGGACATCATATTTTCCGGGAATCCCAAGTTGACTGATTTTCTTCCGGTTTGAAGGGTTCTTTTCCGGTAAAAATTTGAATTTTGAACGGGCTTTTGCCCGTAGCGGCTAAACGAAGCGTCCTACGGGATCCATTTGTATGGCCAAAACCCACTGTTTTGACATTTCCTACCTTCCTTTCATACATAATTTTTCTCTAAATTGAGGGTTTAAAGGTGTGCATTCAAAAGATCGGAAAATTGATAAAATTCAGATTTTGAATTTTTAACAATTTTTTGTTCCTAGCGGTTAAACGAAGCGTCCCACGGAGTTCATACGTATGACCCACCCCCATTTTTTTTAAATTTCCTAAATTTGAATCCCAAGTTAACCAATTTTCTTCCGGTTTGAAGGGTTCTTTTCCGGCAAAATTTGAATTTTATATGGTTTTTTGCCCGTAGCGGTTTAACGAAGCATCCCGCGGGGCTCATATGTATGACCGACCCCCACTATTTTAACATTTCCTACCTCCCTTTCATACATCGTTTTTCTCTCAATTGACGTTTTAAAGGTGTGCATTCAAAAGATCAAATATCGAATTGATAAAATTCAGCTTTAGAATTTTTAACGATTTTTTGTTCCTAGCGGCTAAACGAAGCGTCCCACGGGATGCATACGTATGACCGACCCCCATTTTTTTAAAATTTCCTAAATTTTCCAATACATCTTTTTTCTCTGAATTGAGTTTTTAAAAGTGTGTCCAAACAAAAGTTATGATATATGATAAAATTCAGATTAAAATTCGTAAACGCAAAATCTCGCGTTTTTCGGAAAAATTTTGTAATTTTTTATATATTGGAAACTCAATTTGTATATAGTTTCTTTAAATCAATAGAAAATACTATTACACAGAAAACAGAAATTTTTGAGTAAATTTTACTCTCCAATGGTACACATTTTTGTTTGTGTTTGTTTTGTGCAAATTTCAGAAGATCAAAATTGTGTGCATTGTGTGTACATGTACATTGTGTTCCATCCGCGAAATTTTGTTTCAGCCCCCTTTCCTATTATTGTGATCACTCATTCCCTGTTTGACAATCAAACATCAACATCAATTCGCGCACTGTCTGTTCTTTAAACGTTAAAGACGGTCAAAGGCGCATACGGCCCATGGATCTTTTGTCTGCTGTTACGTGTGTGATGTTGGAAAAAAATGGGTAGAGAGTCACATGGGATCGCGACATCTGGTAAATTATTTTGTCTGTGATTAAACCTTAACTTTTTTTGTAAGTAGAAGGATGCAATATTTTTCAACAAATTCGCCGAAAATAAATTTACACGGCTAACGTGGGCGTATTGTTCTAACCTCTCAAATATACTGTGCCATAAAAAATTTACATTCGGTACTAATCGAAGTTTAAGTAAAAAGTTAACCAGTTGTGTTTGAGTTTCAACCGGCAATCTATAAATACTTATTTGTTTCATTGTTGTCACCGAACATAGGATAAATTTCGATTTCTTATAACTACTATATTTCATTGTTTTTGTAACTTTAAAATTAATAGGTGCTGTAAGGTTAAGTAATAATTCCAAAATTGGCTCTTTTTGAAAGAGTGCTTGAATAGTTGTTTTAAGTTTATTTCTCATTTTCTTATTAAGCACTATTCATACTTTCAATTTATTATCCATTTTACGGCGAAAATTTGTAGCCAAACGTTAATAAAAACATTGTTGAAAAAGTCAAAGATATTTTGGAAGTTTTTGAACTTATGTTACAATCAAAAGATAACTGCTAAGAATTAAAAATCTATAACTACAGAAAAACAAAACATATATAGTATCAATATATACAGTATACAAAATATATGCAGTATTACGTAATGCCCAGCAAAGCGGGCGGGTACAGCTAGTGATAATATATTTGAATGTGCACACAAGGAAAATTTTTAAACACTCAAAGAAAAATTTTAGAACAAGTTGCAACGAAATAATGATGATAAGCGCGCAAATATACAGCCCCCCCAAATCAATTAAGGACAAAGCCAAACAAAAAGAAATCATAATTGAATACCATGAATCGTCACATGGAGGACACCTAGGAATCAGGAAAACAGTACTAAAATTAAAACAAAGATACTGTTGGAAAGGAATGAATTCGATGGTAATGAAGTGCATTAATACCTGTGTAAATTGCTCAAAAAGTAAACAGAGTAAACACACCAAAGAAAAAATGATACATACGGATACCCATCAACCATACAGATAGACACGAAATTCTGGTTCCTCCATGTGCAGGTTTTTGTAGAGGTTTGACGAAAGGCGGAACCATGTGAAATCCTTCTCCGTTCGTTCTAGTTAATACTGATGCGAGAGTTTCGAAAAAACTTCTTCATATACTTAAGAGATTTTGCATTAATTCGAATGATAAATCGACTAGAAGTGATAAATTATCAACTATAATTTGACGAAAATGTTTTCTATTATTGTTGTTATTATTATATTGAATTTTTTTCAATAATACTGTTATGTATGTGACGAGTTTAAATATAATGAAAATCTATGTATAAGTTTAAGTTATAAAATTTGTATCTTTTTTTAATTGTTATTGTTCACAAATTGACAGCTTATCAGTTATAAAATTTGTATCTTTATTTTATTGTTATTAATCAAAAATTGACAGCTAGTCCTAACCGAGAGAAATGCAACACTCAACTGAACTGTTTCATAAAAATGTTTATTATGTTTTATCATCATTAGAATGTGTGTTTTACAAAATGTTTATTATGTTTTTTTTTATTATAATACACGACAAAATCCAACCTCCAAATTAACAACGTTATATTATTGATTTCTTAAAAGATACATTTATTTTATTTAGTGAAAAGACAAAATAACTTTTTCCAATCCTTTCATTTAACCTTTAGGCCTTTATCAATGTCACAATACTGGTGGTAATCAAGAATGGAGTATAACAAAACGTGGACAAATCAATGATCATGAAATGTGAAAAAATAGTGAGTTGAAAACAAAAGATAAAAAGAACAATTAATAATTCAAACAATAACAAAAACTACGGAATACAAAAAGATTCAAAACAGTTAACATACGGATTGTTTTTGCATTCAAGTTAGTCGGGTGATATTGGTGAGACAGTTCGAAAAATCCAAACAGTGAAACAGTTAGAAAATTCCAAAATTACTTTTAACGTGAAAGTTAGTAACAACGAACGCGATTAACATCAGTGAAGCAGAATATATTGTACTATGCCCAAGATTGAACGTACTCCGCAAAAGGCTATTCCCGCTGATGCGCCAACGGTAGCTCTCACCCAGAAGCGGCCACGAGAGGACAGCTCTCCTGGCATCAGCCACGCAAACCCCGCAAACCCCTCCACCAATGAGCTACTTGAAACCATCCGCCGTGAAATACGCGAAGTTATGTCAGCTGAGATATCAACCTCCATAAAAGCATGTATCTCCGATGAATTAAGTGAGTTCAAGGAAGCCCTGGCACTCCTCCGCAAACTGGATGCCTCAGTACAATTTATGAGTGACGAGTACGACAAAATGAAAAAAGAAGTTGATAGGTGCAAAGATAGCAACAGGCTCATACTCAAAGAAAATGAGGCGTTAAAAAATACAGTGTCGGATATGTCCGTGAGACTTAATATACTCGAACAATTCACACGCCAGCAAAACGTTGAAATTAACGGAGTGCCGGAGACTAAAAATGAGAATCTGGTTAAAACGGTTGTGCTTTTAGGAAGGGCAGTTTCAAGCTCCATAAAGGAGAACGAAATTATATCGGCTGTGCGCGTCAGGAAACTAGACCCCCAAAACCACAATCCAAGAGCTATTATCGTCAAAGTTCAAAATACCATGATCCGGGACGACATTTTAGCATCTACAATGAGTTACAATAAGGTACATCCCGACAATAAGCTAAACTCCCATTTACTAGGATTGAGCGGTCCAAAAAAGCCGATATTCGTGTCCGAACACCTGTCACCTGCAAATAAGGAATTACACGCTGCAACTAGGAAGGCCGCTCGTGACAAAGGCTATAAGTACGTTTGGGTGCGTGATGGACGCATCCTCATTCGGAAATCTGATGGAACACCAGCCAGGCAAGTGCGGAACCTGGAGGCTGTCGCTCAGCTGTAAGTCCCTATCTGAAGAATGAACTGCAGTTTTTGCCTTCCGTTAAGCAACCGCTTTCAACATTTACTATCAAAACTTCAGGGGAATGAAAACTAAATTACAGAATATTATGCTTAACGGGCTAAATTCCAATTATGACATAATCATCGGAACTGAAACCTGGCTAGATGACAATATCAATGATGGCGAGATTTTCGACCGTAGATACAATATATATCGCAGAGATAGGGCTTCAACTGCACTGAGTACAAAAAAAGGGGGAGGTGTTCTTGTAGCTGTATCAAGGTCTATCGGATCCGTTCGGATGTATCACTGGGAAACCAACTCAGAGAACTTGTGGCTAAAACTAAAGTTGGTCAAAGGAAAGAAAATCGAATACTTAAACATCTGTGCAGTTTACTTACCACCCCCTGTCCAGCAACAGACCCTTGACGCATTCCTTGACAAAGTTACCTCAGTAATCGACTCCTCAGGGGAGCAAGCACTAATAGTTGGTGACTTTAATCTTGGATTCATCAAGTGGAATTCTAACACATCCTTCAGCCAATCCACCTCTACGTTTGCCAGCAACTATGACAATCCACTGGGTTACTCATTTGTTGACTTCCTGTCGCTCAATAATCTGAATCAGCTAAATTATGTTCGTAATCATCTTGGCAGATCCCTTGACCTGGTACTGAGTAACTTTCATGGTGGAACCGTTCGTGAATGCAACAGTCCCTTGTCAGCTATAGATTCTTATCACCCAGCGTTAGAAATTTCAATAAACGACGTGACATTGAAGTCACAAAAATCTCAAACCACTACTAAACCCAACTTCCGGAAAGCAAACTATACGTTAATCAACGAAAGTTTAAGCCAAATCGATTGGAAGGTATGCTTTGCTGAATGCCGCGACGTCAATGCTGTGGTTAATGTACTATATAAGCATCTTGAAATCATCATAAACGTTACCGTCCCGAATACCAAATTATCATCTGGCAAATACCCTATATGGTTTTCTAAAGCTCTAATAAAACTACTGAACGAGAAAGAAAAGAGTAGGAAACGCTTTAAAAGATACCAGAATCCTCGTGACAAGTTTGAATACAGACTGTTAGGTCAGAGAGCTAATGCGATGATCAAAGCCAGCTACAAAAGTTACTTAGAGTCCGTCGAGAAGGGGATAGCTCTCAATCCCAAATTTTTCTGGTCCTTTGTTAAGGATAATAAATCAAACTCCATGGACATACCATCGAGAATGTGCCTAGAGGGCCAAGTTGCTACTTCCGGCGAAGATGTTTGCGAACTATTTGCCACCTACTTTTCATCTAATATGTTATCATCTGATGACTCTACGCATGTTTCACAGGTGGCGGGTAACCGGTTCCCACAGAACACCCTAGGTCAAACCTTATTTACGATAACGGAGGTGGCTAAGGCATTGTCAAACCTAAATGTTCACAAAGGTCCCGGACCAGACGGTCTTCCACCATTGTTTGTCAAAAATTGTGCAGGGAGCTTAGCAGTACCACTTCAAATGATTTTCAACAAATCACTTCGAACATCTCAATTTCCGTCGGTGTGGAAAATAGCCAACGTTATACCAATCTTCAAAAAGGGGGAGGCAGACAGCATCCAGAATTATCGTCCAATATCTATTTTATCAGTGTTTCCAAAAATTTTTGAATCCCTTCTTTGTCCTATCCTTACATCACACTTCAGAATAGTGTTAGCTGACCAGCAACATGGTTTTCGCTCTAAAAGATCCACCACGACCAACCTAGTTGAATACGTCACTAATCTTAGTAGAGCTGTGGACTCCCGCAAGCAAGTGGACTCCATCTACACGGATTTCAGCAGCGCGTTTGACAAAGTTGATCACAAAATCCTGCTGCAAAAGATGTCAATTGCCGGCATTTTCGGACAGCTTTTATCATGGTTTGAGTCCTACTTAACGGATAGAAAGCAAAGAGTAGTGGTAAAGGGGCATCAATCCCAGTTATATTGTTCTACGTCTGGCGTACCCCAAGGTTCTCACTTGGGTCCGATTCTGTTTAACATATTTATCAACGACATAGTGGACTGTGTAAAGCATAGCAAGTGTTCCCTATTTGCAGATGACGTAAAATTATATAAAGAGATAGAATCGCATAGTGACATACTTCTTCTTCAGGAAGACCTCAACTCCTTGCACAATTGGTGCATAAGAAACCGGATGACACTCAACGCCAAAAAGTGCTATCAGATCACATTCACAAAAAAACGTTATCTGCTTCAGTCATTCTACACGATAAATGGCACAGCACTGCAGAAGGTGAATACGATCTGCGATTTGGGAGTCTACCTCGATAGCAAACTCACCTTTAAATTACACATCGACACCATTGTTGCCGGAGCAGCTAGAATGCTGGGGTTCGTTAAACGAACTTGCAAGCACTTCAGAACCATTCTGGCACTAAAAGTACTCTATAACACCATGGTTAGGAGCATTTTGGACTACGCGTCTCCGGTGTGGAATCCTAGCTATCGAGTCCATATCGAACGATTAGAACGAATCCAGAAAAGTTTCACCAGATTCCTTCGATTTAAATCAAGCAGTTGTCCACAAGAAGCTGATTACACCGACAGACTTACTCACTTCAGAATGATGTCCTTGGAAAACCGTAGAAAGATAGCCGATCAAATAGTGCTGCACAAAATAATCAACGGCCTACTTGACATACCAAGCCTCCTGGGCGAGATTCGTATATCAGTGCCTCACCACTCTCGGGTGAGAAGTCCATACTGTGTTTGTGCCCCCAACATCTCGCACCAATGTCGGCCACTCAGCGCCAATAAATCGGTTGATGAGGACTTACAGCATAAGCCATGCGTCTAATGTGAGCATTGACATATTCTCGAATAGCCTGCATCAGTTCCGTATTCTTCTCAGGGATGCATTATCTCGGTATTAAAGATCACCTTGAATCTTATCTGCATATCATCGTACATATTAATATAAATATTTGAATTTGAAACTGTAATTTGTAATAACTTGAATACTCTATCTCTCTTGTCTATTGTTCTTCTTATACATTAACTTACTTGACTTATCCACTAAGATTCCCATCTGTTCTACCACTATAGATGTATAATTCACATGTAAGGCTGTGCACGCCTATAATTGACTCGATCATTCTGATCCGTTAGGTTAAGAAAATTTTGATTGTGTACATAATTGTGACCGAGTTGTTGGAGTGCCAATAAATATAAAAAAAAAAAAAAAAAAAAAAAAAGAAACCTTATTTTTTTCTTAAGACTGTTGTTCACGATGATTCAAAGAGTACTGACTTCGGTTGCCTATATGGCATATGTGGCGGTTGTTTGGTCGAGACCATTTGAGTTTAATCCCTTTCCCTTTTTCAATGTATCTCATTCCAACATACACCCTCAAATAAAAAATATTACCATATATTTTATGCGATCAGTACTGTTTTAAATTCTCGTTGAGATTATTTCTCTCTAGGCTTATTCGCTTCGCTTTGGTAATGCTTTACTTTTGCTTATTTTATTCAACACTGATTCAGTACTGAACATATACATTACAAAATTATTACAATTTGTTATTCAGTCGCACAGCAATGAAAATGAATGAAAGCGGTATGTAACGCGAGAGAGAGAACAGATTATATTCCCTATAACTTAGAAGGAGTGTAATAGCTCCGAACAAATCTTAAATAGCAGAAATATCACTGCTAGGCGCGTGGCCTAAATCTAAACTTTATTAATAATTAACAAAAACATATCATTCTCGACTTAATCAAAAGCTTATTATCCACATTAAATACATGTTGAACATAAACGCATAGTTTGCAATAATTTCGGAGATATTTGCATCTGAAAATCTCGTCGTGACATCACACACGATTCTTCGCGTATAGAGTAGTCTTATTAGCTTGGCAGGCACACAGGGCCGTAGATGTGCACTTGGCGCCGAGTATATACCAGATACTCTAGATAACACTAAAAATTAAAAACATATAAGATAGGTCTTGATTTGTTAATAAGTGAGAAAGGAATAATACCACCCTTATGGTTCACAACGTGACTAGTTTCACCGACTTACATGGGGAATTTGTCGAGTCAAGAAATAAACGGTTTGACCAAGTCAACCAAATGGAAATTGGGAAATTGGAAAAGAATTGTTGCAAAACCGAAATGAAGACAGAAAATTTATTTCAAACGGAAGTTAATAGAGAATGGAAGGGGAAAGGTATTTGCTACGTCAAGCAACTCAGAACGATCCGTGGAAATTAGGAGACAAACTGCGTCGGTGAAAAACAAATACTGAATAATAGAATAAAACATTTATTGTGCAAACTATAAGAAGAAATATAACACGTGTGTTTCCATGTGCGGCTGAATGTGAACTGCTAAGTTACTTTCTGTCAAACAAACATTTTTAGTACAACCTTTTAGAGTGCGTTCTTATAATGTAGTTTAGATTCAAATTATGTACTTTAACACCGCCTCTTAATTTAATAGGAACTCTATTATAAATTTAATTTCAAATAAAACATATTTCGAAATTTACGTTAAACATCAATATAAATTCAAACTTCCGCGATGCTTAAGAAATAGATTTCTCCCAAGTGCCTTTGTCATTATGTCAGCAATTTGCTCATCGGTTGATTTGTATTCGACTTTAACTTCGTTTCGTGTTATCACGTCGCAAATGAAATGATACTTGATATCCAAATGCTTCATTCGCTTTCTTTCCTTTGGTTCTTCAGCAATTTTTATGCATGACTGATTGTCTTCAAAAATCGTTACAGGTTGAATACAATTGACATTCAATTCATTCAATAATTTTTGTATCCATTTTAATTCACATATTGCCTCAGTCAGAGCAATATATTCGGCCTCTGTTGATGACAAACTTACCGTCGATTGTTTTCTACATGCCCAACTTACTGTGTTTCCAAAAAGAATGAACACATAACCCGATGTTGACTTTCGATCGTTCTTGTCACCACCCCAATCTGAATCACTAGATCCAATTAGCGTGTCAATGGTGTCTTTCCTTTGATAAACCAATTTTAAATCCCATGTTCCACGAACGTATCGCAAAATGTGTTTTGCTTGATTAAAATGGCTTTCATTGAAAGAACTTTGAAAACGACTGAAGTACCCTGTTGCAGCACATAAGTCCGGTCTCGTTGTCACTGTTGCATAAATCAGACAGCCCATCAATTCACGATATGGCAAGTTTGGACACTCGTTAGTTTTACCTGGTTCAAGATGCAAACATTTTTCCATCGGCGTAGCCTTCGGCTTGCAGTTTTGCATATCAAATTTTCGCAATACTTTTTCCAAATATTTTGACTGATTTATTACGATCGTTCCTTTTTCAATGTCTTGTTGGATATGCATGCCCAGAAAAGTGCTTATTTTTCCCATGTCGGTCATTTCAAACTCCTTTGACAATAATCGTTTTATTGTTTCGATGATCTTCATATTGTTGCAAAATATCAAAATGTCATCAACATACAACAACATATAAATTAATGTTCCGTTTTGCTCCTTTACGTACAAACATTTATCCGACACACATTGCTTAAAATGCATGCGACTCATAAAGTCATTGAATTTTTCATTCCAAGCACGCGACGCTTGCTTCAATCCATAAAGCGACTTATTGAGTTTGCAAACTTTTCCTTGCTGCTTGAAACCGTCCGGCAATTCCATGTAAATTTCCTCAGTGAGATCCCCATTCAAGAAGGCACTTTTGACGTCCATTCGATGAATATGCATGTTATTTTGACTTGCTATTGACAATAAAATTCTAAATGTTACAAGTTTCGCAACAGGAGCATAAGTTTCATTGTAGTCGAAACCAAATTCTTGCGTGAAACCACGAGCGACAAGTCTTGCCTTGTATTTGTCAATGCCTCCATCAGCTTTTCTCTTTAATTTGAAGACCCATTTATTTGTGATTGGCCTCCGATTCTTCGGCAAATCACAAACCGTCCAGGTTCTATTTCTAATCAATGAATTGTACTCACTATTAATGGCTTCTTTCCAATGTGTCCAATCATCTCGACCCTTCACCTCGTTAATCGTATTCGGATCATTTTCAACATACTGTTCAGCCGATAACGAAAATTCACGTAATGGTGTAAATTCAGCTGACAAAGCAACCTCAGCTATTTGCGCCCATTCACCAAATCTATTCGGTGATCGTCGATTCCGCTGACTTTTTCGTGATAAATTTCGATCGACGTTACCAGTGGAATCCGTATTACCACTGTTGACAATATCTCTGTTGTCACCAATGCCATCCATGTCGACATTGTGGTTTGATGTATTGCGGTTACCAACGCCATCCAAATTTGCGTTGTGAATCGTTGCATTGCGGTTACCGATACCATCCAAATTGGTACCGTGGATCGTATCCACCGATTCATCATCTGTCGTTAAATAATTTTCAGCATCATCATTTACTTGCTCGTTCTTACAACAAATTTTGTTCGATGATCAATCAGTTTGACTTTCTTTAACACAGAGTCCTCGTTGAATGTAACATGCCGCCCAAAAATCAATTTGTTTTTCCATGTATCCCAGAGTCTGTATGTTCCCATCGATGCAGCATAACCCAACATCAAACATTTCGTCGCTCTAGCCTCAAGTTTCGATCGATTATGGGATGGAACATGATTAAAACATTCTGAGCCAAAAATACGCAAATGTGACAAATCTGGTTTTTGACTGAACCAGATTTCAGCAGATGTCTTTGTAATGAATTGCGTACCAAATGCTGCTGTTACAGATCGATTTTTCGAATAATTTGCCGTTAATACCGCCTCATTCCAAAATTTATGATCCATTTTGCTCGACAAAATCATTGTTCTCGCTTTATCTAAAAGCGTTCGATTCAATCGCTCAGATACCGAATTCATCTCCGGTGTGTACGGTACTGTATGTGTCATCTGAATACCTTTATTCCTACAATACTGTTTGAATTCATTTGGAATGTACTCACCACCATTGTCGGCTCTTATTTTCGCAATTTTTACACCATGAAATGCCCCAGCCATTGCCTGGTATTGCTTGAATTTTTCTAGCACTTCATTTTTTGCACGCATGAAATAAATCATGGAAGCTCTTGAATAGTCATCGGTAAATGACACGAAATATTTTGAACCATCATATGCTTCTATCTTCATTGGTCCAAAAACATCACTATGAATTAGCTCCAAAATGCGTGATGATCTAGCATTTTTATTCTTTGGAAACGATGCTCTTGTTTGTTTTCCATAAATACATGGCTCACACATAGACGATTCTCTATCGATTTTTATTTGTTCGAGACCAATCACCATTTCCCTGCTAATCATCTTTTTAATGTCGGTCATATTCAAGTGTCCCATTCTGTAATGCCATAACTTTGAATTATTGCTTAAATTGTTCTCACCTGAAACCCCAGCGAAAATATTCCGATCAATGTGAAATGTAACTTTGTACAAATTTCCATCCGCATGCGCAACAAATTTTGTTTCGCCATCAATTGACACATTTGCACAGTCTCCCTCGAAGATAACACGATAACCCTTTTTGGTTAGACTTCTTATTGACAACAAATTGTATTGCAAATCCTTGACAAATAGAACATTTTCCATTTTCTTTGGTGATGTGTCCCCGTTATAGAACGTCTTAATGAAAATATTTCCACGCTGATTTGCCAAAATACTTTGATCTTTCTTCGCTACTGAGATTTGAACATCATTAATATTTTCTAAGTGATCAAAGTACCTTTCGTCATTTGCCATGTTTTGTGTTGCACCAGAATCCATTAAAAATTCAATCTTTCCAGTGTTGTAGCTTGGTTGTGCCACGTGTGCGCATGATGCCGTTTGATCTTTTACTATCGCACACAATGTTTGTCCCCTTGCATCGGATGACTTGTTTCCATTGTTTGAATTTTTCTTCTTTTGTGCAAAACATTGAGACTTTTTATGTCCGATTTTACCGCAACCAAAACATTTGAGTTGCTTTCTTTTTCCTTTGGCACTCATTGCCCCCGACTCAATCGATTTATCCGTTGACTCACGACCACATCGTTTACCATGTTCATCCATCAATCTCGTTTTCACAAATTCTAACGTTAATTTGTCTTGATCGATTGTTTCTAATGCCGTTACCAGACCATCATAGTTCTCCGGCAACGTGATGAACAAATGTACGATAATGTCCAGCTCTTCTAACTTAGCACCCTTTGACTTGAGCTCGCGAACTTTTGTGTCAAACTTGACGAAATGTTCAATCATTTTATCGCCCTTCTGATATTTCATTAAAAGTAATTCTTTCTTTGCCAATAAATATCCTGCGATACTTTTTCTTTCGAAAATTCCACATAAACAATCGAACATACCTTTCGCACTCCTTTTTTCCTTAACTAATTCCAGCTGGCCGTCTTGGATAGTTTGCACCAAAATTGAGACACATTTCATTTCTTCTAGTTGCACTTTTTCTTGTTCTTCCGGCTTGTCTTTGTATTTTTCCTCCTTCACAATATCTTTGATGTCTTTTTCGATGAATTTACGTAAATTTCTCTCATCCATTAAAATACCCACACGATATTTCCAATTGCTAAAATTCGTGCCATCGAATTGTGGTATTTTAATTACGGTATTACTTTCCGCCATCTTCAATTCAATATCGTTGCTCCGCAAAAATGATTCGAGTATCCTGGGCCCATAACCTCAGAACGATCCGTGGAAATTAGGAGACAAACTGCGTCGGTGAAAAACAAATACTGAATAATAGAATAAAACATTTATTGTGCAAACTATAAGAAGAAATATAACACGTGTGTTTCCATGTGCGGCTGAATGTGAACTGCTAAGTTACTTTCTGTCAAACAAACATTTTTAGTACAACCTTTTAGAGTGCGTTCTTATAATGTAGTTTAGATTCAAATTATGTACTTTAACAGCAACAAAGGCGAAAAAATTGACACCGTGACACCGAAGAATCACCAAAGGCCGAGATGAGTATACAGCCGGAGTAAGACCGGAATCCAACAAGCAGAAGTTAACATAAAGGGAGTATGCCAACCACATAGACCCAAACTAAAATCTGTTAAGCGAATGAGATTAACAAAACTCTCCGCCAAGTTCCCGAATACGGTTCTCACGAACCTTTCGGGCATAAAACGAGTCTACTCACAACGGAGTGTCTGCTCCACAGGCATGAGCCCCTCGGAAGGCGCCGGGAGAGAAACAAGCGTGGTACAACTCTGGTAGAAAGGCTGCCGTCGCGAAGGAGCTTTTGTGTTAGGAATACTTTAGTTGGATGCCTTAACCCGGCAGAACTCTCGCCTTCCAATGTTCCATGAGCACTAAAATTCTAATGGTCGTGAAGCAAAAAAATGAGAATGGGATTCACTCTCTGAGAGCAGAGGAAATTCATTTTCTACAAATGAATTTCTCTCTGCCTTCTGGAAGTAAGTCTCATTCACCAAAGAATGGGATCATACTGATTTTTACAGAACTTGAGAGTCATGAGGATATTTTCCAAATAAGGACGGATCTATAAAAACTCATAAAAATTAAAGTTAAATTAATGTAACTTAGACTGTGTGCTAATTTACGGCATAACCTTTCGAACGAGCTTTTGAATTGAAGTTGCAACTTTTTTGACATTTGATACCTTCGCTTGTTACTAAAACAGAAAAAAACTATTAACTTATATTTCTTCAAGAATATATTAAAATACTTACGCCATTTCCTGCATTCATGTGACGTCCGTTTTGTTTTGAAACTATCTCTGAAAGGAACAATAAAGTGCCAATATAAAGTTGGCATTTTCGGAGACAAAAACCTTTCCAAATTGGGACTTTGCTATAATGCCAATCAAAAGGTCAGTTGTATGAAAGTGCCGTCGATTAGCACACAGTCTTAGTTTAATTCCAAGAAAATATAAAAAGATAATTATGGGGCAACATGCGAAAAGGCGTCCCCGTCCCTTGCTCTGGGAGATAGCTACGCTTTCTGCCAACGTTTTCGCGAAAACTTCTTATACATATTAATTACATATAATAATTATGATAACACGGGACGCATAATAAATCTGGAAAGCCCAGTGCATCGAAGTTCCAACCTGATATTCAACATCTTACATCATGAATTAAACAAAGTTGACGGTTTTATGATAAATACCCATATTTTTTTTTATTACATATTACGGGTTTTTTTCTCTTGTGATGTTATCAATCTGTATGGTGTTAGGAGAACTTATTTTATACTTTTTAGTCTGTTTTAGGTCCATTAAAAACGTTTTATTCAAAAAATATTTTTTTATCATATGATTATTTTCTGCTTTTAACTCTTGTATGTGTGAAGTTTCCGAATCGACTTCAAAGAGTTTTTTTTTAATTTTTTTCTTATAACCTAAAAAACAAAATTTATACAATATTGGATTGCTTCCCAAGGGCGTAGCCAGGATTCTGTTCGGGGGGGGGGGCAGGCTCAGAAGAAACAAGAATATACTTAAAAATAAAATACAAATATATATTAGTGACTAGGTTTATTTTACAAAAAAAGTAGTCGACTAAGTTCTTCACAAAACCGATTCAATACCTCAGATTCAATGACATTTTTATTTACTTGACCAACGGTTTTCAGTCATCGTAGACATCAGCCACGTTTTCACATGACGCAGTGTAGAAAAGGACCTCTCTATGTTACTTGTAGTGCAAGGTTGTGCAATCTCAAGTCTTTCGAGGTACGCAATCTCAAGTCTTTCGAGCGCTATTGAGCAGAGATGCTTGTAACATATACAAAACGTCGTTTCAACTCGGGCAAACTTGCTGATGAGAAGTATTTTACAGCTGACAAGTTCTCGGATTATCAAAATGCTTAGGTTATTGCAAAAGCATATCTCACCAGCAAACTAAACGACTTAATTAAAAAAGTTCAAGGAAGAGTACCTGTGATCAGTACGCACCAAAAGGCAGGAATTACGTTTCAGAGGCATGCCAGAACCGTTCCTCAGGCGATCCACATTTAGTGGACGGCAAAGAAATTGGTAAACATTTAAGGAAACGTTCACCGCAATAATTAAAAATTATACTTCTATGATGCATACTTTTAAACTTAAACATCTCATATTCTGTCACGAAGGGAATGCTGCATGCCGCCTATTTAATTTTCAAGTTACAGGTGCTTACTTTGACGTTGCTTAGCCAGCTCTCTGGCGACGAGATGACTACTAACGACTTTGTCTCTCAACGCAGCTCTACTCAATACTGAAATGTTCACCCATCGGTAAAAGGTCGGTTACGGAATTCGCGCATTTAATCAATAAAAGGGCTCAGAGCTTACGAGTTCTAAAATTACTCAACAAGAAAGTGGAACGTTGGAACGATTGGTTTATAAGTTGACGGTTACCAAGATAAATGCCTCTACGAAGAAATGAAGATTGGAAAGTTGATCCGAAGTTCTGTTGGGACCTACTGGTGTTTAAGAAATATGTGGTCCCGATGTCATACACGTAGTATGAGTTGTGCCCTGAATCTATCGGTGTGGTGTATATCCTGTTCAAGGTATATAATTGAGCTTTCAGTAATGGTAGTTGGACCTGTATGAGGGTGCCTCCCGAGCTTCGTTCATAATCTACTCTGGCAATCTTTTGTAGCGTGATCTGGTCCATGAATGTTTTTCTTCCCTGTTGGCTTTCAAGAGCCTTGGCGTAAACTTCCAGAATTTGTCTGGTTGGTAGTAACAGTGGGCTCAGTTCCCGTTGGTTTAGTGATTCCATGACTATAAATAAGTCCGTTATTTCTAAATACATCTGCTGTAGTTCCGCCATCATGAATAGTATTACTTCGTTGAGGTCTAGGCGTACTTGTATTACGTGGAGTTGGTCGGAATGCTTGTCTATTTCCCCTATCTTATAGTTGAAAAGCTCGACCTTTCGTGTCAACTTGTTTTGCCTTATCGTCATCTCCTCATTGGCTTTACTCATAGCCTTCAGGGTGGTTTTCATCACTGTGACTTGCTGTTTTACTAAATCCAAGGTGGCCTTCGTGTTATCTTCCAACTCTACTAACTTCTAGTGAATGTGTTCCGAGTCTTCGCTGTCCATGGTTCCGAAGATGCTTTTTATTATTTTCCCACCTAAATTTATCAGTCCCCGCCTGGTTCGACCATGCGGGGTTAGCGTATAATCTGCCCTGTCCATAAGCTCGCGTATTTGTTTCACTCGTTTCCTGATTTCCATTTGCCAATGATAGCAATACTCTTCCCCGACTAAGATGCCCGTGTTGTCGCAGAGATGATGGATCGCGGTTTCACATTCTGCGAGGTATTTCAGGTGTAATTCCCACGTTGGTTTTGGTAAACGGGTTACGATGGTCCAATGGTCGCGATAAATCTGCACTTTTCTGAGAGGCTCGAACACTACTCCTTTTCGGGTAATCGGATGTATCTCGACCGGTGCTGGTTGAGTTGTGGCTCCCAATGTTAGTAGAGTGAGTAGGATGAACATGTCTGGAAAGACCGAGGCGATTTTAGTGGAACAATATTAACCGGTTGTTATGAACGCGCCGTTTGCGTTTGCCTATTATTATCGTACTGTTAACCGGACTCTTTATGGCTACCACTTTATATGGCCCTACCCAATGTTGTATCAGCTTATTTTTTCGGGCCGCATTCCTCAGTAGCACCTGGTCCCCTAGGTGAATTTTCAGCGGGTTGGTCTTTTGATCATAGTACTCCTTCGACTGGAGTTTACCCTCTTCGAGGTTCTTCCGGGCTGTTTGATAGGCTCTTTGGAGCTTGTTTCTTAGATGTAAATAATAGTTTTCATGGTCGTACACCGGCTGTGGCTCTTTCTTTAAGTTGTTCGGCAATGTTGCAGAGAACCCGTAGAGACAATCCATGGGAGTGAGCTTCGTGGTGGCATGCATGCTGTTATTTCTGACGAACATGGCTGCCCGCAAGTGCTCATCCCAATCCGTTTGGTTGTCGTCCACGAAATTTCGTAGATATTCTACCAGTGGCCTGTGGGATCTTTCTAATGCACCGTTGGCTTGTGGGTGATATGGTGTTGTCTCGAGTTTCCGTATTCGGAATAGTTTACATACTTCTCTGAACATCTCAGAAGTGAAGTTAGCCCCTTGATCGGTAATAAGTTTTTTCGGGATCCTATACCGGCTTATAATTTCCGCCACGAAGGCTTGTGCTACTGTCTTCGCCTCCATGTTTGGTAATAGTACCACATCCATGAATCGGGTGAGGTCGTCTTCAAAACTTAATATGTATTTATTTCCGCGGGGTGTCTCGGGTAACGGTCCTACTAAATCCATATAGACCTTGTCAAACGGTTGCTGGGCGGTATCCGTTATGATCATCGGTTCCCTATGTTCTCTGTTCAATTTGTTTAGCTGGCATTTCTTGCATTTTCTTATGTATTTTTTGATGTCTTTCAACATCCCCTTCCAACTAAATTCTCGTTTTAAACGATGGTAGGTCTTAAATACCCCCTGATGGCCTCCTAGCGGTGCATCGTGACAGTCTCGTAATATTGTTTCTATATCCTGAGGATCCGTTAGCGTTCTGATATGTGGTTTTTCTTTTTCCGGTTCAGGTGCTCTGTTTAGTGATGCAAGCTCATTCTGGTCATTCGTTACTGGGTCCTCCCCTTTTTCTTCTCCCAATTGTTCCCTTTGTTCTCTCGCCTGTCTTCGTGTGGTAATTAACACGTCGTAGGGGATTCTACTCAAAGCGTCTGCGTTATTGTTTTTGCGACCCTCCTTGTATTCATTCTATTTCAAACGTGTAATCAGACAATTTGTGCCATAATCGCAATATTCTACTTGTGGGGTCTTTTATTCGTATCGCCCCTTTTAGTGGTTTATGGTCGGTAAAGACTTTGAATGGTCGTCCATACAGGTAACACCTGAAATTCTTTACGGCCCACACTATTGCCAGTAGTTCTCGCTCTATAGTGGAGTAATTTCGTTCGGCCGCATTTAGGGTTCTACTCGCGTAGGCTATTGGTTTTTCCTCGGTGAGTGGTCCCTGTGCCAGTACAGCTCCGAGCGCTTCCCCACTGGCGTCCGTGTATAGCTTGAACGGCTCTTTGAAATTTGGGTACCTGAGTACCGGTGGACTTATCAATTTCTCCTTGAGGTGTTCGAACGCTTTTACGTAACTCTCATCCCAAATGAATTTCACGTCCTTCCTTAGGAGTTTGTTGATAGGTGCCGCTATTTTTGAGAAGTCTGATATGAATCGCCTGTAGTAGTTTGCTAGCCCTAGAAACGACTGCACTTGGCGGACGGTTTTGGGCGTCGGGAAATTTCTGACGCTGTCCGCTAAACTCGGGTCTGGCTCCACTCCTTCTGTCGTACATTTGTGGCCAAGATATATAATCTCTTTCTTGAGGAAGTTACATTTTTCCACGTTCAATTTGAGGTTATGCGTTCTCAACCGCTGTAATATCGCCCGCAATTTTGTTTGATGGTCTGCTAAGTTTCTACCGTACACGACTATGTCATCCAAGTATACGAAACACTGCAGTCCTTGTAAACCAGTCAACACGTGGTTCATGAGCCGCTGGAACGTTGCTGGTGCTCCTTTAAGCCCGAAAGGCATTCGTTTAAAGGCGTAATGCCCGTAGGGCGTGCTGAACGCAGTTTTATCCCGGTCTTCTGGTTTCATCGCTATCTGATGATAGCCGCTGGCGAGGTCGAGTACCGAAAAATATCGGGAATTCCCTAACTGGTCCAGGATGTCTTCAATCCTGGGCAGTGGGTATGCATCCCCCTCGGTTACTTCGTTCAATTTCCTATAGTCGACCACTATCCGCCATCGTTTCTTTCCATCAGGTCCCGGTTTTTTAGGGACTACTAGCAGTGGTGCGTTCCATTCACTCCAGCTTGGCTCTACTATATCCTCATCGAGTAATCTTTGTATCTCCTCGGTTATTATATCCCTCTGTGTTTCTGGCAGTCGATACATTTTACACTTGATCGGCTGTTTTCCGGGTTGTATTCGCACTTCGTGCTGTACGGTAGTCGTGTGCCCTAGTTTCTCTCCTGGTAAATGGAATACATCTTGAAACTCTTTAATTATTTTATTTATTTCCCTCCTTTCTTCGGTATTCAGGTCCTTTTCCAATTGGAGTCTCCCTTTTTTCTTGCTCTGATTCCTCGGCCTTTGTACAGTAAACAAGTTTCTGATCAGCGTCTTCACTGTTTTTTCCCCGTGCTGTCGTTTCTTCGTAATGCCTTAGTTTTACTATCACATTATTAATTTTTACTTGGTGATTGTTAACGTTTAGCACGCTCAATTTTACTTTCCCGTTTCTTGCTTGCACGAGCGCATTGCTAACATATACTCCCGGTATTATCTCTTCTTCTCATTTCACTGTCCTGGCTGCCATTACGATGTTTCCTGGCTGCCATTACGATGTTTCTCGGCTCTGTGGTTATGGGTTCCTCTTTTGAACAGCTTCCCTCACAACTCTCTTTGTTTTGGGCTTTGTTATGGGCTGGAAAACATTTTACACTACTCTTCCTGGTACACATACTACTCTCGTAGTTTTCATGCTTCGTACCTATCTCGAAGAGTTGTTTCAAGTCACTCAGTATTTCCGCTGTAGGCACTACTTCCCCTGTGCTTCCACATATTTTCGGACAGCTTTGCCTGACGGTGGTGCTGCTTCCCGATTCCTTTGTCTGTCGCATTTCTTCTGACTGGCCAGCGTTGTCTTTACCCAGTGTTTCAGGTTTCTCTCCACTCCCCATAGAAGTGCTACTTTGGTCATCTCGAGTGTTTTCCTCCCTGGTGTGACTACGCTCAAGGCTTGTTCCACCAGCAGCTATTACGTCCACGAAGTGTACGTCATTCCCGTGTTGGTTGCGGTTTTCTGCAAATTTTATAATTGTTCCTCTGCCATTGCTTGTGGGTGGGAACACGAGCTGCTGTGCGGGGCCCTCAATATTACAATGCTTAGACAAGAAATCGTTACCCAATAATCCCGTTATGTTCCCATGATTGACAGTTTCTATAATATGAAACTTGCATGGGTAAATCTTATCCAAATTTATGTGTCCTCTGATGGTTCCCTTTGAAGAAATTTCCCCTGAAATAGTGTTGAGTCTGATAGTTTCTTCTCTATTTATATCTCTTTTCCTTTCTTCGTTAATTTCGACTTCTTTTATAAGGCTTATTTCGGCTCCTGTGTGTATTATGAACAAGTTTTTACTTCTTTGGGCCACATTCAGTGGTAGACTCACTATAGGGATTTCTGGACACGATCCACATCGCCTTTCTTTATCTTTTAGTGGCGACTCGCGGTGTGTCCAGTCGCCCCCTCGCAGTTTTCCGAGGACCTGTTTATGGTTTGTTTTTCCAGCTGTAATCGTTCCCATCTCTCCTTCAAATAACATCTGCCTTCCGTATGTCCAAGCGCCAGACAAAAGTTACACTTTTCTTCTGTATCGTTTGCCGTGGTGTGATTCACCAGGCGACCCCTATATCCATTTGGACCTGGATTTGTTTGGTTCCCACCGTGCGAGTTTTGTGCTGTGTGACCATACGCCTTGCAACTTATGCAGAACGGTGTCATTTGTTTTGTGCGACACTCTGCCATTACATGTCCCTCGCGGTTGCAGAAATGGCATCTTATCTGTCGGCGATCCGGTCTGCCTCGTGGACTCCCCTGATTCCCATTTCGATAGTTATTCCCAGCCGGTTGGAAACTATTTCTGCGTGTTTGCTGGTACTGTTGACCCCCATTCCTGTATGGTAGTTCTGGGGACCTCTCTGATGGTACTCCTGCTTAATAACAAACGGTTGCTGCGGCCGTTGTGCGGCCATGTAAAAGTTGGGTTGGATTGGTTGTTGCATCGGGCAGGCGACGTCCTGTTGCGGCTGCTGCGTGCACTGCTCCGTCTGTTCAAGTCTTCTGACCTTAGCCCCTATCGCCTCCAGCGTGTTCTCGACGTTTTGTAAGAGATAGAACTTGTAGTTTGAATTTAGCACTCCCATCTTGAAACAGTGTAGGCCTACTTCCTCTATTTCGGCTTTTAATCCATCTCCTCCATTAGGGTACTGCACGTCCGCAGCATTCTTACAGGCAGCAATGAGGTCTTTCACCCTATTAAAATACCCCAATAACGTCTCCGTTGGCAGCTGGTGAACATTTCGAAGCTGAGTGTTCAACGTGATGTAGGATGCTCCCTGGAGTAGGTTTGCCCTCAATGTTGAAATTATCTCGTTCAATGTGTCGGTTCCACCTGCTTGTATCACTTCGAGTGCCCTGCCTCTTAATCGCGTTGGTAGTAATCGAGTGAATAATACTTTGTCTGGCACCTCTGTGAGGATTTCATATCCTAGGCGCGCGCAATTTATAAATTCGTTTACCTCACATTGCTTGCGGGGCCCATCCTCTCCAGTCAAAATTGGCACATTGTTGTGAAGTATGCTATTCACCAGGGTTATGTTGGCCATCTTTTTAGTTTCTTCCTCTATTGTACTCTCTTCTCCCACTACCTCACTATCTGTATGCCGTCGTGATCTTTGTTGTCTGCTATCGCTACAACCAGCTTTTCGTTCTGTTGTACTCGATTCGCCTACAGTCTCACTATCTGTATTCTTCCGGAGTTTTCGTTGCTTGTTACTACTACCTCCGGGGTCAGAATTAACTGAGTGTGTCCGGATATATCGCCTCCCGTTCCTGAGTGATACTACTTCTCGTAACAGGGGTCTTTGGATCTCTTCGTCGTTTTCTTCTGGTGCTATGTTATCCACTGCTTGCACCCGTTTGTCCTCCTGTTCTTCTGCCTGAGGTTCTGCCTGAGGTTCTTCTGCCTGAGGTTCCGCGTTATTCTCTTCCGTGCTGAATGTGAGTTCTACCTCTTGCTTATTAGGTGAAGCGCCCGTGTTTGTGTTGTTTTCGTTGGTGTTTTCTGGGTTTGTGCGGTCTTCCCCGCTGAGTGTGCCACCGTCTTTATTTGTGTTATCTCCTTCTGTGGATGCCTCACTCACAGCTAGTGCTTCCGGAATTTCCTCGATTTCTGTTTCCAATGTGAAGGAGTTTATCGTTTCTAAAAATTTCCTTAACTTTTTATTCACCGGAATTTTGGGTGTAGACGTGGCCATATATTCCGTTACTTTGTTTTTGCGTTGTTAACTGTATCATTGTCCTCTTATTATTCGCTTATTACTATTATCATTATTATTGTTTCATTAGTATTTTTGTTTTCGTATATATATTTTCTTTCCTTGTTTTTTTTTTTTCTTTTCTATATCTTTTTTTTCTTTTTTCTATATTCTTTTTTTTTCTCTTTATATATGTATCTTTTTTCTTAATTTTTCTCTTTTTTTTCAGATTATAACATCGAGTGTACAGCTGTTTCTTTCATACATTAATTCAACTACTCTGTTACAATGTTTCCAATTATACAATTAAATGTTTGATTTTTTCTATTATATAATTTCTTTACTTCATTAACCTAAGTCTTTTAAGTTCCCTATAGTTTTCTCATTATCTTATCACTAATTGCTTGTGCTCAGAAGTGTATTTACTCTTTTTCTAAGTTCATCAAAATTCTTACAACCGAACAATTTCTAACGGTTGGCTAATTAAATTTACTATTTTTATTTCTCTGAAAAGTTCTCAAATTCTCTAATACCATCTTTTTTTTTTCTCTAAAAATTTTGTGGAGATAGGTCCGAAAAGCGGCTGCGCCAAATTTATGTGAAGATCTTCCCTCGATCTCCTGTTTCTCTTGGAGGGAGAACTTCACAATAGAGTTATTGCCTGTGGAACACTTCTGCACACAATAAATTCTCACTAAATTGTCAAGCAACTTTTCTTTTTATAACATACTAGCTGTACCCGCCCGCTTTGCTGGGCATTACGTAATACATATTTTTTGTATACTGTATATGTTGATACTATATATGTTTTGTTTTTCTTTAGTTATAGATTTTTGATTCTTAGCAGTTATCTTTTGATTGTAACATAAGTTCAAAAACTTCCAAAAAATCTTTGACTTTTTCAACAATGTTTTTATTAACGTTTGGCTACAAATTTTCGCCATAAAATGGATAATAAATTGAAAGTATGAATAGTGCTTAATAAGAAAATGAGAAATAAACTTAAAACAACTATTCAAGCACTCTTTCAAAAAGAGCCAGTTTTGGAATTATTACTCAACCTTACAGCACCTATTAATTTTAAAGTTACAAAAACATTGAAATATAGTAGTTATAAGAAATCGAAATTTATCCTTTGTTCGGTGACAACAATGAAACAAATAAGGATTTATAGATTGCCGGTTGAAACTCAAACGCAACTGGTTAGCTTTTTACTTAAACTTCGATTAGTACCGAATGTAAATTTTTTATGGCACAGTAATATTTGAGAGGTTAATCCGATCCGATCGGCCACATCAACAGTACGCCCACGTTAGCCGCGTAAATTTATTTTCGGCGAATTTGTTGAAAAATATTGCTTTCTTCTACTTACAAAAAAAGTTAAGGTTTAATCACAGACAAAATAATTTACCAGATGTCGCGATCCCATGTGACTCTCTACCCATTTTTTTCCAACATCACACACGTAACAGCAGACAAAAGATGCATGAGCCGTATGCGCCTTTGACCGGCTTTAACGTTTAAAGAACAGACAGTGCGCGAATTGATGTTGATGTTTGATTGTCAAATAGGGAATGAGTGATCACAATAATAGGAAAGGGGGCTGAAACAAAATTTCGCGGATGGAACACAATGTACATGTACACACAATGCACACAATTTTGATGTTCTGAAATTTGCACAAAACAAACACAAACCAAAATGTGTATCATTGGAGAGTAAAATTTACTCAAAAAGTTATGTTTTCTGCGTAATAGTATTTTCTATTGATTTAAAGAAAAAATATACAAATTGAGTTTCCAATACATAAAAAATTAAAAATTTTTCCGAAAAACGCGAAATTTTGCGTTTACGAATTTTAATCTGAATTTTATCATGTATCATAACTTTTGTTTGGACACACTTTTAAAAACTCAATTCAGAGAAAATAGATGTATTGAAAAATTTAGCAAATTTAAAAAAAATGGGGGTCGGTCATACGTATGAACTCCGTAGGACGCTTCGTTTAACCGCTAGGAACAAAAAATGGTTAAAAATTCAAAATCTGAATTTTATCAATTTTCCCATCTTTTGAATGTATACCTTTGAAACCTTAATGTAGAAAAAAATGATGTATGAAAGGAAGGTAGGAAATGTCAAAATAGTGGAGGTTGGTCATACATATGAACCCCGTAGGACGCTTCGTTTAGCCGCTACGGGCAAAAAACCGTATGAAATTCAAATTTTTGCAGCAAAGGAACCCTTCAAACCGGAAGAAAATTGGTCAACTTGGGATTCAAAGTTAGGAAATTTAAAAAAATGGGGGTCGGTAATACGTATGAACTCCGTAGGACGCTTCGTTTAGCCGCTAGGAACGAAAAATCGTTAAAAATTCAAAATCTGAATTTTATCAATTTTCCGATCTTTTGAATGCACACCTTTAAAACCCCAATGTAGAGAAAAATGATGTATCAAAAGAAGGTAGGAAATGTCAAAACAGTGGGGGTTGGTCATACATATGCATCCCGTAGGACGCTTCGTTTAGCCGCTACGGGCAAAAAACCGTTAAAAATTCAAATTTTTACCGGAAAAGAACCCTTCAAACCGGAAGAAAATCGGTCAACTTGGGGTTCCCGGAAACTATGATGTCCTACAATCTGAAATTCAAAAAAATATTTACCATTTTCCACCAATTTGAACAATTCTACCTGCTACGGGTTTAATGAACCAAAATTGTATTGAATAACCCGAGTAAGATTTGTAGAAAACAATTAAAACCGACTCTACGGAAATACAGAGTGTCGAATCATAGAGAATTCTTGAGAGAGAGCTTTTGTTCCGATTTGCAAAAGCGAAAAGTAACGGTTCCCTAATACGCAAGTAAAGGTTGAAGTTTTCGTATTCGAAATGGGCATAAGAAGATCCAAAAATAAATCAATCCCCATTTCCTAATCTAAAACCACATGACATGAAGTCGCATCCATCTCTAGTATGAATCCATGGATGGATTTCATATCAAGAGAAAGTGTACTTTGCATCTTAAGAAAAATAAATGAAGAGAGATCGTGCAATCAACAAAATGCCGAAATGTTCTCTCGAATACGTCTCATATTTAAAAGAGAGGGAGTAACCGCTAACGATGCGATAATTGCACGATCTCTCTTCATTTGTTAAGCTTAAGCGCTAAAGTCGACTTCTTCTTGGATGGGTAACGCTATGTATTCGAGAGCCACGATTTGATTCCCATTTTCATGATCTTCTTCGTTTCGCGTGACGGAGCGACAATAATTGCACGATCTCTCTTATATTCTAAAGTAGATTTTCTCTTGAGAGTCATTCCTGGATACAGATCATTGTTTTCATATCAAGAGAACTCTTCTTAAAATTAAGAGATATTATGAAATCAAACTACCGAATTGTTCTAGCGAATACAGTTCATGCTCAAGAGAGTGAGAGAAATCGGTAAAAATGTGTACTCGAGAGAAACGATCGCTCTTAATTTATTTATTTCAAGCTTCCGCACGGAAAGAAGATGCTCTCTTAAAATCAAAACGACCAAAACTTTAAAACTACCATATCTCGAAAAGTTCTAAGCGAATTTCTTTAAAACTTCACAATAACATTCTCCTTCTCATAAGACTAAATCCTACCAAATTTCATAAAAGTTGTCCCGGTAGATCCGGAGTTTTGCCGCGACAAACTTTTGTAAAAAGATCTTGTTTTATATATATAAGATATACTACATACAATTTATTTATTTTACCTACATATAACTCTTTAATTTTACAATTTATTACTCTCTACTCTACATACAATTTGTTATTATACAATTTATTATTCTTTACTCGAGTTCTTCCCGATGCTCACCCCGGTATTCGTCTCCTGCTTGGCTTTGGTGCGGTGCAGCTTCTTATCGCGACGGTACTTTTTTCTCTCGTTGTAGAGCCGCTGCAATTCTTCGGATAATTTCCGACGATCCCGGTGCCCCACAGCGAGCCACAATCTCCTCTTTGTCTCTTCCAGCAGAGCCCTGAACTGAGCTTCCTTCCCAGTCCTCTTTCTGGGGGTGATCTCTGTTTGGTTTGCAGTTGATGGACACGAACGATTCTGCCGCCTCTCTCGGTACTCTTCTATGGTAATAGGCCGGGGACCGGCGTGTGGCCTTTTCAATGCCTCTTGTAACGATTCCGGGGGGCTCATTCCTATAGAGCAGACACCCCGGTTAAATGCCCGCTTTTTATGCCCGAAAAGGTTCGTGAGAACCGTCTTCGGGACTTTGGTGGAGAGACTTTCGTCGTCATCCACTTAACAATTGTTAATTATTGCCATACTCACTGGTGGCTATGTTGTATTTGCGGTACTGGATCAATATGATGTCTTCTGGAGTGCCTGGTCGTCCTCTTAGATGGTTGTTTTTCCGCAGGAACCGCTCGTCTGAAGTATCTGATTGGCTTCTGAGGTGGCTGCTGGTTGTCTGGTGCCTGGTTGTCTTCCGGGAGAGAGTTTCTGCAGTGACGGACCGCCTAAGGTGACTGGTTGCCTTTCTGAGTACGACTTCCCGTTCCCTAATTTGTCCAGTCCCTTTATTCTTAATTTTTCCTGACGCAGCAGTCCCTACTCCGTCATTCTTCGCATTGATTTTTCGACCCAATTTCGAAATTCGCGGCAAGTGCATTTTCCGCAAAATTCATGTCGCAATTTCGTATTTCGCGCGCACTGCGCATTCTTCAACAAATGGGTCATTTCGCGTCACGTTGCTCGTCACGTTGATCGTTTGCTTCGCCATCTAGCGGTGTCTAGTGGAGACGCCTTTTTTAGTACAGATTTGTACTAGACGATCGCGACTTGTACTAGTTGTGACATGACATGGTGACTGACATGTGTCATGGCGTGTGTGGTGTTTTGTGATATCTAGGTAAGTATTTTGACGTATAATTTATTTCTAATTTCCTTTCTTTTTAGGATTCCTCGGCCGGGACGGAATGTTCATAGAGCTCGGACAATTCGTCACATTCCTCCCCTCTCTGGAGAACTCCCCCATGGACAAAAATGTTGTGGTGGGTGTCGTGATTATTTGTTTTAATTGAAATTGGTACATGGTGTTGATGAAGGTTAGTAATTCGTTGATGGAGGCTTCCTTGTTCGAAGTGTTTTGTTTCTTTTTCAGGTGATTTGAATATTTTCTTGGTGCTTACGCGGACTTATGTTGTCGGCAATGCGAGTGGAGTTACATGATTTTCTACTGCTTGGTGGTATCTCTGGTGCAGGACTTTGAGGGTTGTTGCAGGTGTGAACGACGTTCGGTATTACTTTTTTCTTTCTTAGTTTTACAATAGTGTTAGCTAAATCTCTTCATCCCCTAACTAATTCCTATGTCGTTTAATTTCTCTAACTCCCTAAACTAATCTAATTTAACCTATTCGTTTTACGTGTTAACATTATCTATTACATTTCTCTTAACTTTCTTGTGGTCATGCGACCTTTATCTACCATTTCATTTAATTTCGTCACATATTTCTGTTACAATTATGTTTATTCGTGTTTTCCATTACATTTATTTTTCTTACATCATGTTCTTATTGCTTTAGCAAATGTTTACAATTTTTTTTTCCCATTACTCTCTGTTCAATTCTTTTGCTTAAATCTACCTTTAACCATATTGGGTTTATACAAATGTTTTGTTTATAACTGTAAATGTTTTGTTTATACTACAAATGTTTACAATTTTTTAAGTATTTGCTTAAATCTTCTTTTTTATCTTATTTAGTGTTGAGGATGTCGTGTTCCTTGGTGGCTGATTCCGACAAATACTGGTCCGGATCGTCTGATGTCCTTCTCGGCCTTCCTGCTGGATATGGGGAGGTTGGCTTTTCCCATAAATCTGATTTTTTCCGTACGGGTAACGTTAGTGGTTCTCCGACTAGTGTTTCTCTTGCTAACCTTTTTCTCATTTTAGCAATTTCCGCTTTCAAAACTTGGTCTGGACCATGTTGTTCGACCTGTGTTTGGTCTAACTTCAAGTGGTGATACAATTCATCGGCCTCCCGAAGTACGTCATCCCAGCTGGAGGGAGTTAGCCCCAGCTCATCTACCTCAACTTTGATGGTCGGGTCTTCCTCGATTTTTAGGTTTCCGTAATTTTCTGTCAGAGTTGTCTGGGTTCCTTTGTTTCGTGTAGGTTGACGATTGATATCACCCTTGATGGACATACCCATGTTACATATTTTGATGCTTATGTATTTTGATGCTTCAAACCACCTTATGTGCATGGAATTGCCTTCGCCGATGTTATTGGCATTGATTATGATGGTTGTCGCCTCCTTTCTGTCTACACGTCCTGCTCGTCGGTTATTTCCGGACATCGTGGGAACCTGGTAATTAGTAATTAAAGTGTTAGTTAAGTTTTTTTTTTTTTCATTCTCTTTTTTTCCATTCTCTCTTTTTTTTTTTTTTCTTGGTATATTTGGTTAAGTTACGTATAAAAAAATTTTTTTTTTTTTTTTCGCTATTGGTCTTAGGGCTTAGTTTTTCTTTTGCGTATTCTATCGTCGTAGTTAGGGTTCTCGCGGGTGCGTCTGATTGTCCGCTGTGCTGGTTACTGGGTTGGATGAGTCATCCTTTTCATTTTCTGCGAGGATCTGATCTCTTCTGGGGATCGTTATCGGCATTGATACAATTTGCACTCGCCGGAGGCTGGGTCGTGAGGGTTGCGGTTGCGGTTGGCGGCTATTGTTTTTATTCCTGTATCTTCCGTAGATTCTTATCACGATACTAATGGAGATGACTATTAGAAGTCGTACCGTTGCCCCAGTTGTTGTGTGTAGCTGAATTTTTTGGTGCCGGTTTTGTTGGCTTTCCGTGATTTTAGTGTCCAAGTCGTCTAGCGTCTCACTAATGCCTTTAAAATGGTCATTTACCGCTACTGGATGCAAGATTTCCATCCGCGCTTCCGTTTTTCGGGGTTTAATCGGTACCCGGTATTTGGAAAAGTCTACGGTCGGCGGTAGAATTTCTCCGGGGTGATGCATATTTAGTGGCTGTATTTCCGTAATTCGGTATGGTAGCGTGTATTCAGCTAGATGGTACACACATTTATTCTTCAACTCCACTATGCCCAAACCAGTTAGTTGATAGGTTTGTTCTTGGCTCTCACATTGGCTTATGAGTGGGGTCGTTTGTTGTACCCAATAAAGCCAAGCGTTATCCTGATGCATAGGTATTAGGACGGGTCCTGCGTTTATCAATACGCGTATCTGACTACCAGTCGGTATTTGGTCAGTGGCTCGGAACAAGGCTGATGTGCAATCGGTGCGTGTTGGTTTCGCTAGAACTGGATCGCCATGGTGACAAACGCTATAGGTCGTGTTCACTTGGATGCATTGACTTTGATAGTCTAATTCCGTTGATCCGAAGTTCTGTTGGGACCTACTGGTGTTTAAGAAATATGTGGTCCCGATGTCATACACGTAGTATGAGTTGTGCCCTGAATCTATCGGTGTGGTGTATATCCTGTTCAAGGTATATAATTGAGCTTTCAGTAATGGTAGTTGGACCTGTATGAGGGTGCCTCCCGAGCTTCGTTCATAATCTACTCTGGCAATCTTTTGTAGCGTGATCTGGTCCATGAATGTTTTTCTTCCCTGTTGGCTTTCAAGTGCCTTGGCGTAAACTTCCAGAATTTGTCTGGTTGGTAGTAACAGTGGGCTCAGTTCCCGTCGGTTTAGTGATTCCATGACTATAAATAAGTCCGTTATTTCTAAATACATCTGCTGTAGTTCCGCCATCATGAATAGTATTACTTCGTTGAGGTCTAGGCGTACTTGTATTACGTGGAGTTGGTCGGAATGCTTGTCTATTTCCCCAGCTTGGAGTTGAAAAGCTCGACCTTTCGTGTCAACTTGTTTTGCCTTATCGTCATCTCCTCATTGGCTTTACTCATAGCCTTCAGGGTGGTTTTCATCACTGTGACTTGCTGTTTTGCTAAATCCAAGGTGGCCTTCGTGTTATCTTCCAACTCTACTAACTTCTAGTGAATGTGTTCCGAGTCTTCGCTGTCCATGGTTCCGAAGATGCTTTTTATTATTTTCCCACCTAAATTTATCAGTCCCCGCCTGGTTCGACCATGCGGGGTTAGCGTATAATCTGCCCTGTCCATAAGCTCGCGTATTTGTTTCACTCGTTTCCTGATTTCCATTTGCCAATGATAGCAATACTCTTCCCCGACTAAGATGCCCGTGTTGTCGCAGAGATGATGGATCGCGGTTTCACATTCTGCGAGGTATTTCAGGTGTAATTCCCACGTTGGTTTTGGTAAACGGGTTACGATGGTCCAATGGTCGCGATAAATCTGCACTTTTCTGAGAGGCTCGAACACTACTCCTTTTCGGGTAATCGGATGTATCTCGACCGGTGCTGGTTGAGTTGTGGCTCCCAATGTTAGTAGAGTGAGTAGGATGAACATGTCTGGAAAGACCGAGGCGATTTTAGTGGAACAATTTTAACCGGTTGTTATGAACGCGCCGTTTGCGTTTGCCTATTATTATCGTACTGTTAACCGGACTATTTATGGCTACCACTTTATATGGCCCTACCCAATGTTGTATCAGCTTATTTTTTCGGGCCGCATTCCTCAGTAGCACCTGGTCCCCTAGGTGAATTTTCAGCGGGTTGGTCTTTTGATCATAGTACTCCTTCGACTGGAGTTTACCCTCTTCGAGGTTCTTCCGGGCTGTTTGATAGGCTCTTTGGAGCTTGTTTCTTAGATGTAAATAATAGTTTTCATGGTCGTACACCGGCTGTGGCTCTTTCTTTAAGTTGTTCGGCAATGTTGCAGAGAACCCGTAGAGACAATCCATGGGAGTTAGCTTCGTGGTGGCATGCATGCTGTTATTTCTGACGAACATGGCTGCCCGCAAGTGCTCATCCCAATCCGTTTGGTTGTCGTCCACGAAATTTCGTAGATATTCTACCAGTGGCCTGTGGGATCTTTCTAATGCACCGTTGGCTTGTGGGTGATATGGTGTTGTCTCGAGTTTCCGTATTCGGAATAGTTTACATACTTCTCTGAACATCTCAGAAGTGAAGTTAGCCCCTTGATCGGTAATAAGTTTTTTCGGGATCCTATACCGGCTTATAATTTCCTCCACGAAGGCTTGTGCTACTGTCTTCGCCTCCATGTTTGGTAATAGTACCACATCAATGAATCGGGTGAGGTCGTCTTCAAAACTTAATATGTATTTATTTCCGCGGGGTCTCTCGGGTAGCGGTCCTACTAAATCCATATAGACCTTGTCAAACGGTTGCTGGGCAGTATCCGTTATGATCATCGGTTCCCTATGTTCTCTGTTCAATTTGTTTAGCTGGCATTTCTTGCATTTTCTTATGTATTTTTTGATGTCTTTCAACATCCCCTTCCAACTAAATTCTCGTTTTAAACGATGGTAGGTCTTAAATACCCCCTGATGGCCTCCTAGCGGTGCATCGTGACAGTCTCGTAATATTGTTTCTATATCCTGAGGATCCGTTAGCGTTCTGATATGTGGTTTTTCTTTTTCCGGTTCAGGTGCTCTGTTTAGTGATGCAAGCCCATTCTGGTCATTCGTTACTGGGTCCTCCCCTTTTTCTTCTCCCAATTGTTCCCTTTGTTCTCTCGCCTGTCTTCGTGTGGTAATTAACACGTCGTAGGGGATTCTACTCAAAGCGTCTGCGTTATTGTTTTTGCGACCCTCCTTGTATTCTATTTCAAACGTGTAATCGGACAATTTGTGCCATAATCGCAATATCCTACTTGTGGGGTCTTTTATTCGTATCGCCCCTTTTAGTGGTTTATGGTCGGTAAAGACTTTGAATGGTCGTCCATACAGGTAACACCTGAAATTCTTTACGGCCCACACTATTGCCAGTAGTTCTCGCTCTATAGTGGAGTAATTTCGTTCGGCCGCATTTAGGGTTCTACTCGCGTAGGCTATTGGTTTTTCCTCGGTGAGTGGTCCCTGTGCCAGTACAGCTCCGAGCGCTTCCCCACTGGCGTCCGTGTATAGCTTGAACGGCTCTTTGAAATTTGGGTACCTGAGTACCGGTGGACTTATCAATTTCTCCTTGAGGTGTTCGAACGCTTTTACGTAACTCTCATCCCAAATGAATTTCACGTCCTTCCTTAGGAGTTTGTTGATAGGTGCCGCTATTTTTGAGAAGTCTGATATGAATCGCCTGTAGTAGTTTGCTAGCCCTAGAAACGACTGCACTTGGCGGACGGTTTTGGGCGTCGGGAAATTTCTGACGCTGTCCGCTAAACTCGGGTCCGGCTCCACTCCTTCTGTCGTACATTTGTGGCCAAGATATATAATCTCTTTCTTGAGGAAGTTACATTTTTCCACGTTCAATTTGAGGTTATGTGTTCTCAACCGCTGTAATATCGCCCGCAATTTTGTTTGATGGTCTGCTAAGTTTCTACCGTACACGACTATGTCATCCAAGTATACGAAACACTGCAGTCCTTGTAAACCAGTCAACACGTGGTTCATGAGCCGCTGGAACGTTGCTGGTGCTCCTTTAAGCCCGAAAGGCATTCGTTTAAAGGCGTAATGCCCGTAGGGCGTGCTGAACGCAGTTTTATCCCGGTCTTCTGGTTTCATCGCTATCTGATGATAGCCGCTGGCGAGGTCGAGTACCGAAAAATATCGGGAATTCCCTAACTGGTCCAGGATGTCTTCAATCCTGGGCAGTGGGTATGCATCCCCCTCGGTTACTTCGTTCAATTTCCTATAGTCGACCACTATCCGCCATCGATTCTTTCCATCAGGTCCCGGTTTTTTAGGGACTACTAGCAGTGGTGCGTTCCATTCACTCCAGCTTGGCTCTACTATATCCTCATCGAGTAATCTTTGTATCTCCTCGGTTATTATATCCCTCTGTGTTTCTGGCAGTCGATACATTTTACACTTGATCGGCTGTTTTCCGGGTTGTATTCGCACTTCGTGCTGTACGGTAGTCGTGTGCCCTAGTTTCTCTCCTGGTAAATGGAATACATCTTGAAACTCTTTAATTATTTTATTTATTTCCCTCCTTTCTTCGGTATTCAGGTCCTTTTCCAATTGGAGTCTCCCTTTTTTCTTGCTCTGATTCCTCGGCCTTTGTACAGTAAACAAGTTTCTGATCAGCGTCTTCACTGTTTTTTCCCCGTGCTTCTCCGTAATGCCTTAGTTTTACTATCACATTATTAATTTTTACTTGGTGATTGTTAACGTTTAGCACGCTCAATTTTACTTTCCCGTTTCTTGCTTGCACGAGCGCATTGCTAACATATACTCCCGGTATTATCTCTTCCCCCTCGGTTAGGAATTGTCCTTCTCTATCCGTGTTCATTTCCACGCATTTCACTGTCCTGGCTGCCATTACGATGTTTCTCGGCTCTGTGGTTATGGGTTCCTCTTTTGAACAGCTTCCCTCACAACTCTCTTTGTTTTGGGCTTTGTTATGGGCTGGAAAACATTTTACACTACTCTTCCTGGTACACATCCTACTCTCGTAGTTTTCATGCTTCGTACCTATCTCGAAGAGTTGTTTCAAGTCACTCAGTATTTCCGCTGTAGGCACTACTTCCCCTGTGCTTCCACATATTTTCGGACAGCTTTGCCTGGCGGTGGTGCTGCTTCCCGATTCCTTTGTCTGTCGCATTTCTTCTGACTGGCCAGCGTTGTCTTTACCCAGTGTTTCAGGTTTCTCTCCCCTCCCCATAGTAGTGCTACTTTGGTCATCTCGAGTGTTTTCCTCCCTGGTGTGACTACGCTCAAGGCTTGTTCCACCAGCAGCTATTACGTTCACGAAGTGTACGTCATTCCCGTGTTGGTTGCGGTTTTCTTCAAATTTTATAATTGTTCCTCTGCCATTGCTTGTGGGTGGGAACACGAGCTGCTGTGCGGGGCCCTCAATATTACAATGCTTAGACAAGAAATCGTTACCCAATAATCCCGTTATGTTCCCATGATTGACAGTTTCTATAATATGAAACTTGCATGGGTAAATCTTTTCCAAATTTATGTGTCCTCTGATGGTTCCCTTTGAAGAAATTTCCCCTGAAATAGTGTTGAGTCTGATAGTTTCTTCTCTATTTATATCTCTTTTCCTTTCATCGTTAATTTCGTCTTCTTTTATAAGGCTTATTTCGGCTCCTGTGTCTATTATGAACAAGTTTTTACTTCTTCGGGCCACATTCAGTGGTAGACTCACTATAGGGATTTCTGGACACGATCCACACCGCCTTTCTTTATCTTTTAGTGGCGACTCGCGGTGTGTCCAGTCGCCCCCTCGCAGTTTTCCGAGGACCTGTTTATGGTTTGTTTTTCCAGCTGTAATCGTTCCCATCTCTCCTTCAAATAACATCTGCCTTCCGTATGTCCAAGCGCCAGACAAAAGTTACACTTTCCTTCTGTATCGTTTGCCGTGGTGTGATTCACCTGGCGACCCCTATATCCATTTGGACCTGGATTTGTTTGGTTCCTACCGTGCGAGTTGCAGTTTTGTGCTGTGTGACCATACGCCTTGCAACTTATGCAGAACGGTGTCATTTGTTTTGTGCGACACTCTGCCATTACATGTCCCTCGCGGTTGCAGAAATGGCATCTTATCTGTCGGCGATCCGGTCTGCCTCGTGGACTCCCCTGATTCCCATTTCGATAGTTATTCCCAGCCGGTTGGAAACTATTTCTGCGTGTTTGCTGGTACTGTTGACCCCCATTCCTGTATGGTAGTTCTGGGGACCTCTCTGATGGTACTCCTGCTTAATAACAAACGGTTTCTGCGGCCGTTGTGCGGCCATGTAAAAGTTGGGTTGGATTGGTTGTTGCATCGGGCAGGCGACGTCCTGTTGCGGCTGCTGCGTGCACTGCTCCGTCTGTTCAAGTCTTCTGACCTTAGCCCCTATCGCCTCCAGCGAGTTCTCGACGTCTTGTAAGAGATAGAACTTGTAGTTTGAATTTAGCACTCCCATCTTGAAAGAGTGTAGGCCTACTTCCTCTATTTCGGATTTTAATCCATCTCCTCCATTAGGGTACTGCACGTCCGCAGCATTCTTACAGGCAGCAATGAGGTCTTTCACCCTATTAAAATACCCCAATAACGTCTCCGTTGGCAGCTGGTGAACGTTTCGAAGCTGAGTGTTCAACGTGATGTAGGATGCTCCCTGGAGTAGGTTTGCCCTTGTTATGTTGTACTTTTTACCTGTCGTAGGGCAAAACCTTACAACATCTTCCAAGTATATTTCTTAGTGAAAAGACAATTTTTAGGCGTTTCTGTAATTAACTTTTATTTTACAGTTCAGTTTTACATCCTTTTTCCTTATATTTAATTCTACATTTCGTTTACATCCTTTTTCCTTAACCTAATACATTGACATTCAAATCTTCTTCAATTACTATTACTGAACCATTAGGTGATCTGTCCTAAGTTAGACTTTCGGTCCCCTTTTCGCACGTCGCTTCTCCGCCCGGTACCGTAACCGCTCGTTGTGAAGTCTCTGTAGCTCCCTACTTAATGCTGCTCTTTGTTGGCTACCTACAGCCAACAGGAGGTCCCTCCTCGCCTCTTCTATTTCTCGCCTAAACCTCGCCTCAATCCCTGGTACCTTCTTCTTTTTCGTTGGTGCCTCTATTCTGTCCGAAAGCTTCACCTCCGTTTTCGTGGGGTGGCCCGCCTGTCTAGCCCGGTACTCCTCTATTGTGATAGGCCGAGGTCCGGCCTTCGGGTCTCGTTTCAGCGCTTCGCGTAGTGGACAATCACCCATTCCTTTATGGTCTCTCTATAATTATTTTAATGCCCATTGGGTTCTTGCGAACCGTGTTTGGGACCTCAACGGTGAATAGTTAATTCATCCGCTTTTGTATGTATTAGTTTTATTTCCTCACCTATGGTTTTTCTTCAGGAGGATGTCAGTAGTTCTTCACGATAATGATCTGCTCCAGCTGCTTCTAAGTCTTCACGTCTCCTAGTTTGAACTGCTTCTAAGTCTTCACGTCTCCTAGTTTGAGCTGCTTCTAAGTCTTCACGTCTCCTAGTTTGAGCTGCTTCTAAGTCTTCACGTCTCCTAGTTTGAACTGCTTCTAAGTCTTCACGTCTCCTAGTTAGAGCTGCTTCTAAGTCTTCACGTCTCCTAGTTTGAGCTGCTTCTAAGTCTTCACGTCTCCTTTGCCTGAGTGCACGAATTACTCTGCCTTTTCGTGTATTTTTCCCGGTCTATTTATGTCCAGATTTTGTGAATGTTCAGCTTATTTTTGGTTTGATGGGAGTTTCCGGTCCCATGAGGTTATTGGTCGTCATTTTGCAATATTTCAATATTTGCAATTTTTTCCAATTGCAATTTTCCAATATTTGCAATATTGATCAATTGCAATATTCCCAGATTGAATTTTTTCTTTTGGGTCATTGGCTGCTCCCAATTCATTTTTCCGAATTTGCGGTACGTTGCATTTCCGTTGGTGTTTAACCGATGCAATCCGCTGAATTGCAATATGCATCGATGTCACACATTTGTGCATTCGGGCTGGCCATCTACCGGGCGCTAGAGTACTGCATGTGTCGGTCGTGCAGTTCTCTGTGGGTTGCAGATTTCGTGATCGCTGTCTGTCAGATTGTTTACTGTCAGATTGTGCCGCGTGTTATCCTCAGGTAAGAATTGTCATTTTTAATCGTGTTTCTTTTTAGTTTCCCATCAAGTTGTTTCCTGATCTAAATTCATACTCATAAATGGATTCCTAATCATCATAAATGGTATCACAATGGATTCTTTGATATTAATGTGTTGCGATGTGTTGATAGGAATGGAGGATGGCTGCGTTTTCATCCATGACATTCCTCCCTCTTTCGGAGCCTTTTCACCAGAAAAGGAGTAGGTGACGATACTTATATCTAACTATTATTAATTCGTTTGTTATCCTAATGATAGTGTACATTCTCCTTTAATCTTTGGGGTTTTTAACCTGGTTACCGCTACATCTTTATCTTAAGTTATTCTAAATCCTAGTGCTAGTGCATTGTCTGTTTATGTCTTCAGTGTAAATTTACATTTTACATTTACGTTAGTTGTTACATTTTTCATATATTTTGTTCAAATTATTATTTTAGAGGTTCAGTAAAGTTTTGCGGTACCAGTAGTGTTACAATGGTTTAAATTTTGCGGTTATTGGTGCATTTATTCTTAATTACCTTCTTACAACAATTTTGCGGTTATTGGTGCATTTATTCTTAATTACCTTCTTACAACAATTTAATAGATGCCAAAAATTTATTACTTTTCAATGGGTCGTTACTTAAGGATTACTATCGTCTGACAACGGTTTTAATATAATAATTGTTTTAATATAATGATGTAATATAATAATGTTAACAAGATTTATAGTTTTTTAAGTATTTACTTAGATCAATTTGTCGATTTCTCTTGGTGTTGAGGATACCGTGTTTCCCTTTGGATGAGCTATTATTGATGTCATACGTGGTGCCGAGGTTGATCCTTGGTTCTAAATCGACTGGGGTCCTCTTCTTTAAGTTTTCGTGATACTTATAGGTTAGCCTACCAAGTAAGTTTGTCTTTCTGCGGTCTGGTACGGTGAGTGGTTCTCCAGTTAGAGTTGTTTTCTCTAATTTTTTCCTCATTTTAGCAATTTCACGTGTTAATTTCTGGCGTTCTTCGATTTGACGGTACAGCTGGTCGGCCTCTTCCAGTGCTGCTTCCCAACTGGCTTGGGTCAATCCCATGTCATCGACGGTCTCACTGGTGTTTCCGGGGTGGTTTGGCCTTGGAGCGCCTAAGTTGCTTTTGATATTTGTTGTTTTTGGGTCCGGATAAATTAATACGTTTTTAGATTTGCATTGAAAATGAATGTCCACATCGTCCAGATCGCCTTTAATGGTGATGGTTATCTGTGGGCTATTTCCGGACATCGTGTTGGATTCTGGTAATTAGTAAATAGGAAGGTTTAGAATTCTGGTAATTAGTATTAAGGAAGGTTTAGAATGTTTAGTTTAAGATTTGTTTTTTTTTTTTTTTCTTTTTTAGGGTTTCTCTTTTTATTTCTATTTTTCTCGCCTTTTTTTTTCTTACTCCTTTGTTTTACTTATTTTAACGCTATCTTATTAATTGATTGTTTATTTATACTGTTATTTTTATACATATTCCGTTTTTCTCGTTGACGTTATTCTCGCGTGTATTGTATCGTTATTGCTCATTGGAAATCGGTACGGTCGGTGCGGGCCCGGGGTTCTGTGTAGCACTCTCGTTTGCTGTTATTATTTGATCCCTTCTGGGGATCGTCACGGGCATTGACACGATCTCAACCCGTCGGGGGCTTGGGCGTGAGGGTTGTGGAGGGGTGCGGTTTCTTCGGTTTGTGCGGCTTTTGTAGTTGCGTATAAGCACGATAGTTATTATAACTACTAACAAACATCCCGTTACGCCGGTCGTGGTGTGTATTTGGATCCTTTCGTGGCGGCGTTTTTCAGTTTCTTTAATTTCTGAGTCCAGTTCTTCAATTGTTTCGCTGAGACCTTTATAGTGATCGTTTAGGGCCACTGGATGTACGATTTTCATTTGTTTTTTCTGTGCTTTTGGGGGTATTTTATATTGTCCGAAATCGATGTTTGGGGGAGTCAATTTTTCTGGTTGATGTATCGTTATAGTATGTGCGTCTGCTATTTGATAGGGGAGAGTGTATTCTGCTAGGTGGTGGATACATTTCCTTTTCAGTTCCAAGATGCCTAGTCCCAACAGCTGAGTGGTTTCTTCATGGATGTCGCACTGGCTTATTAGTTGGGTCGGTTGTTGTACCCAATACAGCCAGGTGTTTTCGCGATGCATCGGCGTCACAATAGGGTGTACCGTGGTTAACAGTCGGACTTTGCAGTTGCTTGGGACTTCCTCCGTTGACTTAAATAGCGCTGATATACATTCCGTGTGCGTAGGTTTTGTCAGCACTGGGGCGTTATGCTCGCAAATGCTATAGGTTTCATTTACGGTGGTGCACTTGATTTGGTAGTGCAACTCGGTTAGGCCGAAGTTTTGTTGTGAGCGGCTTGTATTTAGGAAATAGGTATATCCAATGTCGTAGACATAGTACGTGTTGTGTCCAGTGTCAATCGGAGTGGTGTTTATTCGATTTAATGTGTATTGTTGGGACTCAACTAAAGGAATCTTTATCTGTATGAGCATTCCGTTATGGCTTCCCTCGTAGTCTACTTTAGCTACCCGTTGTAGTGTGATGGGGTCCATGGTGGTGGTTCTACCCTGATACCTCTCGGATGCGTTTAGATATATGTTTAGGATTTCATGAGTTGGTACCAATAATGGGCTCAACTCTCGTCGATTAAGTGTTTCTAGCGCGATGAAGAGATCCGTTAATTCCCAGTATATTTGTTGGAGTTCCGCCATTATGTACATGGTTAACTCGTTTACATCCAATCGCAGTTGTGTTATGCGAAGTTGATCTGTGTGGTTCGCTAATGCTTCCATCTTTTCATTAATGCTCTCCACCCTTTTCACTAGCTTGGTATGTCTCTCGTGCATATCTGTGTTTGTTTCGCTCATAGCTTTTAATGTTGTTTTCATGATGGTTACTTGTTTTTTAGCCAAATCTAAGTTGGCTTGAGTGTCCTTTTCTAATTCATTTAGTTTTTGGTGTATGTTCTTGGAGTCATCACTGTCCATAGTCCCAAATAGCGTTTTCATGACTTTTCCCCCTAAGTTCAGTAATCCCCTTCTTACCCGCTTGTGAGGTGTTATGGTAACGTCTGCTTTGTTTATTAAGTCTCTTATTTGCGCTACCTGTTTCTTAATTTCGGTTTGCCAATGTTTACAGTTTGCAGATGCTAATCCGTTTGTATCGTTGCATAACCGGTGTATTGCGCTTTCGCAGTTTTCCAGATAGCTAAGATGTAGGCTCCATATTGGCTTTGGTAGTTGGGTGATGATAGTCCAGTGATCGTGGAATGTCTGCACTTTCTTCAGTGGTTCGAACACTATGCCCTGGTGTCGTAGTTGGTGTACTTCCACCGGGGTTTGTCGGGTTACCGTTATTCCAAGGCTTATAATCAGTATTAGTTGCATCATTCTGAAAAACAGAGAGAGGTTGTTTAGTTGAACTGCTTTAGCCGATTATTGTGTACACGACGCTTGCGCTTCCCTATTAAGATAGTGGTATTAACCGGGCTATTTATGTCTACGACCTTATAAGGACCTAGCCAGTGTTGGACTAGCTTGTTTTTCCGGGCGGCGTTTCGCAGAAGTACTTGATCACCTATATGTATCCTCACCGGATTTATCTTTCGATCGTAATACTTCTTAGAGTGGATTTTACTTTCTTCTAAGTTTCTTCGAGCTGTTTGGTAAGCTCTTTGGAGCTTGTTCCTTAGGTGCAAGTAATAGTTTTCATGATCGTAGACGGGTTCGGGCTCTTTTTTCAAATTGTTAGGCAGGGGAGCAGAGAAACCGAATAAGCAGTCCATCGGTGTTAGCTTCGTAGTTGAATGCATACTATTGTTCCTTACGAACATAGCTGCTCGCAAGTGCTCATCCCAGTTCGCCTGATTGTCATCAACAAAATTTCTTAAATATTCCACTAAAGGCCTGTGGGATCGCTCTAGTGCCCCGTTGGACTGGGGATGGTACGGCGTCGTTTCTAATTTCCTGATCTTGAATAGTTTACATACTTCTCGGAACATTTCCGAAGTAAAGTTAGACCCTTGGTCTGTGATTAATTTTTTCGGAATTCGATATCGACTTATAATTTCTTCCACGAAAACTTGCGCCACAGTTTTTGCTTCCATGTTCTGTAACGGCACTACATCCATAAATCGAGTTAAGTCATCCTCGAAGCTCAGGATGTATTTATTCCCATGTCTGGTTTCGGGAAGGGGGCCTACTATATCCATATACACCTTGTCAAACGGAAGTTTTGCAGTATCAGTTGTTATGAACCAAATTTCGGTTCTTTTTAAGAAGGAACCATGACCTTCCTCAAGGGCTTAACCCTTAGGAAAGGTCATGAATGTTTTGAAATTGCCACTTGAGTCAGCAGAAATGCTGACTCAGGTGAAAAATGCATTTGCGAGAAAAATAGAAAAATATTTTCCTCGAGTCAGCATTTGTGCTGACTCAGGAAAAATTAAATTTTGAAAAATATTTGCTCGAGTTAGCATTACTGCTGACTCTGGAGAAAATTTAAAAAATGAATGGAAAATGCATCGATTGGGTCAACGACTTGATCGATTTCAATAATTGGAACGATCAACGGCAATAACATTCGATCAATGACCCAATCGATGGAATTTCCATTTTACAATTAAGGTAAGAGTAGGGAAAATTAGTGAGTAAGCTAGATTTAAGTATAAATTAAGGTTTGATTTGTAAAAGAATTCAGTCTAGAAATATACGGCTCATAGAACGTGTGTTTCTTTGACCCAAGGGTAACTTGGCCCTCAGGCCATGTACCCTTAAAGACCTGACTTGGCCTCGTAGCCATGCAGGCAAAATGACCACGAAGAGGTAACATGGGCCACAGGCCCTATATCTCCAACAGAACGAAGTAAAGTCGGCCAAATGGCCTATACTTCAAAAGAAAGAGGTAAAGCGGGCAAAATGCCCCATACCTCCAGCGTCCTGAACATGGTTCAAAAGAACCTATCAGGCAATTAGACACGTTTAAAAATAATTTCAGATGAAATTCTACAAGTCAAGAGTTGAAATGTAAAAATAATTCATAACACAGTTATGATCATTGGTTCTCTGTGTTCCCGGCTTAATTTATTTAGTTGACATTTTCTGCAACTTTTGATGTATTTAGCGATGTCTTTCCTCATACCCTTCCAATAGAACTCTCGTTTTAATCGTTGGTAGGTCTTTTGTATTCCTTGATGTCCTCCGAACGGTGCGTCGTGACAATCAGCTAATATAGTTGTTATGTCTTGAGGATCCGTTAAGACTCTTATTTCCTTCCTTGGTGTTGGTTCTTCCTCGTCTCCCTGTTGGTTGTTCTCTGAGGTACATTCTACTCCTGCCAGGCAGTCATTCGTGCTAGTCGTGTCTGCTGCCTGTTCTTTGGCTTGTCGGCGAGTCATAACTAACACTTCATATGGGATTCTGCTTAGAGCGTCCGCATTGTTGTTCTTTTTACCCTCTTTGTACTTTATCTCAAATGTGTAATCTGACAACTTGTGCCAGAGTCTCAGTATTCTACTCGTTGGATCTTTTATTCGGATGGCTCCTCGTAAAGGTTTGTGATCCGTGTATACGGTGAATGGTCGGCCGTACAGATAGCTTCGGTAATTTTTTACGGCCCAAACTATAGCCAGCAACTCTCGCTCGATGGTAGAATAGTTTTTCTCTGCGGTGTTTAATGTTCGACTCGCGTAAGCGATGGGTTTTTCCTCGTTTTCAGGCCCTTGCGCAAGTACGGCTCCAAGGGCCTCTCCACTTGCATCCGTATACAACTTAAAAGGCTCTTTGAAATTAGGGTACCGAAGGACAGGGGGTGTTGTTAGTTTCTCTTTTAGCGTCCTGAACGCTTTCTCACATTCGTCATCCCACTTAAATTTTACATCTTTTCGTAAAAGTTTGTTTATGGGTGCCGCTATTTTCGAGAACCCTTCTATAAACTTTCGGTAGTAGTTTGCCAGGCCTAGAAAGGATTGTACTTGTCTTATAGTTTTTGGTACGGGGTAGTCTTTCACCTTTTGTGTTAGGCTAGGATCTGGTGCTACCCCGTTGGTACCGCACTTGTGTCCGAGATAGACGATTTCCCGCTTGAGAAAGTTGCACTTCTCTGGGTTTAATTTCAAGTTGTGTTCTCTCAATCTTTCTAAAATAGATCGCAGTTTTGCATGATGGTCTGCTAAGTTCCTCCCGTAGGTGACAATGTCGTCTAGGTATACGAAACAATGTAACCCCTGGAGCCCCGTTAGTACATGATTCATCAGCCTTTGAAATGTAGCTGGTGCCCCTTTCAGTCCGAAAGGCATTCTTTTGAAAGCGTAATGACCATAGGGTGTACTAAACGCTGTCTTATCCCGATCTTCAGCTTCCATTGCTATCTGATGGTAGCCACTGGCGAGGTCGAGTACAGAGAAGTAACGAGCATTTCCTAACTGATCTAGGATATCTTCGATCCTAGGTAGTGGATATGCATCGCCTTCTGTTACTTCGTTTAACTTTCTGTAGTCTACCACAATTCGCCATTTTTTCTGGCCATCAGGTCCTGGTTTCTTTGGGACTACTAGCAGAGGAGCGTTCCACTGGCTCCAGCTGGGTTCAACAATGTCATCTTTTAGCAATCTGTCTATTTCCTCAGTAATTATTCCTTTCTGCGTTTCCGGCAATCTGTACATTTTACATTTCACTGGCACCTGATTTTCTTTGGTTCTTATTTCGTGCCGAACCGTTGTAGTGTGGCTTAGTTTTTCGCCTGGTATATGGAAGGTATCGTGAAATTCTTTTATAATCCCTTCGATTGACTTCTTCTCTTCACTGTTCAGATTTTCCTCTATGCGCACTATTCGCAGTAGGTCTTTTATTCGTGCGTTCTTCCCTTTACTGGTTTCGAACACATCTGTCTGTACCCCGTAGTGTTCTTTTACTTCGGGAGAGTCCTTATTGGTTAACTCATTGTTACACGTGTTGTATTTTTCTAAATTGATTGTTAAGTCGTTTATTTCGACCTCGTGATCGTTTACATTTAGTATGCTCATTTTAATTTTGCCATTGGTTGACTCGACCAGTGCGTTACAGAGGTAAATTCCTTGCTTGATTTCTTCTCCTATAGCGACATATTCTCCTGGAGTTGGTACTGGTATCTCCAGGAACTTCACCGTTCTTTGGGGTATCTGTATTTTTCTGCGTTCTCTTATGGTGACTTGCTCTGTATTTTCGAGGTGATCAGTCTGTCCACCCTCGTGAGTTTTTGGCGTTGTGACATTTTCACCTTCCGAGACGTGCGAGCCTCGGTGGTTTAGGTGATCGTAGTCTGTGGTTGTGGACCCCTCAGCACTCGGACTCCCCATTCGCATCTGCCCAGGAGGATTTTCTCGTTCCTTTTTCTCTGGTTCCCAGTCGAATAGGTCTGATAAGTCCTGTGTTGTTTCATTGTCTTCCGTTGATGGTAGCGAAGCTTCCTGTCCGTACTGTATTTTCCCGTTCGGTTTGACTGAACACTCCGCAGTTTGCGAGCTGCGGTTACATAAGTGCTCGATTTCGATAGACGGTTTTTTCTGGCCAGTAGCTGCGTCTTTTGTTACTACATCAATGGATCGAGACTCGGTCTTGTACACGTCGCCTTGGTTCGCGAATGGAATGACGATTTCCTCTCCCGTCTTGGTCGCCGGGAAAACAAGTCTTTTAGCTGGTCCTTCTACGTTGCAGTATTTACTTACGAAGTCATTCCCTATAATTCCCGTGATATTTTTAGGACTCAAATTTTTCACAATATGAAATTTGCAGGGATGGACTTTATTCGTCATTACTTGTCCCATAATCGTACCTTCAGATGTTATCTCTCCAGAGATAGTATTGAGAGTGACTCTTTCATTTTTGTTTACGTCCTTTAGTTTTACTTTGTTTATTTCGGAATGTTTAATCAAACATATCTCTGATCCAGTATCAATTATGAATTTCGAATTTCTTTCCTTAATAATGTCTAGTTGTAAGTTTATTATTGGCAGTGCCGGCATGGTTGTCCTGTTGTCGCACCTATACTCTTGCTCTATTATGGACGACTCGCGGTGCGCTCGGCCGTCCCTGTAGAGTTTTCCACTTCCCTTAGTTGGGTTTGTAGCTGTAGTTTTTCCCACCGTTCTCGTAGAAAACATGCATCTTCCGTGTGATTTGGTTTCAAACAAAAATTACATTCCTGGTTAACCCTGCTCGCCGTTGTCTGGTTAACTTGGTGGTGTTGATGGTTATTTCTTCCGGGTTGCGTGTTGTTATTCCTCCCGAAATTTCGCTGTGTGTTCTGGTTGCAGTTTCTGGTGTTATGACCGTACGCCCTGCAGGTGGAGCAGAAAGGAGTCATCTGCCGAGTTCGACATTCTGCCATAATATGTCCCATTTTGTGACAGAAATTGCATTTTATCTGTCGTCTATCCGGTCTGTTCCGAGGTGTATTATGGTTGTGTGTATATCCATTTGGCTGAAAATTCCTTGGTTGGCTCTGATTGGGTTGGCCTGTTGGATATCGGTTATAACCTGGATTTCTACCAGGTGTTGGTGGTGGGTTGTAAGCGGGATTATGGTTGCTCATTGGAGCGTGGGTAGGGACGCCTAGTCCCATTAGTGGTGTTGGGTCCCCCAGGGAGTTTTGCTGGGTAAGATTTTGCTGCATACATTGTTCCGTCTGCTCTAATCGTGTTATTTTCCTTTCCAATGCGTTCACGTTATTTTCTACATCTTGGAGTAGGTAAAACTTGTAGTTGGGGTTTATTATACCCATTTTAAAACAATGCAGGCCTACTTCCTCAATTTCGGCCTTCAGCCCATCTCCACCATCTGTGTATTGAGCAGCAGCGGCATTTTTGCAGGCGTTAATAAGAGCCTTCACTCTATGGAAATACCCCAATAAGGTTTCCGTTGGCAGTTGATGAACGTTCCTCAATTGGGTATTAAGGGTTATATATGATGTGCCTTGTAATAGGTTTGTTTTTAATGCAGTAAATATATCTTCCAGTGTGTCATTCGTCCCCGTTTGCACCACTTCCAATGCTCTTCCCCTCAAGCGTGTTGGTAATAGTCTCATGAACAGTATCTTATCCTGTATCTCGGTGAGCGTTTCATACCCCAGTCGTGCACAATTTATAAACTCGTTCACCTCATTAGACTTGCGTGGGCTATCTTCCCCTACCAGAATCGGTACGTTGTTATACAATATATTGTTCACTAAACTTATGTCAGCCATTTTATTTTCTTTGTCTTCTATGTCAGCCTGGTTGTTAGAAGACAGTTTATTTATATCTGGTAGCTCACTTTCCACAGTGTAAGTCCCCTGATAGGAGTTTGTCCTCACGTAACACCTTCCGTGTCGTAGTTTCACTATTTCTGATTGCAGAGTACCAATACCTTCTGTATTTCCTTGACCCTCAGCTTGCATGAGTGGCTGTTCGTTCACCACTACTGGATTTCCGGGTCCTTGTTCAGGTAATGGATGTTCGCTATCTTGATTCGTTTGGTTTTCTTCTTCAGTGTTTACTTTTGGTGACCCTACTGGTCCTTGATCGGGTAATTGTTGTTCCCCTTCGCGAGGTGTCTGGTTTTCTTCTGTAGAGTTTATTTCTAGTGATTCTACTTGTTGTTGATTACCTAATTGTTGTTCTCCTTCTTGATGTGGAGCGTTGTTTTGATTGGCCAATTGTCTGTTAACGTTATTGTGCTCAAGTTCAGTTTCAAAATTATAAAACGAAAAGGTATCTATTCTTTGCATAAAGTTACTCAAACGTCTGTTTAGTGGTATTTTTGGCGTAGAATGTGCCATATATACATATTATTATTTTTTTGTTTTTTTTTTTTTTGTTTTTGTTTTTTTTTTTTCTTTCTTTCTTTTATCTCTTTTTTTTTTTTTTTTTTTTTTTTTTACAATTTCTCTTTTTGTAATACCACTTATGTTAAATATTCTTGTGTCATTTCATTTCATTAGTTACAATACAATTATTCATAAATTAATTTATACAACCAAGGTAAATTCTATAATGTCCTAAACTTTGAGAACTATTCTAAGATTACATTCATTTATATCTATTTCCTTAGACTTTTATTTTTTTTTTTTAGACTTGTGTCCTTTACACTAAAAAATGTACTTGGGTGTTTCCTTTTTGTACTTGTCATGTACTTTCCACATTGAACTTTCTAAAAAAATTACTTTTATTAAATTATTATCCCGAACGTAGGTTTTTAAATTGCGGCTGCGCCAAATGTTATGTTGTACTTTTTACCTGTCGTAGGGCAAAACCTTACAACATCTTCCAAGTATATTTCTTAGTGAAAAGACAATTTTTAGGCGTTTCTGTAATTAACTTTTATTTTACAGTTCAGTTTTACATCCTTTTTCCTTATATTTAATTCTACATTTCGTTTACATCCTTTTTCCTTAACCTAATACATTGACATTCAAATCTTCTTCAATTACTATTACTGAACCATTAGGTGATCTGTCCTAAGTTAGACTTTCGGTCCCCTTTTCGCACGTCGCTTCTCCGCCCGGTACCGTAACCGCTCGTTGTGGAGTCTCTGCAGCTCCCTACTTAATGCTGCTCTTTGTTGGTTACCTACAGCCAACAGGAGGTCCCTCCTCGCCTCTTCTATTTCTCGCCTAAACCTCGCCTCAATCCCTGGTACCTTCTTCTTTTTCGTTGGTGCCTCTATTCTGTCCGAAAGCTTCACCTCCGTTTTCGTGGGGTGGCCCGCCTGTCTAGCCCGGTACTCCTCTATTGTGATAGGCCGAGGTCCGGCCTTCGGGTCTCGTTTCAGCGCTTCGCGTAGTGGACAATCACCCATTCCTTTATGGTCTCTCTATAATTATTTTAATGCCCATTGGGTTCTTGCGAACCGTGTTTGGGACCTCAACGGTGAATAGTTAATTCATCCGCTTTTGTATGTATTAGTTTTATTTCCTCACCTATGGTTTTTCTTCAGGAGGATGTCAGTAGTTCTTCACGATAATGATCTGCTCCAGCTGCTTCTAAGTCTTCACGTCTCCTAGTTTGAACTGCTTCTAAGTCTTCACGTCTCCTAGTTTGAGCTGCTTCTAAGTCTTCACGTCTCCTAGTTTGAGCTGCTTCTAAGTCTTCACGTCTCCTAGTTTGAACTGCTTCTAAGTCTTCACGTCTCCTAGTTAGAGCTGCTTCTAAGTCTTGACGTCTCCTAGTTTGAGCTGCTTCTAAGTCTTCACGTCTCCTTTGCCTGAGTGCACGAATTACTCTGCCTTTTCGTGTATTTTTCCCGGTCTATTTATGTCCAGATTTTGTTAATGTTCAGCTTATTTTTGGTTTGATGGGGGTTTCCGGTCCCATGAGGTTATTGGTCGTCATTTTGCAATATTTCAATATCTGCAATTTTTTCCAATTGCAATTTTCCAATATTTGCAATATTGATCAATTGCAATATTCCCAGATTGCATTTTTTCTTTTGGGTCATTGGCTGCTCCCAATTCATTTTTCCGAATTTGCGGTACGTTGCATTTCCGTTGGTGTTTAACCGATGCAATCCGCTGAATTGCAATATGCATCGATGTCACACATTTGTGCATTCGGGCTGGCCATCTACCGGGCGCTAGAGTACTGCATGTGTCGGTCGTGCAGTTCTCTGTGGGTTGCAGATTTCGTGATCGCTGTCTGTCAGATTGTTTACTGTCAGATTGTGCCGCGTGTTATCCTCAGGTAAGAATTGTCATTTTTAATCGTGTTTCTTTTTAGTTTCCCATCAAGTTGTTTCCTGATCTAAATTCATACTCATAAATGGATTCCTAATCATCATAAATGGTATCACAATGGATTCTTTGATATTAATGTGTTGCGATGTGTTGAATGTTGAAATTATCTCGTTCAATGTGTCGGTTCCACCTGCTTGTATCACTTCGAGTGCCCTGCCTCTAAATCGCGTTGGTAGTAATCGAGTGAATAATACTTTGTCTGACACCTCTGTGAGGATTTCATATCCTAGGCGCGCGCAATTTATAAATTCGTTTACCTCACATTGCTTGCGGGGCCCATCCTCTCTGAATTATGCTATTCACCAGGGTTATGTTGGCCATCTTTTTAGTTTCTTCCTCTATTGTACTCTCTTCTCCCACTACCTCACTATCTGTATGCCGTCGTGGTCTTTGTTGTCTGCTATCGCTACAACCAGCTTTTCGTTCTGTTGTACTCGATTCGCCTACAGTCTCACTATCTGTATTCTTCCGGAGTTTTCGTTGCTTGTTACTACTACCTCCGGCGTCGGAATCAACTGAGTGTGTCCGGATATATCGCCCCCCGTTCCTGAGTGATACTACTTCTCGTAACTGGGGTCTTTGGATCTCTTCGTCGTTTTCTTCTGGTACTCCGTTATCCACCGCTTGCACCCGTTTGTCCTCCTGTTCTTCTGCCTGAGGTTCCGCGTTATTCTCTTCCGTGCTGAATGTGAGTTCTACCTCTTGCTTATTAGGTGAAGCGCCCGTGTTTGTGTTGTTTTCGTTGGTGTTTTCTGGGTTTGTGCGGTCTTCCCCGCTGAGTGTGCCACCGTCTTTATTTGTGTCATCTCCTTCTGTGGATGCCTCACTCACAGCTAGTGCTTCCGGAATTTCCTCGATTTCTGTTTCCAATGTGAAGGAGTTTATCGTTTCTAAAAATTTCCTTAACTTTTTATTCACCGGAATTTTGGGTGTAGACGTGGCCATATATTCCGTTACTTTGTTTTTGCGTTGTTAACTGTATCATTGTCCTCTTATTATTCGCTTATTACTATTATCATTATTATTGTTCCATTAGTATTTTTTTTTTCGTATATATATTTTCTTTCCTTGTTTTTTTTTTTTCTTTTCTATATCTTTTTTTTCTTTTTTCTATATTCTTTTTTTTTCTCTTTATATATGTATCTTTTTTCTTAATTTTTCTCTTTTTTTCAGATTATAACATCGAGTGTACAGCTGTTTCTTTCATACATTAATTCAACTACTCTGTTACAATGTTTCCAATTATACAATTAAATGTTTGATTTTTTCTATTATATAATTTCTTTACTTCATTAACCTAAGTCTTTTAAGTTCCCTATAGTTTTCTCATTATCTTATCACTAATTGCTTGTGCTCAGAAGTGTATTTACTCTTTTTCTAAGTTCATCAAAATTCTTACAACCGAACAATTTCTAACGGTTGGCTAATTAAATTTACTATTTTTATTTCTCTGAAAAGTTCTCAAATTCTCTAATACCATCTTTTTTTTTTCTCTAAAAATTTTGTGGAGATAGGTCCGAAAAGCGGCTGCGCCAAATTTATGTGAAGATCTTCCCTCGATCTCCTGTTTCTCTTGGAGGGAGAACTTCACAATAGAGTTATTGCCTGTGGAACACTTGTTGTGACTCAAAAATATTACGGCCGGTAAACATCTGGAATGCTGTCTGTGGCCTACATGGGAAAATATCCACATCCCACCCAAATCCCTAACCGTTGATCAAACACACCTAACCCGAGACACATCCCACCATACTTCCACACCACACTAACACAAGACCCATCCCACCATACTTCCACACCACACTAACCCAAGACCCATTCCACCATACTTCCACACCACACTAACCTGAGACACATCCCACCATACTTCCTCACCACACTAACCTCAGACATACACCTTACCTTATGATCCCACCGTCACCTGAAAATGAAAAAGAAAATGAAAACGAAACAAGTCACCCAGTGACCTAATTTCATAAGTACGAAAGTACTTTCGGTCGCGGCCCCGTATGGAGGAAATTAAGTATTGTCGACGGAAATTGCCAAACACTCGCGGTCACTTACCTTGAAAATAGCTGACCCAGGTCCGTTTCAGGTCGATCACCTGATGAAACGGCAAAAGGGAGTTTTGCTACTTCTGCAACAACGTGAATAATGTGCCCATATGGATCAATCAATATAGTATTGATTAATTGACGAAATCCAACAAACAGGTGGGGCAGGCAATCATGCTATAAATAATGAGCCACCAGCAACGAAAAAGCAGTGATGTACTCAACCCGTTCCTGAGTCCTGGCAGCCAACCCGTTCCGGAAGACGCACTAGAAACATCCAGCCACAGCAAAGAGTCAACCAGCACAGTTAAATCAGAAGACCAGACGAATCCAGCCACAGCCGCTGAGAATTAACAAGGAGCCAACCACCGGCCCAGCTAATATCAAAACAAAAAGGGTAATCCGATCAAGTTATCGGCTACCCAAAGACCTGAACAGCCCTCGAAGGCAGCAGGCATTAACCCAACGCCAAATGAAGATAGCATCAGAGGACCAGCTCAGAGAAGCCCTAAAGGACCCTACAGCAGGACCGAGACCGATATCCCTGGAGGAATATCGGCGACGACAAGCCGCTAAAGTACCTAAGCCCGAAGCAGTAGACGATAAACGCCTCCCGAAGAAACCCCGTTCCGGAGTCGAGGCCTACTACCAGCGGAAGCTCCAAGAGGCTCAAAGGGAACTGATTCTGGCAACCACAAAGGAGCAGAAACGCGACGCCAGCGACAGAATCAATAGACTGAAGATGAGCCGCAGGAACTACCGCCACCAGAAAAAGACGGGCAAGCCAGCACTACCTAAGTAAGGTTCTCTAGTGTATAGTTGGATTTAAGTAAATTTGTATAGGATTTAGTAAATAGACAATAATAAGAGTTGGGAATTTCAATGGAAGTTTGTATACCGAATAAAGTAATTGAATAATAAATTTTGGACTTTTGAGAAGAAGAACATTGAAACCCCAAGATAAAGAAGGGGACCCAACATTAATTGGCGCAGCCGCACTTACGAACATACGCACCACAAACCACGACTCAACAAGGCATACGATTTAGACCATTGATTATAAAGAGACTATGGGGAAAAGGCAATAATAAGAACCACTATTGAAAATTTATGGCCCACTCAACACCTAAGATACCCTTAAAGATAAGTTTGAAAAGATTCATGAAAAGAATAGATTCATACACGGTGGATGAAACGAGCCCAGAACACGAACCCACGTACTCTACTAAGAGTACAAATACAGAGGAGGAATTGTTCGCAACCGAAGGGGATCAGATTGATGAGAAAGGGAACTCACCAATGCAAGCAGAGGATCAAAAAGATCCAACGGAAATAGCCAACACGAATCCGGAAGGACCAGGAGTGGTGCAACTAAGAAACGGGAGAAAATATTATTGGGGTCACGGATCCAACTGGGAGCAAGGACCAGGAATTAATTAATAAGCTACAAACAGAAACAATCAGTATACACAAAATGGCAAATGTGACACTAGTTAACAACGTCCTTTGCAACAATGTGCGCATTTTAACCGGAGAAGATAGCCCACGTAAAGAAAGTGAGGTAAATGAATTTGCAAATTGTGCACGCATAGCGTATGACACACTGGTCGACGTACAGGACCAGGTACTATTTGTGAGACTACTGCCCACAAGATTGAGAGGACGAGCATTGGACGCCGTCCAGTCAGGACTAAGAGACTCATTGGAAAACATAATAGCTACACTGAGGTCAAATTTAATACAAGGGACCTCATACATCACGCTAAATAACCAGCTAAGAAATGTGCAACAATTGCCAACCGAAACACTATGCGCATATTTTAATCGGGTGAAAGCGTTGATTAATGCTTGTAAAAGAGCCGCGGAAGCCCAATACACCAACGGAGGTGAAGGACTAAAAACCGAGATCGAGGAAGTGGGCATTCATTGCTTTAAAATTGGAATTCTTTATGCCAATTACAAGTTTTATTTATTACAAGAATCCGAAAATACAGTTGAAGCATTGGGGCGGAAAATAACGAAGCTAGAACAAACAGAACAATGTATGAACGCGGGACCACATAGTCGGCATGAAATGGGACAACAGGTCTCTGTAATAGGCCAAGACATAAACCATAGCATGGATAATCGGGAATCCATCGGATACCAACCGGAACAGTACCGGGACCCACCAAGAAATAGGTTCGAATCCGGAAACTCTAGATACAACCAACCACACCGTCCGAATAATTTCCCGCCACGAAATTATCACCCCAATGGCAACACCGGAAGATATAATAATAACTTCGCTCGAGGAGGACCAGAGAGGCGGCAAGTGAGATGTGAATTTTGTAATAAAATGGGCCACATCATGGCAGAATGTCGCACACGGCAAATGACGCCGTTTTGCTCCGTATGTAGAATGTACGGGCACACTAACACAAACTGCCGCTCCCAAAAACAGCAAAAACAATATCAACAGGGAAATAGAGGCGAACATCAGAGACAAGTAAACCAAACCACCACCAGTGGGGGTAGTAACCCCTGCAATTTTTGTCCGGCCACCGACCACCTAGAAACTAGATGTTTTCTTAAAGCAAGATGGGAGAGAATGCAACTAGAAGATAGGATGAAGGACACGGGAAACTCAACGGAGACGATCGAGCGCACCGCGAATCGTCAGTAGAGAGAAACAGGTGCGCGATCATGCCTAATTTGCCTATAATTTTGAGGAATAAATAAATAAATAATAACCATATCCACAAACATAACAACCCAGAATGCCCCAAAATTTATAATCGACACAGGGTCAGAAATCAGCCTCATAAAGGCAGATAAGGTAAAAGAACAATACTTAAAAGAAGTAATCGCCTTAGATAAGGTAACATTAAATACCATATCCGGGGAAATAGAATCGGAAGGTACCATAATGGCTTACCTAGACACAGCGCGACCATACCCCTGTAAATTCCACGTGGTAAAGTCTAATAACCCAACAAACGTGGTTGGAATAATAGGCAACGATTTTGTAGCAGGGAATTGTAATGTAGAGGGACCAGCTAGAAGATTAGTTTTCCCGACAATAGGAGGACAAGAAGCCATAACAATACCTTTTGAGGAAAACCCACGTAAAAGGGCAGACAGTAACCGTTTCGTAGACGTAATAGCGACAGGCAGGGCAGACGTCAACCAAGAAAATTCCTTCGAAGGGCACACAAAAAGTCGCAGCTCGCAACCTACGGCGTGTGAACTGACTTCACATGATGGAAGGGATGACGTGGTAAAACCAGTTCTATTACAACAAGAAAAAGACAACGGGAAGCAGGACTTGGCAACAGCTCTCGAGACTGTCCAACAAGATGAGGGTGGTCAACAATATGGGAATTCGCACATTCTTATCGAGAGATATAGCCATCATACTCGCAAATATGACGGTCCTAGTAGTCCGAGCCCACACATGGCGAAAGATAAGGCTTCAGAAAAAGGGCAAAGTAATGACGATAAAACGTCCCCAGTCCAAGATAACGAAAATTACATTACAGTAACGACCCAAGAGGCCATTGAGGTACCATCCAGAACAGTGAAATTTTTTGAAATTCCAACAAACCTACAAGGAGAATATATAATTATCGGGGAAGAAGTCAAACAAGGAGTGTACATTAGTAATGCTTTGGTATCACCAAAAAATAGAAAAATACAATGCAGTATAATGAACATAAATAATCATGAGGAAATAATCCATACGTTTATACTTTTATTGGAGAAACACAGTGCCCAAAAAAGGGAAGTAGAAAAAGAATATATTAAGCAGGAAAAAGAAATCCACAATATACAAAAAGGGGAACCAGAGGAAAACAAGGACACCCAGGAAAGGATAACCAAACTAATGGAAATAGTAGGTATAGAAAAAGATTTGAATGAAGAAGAAAAAGAAGCAATAACACAGACCATAAAGGAGTTCCAAGATGTGTTCCACTTGCCCGGGGAAAAGTTAGGTCATACAGCGACTGTACGACATGAAATACGGACAAAACCGGAACAAGTGCCGATAAAATGTAAAATGTACAGACTCCCCGAAACTCAAAAGCAAATAATAAACGACGAGATAGATCGACTTCTGAAGGATGACATTGTTGAGCCTAGCTGGAGCCAGTGGAATGCCCCCTTACTAGTGGTTCCCAAGAAACCGGGGCCCTCTGGCGAGAAAAAATGGAGAATAGTAGTAGACTACCGAAAACTTAACGAGGTAACGGAGGGGGACGCATACCCACTGCCGAGAATAGAGGATATTCTGGACCAGTTAGGGAATGCCCGTTATTTTTCGGTATTAGATCTCGCCAGTGGTTACCACCAAATATCTATGAAGGCGGAGGACCGGGACAAAACAGCTTTCAGTACCCCGTACGGGCATTACGCGTTTAAAAGAATGCCGTTTGGTTTGAAGGGAGCCCCAGCAACGTTTCAGCGTCTGATGAATCATGTGTTGACGGGACTACAGGGACTACGTTGTTTCGTGTACCTAGATGATATAGTCACCTATGGTAGAAACCTCAACGATCATCAGCGGAAAATACGAGAAATACTACAGAGGTTAAGGGAACATCGTCTAAAACTAAACCCAGAGAAATGCAATTTCCTAAAGAGGGAGATAATATATCTGGGACACAAATGCGGGACTGAAGGAGTCGCGCCCGATCCTAGTTTAGTCAGAAGCGTACAGGAATTTCCGACCCCGACAACGGTGAGACAGGTGCAATCGTTTTTGGGTTTGGCAAACTACTACCGGAAGTTCATTAAGGGTTTCTCAAAAATCGCAGCCCCGATCAACAAGTTGTTAAGAAAAGACATAAAGTTCCATTGGGATGAACAATGTACGCAAGCGTTCAACACTCTGAAAGAAAAACTAATTACACCACCAGTACTGCGGTATCCAAATTTCGATGAGCCGTTTAAATTGTACACCGATGCCAGCGGGGAAGCGCTGGGAGCAGTCTTGGCGCAAGGACCCGAAAATAACGAAAAACCGATTGCCTACGCCAGTCGAGCGCTAAATAAGGCGGAACGAAATTATTCCACGATTGAGCGCGAACTGCTCGCGATTGTATGGGCTGTGAAAAACTACCGGAGTTACCTGTACGGAAGGCCTTTCACTGTCTTCACTGACCATAAACCATTGCGCGGGGCCATACGTATAAAAGATCAAACTAGTAGAATTTCGAGGTTATGGCACAAGCTGTCAGATTACACTTTCGATATACAATATAAGGAAGGGAGGAAAAACGGCAACGCCGATGCCTTAAGCCGAATCCCGTATGAAGTCTTAGTGGTAACGCGGAGACAAGCCAGAGAAATGGAAACAAACACTATTCCAACGGATCCAGCGGACAATGTGGTACAAACGAACCCAGCAGAGAGGAGAACGCCGCCGCTATCCAGTACCAGAAATGAGTCGCGACAACAATCAGGGGAAGAACAAAAAAGGGTATTAACGGACCCGAACGACATCAAGACGATACTAGCCGACTGTCATGACGCACCATTTGGGGGACACCAGGGGATCCAAAAGACGTATCAACGTTTAAAGCGTGAGTTCTATTGGAAAGGAATGAAGAAGGATGTAGTGAATTACGTAAAACGCTGCAAAAAGTGCCAAACCAACAAACAAAGCAGAGAGCACAAGGAACCTCTGGTTATTACCGACACCGCAGAATTACCTTTCGATAAGGTATACCTAGACATCGTAGGGCCATTGCCGGAAACAGTGAACGGAAATAAATATATCTTAAGCTTTGAAGATGATTTAACAAGGTTTATGGACGTGGTACCACTCACGAATGTAGAAGCAAAAACAGTCGCACAAGCATTTGTGGACGAGATAATTAGTCGATACCGAATTCCGAGAAAATTGATCACGGACCGCGGAGCCAATTTCACCTCGGAGATGTTCCGTCATGTGTGCAAATTGTTCAAAATTCATAAACTGGAGACAACAGCTTATCATCCTCAAACCAACGGTGCCCTGGAACAATCGCATAGACCCTTAATGGATTATCTAAGAAGTGTCGTTGACGAGAACCAGACGAACTGGGATGAACATTTGCGTGCAGCAATGTTTGTGCGAAATAATAATGTCCATACTGCAACAAAGTTAACCCCCATGGACTGCCTATATGGGTTTTCGGCCCCCCTATCCAATAATCTAAAAAGAGAGCCACAGCCTATATATGATCACGAGAATTACTATTTGAAACTGCAAAATAAACTCCAGAAGACCTACCAAATCACAAAGGAGAACATAGAGAAAAACAAAGCCATCTCAAAGGAATACTACGACCAAAAGACACACCCACTCAAAGTGCACGTGGGAGATGAGGTGCTCCTCAAGAATGCGGCGCGAAAGAATAAACTTACGCAATTTTGGCTAGGACCATTTAAGGTTTTAGCGATAAATAGCCCAGTAAACACGACAATACAGATGGGCAACAAAAAACGAAGGGTCCATAACAACCGATTAAAGTTGTTCAACTGACACCACAATAATTTTCCTTCATCGTTTCAGGCTAAACATGTTGCTCCACATTTATTTGATGGTCGCCATAAGTGCACCCCCTCAAGTTACGAGGGGTGGTATTCGAACCAATTGGAACAGCCCAAATTTATCAGGATCACTGGACTGTGCTGACGCGTATCACGAAACCAACTTGGGAATCTTCGTTGAAATACATAGAAGAAAGCCAAAAGGCACTCGCCCGACTATGCGACACCCAAAAGGAGTTCACCTTCATCTTCGGAGGCGACATGTGCCACCACTGGACCTACGTTCTCCAAGAACGAACTAACCAAATCACCGAGCTCATAGAAAAGATAGAGCTAACAATGAACCTCAAACACCGAACTAAACGAGGCCTCATTAATTTCGGGGGGAGAGCAATGAAGACACTGTTCGGCACTATGGATGATGATGATTCCGAGCAAATACACAAAAAATTGGAGGAACTAGAAAATGAGAACCGCCAAAATCTGGACCTGGCTAGACAACAGGTCTCAGTCGTGCGCTCAAGCCTCAAAACGATGAATGAAACAAACCTAGAGATGACTCGACGATACAACCAATTGGTGCGGAAGATTAATGAAATAAGTAACAGGGAGCACAATGAAACACAAAAATACACGGAAGAAATGAGAAGCATGCAGAGGAGAACAGATATAAATGAAATCATGATACTAGTATTAGGAGAATTGCAGCAAATATACCTCGATGTGACTGACCTATTCATCATAACCGAAACCATTAACAAGAGGGAGTTGAGCCCCCTGCTGATACCTTCCCACCAATTCCGTGAGCTGTACAATAGCGTTACCAAAATATATTACGGCAAGGAGACCAACATAGACTTCCCCATTATACAACGAATCACTAAAGTCGATTGTCAATTCAACGAACTTGGAATACTAGTTCAAATACGGATACCCCTAGTAAACGCGGTACGGTATACTACAAACCGAGTATACACCACGCCCGTACCTACCAATCATAGTACATTCTTCCTGTACAACGTGGACGTGGAATATTATATGAACACGAGCATCTCTCAACTAAGTTTCGGTATGAATGAACTGGACTACCGATTCCAATGCATCACCATAAACGAAACATACGTAATCTGTCATCGGAATCAACCAACCCAAACGCATCCCACTAGAACAAATTGCCTTACGGAATTATTAAGAGAGACAAATGGACAAACTGATGTTTGCACTTTTCGCATAATGGAAGAAGCTAAAAACATGATCGTACCCATGCATCAGGAGAATGCTTGGCTGTACTGGCTACAAGGAACCACACCCCTAGTTGCTCAATGCGATACTATGGAATACACGGAGCTACTTCAGGGCCTCGGAATAGTCATGTTGAAGGAAAAATGCATATACCATCTAGCTGGGTTTACACTACCCTACACGACCGATAGTGTACACGCTATGAAAATATACCAGCCAGAAGAAGATCCAGTACCAGCAATCGATTTTTCTCGCTACCAACCCCCAAAACGTGAAAGTACCGGAAGAACTGGGATAAAAATACTCCACCCAATCACATTCAATGACAACCTAAGAGCTGAAAGCAAAGCCGTGGACAAACTAGAGCAGGAGATAGTGGAAAAATCACGTGAAAAACGAATATCCATACAAAGTAATATCGGTACAACCATATCAAGCTGCCTCCTCGTTTTGGCGATAATATGGATTAGCCTAAAGATTTATGGAAGAAGGCAGGTGGCCCAACAAAGAGCCACCCATAGAAACCGCAGAAAGCCAAGTGTAGACATCATACCGGTACCTAGGCGGGACCAAATCATACAAACAGAGAAGAAAAACAATAAAGAAACCCCGACAACCAGTACCGCAGCAAACTAACCAACATCGGGAAAAAGAGAAACTAGAATAAGTAGAACCTAAGCTAGAACTAGACATCATACACCTAATAAAAAACTTAATAGAAACAAGGCAACAATTACTAACATCTCAAACTCACATTGGCAGAGAACCAACGCCAGAGGGAATAAAAAGGAGAGACAGCCTCGGACTCGACGACCAAGAGGAATTAGATAACCTCCTAGCAGAAACAGCCGAATGGATCGAGAAACTCGGGATTTTGGACAAAGAAGAAGACAATGACAGTGAGACCGACACACCTAAGACAAATGTTAAGAGAATTGCAAGAGACCACCGAACCAAAAGTAGGACCCGCGGAGAACGCCGAACCCGAGATAACGGAACTCTATATCGCAACGGAACTCTCTCCTGGACCCAAAGTTTTTCAAATTTCGATAACCGGAAAACATGGCCAACAGTGATGAGACAGCGTCACGAGATGTCGTTGAAACAAAACCACCATATACTAGTATAGCAAACATAGGATAGGATTAAAGCAATCAAACATTAAAAATTTAGAAATAGATATATGTACTCAGAAAATATGTAACCTTAGGGAATATAACGTATGTAATCAAAAAAAAAAAAAAAAAAAAAAAAAAAAAAATTTTACGGGGGAATTAAGAATATATAAAATATATCAACTATTCATTACTATAGACTTAGAGTAGTTGATCCAAATGAAGATGTAACGTTGAAAGAAACCGAAAATAGAACATAAAACTAAATTGTAACCTTAAATTAACTAAGTCGAATCGCTTACCTTACGCTCATGCAGCCAAAATAGTTATTCAAACAAAAGTAAAGTCAAAAAAGTACTATGTGAAGATTAATTAAGATCAAAAATACAAAAAAGTACTATGAGAGGTCAAACCAATTGTAACAAGTTAGGAATGTAGATCTTTATATAAATATATACACCCGACAAACACCTATGGCTGGGGGGAGCTTCTCTAAAGAGGGGAGGAATGTTGTGACTCAAAAATATTACGGCCGCTAAACATCTGGAATGCTGTCTGTGGCCTACATGGGAAAATATCCACATCCCACCCAAATCCCTAACCGTTGATCAAACACACCTAACCCGAGACACATCCCACCATACTTCCACACCACACTAACACAAGACCCATCCCACCATACTTCCACACCACACTAACCCAAGACCCATTCCACCATACTTCCACACCACACTAACCTGAGACACATCCCACCATACTTCCTCACCACACTAACCTCAGACATACACCTTACCTTATGATCCCACCGTCACCTGAAAATGAAAAAGAAAATGAAAACGAAACAAGTCACCCAGTGACCTAATTTCATAAGTACGAAAGTACTTTCGGTCGCGGCCCCGTATGGAGGAAATTAAGTATTGTCGACGGAAATTGCCAAACACTCGCGGTCACTTACGTATGGAGGAAATTAAGTATTGTCGACGGAAATTGCCAAACACTCGCGGTCACTTACCTTGAAAATAGCTGACCCAGGTCCGTTTCAGGTCGATCACCTGATGAAACGGCAAAAGGGAGTTTTGCTACTTCTGCAACAACGTGAATAATGTGCCCATATGGATCAATCAATATAGTATTGATTAATTGACGAAATCCAACAAACAGGTGGGGCAGGCAATCATGCTATAAATAATGAGCCACCAGCAACGAAAAAGCAGTGATGTACTCAACCCGTTCCTGAGTCCTGGCAGCCAACCCGTTCCGGAAGACGCACTAGAAACATCCAGCCACAGCAAAGAGTCAACCAGCACAGTTAAATCAGAAGACCAGACGAATCCAGCCACAGCCGCTGAGAATTAACAAGGAGCCAACCACCGGCCCAGCTAATATCAAAACAAAAAGGGTAATCCGATCAAGTTATCGGCTACCCAAAGACCTGAACAGCCCTCGAAGGCAGCAGGCATTAACCCAACGCCAAATGAAGATAGCATCAGAGGACCAGCTCAGAGAAGCCCTAAAGGACCCTACAGCAGGACCGAGACCGATATCCCTGGAGGAATATCGGCGACGACAAGCCGCTAAAGTACCTAAGCCCGAAGCAGTAGACGATAAACGCCTCCCGAAGAAACCCCGTTCCGGAGTCGAGGCCTACTACCAGCGGAAGCTCCAAGAGGCTCAAAGGGAACTGATTCTGGCAACCACAAAGGAGCAGAAACGCGACGCCAGCGACAGAATCAATAGACTGAAGATGAGCCGCAGGAACTACCGCCACCAGAAAAAGACGGGCAAGCCAGCACTACCTAAGTAAGGTTCTCTAGTGTATAGTTGGATTTAAGTAAATTTGTATAGGATTTAGTAAATAGACAATAATAAGAGTTGGGAATTTCAATGGAAGTTTGTATACCGAATAAAGTAATTGAATAATAAATTTTGGACTTTTGAGAAGAAGAACATTGAAACCCCAAGATAAAGAAGGGGACCCAACATTAATTGGCGCAGCCGCACTTACGAACATACGCACCACAAACCACGACTCAACAAGGCATACGATTTAGACCATTGATTATAAAGAGACTATGGGGAAAAGGCAATAATAAGAACCACTATTGAAAATTTATGGCCCACTCAACACCTAAGATACCCTTAAAGATAAGTTTGAAAAGATTCATGAAAAGAATAGATTCATACACGGTGGATGAAACGAGCCCAGAACACGAACCCACGTACTCTACTAAGAGTACAAATACAGAGGAGGAATTGTTCGCAACCGAAGGGGATCAGATTGATGAGAAAGGGAACTTACCAATGCAAGCAGAGGATCAAAAAGATCCAACGGAAATAGCCAACACGAATCCGGAAGGACCAGGAGTGGTGCAACTAAGAAACGGGAGAAAATATTATTGGGGTCACGGATCCAACTGGGAGCAAGGACCAGGAATTAATTAATAAGCTACAAACAGAAACAATCAGTATACACAAAATGGCAAATGTGACACTAGTTAACAACGTCCTTTGCAACAATGTGCCCATTTTAACCGGAGAAGATAGCCCACGTAAAGAAAGTGAGGTAAATGAATTTGCAAATTGTGCACGCATAGCGTATGACACACTGGTCGACGTACAGGACCAGGTACTATTTGTGAGACTACTGCCCACAAGATTGAGAGGACGAGCATTGGACGCCGTCCAGTCAGGACTAAGAGACTCATTGGAAAACATAATAGCTACACTGAGGTCAAATTTAATACAAGGGACCTCATACATCACGCTAAATAACCAGCTAAGAAATGTGCAACAATTGCCAACCGAAACACTATGCGCATATTTTAATCGGGTGAAAGCGTTGATTAATGCTTGTAAAAGAGCCGCGGAAGCCCAATACACCAACGGAGGTGAAGGACTAAAAACCGAGATCGAGGAAGTGGGCATTCATTGCTTTAAAATTGGAATTCTTTATGCCAATTACAAGTTTTATTTATTACAAGAATCCGAAAATACAGTTGAAGCATTGGGGCGGAAAATAACGAAGCTAGAACAAACAGAACAATGTATGAACGCGGGACCACATAGTCGGCATGAAATGGGACAACAGGTCTCTGTAATAGGCCAAGACATAAACCATAGCATGGATAATCGGGAATCCATCGGATACCAACCGGAACAGTACCGGGACCCACCAAGAAATAGGTTCGAATCCGGAAACTCTAGATACAACCAACCACACCGTCCGAATAATTTCCCGCCACGAAATTATCACCCCAATGGCAACACCGGAAGATATAATAATAACTTCGCTCGAGGAGGACCAGAGAGGCGGCAAGTGAGATGTGAATTTTGTAATAAAATGGGCCACATCATGGCAGAATGTCGCACACGGCAAATGACGCCGTTTTGCTCCGTATGTAGAATGTACGGGCACACTAACACAAACTGCCGCTCCCAAAAACAGCAAAAACAATATCAACAGGGAAATAGAGGCGAACATCAGAGACAAGTAAACCAAACCACCACCAGTGGGGGTAGTAACCCCTGCAATTTTTGTCCGGCCACCGACCACCTAGAAACTAGATGTTTTCTTAAAGCAAGATGGGAGAGAATGCAACTAGAAGATAGGATGAAGGACACGGGAAACTCAACGGAGACGATCGAGCGCACCGCGAATCGTCAGTAGAGAGAAACAGGTGCGCGATCATGCCTAATTTGCCTATAATTTTGAGGAATAAATAAATAAATAATAACCATATCCACAAACATAACAACCCAGAATGCCCCAAAATTTATAATCGACACAGGGTCAGAAATCAGCCTCATAAAGGCAGATAAGGTAAAAGAACAATACTTAAAAGAAGTAATCGCCTTAGATAAGGTAACATTAAATACCATATCCGGGGAAATAGAATCGGAAGGTACCATAATGGCTTACCTAGACACAGCGCGACCATACCCCTGTAAATTCCACGTGGTAAAGTCTAATAACCCAACAAACGTGGTTGGAATAATAGGCAACGATTTTGTAGCAGGGAATTGTAATGTAGAGGGACCAGCTAGAAGATTAGTTCTCCCGACAATAGGAGGACAAGAAGCCATAACAATACCTTTTGAGGAAAACCCACGTAAAAGGGCAGACAGTAACCGTTTCGTAGACGTAATAGCGACAGGCAGGGCAGACGTCAACCAAGAAAATTCCTTCGAAGGGCACACAAAAAGTCGCAGCTCGCAACCTACGGCGTGTGAACTGACTTCACATGATGGAAGGGATGACGTGGTAAAACCAGTTCTATTACAACAAGAAAAAGACAACGGGAAGCAGGACTTGGCAACAGCTCTCGAGACTGTCCAACAAGATGAGGGTGGTCAACAATATGGGAATTCGCACATTCTTATCGAGAGATATAGCCATCATACTCGCAAATATGACGGTCCTAGTAGTCCGAGCCCACACATGGCGAAAGATAAGGCTTCAGAAAAAGGGCAAAGTAATGACGATAAAACGTCCCCAGTCCAAGATAACGAAAATTACATTACAGTAACGACCCAAGAGGCCATTGAGGTACCATCCAGAACAGTGAAATTTTTTGAAATTCCAACAAACCTACAAGGAGAATATATAATTATCGGGGAAGAAGTCAAACAAGGAGTGTACATTAGTAATGCTTTGGTATCACCAAAAAATAGAAAAATACAATGCAGTATAATGAACATAAATAATCATGAGGAAATAATCCATACGTTTATACTTTTATTGGAGAAACACAGTGCCCAAAAAAGGGAAGTAGAAAAAGAATATATTAAGCAGGAAAAAGAAATCCACAATATACAAAAAGGGGAACCAGAGGAAAACAAGGACACCCAGGAAAGGATAACCAAACTAATGGAAATAGTAGGTATAGAAAAAGATTTGAATGAAGAAGAAAAAGAAGCAATAACACAGACCATAAAGGAGTTCCAAGATGTGTTCCACTTGCCCGGGGAAAAGTTAGGTCATACAGCGACTGTACGACATGAAATACGGACAAAACCGGAACAAGTGCCGATAAAATGTAAAATGTACAGACTCCCCGAAACTCAAAAGCAAATAATAAACGACGAGATAGATCGACTTCTGAAGGATGACATTGTTGAGCCTAGCTGGAGCCAGTGGAATGCCCCCTTACTAGTGGTTCCCAAGAAACCGGGGCCCTCTGGCGAGAAAAAATGGAGAATAGTAGTAGACTACCGAAAACTTAACGAGGTAACGGAGGGGGACGCATACCCACTGCCGAGAATAGAGGATATTCTGGACCAGTTAGGGAATGCCCGTTATTTTTCGGTATTAGATCTCGCCAGTGGTTACCACCAAATATCTATGAAGGCGGAGGACCGGGACAAAACAGCTTTCAGTACCCCGTACGGGCATTACGCGTTTAAAAGAATGCCGTTTGGTTTGAAGGGAGCCCCAGCAACGTTTCAGCGTCTGATGAATCATGTGTTGACGGGAGTACAGGGACTACGTTGTTTCGTGTACCTAGATGATATAGTCACCTATGGTAGAAACCTCAACGATCATCAGCGGAAAATACGAGAAATACTACAGAGGTTAAGGGAACATCGTCTAAAACTAAACCCAGAGAAATGCAATTTCCTAAAGAGGGAGATAATATATCTGGGACACAAATGCGGGACTGAAGGAGTCGCGCCCGATCCTAGTTTAGTCAGAAGCGTACAGGAATTTCCGACCCCGACAACGGTGAGACAGGTGCAATCGTTTTTGGGTTTGGCAAACTACTACCGGAAGTTCATTAAGGGTTTCTCAAAAATCGCAGCCCCGATCAACAAGTTGTTAAGAAAAGACATAAAGTTCCATTGGGATGAACAATGTACGCAAGCGTTCAACACTCTGAAAGAAAAACTAATTACACCACCAGTACTGCGGTATCCAAATTTCGATGAGCCGTTTAAATTGTACACCGATGCCAGCGGGGAAGCGCTGGGAGCAGTCTTGGCGCAAGGACCCGAAAATAACGAAAAACCGATTGCCTACGCCAGTCGAGCGCTAAATAAGGCGGAACGAAATTATTCCACGATTGAGCGCGAACTGCTCGCGATTGTATGGGCTGTGAAAAACTACCGGAGTTACCTGTACGGAAGGCCTTTCACTGTCTTCACTGACCATAAACCATTGCGCGGGGCCATACGTATAAAAGATCAAACTAGTAGAATTTTTGATGTTCTGCACACACTTTTGATGTTCTGAAATTTGCACAAAACAAACACAAAACAAAATGTGTATCATTGGAGAGTAAAATTTACTCAAAAAGTTATGTTTTCTGCGTAATAGTATTTTCTATTGATTTAAAGAAAAAATATACAAATTGAGTTTCCAATATATAAAAAATTACAAAATTTTTCCGAAAAACGCGAAATTTTGCGTTTACGAATTTTAATCTGAATTTTATCATGTATCATAACTTTTGTTTGGACACACTTTTAAAAACTCAATTCAGAGAAAATAGATGTATTGAAAAATTTAGCAAATTTAAAAAAAATGGGGGTCGGTCATACGTATGAACTCCGTAGGACGCTTCGTTTAACCGCTAGGAACAAAAAATGGTTAAAAATTCAAAATCTGAATTTTATCAATTTTCCCATCTTTTGAATGTATACCTTTGAAACCTTAATGTAGAAAAAAATGATGTATGAAAGGAAGGTAGGAAATGTCAAAATAGTGGAGGTTGGTCATACATATGAACCCCGTAGGACGCTTCGTTTAGCCGCTACGGGCAAAAAACCGTATGAAATTCAAATTTTTGCAGCAAAGGAACCCTTCAAACCGGAAGAAAATTGGTCAACTTGGGATTCAAAGTTAGGAAATTTAAAAAAATGGGGGTCGGTAATACGTATGAACTCCGTAGGACGCTTCGTTTAGCCGCTAGGAACGAAAAATCGTTAAAAATTCAAAATCTGAATTTTATCAATTTTCCGATCTTTTGAATGCACACCTTTAAAACCCCAATTTAGAGAAAAATGATGTATCAAAAGAAGGTAGGAAATGTCAAAACAGTGGGGGTTGGTCATACATATGCATCCCGTAGGACGCTTCGTTTAGCCGCTACGGGCAAAAAACCGTTAAAAATTCAAATTTTTACCGGAAAAGAACCCTTCAAACCGGAAGAAAATCGGTCAACTTGGGATTCCCGGAAACTATGATGTCCTACAATCTGAAATTCAAAAAAATATTTACCATTTTCCACCAATTTGAACAATTCTACCTGCTACGGGTTTAATGAACCAAAATTGTATTGAATAACCCGAGTAAGATTTGTAGAAAACAATTAAAACCGGCTCTACGGAAATACAGAGTGTCGAATCATAGAGAATTCTTGAGAGAGAGCTTTTGTTCCGATTTGCAAAAGCGAAAAGTAACGGTTCCCTAATACGCAAGTAAAGGTTGAAGTTTTCGTATTCGAAATGGGCATAAGAAGATCCAAAAATAAATCAATCCCCATTTCCTAATCTAAAACCACATGACATGAAGTCGCATCCATCTCTAGTATGAATCCATGGATGGATTTCATATCAAGAGAAAGTGTACTTTGCATCTTAAGAAAAATAAATGAAGAGAGATCGTGCAATCAACAAAATGCCGAAATGTTCTCTCGAATACGTCTCATATTTAAAAGAGAGGGAGTAACCGCTAACGATGCGATAATTGCACGATCTCTCTTCATTTGTTAAGCTTAAGCGCTAAAGTCGACTTCTTCTTGGATGGGTAACGCTATGTATTCGAGAGCCACGATTTGATTCCCATTTTCATGATCTTCTTCGTTTCGCGTGACGGAGCGACAATAATTGCACGATCTCTCTTATATTCTAAAGTAGATTTTCTCTTGAGAGTCATTCCTGGATACAGATCATTGTTTTCATATCAAGAGAACTCTTCTTAAAATTAAGAGATATTATGAAATCAAACTACCGAATTGTTCTAGCGAATACAGTTCATGCTCAAGAGAGTGAGAGAAATCGGTAAAAATGTGTACTCGAGAGAAACGATCGCTCTTAATTTATTTATTTCAAGCTTCCGCACGGAAAGAAGATGCTCTCTTAAAATCAAAACGACCAAAACTTTAAAACTACCATATCTCGAAAAGTTCTAGGCGAATTTCTTTAAAACTTCACAAAAACATTCTCCTTCTCATAAGACTAAATCCTACCAAATTTCATAAAAGTTGTCCCGGTAGATCCGGAGTTTTGCCGCGACAAACTTTTGTAAAAAGATCTTGTTTTATATATATAAGATATACTACATACAATTTATTTATTTTACCTACATATAACTCTTTAATTTTACAATTTATTACTCTCTACTCTACATACAATTTGTTATTATACAATTTATTATTCTTTACTCGAGTTCTTCCCGATGCTCACCCCGGTATTCGTCTCCTGCTTGGCTTTGGTGCGGTGCAGCTTCTTATCGCGACGGTACTTTTTTCTCTCGTTGTAGAGCCGCTGCAATTCTTCGGATAATTTCCGACGATCCCGGTGCCCCACAGCGAGCCACAATCTCCTCTTTGTCTCTTCCAGCAGAGCCCTGAACTGAGCTTCCTTCCCAGTCCTCTTTCTGGGGGTGATCTCTGTTTGGTTTGCAGTTGATGGACACGAACGATTCTGCCGCCTCTCTCGGTACTCTTCTATGGTAATAGGCCGGGGACCGGCGTGTGGCCTTTTCAATGCCTCTTGTAACGATTCCGGGGGGCTCATTCCTATAGAGCAGACACCCCGGTTAAATGCCCGCTTTTTATGCCCGAAAAGGTTCGTGAGAACCGTCTTCGGGACTTTGGTGGAGAGACTTTCGTCGTCATCCACTTAACAATTGTTAATTATTGCCATACTCACTGGTGGCTATGTTGTATTTGCGGTACTGGATCAATATGATGTCTTCTGGAGTGCCTGGTCGTCCTCTTAGATGGTTGTTTTTCCGCAGGAACCGCTCGTCTGAAGTATCTGATTGGCTTCTGAGGTGGCTGCTGGTTGTCTGGTGCCTGGTTGTCTTCCGGGAGAGAGTTTCTGCAGTGACGGACCGCCTAAGGTGACTGGTTGCCTTTCTGAGTGCGACTTCCCGTTCCCTAATTTTTCCAGTCCCTTTATTCTTAATTTTTCCTGACGCAGCAGTCCCTACTCCGTCTTTCTTCGCATTGATTTTTCGACCCAATTTCGAAATTCGCGGCAAGTGCGTTTTCCGCAAAATTCATGTCGCAATTTCGTATTTCGCGCGCACTGCGCATTCTTCAACAAATGGGTCATTTCGCGTCACGTTGCTCGTCACGTTGATCGTTTGCTCCGCCATCTAGCGGTGTCTAGTGGAGACGCCTTTTTTAGTACAGATTTGTACTAGACGATCGCGACTTGTACTAGTTGTGACATGACATGGTGACTGACATGTGTCATGGCGTGTGGGGTGTTTTGTGATATCTAGGTAAGTATTTTGACGTATAATTTATTTCTAATTTCCTTTCTTTTTAGGATTCCTCGGCCGGGACGGGATGTTCATAGAGCTCGGACAATTCATCACATAGTTGATATTCATCGTTACAGTGAAAATAGCTGTATCTACATTTAAGGGGCCTATAGTAAAATTGTATCCTTTACCTGTAAAAGCAGACCCACTTTGAAGATGTTCGGTGTGAACGAAGGGTGGCAGAAAGGTCATATTTTTTCCGATCTTAGCGTGCTCCGCACCAGCAATGCACCAGCAACGCTGCTAACAATCCACTTTAGTATTGGTAAGTTCCTCAGTGCTTTGGCACAAATGACGAGCACGCTAAAGACTCTGTGGGACTAATTCGATTGAGTCAAAAAGAAATGGGGGCAAGATCTATGAGAGGCCTGACATGGGCCGTCTCCTTGAGTGATTCATTTAGGTAACCCAGGCTGCACCTAGAATCCCCATTCCGGGTTAGATCCTGAAGAGCTCAAAGAGTGTTTGGATTTTTAAGTCTCCAAAGTGATTATGTGTTTGAATCTTAAAGTATTGAGACTATTCAACGGTTTAAGTATGCATGCCTGGGTACTGCCAGTTTTCCCCATATACTATGCCTAGGCCGCGTAGAGCATGGACATATTCAAAAGATTCTTTGAGTTTGAATCATGAACAGTCGGGGTCTTTAGCGTGCAACGCACTTGTTATGATTTTTGGAGATTTATTTCAGTTGCAACCTATCCGAGGGTACCAAGTATTCCACCAGCCTGCTAGATTCATTCCGGCAACTCATTTGTGGAGACTTCTAATTCTTGTGGAGTTAACGGAAAACATGCGACAATATGTAGACATAGCATACGTCGATCTTTTGAATACTCTACGCGCTGGTGAGTTGAAGGCCCCACATTTTTCTCTATTGATGTCAAAAGTGTTGACAGAGGCATCTGGAGATTTTGATTCAAATAGAGCAATTCGCATATATCCAACTCGTGCACAAGTTGATGCACACAACACAGCCCTCCTTGACCGCTATCGAGCACAAGGAGTTAGAGTTTTCAGAGTTCCTTCTCAGGATGTGCTAGTGAATGCGACAAGTAACACCGACAATGTTAACATGGATAATATTGTGTCAGGGAATATCAACAAGACTAGAGGCTTACAAAAAGAAATGGAAATATTCAACGGAGCGAGGGTGATGCTTCGCTCAAATATTAACGTAGAGCGAGGACTTGTGAATGGTGCAATGGGCACTATCAATGATATCGTTTGGCCCTTTTTCCGTCGCTATCAGATTTATGATACTGACATTTCATCTGTTCGTCTCGAATTTGGCAGAGATGGAAATCATGTAGCCAAGCCAAAATCGGTACAGTTTCAGGCACTCCGAAACTATGGAACAATCAAGCAAAAACAGCTCCCATTAATACTGTCCTGGGCCTGCACAGTCTATTAAATGCAAGGATGCACAGTGGACCATGCTCTTGTATAACTCAGATCTGCACTTTTTGCTAAAGGACAGGCATATGTCGCATTGAGTCGTGTCAGATCATTGAAGGGCTTAAGAATAGAGGAGCTCGATTGCTCAAAACTTACTGACAAGACACCATGCAATGAAGATGCAATGAAAGAGATGGAAAGAATGCGAACACTTGGATTCCAAGCACCATAATTGAAATATTATTAATTTGTTTTAATACGAAAAAGAAAATTTTCTATTTGTAAAAAAAGAAATTAAATTAAAGATTTGCAACACCATATTGGGCTAGGAGAAATTATTTTATACTTCTTAGTCCGTTTCAAAGACGTTGTATATTAAAATTTTTTTTTTAATATATCTTGTATGTGTGAAATTGACTTAAAACAGCCTGCTTTAAAGGGATAATGAAAACCCTTTTTATGATTTAAAAAGTTTTTTTGAATTTTCAATTTAATACCGATTTTTGCTTATACTTCAGCGAATATATTTATTGTTTCACTTTAGGTCCTGGTAGTTCTCCTCAAATTCCTTGCAATGACACCCGAACGAACGTTCTGACACTCGAAACGGATGCTGCACGATAAACTCGTACATGAATTCTTTATCGATTGTGACCTCAACAGTTGTTATAGCATTGTTAGCCTCGTAGCTATTGGCGATTGAAATCTGATGGTATATTGTACCGCAAGAAAGTTTGACTTGAAAGTTTGACTTGCATCAGTGTACTTAACGAGCGAAAAGACGTCCTAATGGCATGAAGATGGCGCATAATGTTTTTTTGACGTGATAACGTCTTATAAATCGATGGTCGGCTGCACATATGAAAAATCGTGACTCATTGTCACGTTCCGCCTGAGGTGAGCGGACGAATGAGAGATTCATAGATTAGTTTGGACTCATGAGAGATTCTTGAATCCACACTAATGCGTGTATGAACGAATCTCTCATGAATCCCGCGCGTATAGTATAGTTTGTATTCATGAGAGATTCGTTCATACGCGCATTAGTGTGGATTCAAGAATCTCTCATGAATCCAAACTAATACGCGTATGAGATTGGATTCATGAGAGAGTCGTTCATTCGCGCATTAGTGTGGATTCAAGAATCTCTCATGAATCCAAACTAGTACGCGTATGAGATTGGATTCATGAGAGATTCGTTCATACGCATATTAGTGTGGATTCAAGAATCTCTCTTGAATCCAAACTAATACGCGTATATACGAATAAATAAATTGTTAATCTGCATAATTTAAGTAAAAAAAATTATTGAAAAAATTTACATTTTCAATTAGCTCCTACTTTGTATTATACAAAATAATGATAATTCAGTGAAAATAATTCAATTCAATTCATAGAAATAGGCAATTTTTCATCAATGCTTTCTTATGACGTTATCACGTAAAATTATCGTCCGTAAACCGACTTTACAGACAACCAATGTTTTTTTTTTGAAAATTTTATTCCACATTCAAAAACATTAACTGGGTTCTTTGTTTATATAACCGTCTCGTTTCTGAAAAAGGGGTTAAACTGGTTTAACTGTATGAGGAGGTGTATTCTTTCTTATTCTGGGAAAAACATTTGTTAATGACGGAAAATAAAGTGGGTGAGCCTTCTAAGGAGAAATCCCAGGGATAGGGAAAGATATGACTGTAATGATGGCGTTCTAAATTTAAGTCTTGAAAAAAAACAGGAAAGTATCACAGCCTATCAGGGCAAATGAAACGGAAGACAAACTTGCAAGCAGTCTTTCATCAGAGGCTGAAGAGCATCACATTGCCAGAGAATTGGAACGGCGAGACAAAAATAATAGCGGATTTGCCTATGATCGTCGAATTCATGAATTCAAATTACCACTTCTGTTCCGCTCTAACGTGGAAAGGTGAGTCTAAGGGAATTTGTTGTTCGTCTAGCAAAATTGTCCTACCCGGAATTCGAGATCCATCCCAAATCACGTGACTTCTTAACCCATCTAAGAGGTTACAATAGTGCCTTTCAAATGACATCATTTGGTGCAAATGTGGTGACTTCTGATAGAAGATTTATGAATCTGTGAGAAACATGGTTCTTACGATGCCCTACAATACCCTTTAATATTTTGACCATATGAATTTTGTGCCTATCGTTTAATGATTAGGCAGGGCAATCCCAACCACATTCATCAGTTTAGACAACTCTTAGATCAGGTTTTGGTAAAAATTGATAGCGAACGTCTTCTGTACTTCAGAACTCATCAAAAACAGCTCACAGCCGAAAACTACATTAATTTGCAAGATTCAAATGTCGAAGACCTAGGTAGAGTAGTGAATTTGCCTTCCACCTTTACGGGCGGTTCTAGGTATATACATGCCAGACAAGACGCATTTCGCTTTATAACAATCACGACGAACCCTTATTGGCCAGAAATAAAACTCAGGCCAAGCACCAAGAGCATTGCCACGATATTGTATTTCGAGTTTTCCTCTTGAAACTTAAATCTTTAATAGCAATATTGAGCAAAAGACAAATATTTGGTGCACTAAAATGTTTCATATATACTGTTGACTGGCAGAAGAGTGATCGGCCTTATGCACACTTGCTTCTTTGGCTAGAAGAACCCATCCGCCCAGACCGAGTTTATCTGGTCATCAGAGCAGAACTGCCAGATTGCAGGGAGGATCCTAAGCTCTTTGAAATCGTGAAGAGACACTTGATCCACGGCTTATATGGTCCTTTTAATTGGCAGTCCCTCAGTATGAAGGAGGGCCGATGCATCAAAAAAAAAAACCATAGGCAGTTCGTAAGGAAGACAATAACGGGAGAAGATGGTTATCCCACTTACAGAAGAAGGTCGCTAGAGTACGGTGGTTTCAATACAGTGATGAAAGTAGCCTCTGAGAACGTTGACAATCGGTGGGTTGTTCGTAAAATCCATTCAATTCATATGCAAGTACGTAAACAAAGGGCTAGACGACAGAATCATTGCAATAAGTAATGAAAATGATGAGGTTCAGGGACATCAGAGTGGCCGATACATCAGTACTTTGGAGGCAGTGTGGCGCATACTCTCTTTTCCAACACACAAGAGGTATCCCACTGTTATACAGCTTGATATTCATCTTAAGAATGGACAAAGCGTTTTTTTAATCCGGAAAATATAAGAGAAAAAGTAGAATCTCCAAAAAAATACTACTCTCATGGAGTTTTCAAATGTTTTTCAAAATGATGCCTTTGCGAGAACTTTGGTATATCGCGATGTGCCTTAATTCTATACATTCAATAAACAAAGAGGAAGATTTTTCAGACTATAATTGGGACAACGCGTTCATGGTTATCCAGAAGTGAAAAATGATACTGCCATTGAAAGGGTGTACACTGTTCACCCAAGCAACAGTGACTGCTATCATCTTCGACTTCTGCTTCATACTGTGCGCGGTCCAACTTTATTTGAAAGTGTAAGGAATGTGAATGGAGTACTTCACCCAACATTTTAGTCTGCATGTTGTACACTTAATTTTCTAGATGGCGATACTCACTGGAGGAAGCATTACGAGAAGCCAGTGTATCTGACAGCCCTCAAAAATTGCGGGATTTATGTAGTTAGTTTATTGCTGGTTTTTTGTAGCCTTAATCACCCCTTGATCTCTGGACCAAGTTTCGAGAATCATTATCTGAGGATTATTTAAGCGAAGTACAAAGACTAATTCCATCCACTAGACCCTGTTACGGAGTTTTTTAAAAAAGATATTTTATTTACTTTATCTAGCCCACTTGCCTATACTGTACTAAAATATCACTATAATATAGTTAACTTAAATAATTAAAAATAATAATCTAGTTAACATGTAAATTGGACTTGAGAGAGGGTTTTTAAAAGGCAAGTCAGTATAGTATCAACACAAGTGGTATCAACATTAAAATTAACAATTGGACTTTGATTGTAAAAATTAATAAACATAATAAAAGATAAATAAATTTATTTAATCCATTCTATTAATAATGAAGTGAAAATACAAATTGGTGACCCCCACAAAAGAAAATTATTTAAAAGTGTAATTTAGTAAATTTAATTAAAAAAAAACATTGGTTGTCTGTAAAGTCGGTTTACGGACGATAATTTTACGTGATAACGTCATAAGAAAGCATTGATGAAAAATTGCCTACTTTTATGAATTGAATTGTATTATTTTCACTGAATTATCATTATTTTGTATAATACAAAGAAGGAGCTAATTGAAAATGTAAATTTTTTCAATAAATTTTTTTACTTAAATTATGCAGATTAATTATAAGTAACAATATGCTATGCATTAACAATTTATTTATTCGTACATACGCGTATTAGTTTGGATTCAAGAGAGATTCTTGAATCCACACTAATGCGCGTATGGACAAATGAGAGATTGACGAATGAGAGATTCGTACAAACGCGTGTTAGTTTGGATTCATGAGAGATTCTTGAATCCACACTATTCTGCGTATGAACGAATCTCTCATGAATCCAATCTCATACGCGCATCAGTTTGTATTCATGAGAGATTCTTGAATCCACACTAATGCGCGTATGAACGACCCTCTCATGAATCCAACCTCATACACGTATTAGTTTGGATTCATGAGAGATTCTTGAATCCACACTATTATGCGTATGAACGAATCTCTCATGAATCCGATCTCATACGCGTATTAGTTTGGATTCATGAGAGATTCTTGAATCCACACCAATGCGCGTATGAACGACTCTCTCATGAATCCAATCTCATACGCGTATAAGTTTGGATTTATGAGAGATTCTTGAATCCACACTAATACGTGTATGAACGAATCTCTCATGAATCCAAACTATACTATACGCGCGGGATTCATGAGAGATTCGTTCATACGCGCATGAGTGGGGATTCAAGAATCTCTCATGAGTCCAAACTAATTTATGAATCTCTCATTCGTCCGCTCAATTGAGGCGACCAATTTTTCGCTTAAATTGCCAGCCTTTTGGTCAAATGCACCAGAAGTTTGGTTTATACAAATTGAACAAATTTTGGTCCTAAACAGAATGGTTTCGGATGTGTCCAAATATAGGCATGTTAACGCCGTTCTTCCACAAGAAGCAATGACCAATGTTCTTGATTTGCTTAAAGATCCTCCTGAAGATAACAAGTACTCAAAAGTAAAAAAAGCTTTAATATCTCGACATTCTTTAAGTGAGAACAAACGCTTGGAAGAACTTCTAAGTTCTTCAGAAATGGGCGACCATTCTCCGTCTACCTTTTTCCGAGATATGGAAAACAGATTTGGTTCTTCTTCTTTTGTAAATAGGGATTTACTGAGACGTCTGTGGTTGAGGAAATTACCGGAGGCTGTCAAGGTTTCCGTAACCTCTTCTAACCTAGAAGATATTTCAGCGATTCTCTCTATGGCTGATAAAGTATGGGAAGTTACCCATAACTAAAAAATTTATGCTGCTAGTTCGGCACCGCCTACTGGTTCCACCTCTTGGCGAAGTGAGGGTGAATTATTAGAAACAATTAAAGCTCTTACTTCTGAAGTGGCAGCACTTAGGTTAAATAATACAAGAGGAGGAACCAATTCACGATATTTCGGACGGAATCGCTCTCGGTCTCAATCACGAAGTTTTTCCAGAAGCGACTATTGCTGGTACCATTTAAACTTTGGGAGTAGAGCCAGCAAGTGTGTACAACCGTGCAAATACAATGAAAACAATCAATTAAAAAATAAAGCCTGCTGACTCTGGTACACTTACTTCACGCCGCTTAATTATTTTTTTAATATAACAAAATTGAATTTTTTGATTGATACCGGCGCCGACATCTCTGTTTTGCCCAAAAAATTATTCCATTCTTTAAAACACACAAATGACGTTAACTTAGCCGCGGCATATGGTAATCCTATTCGGGCGTTTGGTGAAAAGCTACTTAAAGTTTCCCTAAATCTCCGGAGGGACTACCCTTTCTTGTTTATAACAGACCCATCATTTTCTTTCCAAATACGGACTTCTTATTGATCTTAAAAACAAGACACTCATCGACTTCTTGCCAAGTTTCTGGAATTTCTCAAATTTCTGGGACACCCACTCCAAAGAGTTCTTTATTGTCCAATAGATTTACAAACTTATTGAGAAAATTTCCGGAACTATATACTAACAATAATTTCACGAGCGAACTTAAACACTCTGTAACCCACCACATATATACCACCGGTCCTTTGCCTTTTTCCAACGCAAGAAACCTTTGCAAACTAGACATTTGTAGACCATCAAGTTCTTCGGCTTCAAGCTCACTTCATATGGTTCCCAAACCTGATGGAGAATGGAGACCTTGTGGAGATAACAGGCGTCTTAACAAAATTACACAACGGATCGACATACTCTACCACATCTGCAGAATTTCAATCTGCCCTTATATGGATGTGCAATATTTACAAAAATCGATCTGTGCAGAGCATACAATCAGATTCCTGTTGCTCCTGAAGACGTGCATAAAACAGACATAATTACTCCTTTCGGGATGTTTGAGTTTTTGCGGATGCCTTTCGGTTTAAGAAACGCAGCTCAAACATTTCAATGTTTTATAAATAAAGTTTTAGGAGATCTTAACTTCGTTTTCGTCTACATTGACGACATCTTAATCGCTAGCAAAGATGAAGAAGAACACCTAGCGCATGTAAATATGGGCTTTACAAGATTAAAGGACTTTGGTCTTAACATTAAACCTTCGAAATGCACTTTCGGAGTTTCAGAATTAATTCGCAAAGCATCGGGTGGCAGCTATTAATAATTACCCAACCCCTAAAACAGTCAAAAAATTACAGAGATTCAAATGTATGATAAATTTTTATCACCGTTTTATCACTCATTTGGCAGAATACTTAATCCCTTGACACGAACTGGTTGTTTCTAGTAAAAAACCAGCTTCTTTTGATTGGACTGATCGTCATACAAATTTATTTCAACATGTCCAACAACTCCTTTGTGAAGCAACTCTTTTGGTACATCCAGCTATTGATGACGATTTAAATATCACTTCGGATGCGTCAGAGGTTGCTATTGGTGCGGTTTTGCACAAATTGAACAAGTCTGGAGGTAGGGTTCCTTTGGCATTCTTCTCCCGTAAGCTGAATTCAGCTCAGAAGAATTATTCGACTTCTGACAAAGAACTTCTGGCTATCCATGACGGAATCAAACACTTTCGACATTGGCTTGGAGGCAGGTAGTTCACTGTGTTTACTGACCACAAACCGTTGGTCACTGCCTTAAGCACAAAAACTGAGCGTAGTCCAACACAGATTCGTCAACTTGGATTTATTTCTCAATTTACCAATAATATTCAACACATTCGTGGCAGTTCTAACATAGTTGCCAAGAATCTATCAAGAATTATTCATCAAATTGACGATCCAAATAAAATTAATTTTGATATTAAAGTTTTTTTTAACGCTCAGTCTATTGATAAAGAAATTCAAGCTCTTCTTTCTAGCGAAAATTCTTCTACGAAATACAAACTGGTAACATTCCCCTTTACCAACGATAAGGTTTGGTGTAATATTACCACGAATGTTATGCGCCCATTAGTGCCCTTTGCTTTTCGTAAAGAACTTTTCAAGAGATTTCAATCTTTATCTGATCCTGGTATTAGAGCTACCAGAAAACTGGTTACTGACCGGTACTTTTGGCCAAAAATGAATTCAGACATCAACGAATGGACCAAAGAATGTATCGTTTGTCAGAGAAATAAAGTCTCAAGGCATACCAAGTCTGAATTAGGCACTTTTCCTCTTCCAAGGACACGTTTCGAACATATCCACATGGATATTGATGGGCCTCTACCAGTTTCCCGCACCTATAGATACATTTTAACTATAGTTGATAGATTTTCCCGATGGCCAGAGGCATATCCTTTACACGACATAACTGCCGAAATGACTGCCGGAACCTTTGTCAAAGAATATGTTTCGAGGTTTGGAGTTCCTTTGACTCTAACAACGGATCAAGGCACAAACTTCGAATCGAAATTTTTTAATTCTTTTACGAAGCTTCTTGATATAAACAGAATACGAACGACTGCTTACCACCCACAAAGTAACGGAATGGTGGAGCGTTTCCACAGAAAACTAAAGGCGGTTTTAAAGTCTGATACTACTAGTAATTGCACTGAGAAGCTCCCTTTGGTTTTATTAGGATTCCGCACCGCAAAATTTACGATGAATATTTGCCGACACTATTCCCATAGCCCCAAAAAGACGGGTCAGTAATAGTTGTTTCATTCCTTCTTCTCTTGAGACTTGTTCTCATGTTTTTGTCAGGTCAGAAAAAAAAATCTAGTTTGTCCCCTCCGTATGAAGGTCCTTTTAAAGTTATCAACAGGACAACAAAATTTATGACTGTTGATATGGGGAGAAGAAAAGGAACATTCTCTGTCGATAGATTAAAGCCGGCTTTCCTCGAAAGACGGATCTCGGTCAATAAGATTAAAAATATACATATTATCTTGACTCCGTTTCTTCAGGGAGGAGTATTGTTACGGAGTTTCTTAAAAAAGATATTTTATTTACTTAATCTAGCCCACTTGCCTATACTGTACTAAAATATCACTATAATCTAGTTAACTTAAATAATTAAAAATAATAATCTAGTTAACATGTAAATTGGACTTGAGAGAGGGTTTTTAAAAGGCAAGTCAGTATAGTATCAACACAAGTGGTATCAACATTAAAATTAACAATTGGACTTTGATTGTAAAATTTAATAAACCTAATAAGAGATAAATAAATTTATTTAATCCATTCTTTTAATAATGAAGTGGCAATACAACCCGCACCTATATGAGTTAGGTCTTGGAAAAATTCAAAACATTGTCTCCAGCATTGGTGGACTTCACCTCCTGATACTCTTTCGAATGATGCCAATGCGGAGTTTACTAAGGAAATGAGCTGCAATTTGTCGCATATGCACTCATATGTTATTGAAATGGAACCACGTCTAACAGATGAGCCAAGACAATTCTATGAGAAAGTTCTTACGAGTGTTAACAATGAATCTAAAATGGTTTTCCTCGTTGCTCCTGGAGGCAATGGAAAGGCATTCTCAATCAAATTGATACTGGCCGAAATAAGGAAGCAATCAAAAATTGCCCTTGCGGTGGCTTCATCAGGCATTGCTTCCAGGCTTCTCCCAAGCGGAAGAACGGCTGATTTGACATTCAAATTACCAATAAATGTCGATAATACACCATAATAAAAGATAAATAAATTTATTTAATCCATTCTTTTAATAATGAAGTGGCAATACAACCCGCACCTATATGAGTTAGGTCTTGGAAAAATTCAAAACATTGTCTCCAGCATTGGTGGACTTCCCCTCCTGATACTCTTTCGAATTATGCCAATGCGGAGTTTACTAAGGAAATGAGCTGCAATTTGTCGCATATGCTGAGTTGCTGAGTTGTCCAATGGCACTTCTTCTGCGGGAGGTCAGCTTGATCGTCTGGAATGAATGCACTTGGGGTGCACAAATCAAGCGTCGAGGCATTGGACAGAACTTTAAAAGACATTAGGAGCAATACATTGAACATGTTTGGAGTCACTCTATTGTTTTCTGGGGATTTCCGGCAAACACTACCAATAGTCACCAGAGGCACCAGGGCCGATGAGGTGAATGAGTCATTGAAGAGATCATTCCTGAGGCCATATATTGAGCGTTTGTCTCTCACAATGAATGTGAGAGTTCGGCCTGAAAACGATTCTATGGCGCAAGAATTTTCTGAGCTGCTAATAAAAATTGGCGTTGGCCGCATGGAGAACCTTGAAAGTCTTATTTTAATTCCTCCAACATTAGGCACTATTGTGAGGTCCCAATATAACCTTATTGAGAAGGTTATTCCAAGAATTGCCAACCTGCCATCTATTCAAAATTCCTGGCTCTGCGATTGCCCTACCAATGAGCAGGCAACCAAGATAAATAGGAGAGTGCTTTCACTTCTTCTCATCGACGAGAGAACATACAAGTCAGTAAACACTGTACTTGCTGCGGATGAAGCAGTTCATTATCCCACTGAATTTTTGACTCAGCGAATGCTCCTGGACTTCCTGCTCATGAGTTGACAATCAAGAAAAGAGCACCAATCATGCTGCTAGGAAATTTGAGCCCTCCAAAACTGTGCAACGGTACGCAATTGATAGTACGAGCTTTGCAAAGATATATCATACAGGCAGATATAATGATTAGGTGTGGAACAGGAAAATCTGTCTTAATTCCCCGTATACTATTGATTCCGTGCATCTACCCATTTCAGTTTAAGCGGTTGCAGTTTCCCGTTAGTGTCTGCCGTGTCATGACTATAAACAAATCTCAATGGCAAACATAGACAACTACAGGGATTGAATTAAGTGAAACTAAATGGTTTTCCCACGGTCATGCCCCTGATAGAAACACAGTTAATGTGACTTATACGGAGGCTCTTCATTAGCTGTGAAATGTTTTAAGATTAAACACGCATCAACGTCCGGCAATTCGGCTAGTCTGCTATAAACGGAACAGTTAGTAGATTCAAAAAAATGTATAACTAAAGCAACCGAGAAAACAAAAGGCGTTGTCGAAGTCCGTGCCCTAGATTTTCCGTGAATACTTTGGGATAAAATTATAATAAGTGTCGCTTATTAGTACGATGTTAAATCAATCTCTTTAATACAGTGGTTATATAGGGTGGCATAGTGACAGAATAGATAAAACACAAGTCTTCTGGCTGCGTATTTTGCTATGTTATTTGACTTGTATTGAAATTGACTGCCAATCGAAACGTCGAACTGCCTCCCTTCAAGAATATTGATTGCCAAAAATCAAAATTGTAGGGACCGAAAATACAGAAATCAATAAGGTTTAATTAAAAACCCAAATAGTTCAAGGAAATTTAGATAGAAAGAAAGATTCGCTCAATGTTTTACATAGACACATAAACAAAAAAACCCATACCCTTAGTGCCATCTGTGAAGTTAACAAGGAAGCTTATAGGAAGATGAAGATTCGAGATGCATGTATTCATATGCTGGCAAATATGTTTTGTATATCATGAACTAGACCTAAACAGAAGTCACATTTGTTGTGGTTATAACCACTGCAGCGCAAAGAGCATTAATACCAAAGCCTGTAAGAGATGTTTTGGTGCCCATGACACGCTAGAATGTGTATCGAATGAAGTGTTCTGTGCAAACTGTAAGTACGTTAAGGATAAAATTAATGTAAAAATTGATAGAAGCCACACAGCTGATGATCTATATATAAATAGGCGACACGGTTTTTTGTTATCCCTTTTACAGGAAACCAGGTGGACTTACCAGGATAAAAATTATACCATTCGAAAGATTAGTTTTTCCTCTATGTGCATCACTTAATTTTTTTTCTTAAATTTAATTATTAATTAGTATAATTTTAAATTGAAATTAAAAAATTCAATGGGATAGTATGTGTGAATTGAGCACGCGTATAGCGTATATGATGCTTTTGGGAAGAATGTATGTGTGGTACTGGTTTGCTTTTTACCTGAAAATATGGAACCATATGATGATTTTTGGTTTGTGTCCCTAATAAATGGCATGTACTAAATTAGTCGAAAATCGAACAAAAGAAATCAGTTATTAATTGGGGACACAAACCAAAACAATCAGCATATGGCTGCATATTAGTTATCTCACATTATGATTGCCATAGATGATACGTTTGAGTGAATGACATAACGTTTCTGCCAAATGGGTGCATTCTTTTAAATCAAACCTGTCATCTATGTCATATTTGGTTTGTTGAGGTTTGTGTAGCCAATAAATGTTTGATTTTTAGGAAACTCAGCACGTGCACGTAGTGGAGACGCACACCAAAACAATAAAGCATGATGGCATTGTTCTAGGAAAGACGAAAACAATCAAGCATTTGCCGTTAATCGGGGCAATTCTGTGCGCACTTAACAGATTCCGTTAATTTGACAGCCCATGTATTTTGTTGTTGGATTTCGAAAAGTTTAATTACGGTTTACGGTCAAAATTGGTATTCTGGGTACCAAAAGTTAACAGATTTTTGTTAAAATCTTTACCGTAACATGCCCGAAATTGTTCAACTTAATAGTAACAGGTTTTTTGTTAAGAAAGTTGAGAGATTTAGAACAAAACCGGTTTCGTAGCAGATTTGAGAGTAAATTTTGGCCAGAATACCAACTTAACGAATTCTGTTAGAAAAGAAATCTTTCAACTTTCTTAACAGAAATCTGTTAACTTAACGAAAGTGGCCAGAATCACCCCGAATATTACGTATCCCACAATCTTATTACCACTGCAATTCACACTACATTTTTGTCGTATATCAGTCTGAGAATAAATAAAGATCACGAAAAAGAAGATCTAGATCGAAATACAAATCAATTTTTCTACCCAATCGAACATGATATTTTTATCTAGATCAACAAAATTGATTTAGAAATTGTTTAAAGTTTGTGTCCAATCGAAAACCACATGAAATAACATTGCCTGGAAGAACATTTCCGGTGCCCGGGAGAATGCAATCATATGCTCATAATTTCGGTGTGTGTCCGCAATAAATGAAACCTCAGACAACTGATATAACTTTGGATTCCTCCAGACACAAACCAAAATTATGCACAAATGGCATCATTGTCTATTGATATCGCCACAGATCTTACATTATCATTGCCATAGATGATAGGTTTGATTGAAGAATCCATCTTTTATGGAAAATAGGTGAGTTCTTTTTAATCAAACCCATCAGGTATTGCAATGATAATGTGGGATAGGTCATATTTATCGCAAATGCAGCCATATTTTGATTGGCTTTGTTTTTGTCTGCAAGAATGCAGTCATATGGTCAGACACGGTGTAATGTGGTGTAGTCGTTCTGGTTTGTGTCTTCAATAAATGGCACGGGCTAAGTTTGTCGAAAATCGAAACATATGGAATGGATCAATCATGTTTCACATAAAAAAAAATTAAATTGCTATTGAAATAAAAAATTATTTCAATTTCATAAATACTAATTAGTAATTACTAATTACTAAAGTTTTTGTCTGCAAGAATGCAGTGATTTGGTCAGACACGGTGTAATGTGGTGTAGTTGTTCTGGTTTGTGTCTTCAATAAATGGCACGGGCTAAGTTTGTCGAAAATCGAAACATATGGAATGGATCAATCATGCTGCACATAAAAACAAAAATTAAATTGCTATTGGAATAAAAAATTATTTCAATTTCATGAATACTAATTACTAATTACTAGGTACTACTAATTACTAGACACAAATTAAATTTAGAACTCTGAGGATATGGCAACTCCTTACAATCTTCAAAGATCCGTCATTTCTCACAAATCTGTCATCCAAAACTTGAATTATTGTCAATGCTAACTAACCGTTGGTTTTACCAAATTCATTTAAAGATTTATTTAAAAGACTATAAACTAAATAAACTGTCGATTTATTGACAAAATCATTAAAGAAATTGTGTTTCTAATATAAATAGTTGTGTTCATAATAATAATCATAAATTAAATATATATTGTGAGTGCATTTGGAAAAGAATATTGTGAGTGAATTTTGGTTGAGTGGATTTTCGTGAGTGCAGTTTTTATTTAAATTTATAATTGTTGAATATTAGGTTTTCTTCTAATTACTTGTTTATTCATTTGTTTATTTATATTTGTTGTTTTGAAATGCCGCGTCGCCAATCGTTAACAAGTAATAGTGGACGTTGACAAAGGCGTAGGACAGAGTAATAACTAATGATTTAATTGATGAAACCAGTTTAGTTGAATTGCAAGAATCTTCTAAGTGTGCACTAAATATGCCTCCAAATAACTTTAATTCGTTCATCTTAGGAAATATGACCTTTCGTTGCTCTTTTTGTTAAGCTAGGCATTTTCAATGAGAAATTACAGGCCGGGAAAATAATGCATTTTCTCTATGTTGTCACAAGGAAAAGGTAATGTTGCCGGCATTGGCGCCCAATATCTTCTATGTAAAATTGTTGAAATGTGAAACTAATGTTACCAACAAAAAACGTGCACAGAACTATCTAGCAAATATTCGTTCTTATAACGCTTCATTTGCTATGGTGAGCTCAGAAGCTCAATTAGATGAAAATGTTTTATACCGGATCTATCACTTCAAAATACATAACGTATTTTATCACCGAATTGGTGGAGCTCAAAATTTGCCTAATCGTGTACCATGCTATGTACAACTATACTTTTATGATGTTGAGACTGCTAATGTTAGACGTGGTTTGGGAATTATGCGTTCTTTAGCAGAGGAGTTATATCGGGTCAATCCTTTTATCCGCTCATTCAAAACAATGTCTGAGTATTGTCAGCAACCTGAAAACAGTGCTGCTGAAGTAAGTATGGTAATTAGAGTCAATCCGGATTTAGATATGCGGCGTTATAATGATGCAATCCAAATGGATCTTGCAACCATTTTTAAATGCGTTGACGGCGAACCCCCTTTTGAACGAAATATGATTACTTTTTCCAAAACTTCAAATTCTGTTCACAGTGTTTCGGTACTTGATTCTTCGATAGATCCATTAGCTTATCCCTTATTATTTCCAAATGGTGATACTGAATGGCACGTGAATATGAAACATTCAGCAAGGTCTACTTATGCTTCTACTGGTCCCCGAAATAAGATTACAATGCTGCAATATGCATCATTTCGTCTGGCTATTCGAGATGAATTCAGTATTCTTCATTCTTCACAGAAATTGTTTTTACAGTGGATTGTAGCCATTTATGTCCGTATAGAAGGAAGCCGTTTGCACTTTATTCGACAAAATCAAGCCACTCTTCGAGCTGATGTATATAATAACTTAACAGATTTTTTATAGCAGCATCCAAATGATTCTGTTAATTTGGTGGGTCGTAGAATAGTTTTATCATCTTCTTTTATTGGTTCGCCAAGAAATATGTACCAAAATTATTTCAGCATGATGGAAAGCCTTCACTTTTTATCACAATGACGTGCAACCCCAAATGGCCAGAAATTATTAATAACATTTCGCCTGGTGATAGTCCGAATTTTCAACCTCACATTGTCGCCCGCGTCTTTCGTTCAAAGTTGAGAAAATTGATTGAATGTCTAGAAAAATCTAAAATTTTCGGAAAAGTTAAGGCACTCATATACACGATTGAATTTGAAAAGTGTGGTTTGCCACACGCTCATATCCTACTTACTTTAGATTCTACTGACAGAATAAATTACATCGATAAATTTGTTTGTGCGGAAATTCCAAATATTTCAGTTAACCCAAAACTTCATGATTTAGTCAAAAAACATATGATTCACGGTCCATGTGGTTTATTAAATCCTAACTTCGTTTGTATGAGAGATGGTAAATTCAGCAAAAGCTTTCCTAAAGAAATACAATGCAACTCAATACAACTCAGGCTAACGAAAATGGCTATCCAGTTTATATGCGTCGTAATAATGGTAGAACAGTCGACGTTCGTGGCCACTTTGTTGATAATCGTTATGTTGTCCCTTACAATCCATATCTTCTAGCAAAATTTGATTGCCATCTAAATGTTGAAGTTTGTAGCACAGTTAAGAGTATAAAATATATATACAAATATGTTTATAAGGGTTACGACTGTGCCTCATTACAATTCGGTAGGGTTAGTGATGGAGTTCAGGGCGAAAATCATATAGATGAAATCGATAGCTTTTTGTCCGGTCGCTATGTTGGATCTACGGAAGCTAACTGGCGCATAAATGAGTACCCAATGCATTACCAGTCACATAATATAGTTCGACTTGAATGTCACTTGTCTCAACGGCAAAATGTAGTTTTTAGTGAAGGAAATGTTCAGCAAACTCTTCAAAGTCATAAAAGAACAAAATTAACTGCTTTCTTTGAAATCAATCAAATTGATTCGTCCAATCTTCTATATACAGAGATGCTGATACATTATATTTGGGTAGATAAAGAAAAGAAATGGAAAAAACGTCTAAGAGGGGGTGGTAGAACTATTGCTAGATTATTTTATGTTTCTCCAAAAGATGTTGAACTGTTTCATTTGAGATTTCTTTTGCTTCATGTTCGAGGTCCCATTTGTTTTCAGGATTTGCGTACTGTTGGTAACATTGCTTGCCCCACATTTTCAGCTGCTGCACATGCACGAGGTATCGCATCAAATGATATAGAGTGGCGTGAATGTTTACTAGAAGCAAAAGAATGTAAGTCCCCTCAGCAGTTAAGAGAGTTATTTGCCATTACTTGTGGTATGAACGTTCCTGCCAATGCTTTAGATTTGTGGAATGAATTCAAAATTTTCATGTGTGAAGACTTTTTAAGAAATTTTTCAGAAAACGATTCATATAACCGTGCTTTATTAGTTATAGAGGAAATTTTGTTCAGTCATAATTTGTCATGTGAACAGCTAGGCCTTCCACTTCCCCAATCTTTAACAGGTATTATAACAAATATCAATGTAGATCCAGAAAGAGAACAAGCAATTTTTGAAGAAATGTTCCAAAGTGCCAATGCCGAACAGCGTTCCGCTATTGATTGAGTTTTACAGGAAGTTTTAAATAGTAATACTGGTTGCAATATTTTTTGTCCTACAGCTCATGCTGGTTGTGGTAAGACTTTTGTCCAAACAGCAATTATTTACAAATTGAATTCTTTGAACCTACAGTGTATTGCGTGCGCTTTCAGTGGTATTGCATCCACTCTTTTAATTCAAGGTCGCACTCTTCACAATATTTTCAAATTACCTATACCCATTTTAGAGAATTCCGTATCAAGCCTCTCTGTAAACAGTGCCCAAGCACAGTTTATAAAGTCTGCATCTATTATTATCATAGATGAAATCTCAATGTGCCCACTTAATGCTCTCAAATTAATTGACCGTGTTTTAAGCGATTTATGCGGAACTCCAACTAAACTTTTCGGAGGTAAGACTATTTTACTATGTGGAGATTTTCGAAAAACTTTGCCAGTTGTACCTCACGGTACACGTGTATCACACATTGAGAATTGTCTTACTTCATGGTCCGAAATTTTAAAATTCCACAAAATAACTTTGACCCAAACATTCGATTTCGTTGAATTTCTTAAATCTCTTGGTAATGCAACTTTACCCACATTTCCTGATTTCGGACAAGACGTTATTGAAATTCCTTCTAATTTAGTTAGCAGCATCTCCGTGATTGCAGATACTTATGGCAGTTCAGTTATATTAGCACCCAAATACCAAGACTGCACTTTCATCAATGCAGAAATTCTTAATAGTCTGCCCGGAAAAGAACGAATATATTTGAGTTCCGATAAAACCTTGAGTAATGATTATAGAGAGCCAAATAATTTTCCAGTCGAATTTTTTAACTCAGTTGATGTGAGTGGGCTTCCCCCCCACAAATTAATTTTAAAACTAAATTGTATACTTTTACTCATTCGTAATTTAAATACAGGACATGGCTTGGTCAATGGCACACCTATGCGGTTAGTTCAAATGCACAATAATTGTTTAGATTGTGAGATTTTAACAGGAGTTGCTCGGAACACACGTATTTTAATACCATGGATACACCTTAATTATTCAGGTACACTTCTGCCTTTTTCCTTTCAAAGAACTCAATTTCCCGTCATTTTAGCTTTTGCGATGACAATCAATAAATCTCATAGACAAACATTTCAAAAAGTAGGAATCTTACTCAGACAACCTGTATTTTCTCATGGACAATTGTATGTTGCAGCCAGTAGAGTTAGATCGTTTGAGGGATTGCGTTTCTATATTTCTGAAACACCAGAGCAAGGTCATTTGGCAGGAAATAATCGAATTTTTACAAAAAATATTGTGTACAAGGAAATTTTAAGATCTTTTTAAATCCGCATCCGCTAGGTCTTTTATAACTACATATATGTGGGGCCTCATTCAAGAAAGGTGTACCTTGACGTGGTGAATGAGCTTAAACGATTGCTATTACAGTCTGAACTTAATCACCTTTTTCGCTTACAACGCTACTAAATATGGAGCGCCGTGCGCGAGCTTTTATAGTGAGCGTAGCGAACTACGGGGGTTGGCAAGCGTGGCGAGCAGGGGGCGTTCCCCTAGTATAAATAAATGTCATACATATACAGGTTAACGAAGAGATTGTTGATAACGTGGGTGATCATAATGAATGTGATACTTTTTAAAGCAGTAATTTTTGCACCTTACATCTCAATACAAGAAGTCTAAAGAAAAATGTCGACGAATAAGAGAAAAATATTGATTCTTTTAGGATAAATTTTTTGGTCAGGACATACCAGATTATGCAAACTACGATAACGGCAGTAAGATAAACATGGCTGATGGAGTAATAATGTATATCAAGAATGAATTGAGTCATACCACTACTGTTGAGGTTTTTGGACAACTAAAGGTTCTATCTGCTGAGATCGATTAAAAAATTAAGCCTCTTAAGATATCTGGAACATATCGACGTTTTGCGTATACTGTTAATGAATTTCTAACTGATTTGGATAAATTTTTACAGGTTAATGCAAAAATAAATAATCATTTTCTCATTGATGATACTAATATAGATACTCCGTCATTGGATGATATAAACAATAATTATATTGAAGGTATATGAGAGTATAAATATATTCCGTTTATTAATACGGTAACTAGAAGAAGTTTGACCAATACAGGTGGATCCTGTATTGATCACATTATCGTTAAATCAAATGTATATGTCTTAGCATGTAAAATCAAACAAAAGATCACTGATCATTATTCTGTTTTTGTGGCGTTGGAATACGAACTTAATATTCTAAATAAAAACGTAAGTAATAATTATTTAAATAAAAAAAATTTTCAATATACAACTTTTTTAAAACTTACTAAAAAGTATAAAGTAATTTCTCTTAGCCCAATAGTGATTTGCAACTCCATACAGATCCCATGCTCGATACAGATTGTCCTGGAAATTTGTGATTGTGAATTTTTAATAACTATGAAAATACTTGTAAAATATAAAACGACAAACGTGGGGCGCATCGCAGGACGGCTGTTTTTTTTGTGCATCAACTTGTGCACGAGGTGGATATATGTGATTTGCTCTATCCAAATCAAAATCTTTAGATGCCTCTGTCAACACTTTTGACATCAATAGAGAAAAATGTAGGACCTTCAACTCACAAATGCGTAAAGCATTCAAAAGATCGACGAATGCTTTGTCGCCATGTTGTCGCATGTTTTCCGTTAACTCCACAAGAATTAGAAGTCTCCATAAATGAGTTGCCGGATTGAATCTAGCAGGCTGGTGGTATACTTGGGATCCTCGGATAGGTTGCAACTGAAATAAATCTCCAAAAACCATAATATTTATGTCACCGAACGGTTCATTTTCCTTCTTCTTCAATTGGCGCAATCTAGAATCGATCATGCACAACATTTTTTATGGAACTATGGAAATTATGACATGGAATTATGATTTCACATGACTTTCAAATAGTTATCTGTGAGTGGTACCAAAGTTCCTGCAATTTTCCCATCTCTCTCGTCTGGTAATTTGAACAATGTGTGCAGCGTTGTTCCACCAACATGTCGTGCAGCTATACCGGTCAATGTGGCAACTTTAACTGCTTTCTTACCTTAGCAGCGATTGACCTGTTTCTTGAGTGCATTGAATGTGAATGTTTTGCCAACTCCAGCACGTCCGTTGGCAAACATACTGATGCGTATCGGAGTTCCATTCATTTGTTCCTGGACAAGAATACAAGAATACAAGAATCTTTATTGCCATAATTAACATAGCAGTGATTACAGGAATGTCTTATAATGTAAAATAAACTTAACAGGCCTTGGCCTTTACCTAAGTCGTATACAAAATTAAATGTTGGAATATATAAAAATAGTAAATTAAAATTTTTGACATTGTTTTATGTAGCCTTTCTTTTGTGGCTAGGGAGGCATAACCGTGACTTAAGTGTATACAAGAGGGAGAGAAGGGGAAAGACAAATAGAAAACTTATCCTAACTTAACACTAGTATTTACAATATTCTTAGGTATAATTTATAACTACTATTAGGTATGTGCTTCAGCAGCCAGCCATTGGTCATCAGAGTAACTAAGTCTGTTAGATTGATCATTGATATATTTATTGTAAAGGAATACCTTGCCGGCGTTGTCAAATATTTTACTGTCGTTAAATAAGGAAAGGAATTTAGCAGGTAGAAAGAATTTACATGCACTGCTGAGTAAATAATCATTGTCAAAATCGAAGACGGATTTCACTAGGGGATTTTTGTGATTTAGTCAGCTATTAAGGAAACTTACACATTGTGTGGCGAGGACACGAAGTTTTTCCATAAAGTGTGGGGGAATGTCACACCAGGCAGGAAATCCATAGCAAAGTATGGGGCGAATGAGTTATTTAAAACATATAAGTTTGATACGAGTAGCTAATGGACTCCGTTTTGATAGAATGGGGTATAGTGCACCGAAAGTTCTGTTTGCCTTTCGTGCAGTTTCGAGTAGGTGTTCATTGAAGCGAAGGTTACTATGGAATTGAATACCCAAATATTTATAGGAGTTGGTTTGCTCAATCAAAATATTATCCAGCATTATTTTTAGCTTGGGGTGGTTGAACCTTTTACCACCAAAGACCATGCGTTTTGTTTTTGAAGTGTTAATTTGCAAATTATTTTTGGACATTGCGGAATTTAGAACATTGAGGTAATCTGAGAGGTGGACTTGAGCATTGCGAATGTTTTTTTTCGAGGTATATATGACCATGTCATCTGCATAAGTAATTAAGTTTATATGAAGATCTGCTATAGGAAAAGGAAGGTCAGCAATGTATAAGGAAAAGAGAATGGGACCGAGAACAGAGCCTTGTGGCACACCAGTTGTGATTTGTTGATTTTGCGAGTAACAATCTTCAATTTTAACTTTAAATGAGCGATAATTCAGGTAGCTTTTAAGTAGTTTGCATATCATAGGATCAAACTTCCATACATGTGTGAGTTTGTAAAGAAGCGAATCTGGGCAGACGGTGTCAAATGCCTTACTAATGTCTATGAAAACAGCCACAGTTGGGGTATGCATATTATGTTTATGAGAAACGTCACTTTTGAATTTCATAAGTGCAGGGATTGTAGAGTTGTTTGGCCTGAAACCAAATTGATGCATAGGGATAATGTTGTTAATGTAGCAGTGTCTCATGATACGCTTTCTTATAATTTTTTCAAACACTTTGGATATGTTAGGCAATAGAGATATAGGTCTGTAATTGGCAATGAAATGTGGAATAGTGGATTGCTTGTGAATGGGTACAACAATGGCTTCTTTCCAGGAAATGGGAAAATAGCAAAGTTGGAAGCATAAATTAAAAATATTAGATAAAACTGGCGAGATTATCGAAGAAAGTTTACGAAGCACAAAATTCGAAATGTCGAATTTGTCAGGGGATATTTTATTATGAAGTTGATTGATAATTTCTTCAACTTCCGTCGAGTTAGTGCTGGAAATCGAGGGGGAAGAGACAACAGCTGTGTCCTGGGTATGGTTAGAAGTCAGAGTTGTCTGCGTATGTAATGGCCTTGGATACACTTGAAAGGTGCAAGGGAAATGGTCACAGAATAGCTGGGCTTTTGTAGCAGCCGAATTAATGTATTGACCATTGTTGGATTTGATACATGCAATTTTTGGGTTTGGTTTTCTGCCGGAGAGAATATTGATATTTTTAAAATTGTTGTTATCCAACTTAACAAATGAGAGCTTCTTTTTCCAGTGCTCAGCATAATGTGTTTTAATTTTATTTCGTATCATTACATTCAAATTGTTTATAAGGGATCTAGCTATTGAAGAGTATGGCAGATGGCGATTTCTGAACAACCATTTCCTGAGACTGTTCTTTTCTTCAATAAGAAGCAAAATATCAGCGGAGAGTGGGATTTGGGAATCAAAGTTGAGAGTTGTCTTAGGAACACATTCATCAAAAGTAGAGGAGATGGCAGTATTGGGTACCTCAACAGCATCGTTGATATGGTCTGAGGTTTGTGGAGAAGTGCGTGGAAGGTGGATGCTGCAACATTTGCTGGCAAGAGTGCTTTTAGCAAGGTTCCAATTGACATTTGAAAAATTAGGAATGAACCCTTAAGAAAGAAGCGAAGAGCTACAGCGGAGCGATCAGAGTCAAATGGAATTGTATTTAAATAAGGAATGCTAATTGCGTCATCAATAACGTTAATGTTCATGGAAGTGACAAAAAGGTCCAAGTAAGAGGAGTAATTGTTTCTGTGATTAGTAGGAAGAGAAGAATTGAGCAATTTTATATGTAGGTTGGGAATATTGTCAAGATACCAATTTTGAAGAATTTTCCCGTTCTGGTTTGCAGATGAGTTAAGCCATAAGGGATGTTTAGCGTTAAAGTTGCCACCCACGATGCAAAAGTCTTTCAAATTACTTGCATGTGCCAATCTAGAGGATTCTTGGAAAATATGGGAATTAGGGCGGTGTCGAGAGATTTTGTTCCTGGTCACTGCGAGTAATGGTGTTTAATAGTTGTCGCTGTCGTAAATTCATTGCTCCACATACATTTTAGAACTATTCGTTGTCATTGCCTGTTCGGCAAATTCATTTTCATGTTCTGCCTCAACTATTTCTTCTGGGTTTTCAAGAAGATTGAAAGCATGTGCCTGATTGAATGCAGTTTCAAGTTGTCTGACTCTTGCACGATGTATTTCGAGGTATGAATTTGTTTGCCTCAATTGATCTTTCGAGCAAGAAAAGCCTCCCGTGCATTGCTATGCTCATCAATCAGTTCGTCTTCCGAGTAAAAGGGTGTATATTGTACAAGTAAGCTATAGCAATAATTTTCCGGATCAGTCTGCATTTGAAATGGCACCCGTACAACAGATTGAACATTTCTAATTACTATTTAAGTGTTGTTTGCCAGCTTGATGATTCTTCGTCTTGTTTGTTGCTCCCCTTTTTCTGCATCAATGCTTTCTTCACTATTTCCCGCTTTCTTTGCATAAAATGGCTCAAAATTCATGGCAAATTCAAATAAGCACATATTTAGGAAATCATAACCCTGCTTTTGTTGTCTTGGTCGATTTGCGTATCGTTCAAATATGTTTAAGCAAAGTCCAACTGCTTTATTGTCATCAAATTTCAGCAGTCGATATCGTTAACCGGGCTTTCTTGTAATTAAGAATACTGACTTTCTTGAACTTGAATGAAGTGGCTGGTGGCAGAGTTGATAAGCTCATTCTGATGCGGAAACTTGTCGCTCTTTCAAATCTCTTTGAAGATCTTTCTTGCAATGTAAGCTTCCTCGCGACGAATTTGACGAATAGCTTGAGCTACATCTTTGTTTACATCTGCTGGTTCCGTCTTTGAAATGTACTTGGCGATGTAGTGGGCAATGGATTATTTGATCCGCATGGTTGTATGTCCATATTTGCATGGCAAAACTTAAGAATATGCTCATTATAATTATTATCCCATTTTTCATTCGCTGTCCGTTTCAAAGTGCAGAATCCTCCTCCATTTCGAATGAACTCGTCAGAACTCGGCAGCGCAACACGAATTCGTTTACAAGGCTCACAAGGAAAAACAAATCGACATGTCTCAGAGTTGTTCTTGTGACACGTATGAGTATGGTGATGAATTTGATTGCGTTTGACGAGTGCTTGTCAATCTGGGTGTTCTTCTTCACTTGGCAAGCGGCATGAAATCACATGTTCCATATACGCATGTCCTTCTGGAATTTAAAAAGATGGAGCGTTTTCAAGCAATACGACAAGGTGGACATGTGGACATCCCCGATGCTCAAACTCAATTCGTGTCCAAAAATCGATCACTTTTCCACCAAGAAGTCATTTCGCTTGATCTGCTTCATGAAAGCATCGATACGTCGGGAAACATGTCGGCTCAATACTACAGGATAATATTCTATCAAACGCTGCACCTCATCAAGATTTAACTGGCTAGGATCTTCATCAGGTTTGCCATCTGCAATCAAAAACGCTTTGCGCATGTCAAGCCAATTTAAGTCATTACAGCTCAAAGTAATAAACGAAGTTGGAGGACCAAGACAACGAATAAATGTAACCAATTCATTGTGAGCTGTTCGCGAATATGATGCCGATCCTCTCAGATTATTTAAATGTAAATTAAGGTCATCGACAACACCTTCTTGTCCTCGTATAGCTCTCCCACATGCATTGATTGTCGACTGCACTCGAAGATATTCAAACATAGAGAGTGCATAAAATAAATAGTCGAATAGAATAGTAGAATTCGCTGCTAGAAATTATCTAGTGGCATGATTTTTACCGAGCGCTCTTCGTTCAAGCCATTGTTGCCATATGGAAAGAGATGGAACCATGAGAATTCTTCGGCTTTCAGCTTTGGATTAGCTTTCATAATGTTATCTTTAGTTTCCAGAACAATTTCGTTCATGTTTCTACTTTCCTTGAATTCATCATTAACATCTGGCTGCTCGTGATCAATTGGTGCCATTACAGATGTTTGCACAGGAACGAACGATTGTACAGGCTCTGGTTTGCAGTTTATTTTCTTCATCTACCTGAATCGTAGATGCGCCTCTAAATATTGCTGAATTGATACAACTCTTTCTTTGACGACAACATTGATGACATATATTGAAAATTGTGTACCGGCATTAAAATGCACAGTTCGGCGGATAATACGAAGGAACTCGCCAATAGTATCGCATTCGATGGCATCTGCTTTTCCATTTTGTGCTCCCTTCTTTCGCTTTGGCACGCATGAATGGGAATCATTGAAATAAAATTTGCTATTATAATACATGAGATCATAAGCACATAACCACAATCAAAATTCTAACATGGTGTTCGGCGAACAGTAAGTTTATCGAAGCACGAGTATTTAGTAATCCAATTCCATCATTTTCCCTGTCGCATAAACTGTCATTGAGGGCGCCATTTATATCGTCATATTCGATTACAAAAGCATCGTCAAACATCAGAACGTCATGTCTTACAACATAAAGATTTCTGATCTCCAAATAGCCGCGATTATCAATTGGAAAGGCACCTGGTTGTTTTTTTGTTTCTCAATTAATGTATTCGTAAAATCTATCGCCTTCAATCATGTTTCCATTTAAAACATTTGTATTCCATTAGATCGATGGTAGCACGAATGAAATTTGCCACGACCATGGTGAAGCATTGGTGACCAGCATGTCCTGATCAAAAGATTTTTTCATTTGCCTGGTTCCAGGAAGCAAGCACGATTCGCATGTAAATTCACATGTAGGCACTGTGCGTTGAACCATCGGTAGCATTTTTGTCAGGTTCCCTTCGTCGTTGCTGCTGAGCTGGTATAACTCGGATGATATCCTGCATATTTAATCGCGCAAATCGATTAACTCTTACATCCTTGTAGAGTGGGTTATTTGCAGTAAGCCAATCAGAGGCCTTGAAGACTCGTTCCGGTGAAATATTATAATCTCTGTATACATTCAAGTTCTCCAGAGTTTTAGTCACTACAACAATTCCTACATCTGTGCTCGATCGAGGAAGCGTTTCAGGTAGCATTTCGCTGAATTCAAAGATATCCAGAGCAAATAATGTTGCATGTCCTTTGAAACCGTATTGACCAAATCTTCCTTGGAATTTTATCAGTTTGACATACGGAATGATGCGCTGAAGCAAACGTCGTTCTAATTCGGATAGTGCCGCAATTTCGCCGGGAATATCACCTGGAAGCAAGTTATTCCAATACGCTTTGGATGTAGCATGCCATTTTGAGCTCTTTAAGTGCGTATTGCACCAATGGCAAACAAGCAAAACATTTTTAGCTGAAAGTTCCGGTGGCAAGTATGTGTTTGGCGAAATTAAATGATATTTCACTACCTGATTAGGGTAGCATTTTTGCTGGCAGATATCGCAGCACTTATCGATTTTTTCAATCGATCTGATTCCAGTCTAGAGACATGCGCTTCCTTAGTCTCAATCGCTCTTGCTTTAGCATGACGAAGTGCGTCAGCAGCAAGACGAAAGTTATGCTCATCGGCCGTTTAACTTGCTTTTGCTTGAGCATAACGAAGTGCGTCGCTAGTAGGGCGAGAGGTATGCGCATCGCCTGTTTCATTGGTTCTGGCTTCCGCATGTAGTTTCGCGTCACTGGTAAGTCGAGAAAAATATGCGTCTATCGTTTCAATCGATCTCGTTTGAGCCATTCGTTCCTTGGCATTTGCACGATCGACACATTGCGGTTTTGCGGGAACTTCTTCAGCTCCACTACGCCGTTTTGCTAATCTTGCAGACTTACATGCTTCTGATTCCTGTTGAAGCTGCTTTTGCCGTTTTTGCTTCTTCTTCTCTAGGCGTCGCTTATGTTGGGTGGCTGTCTCCTTGACCATCGTAGAAATTGTAACAATCTGCATAGGGTTAGGAACCTAAACGTTTGAACTTTAATTTATTCTGGTTGTAGAAAGCAACGATTATAAACCACTTATCTAACAATAGTAACAGTTCATTAACTGCGTTGCACGCTAAAGACCCCGACTGTTCATGATTCAAACTCAAAGAATCTTTCGAATATGTCTATTCTCTACCCGGCCTAGGCATGAAATATGGGGAAAACTGGCAGTACCCAGGCATGGATACTTAAAACGTTGAATAGTCTCAATTCATTAAGACTCAAACACGCTTCCCAAGTTTGGTATCCCTGGCTCAAAATCCATATCACGAAAATTGAAGCTATCCAGAAGCGTTTACTTCGCTACGCTCTCAGTCACCTTCCCTGGTCCGATCCCATCCACCTTCCCCCGTATATGGATCCCCTTAAGTTCCCCGATCGCCAGTCCCTCACGCAACGCCGAGTCCGGGCTGACTGGTCCTTTATACATGGCGTCGTCCAAGGGCAAATTGCTGCCCCAGACATCCTTAACCAAGTATCTCCAAGAACCTGTGGTAGAAGTCTAAAATCATTTGAACCATACTCCCTTAGCTTTCACCGCACGGAACTTGGCAGGATGGAACCAATTACACGCATGCTCAGGGAATATAACCAGGTAGCTCCGCTCCTCTTAGCTGTGGATGGCAATACAAGCGCTCGTACCATCTTCCGTACCAACGCCTTTGAAAGGTCTGCGTGATGGAGGTGTACTTGCCAGTGTCAGTTTTCCATGTCTCGGTAGAACACCTTCTTTCTATTCTAGCTCTTACCTGTATTTTTCATTGTTTCTTTTTATGATTATGTATATTGTCTTCTAGTATGAACTTGCACTTAGTTTGATAAATAAATAAATAAAAACGCGAAGAAATTGTGTGGCCTATTCCGAATAACGCCAAATGCTTTGATTTTAAAGGACTTTTCTAAGGAACCGAACGGTATTTTTCATCCACAAACTTCGTTTTGTGTCACTTCATACGGGCATTTCAATAAAATAATGAAACGAGATTCTGTCCGCGTCCGATTACGGCGGCGTCCTATCATGAGAGCTCCGTTACTTAACAAAATAATAGGGAATCGTTTGGCCCCGAAAATATTGTCCGTTGATTGAAAATGTCCGGTTATAGGCTATCTCCCCTAAGAGGGCTTTCACTTTTTTCTTTTGTTTTAAACTGAAATTTTTTTTATAGAAAATATTGCAACGTCGTCCAGTTGTGGGCTATGTTTAAGGTTTCAAGCCTGTATCTCATCGGGAAGTTAGTTAAAAACCAATTGCAAGATTCCTTCCGAACAGACAGACAGACAAACAAGAAAGCGACCTAAAAAAACGTTATAATATAATATAATATAAAAAAAATCGAAAGGCCCAGTCAAGGTCCGCGCCGTAGATTTTCTGTGAAAACTTGGGGATAAAATTATAATAAGTGTTTCTTATTAGTATGTACTTAAATCAATGTCTCTTATACAATGATTATATAGAGCAATACGGTGACAGAACAAATAAATCACAAGCTTATTTTTTCGAGACTTTTTTCATATCTCCCTTATGCTGCTGTAGTTCTGACATTTACTCGACACTGGACAATCTAGGTTTTTTTGAATTCGATTTGATGTGGCTGATCATTTGATGGCATTTGATCATTTGTATATTATGAATTTTTTTTTTTGCCCAAATTATTTTATTTTAATGTTACCATATATTTTTTATTAAAATATGAAATTTTTTATCATAAGTACTATAATCATTATTCAAATTAAATGACAAGATGGTACTCCAGAGAAGGAAGAAGGAAGAGAGGTAGACCACAGAAAAGGTGGGATGACATTAGGGAAGTAGCAGGGGCGATGTGGAACAGAGTGGCTCAAAATAGATCAGAATGGAAAAGGTTGGAGGAGGCATTTGCCGATCGGCAAACAGATCCACAGAAAATAAAAAAGCGACAAATATGAGAATAAGCTAAGTTACTACGTGTTTGAATATAGTTATTAAGCTTGAGTTTTATTGTTATTAGATGTATCATAAGCTGAGCGTTCTGAATAAAAGGCTCATTCATTCATTCATTCAAATACAATCATCATATGGAGTAGTACGGTTGCGGGGCATTTTTGGTTGTTTAAATTCGTTTTGGTGCGAGTTTTTTACGATTCGGTGCATATTTACGACTCGTATGAACCGATATCTTTCATTTTCAAATGCATATCTATTTTTACAAATATTTTGACGCGAAAACGTCTTTCTTCTAGTTGAATATTACAAAACACCGTCTTTTCCACTCACTAATAACTACGTGACTAATAATGCGATAACAATGGTTGAGCTCACAGTCGATGGAGCATATTTGTACTTATTTGTTCTGCAGCGCTTGTTGTTATGTTAATTATCGTTGTATGAAGTAATTTGTGAATGAAGCATGAGAACACGTTAAGCTAGGACATTGATTTGGGTGACATTTTAAAGAGCTTGAAAAGAGCGACCAGGACCTAAATTAAAACAATTCGACCAAATAGAAGTAAAAATCGGTATGAATTTTAAAATGGGGAAAAAATTAAAGATATCGTCTCATATGAGTCATAAATATGCACGGAATCGTAAGAGGGTCAAAACAAGAACCCAAAAACGTCGAATGCCGAGCAAGTGTCAGAGCTACGGAAGCATCGAAGAAGAAATGCAAAAACGGCGCAAAACAATAAGCTTGCGATTAAGTTATTCTGTAACCGTACTACTCTATATATGGATTGTATATAAAAGATTGATAATTAAAGTACATATGAGTACAAAAACTTCTTATAATTTTTTTGCCGTGAAAACGTCTTTTCGCTCGTTAAGTACACTGATAGCCAGTCAAATTTTCTTGCGTAACGACATACAGTCAGATTTCAATCGCTTATTACTAAGGGACTAATATTGCGATAACAACGATTTAGGACACTATGGATAGAACATGCATGTTTGTGTTTAGCGTGCAACTTTTATTCTGCCCGTAACGTCATCAGGCTAGAGCCAACGCGTGGTTGTTATTAATTGGTGTTGTGTAAAATTATAAATGAGCGTAGCGTAAGAACGCGCTTAGCTAGGACGTTTTTTCGAGTGTCTTTGTAAAGAGTTTGAGAAGAACTATTACAACTCCAATTTAAACAAAAAACATATTCGCCGAATTATAATTTAAAATCGGTACTAAATTGAAAACTGATAAAACTGTTGTGACTGAGTCAGAGTCAGTCACACACGCTCACACGTGGCACCCCCCATGCCCCTCTCCCTTCTCCCCTCACCCCAACAAAAATTACACGCGCGCGATTTATTCAGCAAATATAATAAATAAGTGGAAGTGAAGTGAAAATGGGTTTCATGCTCCAGGCGAGTATGGACTAACCACAACAAGACATTTACGGGGCTCCAACCTTGCCGGCAACTATAGGGACCAAAACAACAAAAAAAAAAAGGCGAGGATAGAAGGAAGAAAGAAAACAACAAAGAAGGAGAGATATGGAACCGTGAGTTTTACGCCTCTTTTAAAAAAATTAACACTAAGTAAATTATTTAAGAAAATCAAATAATTTTACCTTTGCACATTGCTAAACCCTCCAAGAGCCATGATTTCTAATTTATGGAATCTCATTTATTTCTAATTTATTGAACCTCATTTAAACAAAACTTATTCGCTAAATAAAACTCCGAGATTTCCCCTACCCATGGTAAGAGTCTTGGACAGTTTATTTGGCAAGGGAACAGTCACGTTGACTTTCCAGAATTTCGACAGGGCTTGATAGTTCATTAACTACATACAATATGGAAGGTAAAATAGCACAAAAGAAATATATATATAAATATATACATACGTATCTTTATAACAAAACGGTAATTGGGATGATCCTCCCATATTCCTAGTGACGTTATGTCCAAAAAAAAACTAATTGAATGGAAAAATATATTTGAAGAAGATAACATTTTATACAAGATAATTGGGAAGCACAGATATCACCACAAATGTTGATTCATGAACATGTTCAGTAATATAGAAACATATATCCTAATATTTCAAGTTCAACCGAAATGAGACTTTTAGCATTTGCCTGTATTTATATATAACAATTTCTCTAATTGTTCATTGTTTTTCGCCTTCTAGGCTTAAAGAATTTTTCCCATGAACTGAATTTTTTTTTGCAAGTACCAAACATTGTCCGGGACGTTTGGTGTCGATCCTTAGTCCCAGAAGTCGGGTTTCTTTAGCTTTTCTCTGCCATTGTTCACTCAATTCCTTTTTTTTTATACCACGTATTCGATGACATATCCCTAGGCCTTGTTCACATCAACCAATCCCATTTCAAACTTTCCTTGTTGAGTTTTGCATTATCCTTTCACCGTTATGTCGTTATGTATCAAGTATAGAGTATTCGCTAAACCTACGGGGACAACTGATCGTCACCACAAGTGATCCTTTTCACACATATTTTCTATCTTCGGTGGAAGCTAACCCGTTTTCACCTTTTTCTTACCTCTCTTAACGCCCTAAATTTTCACATTTTACAATTTAGGATTTCATATTTACCATTTATATTTGTACCCATACCGCGTTCAAAGATTATTACAAGCCTTTGAAGTCGTCCGAGAAATTTTAGAATGACCGGAAAGAAATATGCCTCTCAATTATCATTGATCGAAGATATTAGGAAAATACATGACTCAGTAAGGGATACAAAATCTACTAGAGTTTTGAGTAAATTAAAAATCCTTTTCTCTCTATGGGAAAATTTTCGTGACACGGACGAGAAGATTAAAGGTAGTACAAAGGTCGATCAGTCTCACGACTATATTAAACAAAGGTGCTTCGACACTACAAAGGACTGGGTCGATGCCACTTATGAATCTATCCAAAGAAAACTGGAACAGTTAGAAATATTAGAGTCAGATTCCTCTAATCCGGAAAAGGGCGACGAACTTGAAGAGGTCGTCGTCGCGGACCCCGAAACCCTTCTACGTCTACCATCACCATTACCCCAAAATCCTGATTGTCAACACGTCAAAGCCCCTGAAATCGATATGGGACCTATGAAAACTCTACCTGTCCCTCGCGAGCAATCAGACGATACCGGCGTTTCGTCCCTAACTACTCACGAGAAGTTAGTAAGAGTTCAAGAGGAAAGGTGCAAGTTGCTGTTGAGCCTGGCCGATGAAGTAGAAAACCAGGACTTAGCTGGTCTTAGAAAATCTATCCTCAATCGGAAAATCTCTAACCTCGACCAATATTGGGAACCATTCAAAGAAACCCACTTCGAGATTATTAAAAACTATAGTTCGGTCAGCGAAGCTTTCGAATATTTCTCGTCTCAACTTTATAAACATACTGAAACCAGATATTATACCGCTATAGGTCTTCTAATAGAGCATATGTAGGAAGATTTCGTACAGAGAGTTGTCTCTAACCTTTCCCTCTTGAACGGGGCGTATACTAAGGACGAGATCCTTTTGCTCTCTCTTCTCGCTGATAACGAAACCCAAGCGATAAGAGCATTTGAGGATGGATTATCCAACAATACACTTCAACTGCTGGCCAAGGTTTATCAAGACAAGAGACTTAGTTCCATCACTGGTTACGTATTGGAACACGCCGCCAGAATAGAGGTAAGAGCGCCTCCGAACACACCTAAGAGGTACGAGCCTCCCAGAACTTCTACTCTTCCTAATAGACCCTTTAGACAGCAACCACAATGCCCTCAGAAAACTCAACCGACGCCTTTTCCTAATTTCTCTCATAAACCATCGAACAACTACCTGACATTTAGTGACTGACAGCAACCTGATCCCTATTGCAGATACTGCAAACGGACAGGACACCAAATCTCCGATTTTAGAGCCCGTAATTCCAATAACTCCCCTCGTTCATCTCAACCCTCTCACATCTCTAACCCCCGTCAAACTGCTTTTTCCGAACCCCATTGTAACCTTCAGAACCGGACGACCAATGGAAATCACTCAAACAGCCAGCATACGGTTAACTATCGAGAGCGGAGGCAAACGGTCGGCAATCCTCTGCAGACGACCTCTCGAGCCGACACGAACCCCAAATTGACGTTTCGTTCCTCCAACAGCAACAACAACCAGTGACGTTACCCCTCAACATTAAGTCAGGGACACTCACTGCTTTTTTAACCCTAAACCCATGTAAAAATACCAATACAGAATTCATAATTCACACTGGCATAGAAATAAGCTTAATCAAAGCGAATTCCCTAAGATCCGATTGTGAAATCAACAACCACGTTATCTACAACGTTGACACTCTTTTCTCTAAATCCACCCCCATCAAGGGCTCTTTTACTGGGATATTGAATCTATCCGAAACAAGGTGGATAGAACATCCCTTTCAAATAATCGACCATTGCTCCCTGAGCTACGACGGCCAAGAACTCTTACCTTGATGGGCAATGAGCCCAGTAACTATCTCTCCGAAAATACCCGCAACTGTGTCCCGAAAAACGTACTAATTCCCTACATTCAGAAAGGAACTCCTAATACTCAACAAATCTCATAGGAATCTCATGATTCGAATCAACCGAATCAATCAATATGAAAAGAAAGAGTACGATAACGTAACTATCCCGGCCCGGACTACGGGCTTAATGAACCAACATATAACTGAGACATGTAGCCTGTACAATTCGGCCCATATTTACGACTCATATGCGACGATATCTTTAATTTATTTTAAATTTTCAATTTAATAACGATTTTTACTGATATTTTGGCGAATATTTTTATTGTTTCACTTAAGGTGCTGACAGTTTTTCTCAAACTCCTTACAATGACACCCGAACGAATGTCCTACCTGATCGCGTTCTCACGCCACACTGATTTATAATTTTACATAACGCTTGTTAACAACAATCATGTGATAGCACTAGCCCGATGACGTCACGCGCAAAACAAATGTTGCACGATAAACACGTACAGGCATGCTCGATTCATTGTGACCTCAACCGCTGTTATCGCATTATTGGCCTCGTAACTATTAGTGAATTCTGACGGTATTTTGTTCCGCGAGAAAGTTTGACTCGCTTGACTTAACGAGCGTAAAGTCGTTTTTACGTCAAATGGACGGTAGTACGGTAACAGAATAGATAAGTCACAAGTTCATTTTTTGAGCCGTTATTTTTAACTAAAGTAAAGCAATAAACATGTTTGCCGAAATATAAGTAAAGTCGGTATTAAATTGAAAACTGAGCAAAATTAAAAATATGGTTTTGTACGTGTCATAAATATGCGTGGAATTGAATAAAACGCAAATCAGCGAAAGCGTGCATCAATACGAAGTTTACAAACCTAAAATTCCCAGTGCCGATCAAGTGTCAGGGCTACGGCAGCATCGAACAAGAAATGAAAAACGGCGTTAAATAATATACTTGTGATTTATCTATTCTGTCACTGTACTACTCTGTACAACCATTGTATTAAAGAGATTGAGAGAAACACTTATTATAATTTTGTCCCCAAGTTTTCACGGAAAATCTACGGCGCGGACCTAGACTACGCTTCACGGTTTTTTTATTTCTTCTTTAATGCTGCTGCACTTTAGGATTTTTTGTTTTCGATTTGATGCAAGCTCGCTTTAGAGCCGTAATCGGACGCGGACAGAATATCGTTTCATTATTTTATTGAAATGCCCGTATGAACTGAAACAAAACGAAGTTTGTGTATGAAAAATACCGTTCGGTTCCTTAGAAAAGTGCTTTAAAATCAAAGCGTTTGGCGTTATTCGGAATAGGCCACACAATTTCTTTGCGTTTTAAGCATATCAAGCGAAAAATGATTGAAATTGAATCAAATCTTTAACTTTGAATACAGAAGATGTACACTTGTAGATACTTGTACCCTGTTCACAAATGCCTTACCTGACTGTACTCAGGAAATTTTCTCACGAAAAATTTCTCACCGCAGAGTATTACTCACCTGTAAAGCGCCTTTTTTGTCCGGTCAGCATATCCAATCACACATCAACTTACCTTCAGCCAGCGGATCGTCATTCCATCAAGGCCATTATGTTCCCTTATCAGCAAAATTATGAAATACTTGACCATGAAATGCATTTGATTTAATTTAGTTTTAAGAGAAAATTTACACGATGTCAGCACTTTTTAACTATAAATTCACGTAAATTAGGCCAAATAAATCAGTCGTTAATTAGCACTACGCTACGCACTACGCTATTCTTTCACTACGCTCCTAGTCCTTGGTGTATCGGTCTAAGACCCTTGCACAGATCCTAACAAGTCTTGGTGAAACACTTTGACTTACCCCTGCAACTTACTACTTTAGAAAGGGAGTCAGAAGGAATTAGTTAGTAGTGATACACTCTAACTAATCATCCCAAAGCACAGACAAAAGAGTCTGCGCTCAACATTTGGTGACCCCGACGTGATCTACGTCACACGAATTCAAAATTACTTGACGTTACGCGAAGTTTAAATCGTTTACCGTCGCGTCAATTCGTTAAAACCTCGAGTATCGGTCAAATCATCCGGTCCCGTGCAGCCCGATAGCAGCTGGCGTCATCACTTCTGCATCTCCTACTACGCCATTGTGAAACCTCGGCTTCTGACGACAGTTAGCGAAAGATGACCTCTTTGGAAGAACTCACCAAACAACAGAATGAGACAGGAGGTGAAATCGAGAGGCATGTTAGAAACTACAAAAAGGATTCTCAAACACGCAAGGACGACCAATACCTCGCGAGTAAGTCCAAAACTGTTACGGATCTCTGGGAAACGTTCCAGGCCGTGGACTACGACATTCGGGCTAAATACGACCTCGAAACCAACCATCCCTACTTCCAAAAGAAATACTTTGCCAACATAGAGGAACTTTACAAGTGGTTTCTAGAAGACGCCAACGACTCTCAAACGTTCAAACGAGCACTCAATCCATGGAGCATGCATCAAGAAACAATGAGCCTATAGACGTCAAGACACCTACCGCCGAAGATTCTTCAATTAAGGTTACGCTGCGGAGATTAAACGCTGCAATCTTCTCTTTAAGGCGTGCTCTAGACACAACCAAGAACTTGCCTCCTCAACAAGGCACTGTCGTGTATGATGTAAAGTGCCGTTCCATTGAACGCCTTTGGGCAAATGTTGAGACCTTGCATGACACAATCTGGGGAATGACAGAGAACCCCATTGCTGCTGGATTCGATCAGGAAGCCTATCTTTTGCTGTCTGATGAAGTAGAGTCTGCAATTATAGACCTACAACAGAATTCCACACCAACCACCCATCCACTCACAAGTGATGTTACGCCAAAGGTCAAGCTACCAACCATTACGTTGCCTAAATTTGAAGGCAACTATCTTGGTTGGAAGCAGTTTCACGATTTGTTCCTGCAAGTGGTCCACGAACAAAACCTTGGCAATGAGCAGAAGATGTTGTATCTCAAGACGAGCCTAACTGGTGAAGCCGAGCGGTGTATCAGTCACCTGACTATTTCCGATGCGAATTATCTGTCTGCTTGGAACCTTCTCAAGGACAGATACGACAATGATAGATTGCTGGTAGTAGCCCTCATCAACAAATTGTTAAACCAATCTGGTACTCACACGGAATCAGCTGTGGCCATCAAGTCGCTCCACGACACAACCCGAGAGTGCCTGCTAAGCTTAAAGAACCTCAACATTGACATCAAAAACTGGGATCATCTGTTGCTCCACATCCTCGTTAAAAAACTAGACGGAGTATCACACACGCTTTACGAACAAGGCCTGGAACATCCTAGAAATCTTCAATCCATGGAGCACTTTCTCACGTTCCTGGAAAGGCGTTTTCAGTCCCTAGAATCTCTTCCCAACAAAATCGCAAGAAACGCCTCTAGTGACGTTGGTTTCGGCAAAGGACGACCCCCAAGGGCATAAGCCGTCGCATCCTCAAGAACGCCGTGCCTCGCGTGCAAGGGAGATCATCCAGTCTTTTCCTGCTCCAATTTTCTCAGTTACAGTCCTGACAAACGCCTCAAACTCATACAAGGCGCTGGTCACTGCGTGAATTGCCTCAAAGGGGGACACCGCTCCAATAAATGTCCGTCTGGTACTTGCCACAAGTGTCCCAAAAAACACAACACTTTACTGCACTTGGAGGACAACAGCCCAAGGTCTCAAACTTCAGGTAAGCAATCATCTCCCGCGGTCAACAACCAACAAGCACAATCACCCCCAGATTCAAACACTATGCAAGCTGCGTCGCTTAGTTCCAGCACTCCCTCAACTGTCGGCGCTTACACCTTGTTGAGCACAATCCTAGTAAAGGTCACTGACAGCTGTGCAAACAAAATTCAGGCAAGAGCCTTGTTAGACTCTGGTTCGCAGTTAAATTTCATATCAGAAAGACTCTTGAGAAGGTTGGGCCTTCAAGAAACGCGACATTCATTCACCATCGGTGGGATCGGTTCGACAGCACAAAATTCCCGTTCAAGAGCCAACATCGAAATATGTTCTAACGTAACTGACTTCAGAACAAGAATAGATGTTCATGTCCTACCAAGAATAATAACACCGCAACCTTCGCAACAAATCGAGAGGACATCCTGGCCTATCCCTGACAATATAAGGTTGGCAGATCCACATTTTCACCGCCCTGGCCCCATCGACATCTCTCTGTGGGCCAAATTAAATTAGGAGATCAACTTCCTACACTGCAGAACACGGTTTTCGGTTGGACCGTGTCGGGCCGAGTCTCCACGCCTATCCCAATAACCAACCTCGCATACTGCGGAATATGCACCGAAGACGAAACCTTGGATTCCCACATCCAAAAATTTTGGGAGCTTGAGGAAACCGAACATGGCTCAAACAACTACACTGCTGCTGAAAACAGATGTGAAGAATTCTTCAATCAAACTAAGAAAAGGGACAACAATGGCCGCTTCATCGTCCGACTTCCGTTCCGTTGCGATCCACATGGATTAGGTGAATCCAGTGACACGGCACTTCGACGCTTCCACTCTTTGGAAAGGAGACTAGCTAAGGACCAAACCTTAAGAATACAGTACAACGCATTCATGAAGGAATACATAGAGTTGGGTCACATGAAGGAAGTCTGCTTCACAATGGTAGAAGAGCCCTATTACTTTCTTCCACATCATTGCGTCCTCAGGCCCGACAGCACAACGACTAAACTACGAGTGGTCTTCGATGGGTCGGCAAAAACAACCAGCAATCTGTCACTGAACAATGTCCTGGCAGTCGGACCAGCCATCCAAGGCGACGTTTTTACAATCTTGCTGCGTTTTCGCCTTCCTCGATACGTCTTCACGGCGGACATCGAAAAAATGTACCGGCAAATCCAAGTTGACCCAGCTGACCAAAGGTACCAGTTGATTTGGTTGAGGGACGATGTTGACAAACCATTGAAGTGCTATCAGCTTTGCACTGTCACGTATGGTACTGCTCCAGCCTCCTATCTCGCCACGCGCACCTTGCATATGCTGGCCGACGACGTTAGGGACCAGTACCCCCTTGCCGCTGAATCGCTCAAAAACGACTTTTATGTGGACGACGTTCTGTCTGGTTCGGACCACTTACCCACCTGCCTGCTAAAGCAAGCCGAATTGTTGTCATCTCTCAAAACCGCGGGCATTAAGCTTCGTAAGTGGTGCGCAAATCACCCTCAGCTACTCAAGCAAATACCGGCTGAGGATCAAGCAATTGAAATAGACTTTAGTAACCATTCCAACGACAGCATCAAAAAGATGGGGTTGGCAACCCAAATCTGATTCTTTCGCCATTCGAAGCACCTTAATCCCTACGCAAAGGGTCACGAAGCGAACCGCGTCTTCTGATATCGCACATATCTTTGACCCATTGGGCATATTGGCCCCAGTGGTCATAACGGCGAAATTATTCTTGCAGAAACTTTGGGAATCAAAACTCGATTGGGACGCTTCACTTCCACAAGAACTACACACCAAATGGATCAGCTTCAGAGATGGCTTGAGCGCATTTAATTCCATAACTTTTCCCAGGCATGTACTCGCTCACAAAACCGGCACCCAAATACAACTACACATTTTCGCTGACGCTTCAGAGAAGGCATATGGTGCTGCTGCGTACATCAGGTCTATAGGTCGGGACAACATTGTCATTGTGAGATTGCTATGTGCCAAATCAAAGGTTGCACCAATTAAGCAAATCACGCTTCCTCGCCTCGAATTGTGCGCCGCAAAATTAGCTACACAGCTCAAACAGCGCATTAAAAATGATTTGCATCTAAATAATAATCAAATCTTCCTTTGGACGGATTCATCAATAGTCCTCGGTTGGATCAAGGCTGAATCATCGAATTTTCACACCTTCGTCGTCATCCGCATTTCGGCCATACAGAGGGCCAGCATCCCCGAACAATGGCGACACGTCCCATCATTGGATAATCCAGCCGACCTATTGTCAAGAGGCGTTCCACCTGGACAATTAAACAACAATACCCTATGGTTTTTCGGTCCAATTTTCCTCCATGGTAGAGAGGATGCATGGCCAAATCTTAGTCGAAACCCAGACGAATGCATCCTGGATCAACGGACTAAGACTTTACCCACATGTCTCGGATCCACAAGGGACGACGACTTCCTAGCCATCGAAACTCCTTCAGACGACTTCAGCGCATAATCGCTTATGTTCTACGCTTCACCAAGGCCACGAAACGGTGCTCCAGCACAAACAATTCACCCGTTCCATCAGTGATAGAGTTAGACGACGCACAAACTCTGATAATTAAACATGTCCAGCAACAAGGGTTCAAGGTTGATCTCCAGCACATGATGAAGTATGGCGACTTTTCGAAGGGCAGCTCAATCAGCTCCTTGACCCCCATTTTGGACCGAGATGGAGTCCTTCGAGTAGGCGGACGCCTCGACTCATCAAACCTCGAATATCGAGCCAAGCATCCTGCTTTGCTTCCGAATTGTCATCCCATCACCAAGATCCTACTCAACACTCTACACGCAGAAAACATGCATGCTGGTCCTCAGGCTTTACTCGCCATCGCGCGACAACAGTTCTGGCCTCTCGGTGGCAAGAACTTAACGCGCGCCGTCGTACAACACTGCGTTCGTTGTGCCAAGGCCAAGCCCACAACGCCACAAACTTCGTCGGTGCTCGGAATCAATTACAGGAACTCAATGATGTTTTCAGCAACGATCCTTCTAAGGACAAACTACTTAGGGTATGCAGTTCTCGAGGTATTGACTTCCATTTCATCCCTCCTCGAGCTCCTCACTTCGGTGGGCTGTGGGAGGCCGCTGTCAAATCTGCAAAGAACTTAATGCAACGTAGTCTTGCTTCAGCTTCATTAACGTATGAAGAAATGGAGACAGTCATCGTAGGAGTAGAAGCCATTTTCAATTCACGGCCCATCACGCCAATGTCCGATGACGCCAATGATCTCGCCGCACTCACGCCGGCACACTTCCTGATTGGTGAGCCATTAACAGCGCTCGTCGACCCTCAGGCTCAGTCAAACAAGGTCAGTTTACTAACTCGGTGGAAGGTGGTCACGCACGTAAAGAACGAATTCTGGAAACGATGGTCGACCGAATACTTAAACCAACTCCAGCACCGAGTAAAAAGGAAAAACACGGCCCAAAACGTCTCACCCGGCACAATGGTCATCATGAAGGAAGACAACCTTCCACCGTTAAAATGGCCACTGGGGCGCGTAACAAACGTCGTCAAGGGAGAGGACGGGCTCGTTCGAGTTGTCGACGTTAAGACAGCGAACAACATCCTGCGCCGACCAATACACCGGTTGGCACCGCTCCCGATCGAAAGTGAAGACGTGAACCACATGGAACCTACCGAGCAACCCAAAAAGAGAACGATGCCTCAATCATCAATTAACCAAGGCCCCACACCAGTCAAGCAGGTTCGCTCAGCTCTTTTCACTGTGTTAATGGTATGTCTCTTGCTGTCCCCAGCCACGGCATCTCCGGCAATAGCAATCCCTTTCAGGACAAACCCAGGGGTCTACTTCGAAAACTTGGGCAGAGCCAATGTCATCAGCAGTGAATGGAATGTCATAACTTATTATGATATGTCATCCTTTTGGAGGGAATTCACACTTCTGCAAACGTTCAGCAGATCTCTACTCAACGTTTCGTCCACTATGCCCGATCCCGAAACTTACCACAAAATAGCTATCCAAGTCAACCGTGTCGTAGAGGAACTAGACCAGACCAATGATCTTTTAAAAACTCATCCATCCAGTCGATCAAAACGAGGATTACTTAACGTCGTTGGCAACGCAGCCAATCTCATGTTTGGTGTTCTAGACTCCAAGTATGCTGAACAAATGTCCACGACCATCGATTCCATAAAGCAAAACGAAGGGCATTTAGCAAATCTTCTGCGTAATCAAACTTCCATCTTAGACGCTACTATCAATGTGATGAAAAGAGACCATCAAGCCATCGACAGGGAATTTCAGAAGATTGAAACTCATTTCAATGATCTTGCCTCGCAAATAAATTCAATCCACCATGACTCACAACAAGACGCTCGGTCTCGATCCTTCATTGCCTTGTCACTGCAAGCAACACTTTTAGCCACCAACTTCCAAAGAACCCAAGGACTTATTTTGGATGCCCTGGTGAGTGTCTATCGAGGAAGGGTAGGCAGACACCTCCTATCTCCAAGACAGCTACGGACTGTTCTGACGTCCATTCGAGCAAATCTTCCTCCAAGTTTAAGACTCCCGTCAGTGAAGATGACATACTTCACTTCTACAATCTCATCACACTCGAAGGCAGAATGACGGGCAAGCATTTCATCTTCAAGCTTCGAGTACCGCTAATCTCGACCGACGACTTCGATCTCTTCCGGGTAGTACCAGTTCCGGTCATGATGAACAACAGTTTCGTGGCTATCAGACCGTCCTTTCCCTATTTAATGATAAACTTGCATCGGGATCAATATTATCCACTAACAGACTCTCAACTCCGAATTTGCACAATGATGAATGGGAAGCACTTATGTAGCCAACGCCACCCCCTGTATAAGATTGGTGCGCCCGTCGCTGCTTGCGAAATAAACCTCCTAAATCAACTTAGTCCAGCCACTGATTGCCAATTAATGAGAGTCGAATCGCACTCCAGTTGGACTCAACTACATACGCCAAACCAGTGGATCTTCTCCTTGCAAACAAAGACCACCATCAACATTGTCTGCGGGGAAGAAATGTCACAGCTAACACTAAAGGAAACAGGCATCTTGACCATTAATAGTGATTGCATCATCAAGCAACCCCTCATCACAATTCGCGGACACAGAAGCTACTCAACGGTGAGGCACGTATCCTACGTTCCAGCTTTTAACCTAACTGACGTCATTGACCCGATCCACATGACATCAGTATTGCATTATCAACACCACTTCGCCCCACACATTCGGGAACTGGAATCAGTCAAACGCAAGCTTTTAGAAATGGACAGCCAAATTCCGTCCCTAATACATGGAGCCTCTAAACATCATCATTCCTTGGCCTATGGAACCCTGTGCGTTGTCCTCATAACCATCATTGGAGTAATCTGGATGGCAAAAAGAACTTATCGCGCATCCCGAAAATCACAACCACCATCAGGCACAACTGCTGAGGATGTTCCCGAGAGTCAAGACAATGAAGCATCCGAACCTTTCACGGTTAATGTTTGTTGAATGACCCTCATTCAACTCCGGGGAGGATGTTCACAAATGCCTTACCTGACTGTACTCAGGAAATTTTCTCACGAAAAATTTCTCACCGCAGAGTATTACTCACCTGCAAAGCGCCTTTTTTGTCCGGTCAGCATATCCAATCACACATCAACTTACCTTCAGTCAGCGGATCGTCTTTCCATCAAGGCCATTATGTTCCCTTATCAGCAAAATTATGAAATACTTGACCATGAAATGCATTTGATTTAATTTAGTTTTAAGAGAAAATTTACACCATGTAGCATTTTTTAACTATAAATTCACGTAAATTAGGCCAAATAAATCAGTCGTTAATTAGCACTCATTCTTTCACTACGCTCCTAGTCCTTGGTGAATCGGTCTAAGACCCTTTCACAGATCCTAACAAGTCTTGGTGAAACACTTTGACTTACCCCTGCAACTTACTACTTTAGAAAGGGAGTCAGAAGGGATTAGTTAGTAGTGATACACTCTAACTAATCATCCTAAAGCACAGATAAAAGAGTCTGCGCTCAACATACCCGTTTTGAATATTTTGTAGACAGAACGTTTTTTAGCCGTGCCGAGAAGCGTGTCGACAGAGTGGAACGCAGGAATCGTTTTGATCAGCTTTCGACGAGATTGGTTCGCCTGGAACTGCTGATGATGGAACAACAGCGCTGGGCTACAACAAATTGGCAGCAACAGCTCGAAGATCAAACAGAGGTTCGCCGCGCCCTCACCGGGCTAAAGAAGGAATTTGGACATCTGTCTGAAAAAATTGCAGCAAAAGATATCACGTCAAATTCGCCGACTTTTGGAGGGCTATCGATGGAACCTACCGGAGACAACACCCTACAAATCTGAACTCTACGGGACCAAATAATCGGGTCACCCGTAGATCAACCTTCTACAAGTAAAAACCTAGAAAAATCTACTCATCAACAAGCCTACTCGTCGACAACTACCAAACAAGCACCGCCGCGACTACCAGGCCTCCCGCCAACTCCAGCGAGTCAGAGTTTCGAAAGAACTTTCCCGCTCATCGAGACAAGCTCAAATTCGTTCAGCGGCCACAAACCAGTTGGGCTCCAACTGATGCTGTTTGACGTGGAAGCGTCCTGGGAAAGTAGCTGCGTTCATTTGGAAACAGTATTGGAAGCCAACGGATGGGATGACAACATCTGCCGATGTCACGTCGCAGCCAATTTGAGAGGAAGGGCTCTAGAGTTCTTTCAAACGCTGGATCGGGAAGTATAACGTGATTTGGGTCGACTGGTAAGAGCACTTGAGCGACGCTTCGGATCAAAGCAAAATGTGGGAGTGATCCAGAACAAGCTCCGTAACCAGCACCAGAAGACAAACGAATCTTTGGAGGAATTCGCCGCGGACGTACAACGATTGGGCCGCACTGCACACCCCTCTTGGCCGTCTGGTGTTATTTCAGAGTTATGCCTTTCCCAGTTCTTAGATGGCAAAAATGACCTTGATCTTCAATGTGTGGTTCGGGACAGGGAGCCTAAGAACATCGACAACGCATTTCGCATCGACATCCTGTATCTTGCCTAATTGACACCGGTGCCACTCACACAATCGTTTACCCAGCCGCGCTTTCAACCGCTTCTTTGGAAAAGATACAGCACACGTTCGCGTCAATCCAAGCAGTAAGTGGCGAGATAATCCCCGTCTTAGGAGTAGTCGACGTAAGCTTCACTTTCGATAAGGTACGAGTGGTTCACCCGATTTACATGGCTAACATCGCTAAAAGTGCTATCATCGGGATGGATTTCCTTACCAGCGTGGGCTGCATTTTTGATTTGAAGGAAGGTTACTTGCAAATTTGTACCTATACCTATACCTGTGCCCAGCGCCTCATGTACACCTAAGATGGAGCTCGTCGACAACTGCACCGCTAACCTTGTCGACCCCGAAGACATCGTCAGAAGGCTCAAGCAGCCTCTACAGGATTTGTATCGCCGGTCTGCAGAAGGGCTTAATCCTCCACAGAAAACAAAACTGGGTTTGTTACTGGAAAAATATGAGCCAGTGTTCTCCAGTGATCGAAACGACGTAGGAAGGACCTCAAACGTCAAACACCAAATCGACACCCACGGCTGCAAACCCATCAAAATCCCTCCACGACGTCTCCCCATTTACCGAAGAGAAGAAGCCTACAAATTGTTAGAGGAAATACAGGACGCTTAGTTGATACGTCCGTCCACTAGTCCTTGGAGTTCGCCTGTGGTCCTGGTTAAGAAGGAAAATGGATCCCTTCGATTTTGTGTCGATTATCGCCACCTTAACGAAGTCACCAAGAAGGATTCGTATCCTCTACCGTGAATAGACTTGACTCTGGAAGCCCTGGAAGATTCCCGATGGTTCAGCACTCTCGACCTACAGAGAGGCTATTGGCAAGTGGAAATGGCCCCCGAAGATAACGAAAAGACGGCATTTACCTTTGGACATAGGCTGTTCGAGTTCAAAGTAATGCCCTTTGGACTGACCAATGCACCGGCGACTTTCCAACCTTTGATGGAACTGGTACTGCACGGAATACTAAACAAGTCTTTATTTATTTATTTTTATTTATTTTATCTTAACTTAGGACAAGTGAGGTACAAAGAGATAGAGAGGTTAATAAAGCTTAAAATTAGAAATTACAATTAAAGTACTACAAATAGGAAAAGAAGAAAAAGAAATGTAGAAGAGACTGATAAATAGACTGCTTAATAGAAAAATAGAAAAATACCTACAAGTAACTTATTGAGATGAGAATATCTGAACGCAAAGTCGGATCAAAGAGCCTAGACTCGGGTCTTAGTCCTTACAGATGATGTTTATGCAGGTGCGGATATAATCTCGATTGTTGTGGTCAACCTGCGCAGACTGCAGAAAGGTAGACACCTGGTTGTGCGTCCTGAGCATGCGTGTGATGGGCTCCATCCGACCGAATTCCGTATGGTGGAAAGGGATATGCAGATGGGCGCCCATTCTGAGGTTCATCCCACGAGATCGTATCTTGACAAGCTCAAGGATGTAAGGAGCTACAATGGTTCCCAGAATCACGCCATGAATGAACGAATAATCGGCCATTACCCTACGGGAAGCGAGTGATTGGAGGCCGATGAGGCTTAACCGGTCTTCGTACGGCAGGAGGAGGATAGGATTAACCCATGTAAGGCTTCTGAGAGCACACCGCAGGAAGCGCTTCTGTACTGCCTCAAGTCTCCCGATGTGGAGTTTATGATATGGAGACCAAACCTGCGTGGCGTGTTCCATTGTTGGGCGAACGAGGGAGGTGAAAAGGGCTTTATAAATAAGCGGATCCTCTATCTCCCTGGCCCACCTAGTTTTGAACCCTACAACACTTCGTGCTTTCCTGATCACATAGTTAGTGTTTTCAAGGAATGTTAGCCAAGTATCGAGGTAAACGCCAAGATCTTGGACAGCTCCCACCGGTTCTACGGTGATACCATAAATCGAAAAGTTGTGGGGAACATAATTGAGTTTTCGACAGAAGCAGACTTACTGACACTTCAAAACATTCAGCGACAGGCTACTTTTTGAGCACCATTCAGCAAAACGGTTCACGTCGTCTTGGAGTTCAAGGCGGTCCGTCTGATGAGCTACTTTTTTAAAGATTTTAGTGTCGTCAGCATAACTTAGGATGACTGAGTTCTTGACGACGCGGTGGGAGTCGTTAGTCGCAAGAATAAAGAGGAGGGGACCGATATGGCTACCCTGTGGGACCCCACATGTAGCTTTTATTGTGACTGAAAGGTGTGACCGGAAAGAAAACTTGTAGGTGCGGTTAGAAAGTTATGAGTGGGCCCACTTGAGGAGAAAGTCAGGGCATCTCACCATTTTTAATTTAAGGAGTATAAGGTTGTGAGGGATGCTGTCAAAGGCTTTGCTCATGTCCGTAAAGAAAGCGTCGACCACTTCTCCACGTTCAAGAGCATTCAAAGTGTAGGAAGTAAATTGTATTAGATTTGTGACCGTTGACTTGCCCATGAGGAAGCCGTGCTGATGCGGAGATATGATTGCAGAGAAGGACGTGTAAAGTTTCTCTACAAGAAGTTGTTCAAAATGTTTCGGGAGTGCCGAAAGTTTGGCGATGGACCGATAAGTCGTCACTAGCGTTTTTGAACCCTTCTTATAAACTGGAGTTAATAAGCCAGCTTTCCATTGGTCTGGGAACTCGCCTGTAGTGAGAGAGATGTTGTAAATCTGTGATAAAGGACGCGCCAGGATGTTGGGCCCGGCGATGAGTCGTCCTTGAGATGCAATAGTCGTTCGTATACTTCTCGTTCTTCAATGGTAAGAAAAGGAACGTCTACAACAGGTGGTGTTGTTGTACTATATAGTGAGGAAAAGTATGCCACATCTGGCTCAAGTGTACCATCTTGGAAGGTACACGCGAAAAAGTTAGCAAATATGTTCGCGATTGCTTGAAGATGGTCACACTCTGCTGCGAGGTAGGAGAAGGAATTAGGGAAGCAGTCCTTACGCTGTCTCCTTTTTGAGTTTACAAAGGAATAGAAGTCACGGGGATTAGAAAGGAGACTAGTCTTGACCAATGAAAGGTATTCGGTATAAAGAGACCTATTTAGAGAAGCGAAGTTGGTGTATGAAACTACGAATTTATCGTAGTCATCAGGCAAGTTCGAGGCAAGATAACGTTTCCAATTATAGTTACGCTTGTTCCTTATGGCTTTCAGTTCTCTAGTATACCAAGGAGGGGAGGGATTGGGGGGACGAGGGGCTGAGGTGGGGGTAGAAATGTAGATGCCATGAAGCAGAGATTCGTAGAGCATACTAATATGGGAAGTAAGATCACTTCCCGTAAAGGTCAGATCTTGGATGGTATCATGAAGGGTTGAATTAAGTAGGTCAAAGTTAGTTTTACGAAAGTTAAGGCGCGGTGGAGAATTTGTGTCGGTGGAGGACGATAGTGGGAGAGACATACACTGATTGGAGGGTGGTGGGGATCAATGTAGCAGAGTTCCATCGTGCAGTTGGAAACAAGTACGTTTGTTGGATCATTTGAAAAGACGAGGTCGAGTTGTCGATTATGCTGGTTTCTGATGGGATTGATTTGAGACAGACCGTGCAACGAAAAGAAGTCAGTGAAGGCAATTTCGGATGGTGAGGTAGGGTTTTGGCAATGAAACAGTTCGATTCCACGTCGAAAGTCCATTCAAGCTTGGGTAGGTTAAAATCACCAAACAGTAGTATATGGTCCTCACATGGGGTCAGAGCAGATAAGGAGTCCATAACATCAGAGAGGTGTAGGTACACACGGTCGCCAGAGCGCGGAGGGATATAACAAGTAATAAGGATAAGGCTCATTGAGCGGAGAGGGATCCGTTCAGCAATAATTTCAAGAGGATCCTGTGAAGGGCAGAGAATAGGGAAGCGTTGAGCGAGGAGCGCACAGCAATTAGCACTCCCCCACCTCGGCGATTTGGATCACCAAGGGAGCGGTCTTTGCGAAATATTGTAAGATGGGGACCAAGGACTTCGAGGTCGTGAATGTTGGTACAGAGCCAAGTTTCTGTTAGGCAGAAAACGTCGTAGGGTAATGTTTGAGACGATAGGAAAGTCGCATGGGTCTTTGTGCGAAGGCCCCTCACGTTTTGGTAGTAAACTGAGAGAGCGGATAGTTTTTTTCTTGCGAAAGGCCACCCTGCGTGTGGTGGGAGTTAGCAGCCACTTCCCCAACACTACGTCTGGTGGAGCTTTCCCTAGAGAGGAATTCTTTTAGGAAGACATCCTTGGGCCAGTTGGATTTGTTGATTAGGAACTCGAAGAAGGAGTGAGGGACGATGATCTTGAAAGAAGAACATCTCTTTTCCGCGAACTTAAAGACTTTTATCCGGTTCTCCTCCACATTCACCCCATTCACAGTGTGATTGATGATGTCACTAGGCTGTGTAGAAGGGACCTGTTCAGTCACAAAGATAGATTTAGTCTTCAGGACCGTTCGAAGAGTACTTGGATGCAATAGATGAGGGTCCATTTGGGAGGATGCCACTGAGGTATCAGGGACAGGAGCAACAGTGCAGGGAGCAGTGAGGGGAGGTGGGCGCTGAGAAAGTGGGATTGTTGCATGGGAGTCCAAGGTGTTAGTGGAACCAGTTTCACCCGACAACTTCCCGTTAGTATTACGATCGAGGGCATGCGAGCTCCTCAGGGACACCGGTTTATCTACTATGACGGCGTAGTTCAAAAGATCGGACTGGGAAGGAAGAGAGGGAGAAGGCAGAGGGGAGAGGTTTATTAGAGGAGGGTCTTGTCGCACAGATAGGTTAGATTTACCCGATCTAGTCACTCTGGGAAATGAATTTTGTAAGGACTCCGCCGGTAATGAAGGAACAGCAGAGGATTGGATTATTTGTGAGGGGTGAGTGGGAGGAGGGATGAAATCCTTAAGGGAAACGACTGATGCTAAAACAGCCGATTGGAGGGAGGATGACTCTGCAATGTTTTTACCCAGTTTTTGAAGCTCAGATTCGATTTGTTTAAGGCGAGAACATAAAGCATTCACGGTGTACTTCCGGCAACGTGAACAGTACCAGTAGATACCCAAATCCTTTGACTCGATCTTGTCAGCTAGCGCACCTGTCAGACCCACACACTTAGGGTGGAATTAGGCCTCACACATGCCATGACAGGACAGCAGCCTACCAGAGCTCCTATCCTTGCAGGAGCCGGAACCACAGGTAGAATTCCTATGAAATGTGATGAAAATTATAAATACTAGGGATAGAAATGGATAGTATCGGTATGAACTAGGGTCGTTGATCCGGCTGCGTGAACAAAATGATTAAGTCTTAAGCAAGAAAAATAATGTTTGAATAGTACTAGAAACAGGGCTAGGCTTAGAAACTAAATAAAATAACTAATAAAAAGAAAAGAAAAAATACGTATAGAATAGATCAAGAGTTGAGAAGAAAATATCAGGCCTGGCAAGTCCACAGTCAGTCCGGCTACCGTTGAGAGCAGGCGAGGGAGAATCCAATGTATGTTGATTGTTGGTTCAGGTCAGTGCCCCAGTGGTCAGTCCAATTGGGATTATAACAGACTGACATCCAACAAGAGAGATCCCGAGTGAAGAAACAAAGGAAATCTGATTTCGTGGAAAGTTCTTCTAGGAGTTACCGTTTTTATTTAGCGTACAGCACTCAGGAGTTGGAAACTTGCACGATGTTATGAGAACTTATTATAATTTGTTATTTATTTGATACAGCACAGAATCCACCTTGTATAAACACTCGAAACAGTTCTTAAATTGTGCAAGGTGACTTGATGTGATTCACTTAGAGATGCCTTGGGCAGCATGCACACTTACGAGAATACAAGTTCGTGTTGATTAAATTGCACTTTTATAATTCAGAGATTAGAATTTGCATTTCGATCAATCACAAGATATCATAATCTTAGGTAGACGTGAGATGAAAAACAAACGATCGTATCAAATCAAAAGTTAAAACAATTTTTTTTTTTGTTTTTTTTTTTTGTTTTTAGGCCAGAATATCGATGTTGAAAAATGTAAATGTAATGTAAGGTTACCGAAAAATGTAAATGTAAATATCGAAATGCACAATGAACATGTAACAGATACAAAACACAAGCACTGTGCTAATGTTAAAGACCGCCTTTTTGAACTTTCAACTTGGAACTGTATTTCAACTAAAAGTGAAACAATTGTTGCTTTGGGTATTCTCCTTGGAGATTGTTCCAATTTGTCACTGATTGCACAGCTATAAATTCCGATACAGTTTTATTTTTTTGCTAATTGCACACTTTTTGTTCACTTTCTATTACTTCTTTTGAAAGATTTACAATTTACGGTTTTCCGACAATTGGGAAAAATTATTTTTTAATTATTTTCAGCTATTAGAGGATCAATAGACGTCTTGTTTAGCTTACCTCGATGACATCCTAGCCTACGGCCATACCTTCGAGGAGGCTCTTCAAAATCTTTAGTTGGTGTTCGAGCGACTCAACAAAGCTGAACTCAAACTGTCCCCCGACAAATGCCACCTATTTCGAAACGAAGTTAAGTACCTGGGTTATGTTATTTCGGAATTCGGCATCAGAACCGACTCCGAGAAAGTCACCGCCGCAGAAAATTGGGCTTAACCAAGCAACAAGAAAGAACTTCAGTCCTTTCTCGGATTTTGCGCCTACTACCGAAGGTTCGTGAAGGATTTCTCGACCATAGTAAGTCCACTAAATGCACTAACTCGGAAAGGCTGCAAATTGGTATGGACGAACGAGACCCAAATTGCGTTTGAGACGCTCAAGAAGGCTCTAGCCACAGCTCCCGTTCTTCGTCAACCGAAAGAAGATGCAGAGTTCATTCTGGACACAGATGCTAGCCACCATCCATTGGTTGCCGTGCTCTTTCAAACCGTGGACAATCGAGAGTGCGTGGTAGAATACCACAGCAAAACCTTCAGCCGACCACAAAGAAATTACTGCGTTACCAGGAAAGAACTGTTGGCAGTAGTTAAGGCCGTACAGCATTTCCAACGCTACTTTCTAGGACGCCACTTCATCGTTCGTACGGATCATGCATCATTCAAGTGGCTTATAAATTTCAAAAACCCCGAAGGACAAACGGCACGCTGGCTAGAAATCCTCCAACAATTTGATTTTACTCTCCAACATCGTGCAGGGAGACAACACACTAACGCTGACCCCCTATCTAGACGCCCGTGTGATGAATGTGGTTGTTCGAACTGTTCCAGGGTGGAGGCACGAGAACTGATTAGTGCGAATGTGTCGGTTGCACTGAAAGATATCAGGATGTCGCAACAACAGGACGAAGACTTATGTCAAATTCACCAGTGGTTGAAAGACGGTCATAAACCAACTGCGGAACAAATACGGCACCTCATCCCGGACGTGAAGGCATCCTGGTCAATGTGGCCGAGTTCACATCTAAAGAATGGAACCATTATCCGAAATTTCAAACGGGCCGAAGAAAATGTGGAGCAAATCCTACACCCCCGATCACTGCATAATCGAGTCCTCGAGCTCCTCCACGAAAACCCAACAGGCGGTCATTTTGGATATGAGAAAACCTTGGAGAAGGTCAGAACGCGATACTACTGGATAAAATGTAGTGACGATGTAAGGGATTGGTGCTCTGGGTGCACCGTGTGTCAAAGCCGAATCGATAGTCGCCGAAAATACCGAACCCCATTGTGTCTAGCAAATGTGGGAGCCCCGTTTGAAACGGTTGCTGTTGACGGTCTGGGTCCTCTCCCCATCACCAACCGAGGGAACCGGCACGTCCTCGTACTTATGGACTATTTTACAAAATGGCCAGACGCCTTCGTCCTACCCGACCAAACTGCCGAGACGGTGGCAGACGCGCTAATCAGCAATGTGTTCTCGCGATTTGGAGTGCCGTTGGAGCTTCATTCAGACCAAAGGCGTAACTTTGCGTCGGAGGTTTTCCAACAAGTCCTAAAAAAGCTCAAAATAGAGAAAACGAGAATGACTCACCGCCACCCCCAATCAGACAGCATGGTGGAGCGTTTTGACCGCACTGTTGCTGACTTCCTCTCCAAGTACATCGAGGAGAATCAAAAAGACTGCGACCTTTACCTGTTACTGTTGGCATACCGATCTGCCGTACATGACACCACAGGACAAACTCCAGCCAAGTTGTTGCTCGGAAGAGAATTGCGGTTACCTGCCGACTTAGTACTGGGTTCAGCGCCAGAAGAAATCACAAACCTTCCGGATTATGTGCGGACGCTGCAACACAATTTACATGAAATTCATCAAATCAACAGCAAGCACTTAATTCAAAGGAGCTGCGCGATGAAGGAACGGTATGACCTGAGCGCTACAAATAAGCCTTTTTATCCGGATGACGAAGTTTGGTTTTACTGGCCCCGACGAACGAGAGGAAGATGCCCAAAACTACAACGAGATTGGAAAGGACCCTACTACGTGAAGGAGAAACTAGGTGAGGTCCTGTACAAAATACCGAAGCCTCGTTCGCCAGTCACAAAAGTAGTACACCGAAATTACCTAGCACCTTACAGGCGGCGACAGGAAGAACAAAGTTGATGCGCTCGGCCGGTGACTCGAGCCTCAAAGGAGGGGGTAATGTTACCCAAATGCAATCTCGCCAAATGCATTTTTACAAAACGGTAACCACCGTTGGGAAACTGTTGGACCCGTTTGTGTTTGAGATAATTCTCCATCGAGTCAGTCGTTCTTCCTACGTGTGGCGAGTTAGACACGGTTTGAAAGTTTCATTTAAATAAAATTGTTCAAGTTGGTTAGTCAAATTTAAGAATAAATAAAGTGAACATGGCAGAACCCTCCTCCCTTAATTTAAATCTGGACTCTGTTGTCGATCCTCCAGCGCCAGACCAAGGAAGCTCTCCAAGGAAGAGGTCAACCGTCGGAGCCTATTGCTCTTAACACGCTCTTTGGTTGGATAGTTCTAGGTCCAACATTTTTAAGGTCATCTAAAGTAACCAGTCCAGTTTTCCATGTGAGGCAAGATCACGAAGTTCATGAACTCCTATCAAAATTCTGGGTTCAAGAAGAAGCAGCTTAAGTTCATTCCGCCCAGCTTTCTTTAGATCAAGGACAATGTGAAGCTCATTTTGTCGAAACTCATTCAAGAGATTCTTCAGGCACTTCTATTGTAAAGTGCCAACGATCCAATCATCTAAAAGTCTTGGAGAATCAAGGAATATAGCTCGAACGATCCTAAGCTCAATAAACTCCAAAGAGACTTTGTGACAGAATACCAATCTCTTGGCCATATAACATTTGCTTCAGGTGATCAAATCAGCTCAGTCACAAGTGAACGGTCAAGTCCAGTTCACTATTATTTATCTAATCATGGTAATTCAATTCACTGACATTACTAAAATGTAACGATAGGTCATCCATCAGACTGAAATCACCAGAGAATTTTATGGCTTGAACATGACGGTATTTTTCCATTCCAGTTCACTTAGCGTTATATATGGAACAGCACAAGCTATGTTCCTTGCAGTTCGTGTACTACTGCAACTTTCTCACGATGGAGGCTCTAAATACCCACTCGCCCTACCTCCTATGAAGGATGAAATTTATGGCGGCTTATATCTCTGCTCGAAGCTCAGGATTTAATTAAGCTCTGCATGGTGGATAGCTTTCCTCTTGCAAAGTGGTCAAGAAGAAGCCCTGATTTTTTGCAATCTCTCTCTCTTAAAAGTATTTCTAAAGCTCCTGCTCAAGCCTTAGAAGACACTGAATTGAAAGTTCTAGGATTTTCTTGGAGTCCTACGTCAGATCAGCATCAACGCTCATCGCTTCAGAGTATAACAAAACGTACAGTTCTCTCTGAAGTCGCTCAGCTCTTCGATCCACTTGGATTACTAGCTCCAGTATTACTTCGAGGGAAAATGTTTATTCAAGAGCTGTGGTTGAATAAATTTGGATGGGTTTCTGATTTACCTAAACAGTTTACTCAACGGTGGACGCATCTGCGAATTGAGCTGCCTCCTTTGGTTCATCTCCATTTCCCAAGATGGCTAAGCGCTCTCTCCAGCTCATACATAGAATTGCATTCCTTTTCACATGCATCGCAGTTAGCAATGACTGCATGTATCTATATCAAAGTTCAAAGCTCAGGAGAGTCAGCTCAAGTGAAGCTTTTGTGTGCTTAAACAAAAGAAGCACCACTTTAACCAGTCATTATGCTTCGTCTCGAAATGTCTGCCTTATGGATGCTCGCAAAGCTCATCAAACATGTTCAACAAGTTTTGGAATTGGGTTAAGCTCCACTCTAGTTATGGACTGACTCTTCAGTTGCTTTAACGTCGATCTTAACTCATCCATCCAAGTGGAACGAGTTCGTAAGGAACAGGGTTTCCCCAATACCAGAACTTAATCCAACATCCGGTAAACCAAATTGAGCAAAATTTATTAACTCCAACACAGTTAATAAACTTTGATCGGTGGTGGAATGGACCTGAATAGCCGCTTAGGTGATTGTCTCCGTGGCCAGCTCAACGGTTCAAACCTTCAGCTCCTGCTCACAAGGAAGACATATATTGAGTATTGTTACATATAATTTAAACTCCAGATGAAGAAGCTCACTCACTATGGCATCTACTTTTTAGATACCCAACACTCTACAAGCCCTTACGAGGGACATCTTTGTGCAAAAGATTTTGCAGAATGCTAAGGATGTTTCGAAATTAGGCCTTCCGTAACAGGGGATCAAGGAGTGCTTCGGTTAAGTTCACTTGACCCCTTTCAACAAGTTAATCAATTCGTTTCCTATCTATCACACTATCACTATTTTTAGACTTAAGCCTTAGTCTTCAGATTTAAGACTCAATTTCGTATTCCTTCTGTCTTTTTAGGTTATTTTCATTCATCATCATTCAATGGTCTTCATATTAATAATATTATTTATGTTCTCGATTTTTCCATTTATTTTTTTTATTACACCCCTTTTTCACAAAATTAGTTTTATATTCAAATTCGTACATTCCTCAAGTTCACAATTCTAGTTCTCTATGTCAATTCGTAATTTTCGTCTAGTTCGCAATAGTATATAATTCATGGTTTTTGAAAATGTTATTGAAGTTCACAATTTAATGTTCTCTAAATTCATTCGTAATTTCTCTAAGTCGACCGTGCCGTTACAATGTATTTTACAATATTTATTTGTTCTTATATCTATCTTTATCTATCTCTAGGTATATGCTATTAATTATCTATGTTTATTTACACCTTTGTGTTGGTAGGTGGGATCCTTTCCTTCTTTTTTTTTTATTTTAGGTTTATGAATTGGTTTTGGAGTAATTGGTGTGACCACTACGCATAGTGTTTGTTGAAGGGGGGGGGGGGGGGGGGTTTGAGATATATATATATATATTTTTTTGTAATGTTTCAGGGTATATGGTTATTTGGTTTTAGACCGAGGGTACTTATTGTGAACTGGCAAGCGAATGCTAACGTTGTACTTGGATCTGAACTAAACATGATAACCCATTCACAATAGTTCGGGGATTTGAAAATCTACAGGGAAACGGATTTAGGTACTTTAAAGTAAAACACTTTAAATATGCCGCCAATTCGCTATCAATTAACGTGGAGCGTGATACATGTACTCAAGGTATTAAAAAACTGCTGTCGATGACCAAAATGTAGATCAACAACAATTCATAGAGGCTTCGGAACCGAGGGATTCAGATTGTAAAGTGTAAGTTTAAATTTAATAGATAAGGAATACGTCTAAAGTTGAACATTTTTCATTCATAGATTTTCAACGCTACCATATACTTATTATGAGCTGCAGAATTTTGATTAGAGATCAGATCCCGCGAAAATTTGATATTCATAAAAATTTTGTTGTTTTAGAAACAAATATAACTATGTCTTACAGAGGGAGTAAGCATAATGAGATGATACGTTCCTTCCAAAAATAATTATTTTACAAGATACACCCAAAAGAGGTAAACGAGCCCTTCCAGCAGTAGGAGAAAAAGAAGGAGCTTTAGTAAATATAAATGAGAAAGGAAAAAAAGGGGTCCGAGTACTCTGATCGGGTGAAAATCAAACAACAGGAACATACCAATCTATTTCCTATCTTGGTTCCGACTTTCAAAATCCTCAATTGATCGCTAACTTGTTTGCAGCTTTTTATTCTTCCACTTTCCTAGGTGGACAATTTATACTGGATGAAGAGTACTTCACCATCCTCAACCCTCCCCCTTCCTCTGTACAACCAGACTTTCCAAACCTCCTCTTCACTGAGGAAGAAGTACTGACCAATCTCCAAGGACTTAGAGATGACTTCTCTCCCGGGCCTGACGGGCTCCCCCCATAATTACTTAGAAGATGTGCGTCCCTCCTTGCCCCCCCTTTCACAATCCACTTCAACCGCTCCATCCAGACGAGTATATTTCCTGATTCCTGGAAAGCTGGTTTTCTTATTCCGTTCCACAAAAATGGTCCAAGGACACTTGCAACTAACTATTGACTGATCGCCAAACTATCTACAATCCCTAAAATCCTCGGAAAAATCCTTGTTAGCTAGTTATATCCCTTCCTCGCATTTCTTATAGATTCCCACCAGCATGGGTTCCTTTAAGGCAAATCAACTATCACCAACCTTGTCCACTTCACATCCTTCGCTATTAATGCTATCGAGCGTGGCGAAGTTGTTGAAACTATATTTACTGACATGACTTAATCTTTTGACAGTATCCCACACTCCCTGATTTTACTCAAACTTCAATTGGCAGTTTGCCCGGACTCCTTTCTCCGCTGTATTTCCTCTTACTTGCTAAACCGTAGTTATCGCGTTTTCTTTAGATTAACTCTTTCCAAATCCTTTACTGCTACAATTGGTGTCCCTCAAGGAAGCCATCTGGGTCCACTTTTGTTTTTTGTTGCAACTAATGACGTCCGTAGTGTTGTCCTTCATTCCTCGATTCTCTCCTATGCTGATGACACCAAGCTCTTTAAGAATATTGTTTGCCCATCTGACCACCATGATTTGCAAGACAAATTCAATCGACTTGCCAAATGGTGCGCTAAATGCAACTTGAAATTAAATACTTTCAAGTGTGAGCACATCTGCTTCCATCGGAAGCGTAGCCATGTCCCCCACACATTCCACATTAATGGTTCTGTGGTTAGGTCGGTAATTTCTATCCTTGATTTAGGTGTTCTCCTAGACGTGAAGCTCTCCTTTCTTGACCACATTGATACCGTGATAAAGAGAGCGAGAGTCACATTAGGCTACATTAAGGGGTGGTCTAGGGAACTAGCTGATCCTTATGTTCTTGAAACCCTTTTCACCTCCCTTGACCGACCTTTTTTGGAGTATGCCTCCCAAGTATGGGCCCTTTTCCACAAGGTTCATATTGGGCGTATTGAGGCCGTTCAAAAACGCTTCCTCCTTCTGGCTCTTTACCACCTCCCCTGGACTGATCCCTTACGCCTCCCCCCATATGTGTATCGCCTTCAACTAATTATTTTGTCACTTTCTGGTCACCGAGTTTTGAACGATCTGGACTTCATGCATGGTGTCATCCATGGTCATATCTTGGTTCCATACATCCGCGACCAGGTTAAACACCGTCGTCACTGCATGAACCTTAGATCGGTTGACACCTACGTTTTGAGTTTTCACTGCATCGACTTTGGTCGGATGGAGCCTGTCACTCGGTTGCTTAGGGTTTATAACCGTGCTGTTCCCTTCTCGCAGGACGGGCATGGGGCAAATTATCTCCGCAGTGTTTTTCGGGCTTGAGCTGATACTATTTCTATTGAGTAAGCCTTTTGATCCGAATGCTAGATTCCCTGATCCGTCTTCACACAGCAGAGCAGATCACTTAACATTTTCCAATTATTATTTTGGTTGCATTTAACTTTACGTGAATAATTTCTATAATAATAATTTTGTACAATAATTTTATAGTAACATTCATAGTCTCAATGATTTCTAATGCTTCCTTGTTATTTTGTATATATTTACTTGTCTGTACTTGAATTAAGTGGAAAATAAAATAAAAATAAAAATACCAATAGATACAAGACCCGCGAAACAAGTAAACATATTTATACAAAGTACCTACACATTTGTAAAGATGTATTCATTAAACGAGAAGGTGAATTCCCTAAATTTGCGAATTCATATGAAGGATCCTACAATGTCATTAGACGGTTGAAAATGTGATCCATTATTGACTGCAATAGAAAATATAGAACAATTAATATTGATAGACTTAAACCAAAGATCCGGAAATTAGAAACGACGCCGTATAATCCCCACTCCCACCGAGCACTAAGACGATCCCACAGGCTCCTAGTTAAATACTTAAGAAATTTCGTCGATGACAATCAGGCGAACTGGGATGAGCACTTGCGAGCCGCAATGTTTGTAAGGAACGACAGTTTGCATTCAACCACGAAACTAACGAACGAACTGGACTGGACTGTTTATTCGGTTTCTCTGACACTCTGCCCAACAACCTAAAAAACGAAAAAAATAATGGGGGCTTATCATACATATGAATGTTCCAATACGCTTCGTCTCTACCGGCAAAAAACCGTTGAAAATTAAAATGTTGAATTCGTTAAAAATTAACAATGAATTTTATCACATTTCCGAAATTTTGTATGCACATCTTTTAACTCGATTTAGGGATGTGTGATGTAGGAAAAAAGATAGAAAATTACAAAATAATGGGAGTTGGTCCTACGTATGATACCCGTTAGAAGCTTCGGCTAGCCGCTACGGACGAAAAGCCGTCAAAAATTCACAATCTGAATTTTATCAATTTTCCAATCTCTCTTATGCACATCTTTGAAAACTCAATGTAGAGAAAAATAACGTAGGAAATGTCAAAATAAAGGGAGTCGGTCATACGTATAAATACCCTAGGATGCTTCGTTTAGCCGCCACGGGCAAAAAACTGTTAAAAATTCAAAATCAGAAATTTCAAATTCTCGACGGCGAATTTAAAGCTGAAACAAGCTTTAAAAATCAGGTGCCTGTGCTAGGATCTTTATCCAAGTTCTAATTATGGTGTAAGCACTTGAAAACTAATTACTTAAGATCAATATCATAGCTTCATTTATACAAGTTAACTAACGTTTATTGTTAAAAAGACAGCGATTTTTTGTCACATAAATGGCCCGGTTATCACCACTATATTAATAGGGATACGCAAGTGCCGTGTACACAATTATCGGTTAAAACTGTTCAACTAAACCACCCTCTCTCTCCTTCAGAATGATTCAACTGATAACAATAACAACGGTAACCCGACAGACTCCAGTGGAGGTACACTGGACACACTGGATACCCGATACTACACCAGGAAATAGTGTTCGAACCACTAATGAGAATACAGACATACCATGATCACTGGACTATACTTACCCAACTACCAAAGCCAACATGGGAATGACACCCAAGTTATATGGAAAACTGCGAAAAGACAATACGGCTATGTAACGAGACAAATGGCTTGACTGGGGAGGAAAATTGTAAACATTGGCAAAGTGAAATTTAGAGACAGGTGGCGCAAATAAGAGTTCTTATAAACAAAGCCGACGTCACAATAAAACCCCATAGTCGGGCAAGAAGGAGACTGCTGAACCTAGGGGGTAAAATCATGAGAACCGTATTTGGGACTATGGATAACGATGACTCCAAGAACATACACCAAAAGCTGAATGAGTTTGAAAAAGACTTAAGCCAACTTAGATTTGGCTAAAAAATAAGTAACCATCATGAAAACAACATTGAAAGCTATGAGCTACTAATAATACTAAACAAAGGGTGGAGAATCATAGAGGAATTAGTGAACCACACAGATCAACTTCGCATAATACAGCTGCGGCTGGACATAAACGAGTTAACCATTATATGATGGCGGAACTCCAGCAAATATATTGGGAACTAACGGACATGTTCATCGCCTTGCAAACGCGCAGTAGACGAGAGTTGAACCCATTACAGATTCCAACACATCAAATTCTAGGCATATACCTAAACGCTTCCAAGAGGTACCATGCCAAAACAACCACCCTGGATCTCATCACCCTACAACGGGTATTAAAGAAGACTGTGAGGGGAGCCAGGAAGGAACGCTCATACAGATAAACATTCCTTGGATGGAAGCATAACAATATACCCAAAATCGAATATACATAACTCCGATCGACACTGGACATAACACCAACTATGTCTACGACATCGGCTAAACATATTTTCTAAATACGAGCCGATCGCAATAGATTTTCGGCTTAACTGAGTTGCACTACCAAATCAGGTGCACCACCATATATGAACCGTACAATATTTGAAAACATCATGCTCCAGTGTTGACAAAACCTACACACACACAATGTATATCAGCGTTATTTAAGTCAAAAGATGAAGTCCCGAGTAACTGTAATATACGATTGCTGACAAAGGCACATCCAATCGTAACAACGATGAACCGCGAGAACGCTTGGCTGTATTGGGTACAACAACCAACTCCATTAATAAGCCAATGCGACGTTCACGAAGAAACTACTCAGCTACTAGGACCAGGCGTCTTGGAACTGAAAAAAAATGTATCCACCACTTGGCGGAGTACACTCTGCCCTATAAAATAACAGATGCGCATCCTGTAAGTATAAATCAGCCAGTAAAACTACCACTCCCAAACATAGATTTCAGCCAAAATAAAATACCTGCAAAGGTGCAAAAACCAAACAAATAAGGATCTTACATCCAGTAGCCCTAAACGACCACTACAAGGATCTCAGCGAAACAATTGAGGAGCTGGACTTAGAAATTAAGGCAACTAAAAAACACCGCCAAGAGAGGGTTTAATTACACACCACGACCAAAGTAATGGGATGCCTATTAGTGGTTATAGTTATGATGGTATAAGTACGCAACTATAGAAGCTGCAAAAATCTAAGCCACCGCCCCCCTCCACAAACCTCACGAACAAGCCCCCGATGAGTGCAGATCCTGTCTATGCCCGTCATGAACCCCAGAAGAAATCTTATAGTAACAGAAAACGAAAATAACATACCGACCTCTAATAATAGCATTAGCTTAGAAAATAAAAAAAAATATATTAATAATTAGCGAAAAAAAAAAGACTGAATAAACGGTTAAATCGAATTACCAGAAATGTCCGTCGAGCTTGGATTGACTCAAGCTGCTTGCGAGGAGGTTTTCAGAGAGACCTATCAGCTATATCACCAACTTAAGCTTAATGAAGCGGAGAAGGAGAAAGAACGCACTCCAGAGATAGCAGAGCATAGAAAGCAGACACTCACCATACCGGAGCCCATCATAACTTACCGCCAGAACAGAGGACCTGTCCTACGTGATGCACGATTCTTCCAGTTTCCACCACCAAGATCGAACCAAGAAAGCAATTATTCCAGATACGGAACCCAGCAACGAACCACCAGCGACAACCCAACATTGAGAAAGTACGGAGTCCTTAACACTAAACGTAACAATAAGGTAGATCTAATTCAATGTTTAAAAAACATTGGTTGTCTGTAAAGTCGGTTTACGGACGATAATTTTACATGATAACGTCATAAGAAAGCATTGATGAAAAATTGCCTACTTTTATGAATTGAATTGAATTATTTTCACTGAATTATCATTATTTTGTATAATACAAAAAAGGAGCTAATTGAAAATGTAAATTTTTTCAATAAATTTTTTTACTTAAATTATGCAGATTAATTATAAGTAACAACATGCTATGTATTAACAATTTATTTATTCGCATATACGCGTATTAGTTTGGATTCAAGAGAGATTCTTGAATCCACACTAATATGCGTATGAACGAATCTCTCATGAATCCAATCTCATACGAGTTTAGTTTGGATTCATAAGAGATTCTTGAATCCACACTAATGCGCGTATGGACATATGAGAGAATGACGAATGAGAGATTCGTACAAACGCGTGTTAGTTTGGATTCATGAGTGATTTTTGAATCCACACTATTATGCGTATGAACGAATCTCTCATGAATCCAATCTCATACGCGTATTAGTTTGGATTCATGAATCCACACAAATGCGCGTATGAACGACTCTCTCATGAATCCAATCTCATACGCGTATTAGTTTGGATTCATGAGAGATTCTTGAATCCACACTAATTCGCGTATGAACGACTCTCTCATGAATCCAATCTCATACGCGTATTAGTTTGGATTCATGAGAGATTCTTGAATCCACACTAATACGCGTATGAACGAATCTCTCATGAATCCAAACTATACTATACGCGCCGGATCCATGAGAGAATCGTTCATACGCGCATTAGTGTGGATTCAAGAATCTCTCATTCGTCCGCTCACCTCAGGCGGAACGTGACAAAGAGTCACGATTTTTCATATGTGCAGCCGGCCATCGATTTATAAGACGTTATCACGTCAAAAATTGTAAGTACAAAGACTATAAGAACAATTGTTGTAAACGAATTACTATTATAAACAATAGTTATAATATTGCTGTACGCTGTTCGATAAACCGATAATAAAAGTAGGGTTGACCACGAAATGACATCATGAAATGATTAATTTAATGACAAATACACTGAAAAAGCAAAATGTGCTATAAGAAGATACTGAATAAATTTGTAGATTTGGTAGATACATACAAACATCATAGTTAAGGAACAAATGCAAAAATAGAATATTATGGTCAATAAATGGAAAGAAATATCGATTAAAACCTCGAATAAAAGAACACGATAGTAAATATGATTCCCTAGCACTAATTCAAGAACCTTGGTTACACAAGGGGCGTATTAGGGGATACGGTGTGAGCGGGCAACTGTTCGTAGGATCGTGTGAGGGTGATGCACGGGCGTGCATATACGGCAAGAGGATTACTGGACTGTTGTTGCAGGAACTAAGCTCTAGAGACTGTACAACCATTAAGATGAAAGTTGAGGACAATGAAGGGCGCATGAGAGCTATGATTATCTCATCAGCCCATCTACCCCACAAGGAGGAAACATCTACAGCGGAGGTGAAGAGAGTGCTTGAATACAACAAACGCAGCAACACGGACCTGATATTGGGCTGCGACGCCAATGCACATCATGACGCATGGGGCAGTACCGATATAAATGAGAGGGGCGCTGCGTTGCTGGAGTAAATCACATTTCACGAATGGACAAAGCGAACAGGAGGAACGAACCAACCTTCATTACAGCTAGTAGAAGGGAGGTTCTAGATCTTACCCTAGTCACAATGGGCATGAGAGATAACACAAAAGGGTCGAGCGTGGACAGCGAACCATCCATGTCTGACCACAGGACTATCATTTCCGGGATAGAATTCAACAAACCGAGGATGGAACCTAGGAGGATACCCAAGGACACAAATCGGGGAGCGTACAGGATTGATCTTGCGGAATGTTTGACGCACTTCAAGGGAAAGTATTGCTCTGAACATGGCCTAGACTGGACTCTTGAGCAGCTACAAATAGCTATGATCAGAGCCTAGGAAGATAACTATCCAGTGAAACTCGGATCCAAACCCAACAATGCCCCCTGATGAAAAAGGACACTGAAGGGGCTCAGGGTAAAAGTTTGGAGTGCTTTCAATTGGACTAAGAAAGAGAAAAACCCAGAAGGCTGGAAGATGTACAAGGATGCACTCATGAAAGAGGTTTCAGCTGAAGCAATAGGAATAGCGTTTGTGGCACATCATGTTGCAAGATTTGGAATTCAACTCACCATTACTACTGACAGAGGAACTCCTTTTGAGTCAAAATTTTTTAACACATTAATTTCATTATTAGGAACACATAGGATCCGTACAACTGCATATCATCCTCAGAGCAATGGCATGGTGGAACGTTTCCATCGCCAATTGAAAGCTGTGCTTAAATCTTCTAATTTTGTGAATAATTGGACGGAAAGGCTGCCTTTGATATTGCTTGGTTTTCGCACAGCTTTTAAAGCTGATTTAGGATGCTCTGCGGCTGAGGTAGTTTACGGGCAAACCCTCAGAATTCCTGGGGATTTTTCTATGAATAAAGAATTAGTTACCTCTTTCGGTAACTTTGGATAATTTGAGAAAATCCATTTCTTTGTTGAGACCTACTTCTGTTTCTCATAAATCATCAAACACTCCTTTCGTTTTTAAGGATTTGAAACACTGTACTCATGTTTTCGTAAGAGTTGATCGTAAAATACCTTCATTAACTCCTCCATATGAGGGACCATACAAGGTACTTGGTCGGACAGAAAAGGTTTTTAAAATTCACATTAATAATAAAATCAAAACCGTGTCTGTAGATCGAATTAAACCGGCGTACAATGAGAAAACAGATGAAGGATTTTTACCAAAACACAAAAAACACGTTTCAGTTGTTTTACCTTAACTCCGTTTTTGAAAAGGGGAGTATTATAGGTACTTACTTAAAAATATTATTATAATATTAAGATACTTTGTTTTAACTACTTGTTACTACTTGTAACAAGTAGCTAATTTTAGATCTAAGTAGCTAATTTTAGATCTAAGTAGCTTTTTTATTTTAACTTTATCAAATGTTAATTTAGTTAGTTCAGTTTAGTTTGGTGACAATTTGGAGAGCTCTTTTTGAATAGAGCTCAGATTTGAATTAAATAATGTAATTATTATTATTATTATAGTGAATTTAAAATATTATGTATTAAATAATATATAAATAGTTATGTGTATATAAGTTTTATTTGTACATGTAACTATAAGACTGCTTCCTGAAGACTGCTTGTGTTCGACTGCCTTTTCTTTAATTTTCCCTGTCCATTTATTCATATTTTTCCCTTACGCCGCAATTCCCACTTTTTCAATTTTCCCATGAAATTATTGTCCCAATTTCCCAATTTGCCAATTTCACACTTCGCATTTCCCGAAAATGCATTTCTGCACATTCCATTTTGTTTTTCCTGCTAAATGCATTTCCGCACATTCCATTTAATTTCTCCATTCCTCTTAGTGGGTCAGTTCGTTCGTTCCACTCGACATTCCTCGTTTGGTCACGTTGATCACGTTTGATCACGTTTGACACTCTGTCGACATCTGGCGGTGACTGGTTTGACTTCTTGCTGGACTAGCTTCTAGTATTTTCAGTACTTTTTAGTATTAGTTTATCGTAGTTTGATCGTGACGTGACGTTTGTGCGACGTGACGTGTGGGTGCCATGCGGATGATGGATGATGGGTGAGTATTTTGTATTATTATTATTAGTATCTTCCTGTTTAAGGTTTAATTGACTAATATTTTCATCACATTCCTCCCCTCTCTGGAGGACCTTCCCCGAAACAGGAGCGTTGGTAGGGTGTTGGCAGTCAACTTCTTCCTTTTGATGGCTGTACTGGCGTCCGTGTGGTTTTATGTGGTGACTTGGTATTGCTTTCTCAACTATCCTAAACTTTGGGTTTGTTTTTGTTCGTGGAATTGGTAATAGCGTTTGAAAAACTTTTTGTTTGAAATTTAAGATTTAAAAAACATGGTTCCAATAATACGCTATTTTTATTATTTCATCTATGTCAGACAAATTTATTTCGACAACTATATGTTGTCTTCATCAGTGACAATTACAAAACTAAAGATTACATGGCAATGTTGCTTATAAATATAGTGAATACATCAAATCCCAAAACAACTAGTTGACTAGTTTGAGGAGTGGTGAGTCGCACCACCCATTGTTGTCGTTGAGAAGTAATTCTGGGTTTTCCCTTGATATCATTAAACTTTCGTAAAGAGGGTCATTGGAGAAGACTAGGTCAAGCAGGCGCTGGTTCTGGTTTTTAACGCTATTGAGTTGGGATAGGGAGTAAAAGTAAGAGGTGTCTATAAACGTGACTGCAGGAGGCGAGGTGGGGTTCAAGGCAGTAAAACAGTTAGATTCAGAATAAAAAGTCCAATCAATGTGGGGGAGGTTAAAGTCCCCTAGGAGCATCAAGTGGTCTTTATCAGCTGTGGATCTAACTATAGATTCAAGTGCTACCGAAAGGCGCGTGAACACGCAAACGTCAGGAGAGACGGGAATGTAGCATGTCACGAGGATGAGGTTATGGGTGGCTAATTGGATCCGTACGGAGAGGAGTTCAAGTGGTTCTACAGGAGGATAAGGCATGAGAGAGGCGTTTAGAGAAGAACGAACTGCGATAAGTACACCGCCGCTCCGTCGATTGGGGTCGCCATGGCAGCGGTCATAGCGGAAGATGGTAAAGCCCTGATCGAGGATCTCAAGGTCACCGATATTGGAGGAGAGCCAAATTTCTGTCAGGGAGATAACATCGTGGGGCAAGGAGTAAGAGGAGGGGAAGGTTGAGTGGGTCTTGGTTCTGAGACCTCTCACGTTTGGTAGTATATGGAGAGGGATTGGAGTTTTTTCTCGGTGAGGATGAGGCAGCAGTGGAAACCAGGGGAGTAGGCGTAGCTCTACCTGAGCTTGCGGTAGTGGGTCCTCTCGGTACGAACTCCTTAATGAAGACGTCCTTTGGCCAATTATGTTTGTTGATCATGAGGTCGAAGAGGGATGAGGGAACGATAATCTTACGTCTCATTTTAGCGATTTCGTTGGAGGCTTCAACCCTGTGCCCTACGTTGTCGGGTTGGTTTTTGTCTTGGGGTTCGTCCAATTTCAACTGACGGTATATTTGGTCAACTGACGGTATCTTGGAGCGCTTCTTCCCAATCAGCCTTTGTTAAACCCAGCTCGTTGACGGTCATATCTGGTTTTTCGCGGCCTTCTGGTCCGATGCCTACGTCGAAGTTTTCCTTCTTGTTTACTGCAACATCTTCCTTGTTACCTTGCCTATTTTTAGGGGTCGGATCTGTTCGGACGACGATATCAGCAAGTCGTAGAACTTTATGAAGTAGAACAGGAATCAATTTATGATGCTGCAGTCAATAATTTGGAACCGCCAATAATGAGCATGGCAATAGTACATGAACGAAGATATGATCAACGTATATATAATGCACCTTGATCAAACAAAATTGCATATATTTTTCAGAATGCTAATGGCGAACCTCCACTTGAACATGATCTTATAATTTACTCACGTAAAACTGAACGAATTAGCGTATGGTAATAGTTTCATAGGGCGCATGTATTCAGCAAACATGAATGAAACTGAGAGACTTTGTTTACGATTATTACTTCTCCATGTCCCAGGAGTTAAATCTTTCGATGATCTAAAAACGTGTGGAAGTCATACAAGCTCAACATACAAAGAAGTAGCGCAACAACGTGGTTTATTTAATGATGATGCAACCTGGAATATGAAATGAAATGAAATTGCGATGCGATTGTTGTGAGCATGCCACGTCTAAGAGATCTGCTCGCATATATTTGTATATCCAAAACGAACTATGTGAAGATTTTATGCGTCGGCATGTACATCATATTGACAACTGTTCTCAGTGTGAAATGTTTGCCCTTAGAGATATCCAAAACACTCTTCAACTCCATGGTAAAAAGTGTTCCGATTTTGGATTTCCATGTCCTCCAAATAATTTAGGAGTGTCAGTTCAACACTACGATGCATCTCTCGAAAAACAAAATGGGCGAGCTTTAGCTTTATCGTTAAACCAGGAGCAAAAAATGGATTTTGGTACCATTATGAATGCTGTTGAAAATGATTCCCATTCGCAGAAGTATTATGTTGTTGATGATCAAGGAGGTGCTGTAAAAACATATTTGTACAAATCATTACTTTGTTCAATTCGTGGAGAATCAAACATTTCTTTATCTCTGGCTTCAACGGGAATTGCAGCAAATGTTCTTGACGGAGGCCGAACTTATCATTCCCAATTTAAATTACCTGTACCAACATTAGACACTTCCACATCTTCTATGAGAATGACATCCAAGAACGCGGAGTTCACACGAAAATGCAAACTTATAATAGGGGATGAATCAACTATGGCCCCAGGGGTTGCCCTGAAAGCTGTTGACAAATTATTAAAGGAGCTAATGAGGAATGATCGCCCCTTCGGAGATAAGCCCTTACTTCTCGGAGGAGATTTCAGGCAGACACTTCCAGTTGTAGTGCATGGAAATCAAGCAGCAATTGTCGAATAAAGCATAAAATTTTCAAGTTTGTGGGAAACATTTAAAATATCAAAGCTATGTACATAATAATATTGACTAAACTAAGTGATGGTAAATTAACAAACGAATATGGATTATATACCGACATAATAGAAATTCTTATGAATCTTATATGCAAAGATGCAATCACTACAGAAATTTTCGGCAAAATAATATCTCCTAATGAAGTCGATAGCTTTTCTAACAAGCTCAACATGTAAAGAAGTAGCGCAACAACGTGGTTTATTTAATGATGATGCAACCTGGAATATGAAATGAAATGAAATTGCGATGCGATTGTTGTGAGCATGCCACGTCTAAGAGATCTGCTCGCATATATTTGTATATCCAAAACGAACTATGTGAAGATTTTATGCGTCGGCATGTACATCATATTGACAACTGTTCTCAGTGTGAAATGTTTGCCCTTAGAGATATCCAAAACACTCTTCAACTCCATGGTAAAAAGTGTTCCGATTTTGGATTTCCATGTCCTCCAAATAATTTAGGAGTGTCAGTTCAACACTACGATGCATCTCTCGAAAAACAAAATGGGCGAGCTTTAGCTTTATCGTTAAACCAGGAGCAAAAAATGGATTTTGGTACCATTATGAATGCTGTTGAAAATGATTCCCATTCGCAGAAGTATTATGTTGTTGATGATCAAGGAGGTGCTGTAAAAACATATTTGTACAAATCATTACTTTGTTCAATTCGTGGAGAATCAAACATTTCTTTATCTCTGGCTTCAACGGGAATTGCAGCAAATGTTCTTGACGGAGGCCGAACTTATCATTCCCAATTTAAATTACCTGTACCAACATTAGACACTTCCACATCTTCTATGAGAATGACATCCAAGAACGCGGAGTTAACACGAAAATGCAAACTTATAATAGGGGATGAATCAACTATGGCCCCAGGGGTTGCCCTGAAAGCTGTTGACAAATTATTAAAGGAGCTAATGAGGAATGATCGCCCCTTCGGAGATAAGCCCTTACTTCTCGGAGGAGATTTCAGGCAGACACTTCCAGTTGTAGTGCATGGAAATCAAGCAGCAATTGTCGAATAAAGCATAAAATTTTCAAGTTTGTGGGAAACATTTAAAATATCAAAGCTATGTACATAATAATATTGATTAAACTAAGTGATGGTAAAGTAACAAACGAATATGGATTATATACCGACATAATAGAAATTCTTATGAATCTTATATGCAAAGATGCAATCACTACAGAAATTTTCGGCAAAATAATATCTCCTAATGAAGTCAATAGCTTTTCTAAAATTGTAATTTTATGCCCAAAGAACTCAGATGTCGATAAAGTAATTCTTCATTTTGATGCGTTTCACAGGAGAGTGCTGTACTTATTTTAGTTCTGGCTCAATTGAGTTTCTTAATGAACTTAATGAACAACCGTCCCGTATGCCGCTTCATAAGCATAAACGATGCATTGAAAGAATTGTGATCTTATTAAGAAATCTGAACACTAAACGCGGTCTTTGTAATGGAGCAAGATTGGCGGTTAATGAACTGTAACCGAACTGAGTGATTGCAGAAGTGCTTACAGGCAGCGCAAAAAAGGATATGGTATAGACTTGGAACCGGTAAATTCTAATTTGCTTTTCGTTTTACGAAAAATGTTGAAACAGTTGAATTTTAAAAAAATATATCACAAAATCAAGATATAACATGCACCACATCAAGGCAACCTCATACCTGGATCTGAAGCAGTCTTCACACCAAACATTGAGTACAAGGAAATATTTTCCAAATAAGGATGGTTTCATGAAAAATTAAAGTTGAATTCCAAGAAAATATAAAAAGAGCATTATGGAGCAACATGCAAAAAGGGGTCTCCGTCCCTTACCCTGGGAGATAGCGACGCTTTCTGCCAACGTTTTCGTGAAAACATCTTAAACATATTAGTTACATAAAATAATTATGATACCACGAGACGCATAATAAATCTGAAAAGCCTAGTACATCAAAGTTCCAACCTGATATTTAACATCTAACATCATGAATTCAACAAAGTTGACGTTTTTATAATAAATATCCATCTTTTTGTTTTTGCCCGTACTACTTTTTTCTCCAGTAATAAAATAATATACTTATCAGTTTAAGACGTGAAAACATCTTTCTTCTCGCTGAGTTTGTACATTTGTAGCCAGTCTAACTTTCTTGTGTTACAAAAAATCGTCATTTTTCAATCGCTAATAACTACGAGACTAATAATACGAAAACAGCGAATAAGGCCAAAGTCGATACAGCATATTTGTGCGTATTTATTCTGCAGCGCTTGTAATGCCCATGACGCCATCGGGCTGGCGAAAGTGCTACGTGTGATTGCTGTTAATAAGCGTTTTGTGAAGCTATTTATGAGTGTCGCGTGAGAACACGTTCAGTTAGGACGTTGATTTGGGTGTCATTGTAATGGGCTTGAAAATAACTACCAGGGCTTATAGTAAAACAACAAAAATATTCGCGGAAATATAAGTAAAAATTCCTATGAATTTGAAAATGGAAAAAAATTACCGTCTCATATGAGTCCGAATTGTAAAAGATTAGAATCGGAGAAAACTCGCATCAAAACGAACATTAACTAGGTGGCGTTCGTGAAGTCGCACACAAAATTGAGCTGAGTGGTTCAGTAATAGACACGCTGCTTCATAGTCACCTGTGGTAATGAAAATTTTACTGGCAATTGGTTCCAATGTATACCGAAGCCGTATTTTTTGGTCATCGCTATCGAGAGGAAATCCAAAGTAGCAAAAGAGCAGCCCAGACTTTCACTCGATAGATTACAAACTTCAACCAACTTCAGTTCACATGTATGAATTTCCTTTGACTTATCTACATTTTGTTACACCCTCGATTAAACGAATTTCTCATATAATACTTGAATTTAAATTTTCAGATGAAATTAATTGAATGTTTTGAAAAAATTGTAATTTTTTGGAATGTATTGAAAAATTTAGGTTCGCGGCATAATTTTGAAAAGATGTAATTTATGTTATTCATTGTTCTGAATAATGCTGAACTTTCAAATTATTTGTTTCCTATTACTCTTATTAATATTTTCTAATTAAAAATTACTTTTTTTATCATGGGATTTCTAGTATTATGTTTTTTATTATAAACCTATGTGTATATTTATGATGATGACGAGTATACATATATATTGAAGCTACGTAACAATTTTCAGTAATTCACTCATCATTACTATCAGATTTCATAGATTTATAAAATTATGAGCTAGAATCGTAGTTTTGTCTTTTTTTTTTAAATTGGATATGCACACATTTTTAAAACACGGTAGACGAAAATAATGTATGGGAAAAAAGTAGGGAATGACAAAATAATTGTGGTCGAAATAATTGCGGTCATAAATCTGAATACCCTAGGTGGCTTCGTCTTCTGTATGCACATCTCCAAACTCAATTAAGAGAAAACTAATGTATGAAAAAAGGTAGAAAATATTAAAATAAGGGGGTCGGTTTTGCATATGAACTTCTTAGGATGCTTGGTTTAGCCGTTGAAAAATTCAAATTTTTACCGGGGAAATAGCCTGAGAAGCGAAATAAAATTGTTTAATTTCTGATTCCTGGAATCATTGCTGTCGTGTGATTTAAAATTCATAAATAAGCATACTATTTTTCATGAACCTGTAAGAATCCACTCGCTACGGATTAAATAAACCAAAGTACAGTTTCTCCTCAATATTTCAAATTCCCAACGGCGAATTAGCGAAAGCTGCTGGAATGGGCTTTGAAAATTGGGTGTCTTTATGAAAATATTAATTCTGGTTCGAGCACGTGAAAACGAATGTTCTTAGATCAATACCGTAGCTTCATTTATACAAGTAAACTAACGTTTCTTGTGAATAAGACAGCCATTTTTTGTGAAAATTGTATTTCGTTTGCCATATATTTTGGATCTATTATTATAAACAACAAACTCAAATACCTACGCTGATCCAGTCAGCCATTTACGTCTGTCAAGCTAACAATGTGGTAAAATTATGGCGTCGATAGAAAAGTTGAAATTATGGCATCGATACTCCAGGGTGAATTATAGCACCGATACGGCAGTGCCGAGCTTGTGAGCGCGAGTTACTCGCAGCCGCCATTAACCACTAGATGGCACCACAAGAATGGAAACACAAAACGGCAGTGCGGCAATCGAAACCATCAATGACCACTTGAACACTGATCAGAAAATTTTGTCTACTCGATACAAAAAAATGTTGAAGATGCCACAGTCTAACTAATCGAATACCATTGGTGGTAGTACGCAACTCATCCTAAACAAGAAAACACGCAGCCGAACAATACGATCTCTGGACCGAACAAGACGACTCCGAATTGGACGAATTTCAACATCATCTTCATCATTAAGCGCAAGAACAAGATAGCCATTAGTTCTTAAGCAAATGATTAAACTAAGAATGTTGTAAAACTTCTATGTACTAGAGAATGGAAACGAAATGAAATTGGGTTTTGGATGTCGATCCGGACTGTATCTTCGGAAATCAAACAATTGCATGGCTTAGCACCACAAATGAAAAAGTGCTAAGCACGTGCATAACAACTGGCGCAACCGCAATTAAAGGCTTACTTTAGGGAAATTGATGATATAAAAAATACGCTCGAGAACAGTAAGGAGAATTTAATTTCATATATACATAAATAAACGCGAGAATTATTTTTGAATGTACGATTTATGAATAAGGATTCCTTCTGGGTTGAGGAAAAAGAAAAGAAAAAGTAAAAATATAATTAGAAACTGCATGTCGATAATGAAATTGTATAGAAATCGGGAAATTACAATTGTTGATGATACACAAGGGAGGTATTGGAAACTAAGAAAAAATTGTTATAAACTTAAAAATTTAGGTTTGAAAATATAGGATTGAAACAAAACGGAAGTATAATGTATAACGTAATTTGAGGCAAAATTGTAAATTGTAGTGTACTCCGGTTGGGAATGTCGCCGTTGAAAAAAAAAAATAGAGAAAAGTAGACAACACAGAACCAAAACAAAATAAAACTGCCAAGTGCGAGTCGGATCCACACACGAAGGGTTCCGTACTGTCTTACAATATTTAAAATTAAAACGAAGTTTTTGGAATCAAATCATACTATTCATTTGAAATAGTACCCATAACGCTTTGTGGTAACTGAACCCTCTAGTGCCTGGGTCCGCTTTAAGGCGGAGTTCAGTGTTTTCGTCATAATACATGCTCTTTTTAGGGTTCCGTAGAAAAAACGGAGCCCTAATAGTTTCGTCATGTCCATCCGTCTGTCTGTCCGTCTGTCCGTATATCACAGCCATTTTATTCGGAAACTATTGAAATTATATAAACAAAACTAAGAAGAAAGGTGTCTCTTGTGAACCACAAGAAAATGCAGTAGTGAGAGTAACGAAAAAGGGTTTTGTGAAGGGTGGCACTCTATACATGTATCTGACGGTCTGACGGTTCATGATTTTTTGTTTCATAGCTCATATCCGTGTAGGTTATTTTTTAATAGGTCTTCAAAAATGACAATGATGTTGTCAGAAACTATTGCGTTTAAGCTTATCGTTCGTGAAATATACGCTTCTAAAACCGTCAAAGTGTGTTCCACCCCCCCCCCCTCTAACTTTTGAACGACGGGCCAGAAAAGTCTGAAAAAATTTAAGGTGGTTAGATTAGGTTAGGTTAGCAGGGTGGAGTGTTCACACCAATTGTGCAATCCACTCCCACTCGGTGGCCAAATGGCCCATTGTGATGCCCTTTATATTTTCGCTATCCCCCTCCTCTCCTATTTCTTTCCTCTGTCGTGAGGCATTTCCACCCCTTGGCAAAGTTCCGCAATAGTTGAACATCCATGACCCCTATTTCCTCCAACCCTGTGAAGGATTCGCTCCCCAATATTTGCCTCCGACTATCGGCCAATGCTGGGCAGGAGCACAATAGATGTTCCACTGTCTCCTCTTCCTCGTCACACTCCTTACAGAGACTGTCGCTTCCGATCCTCCACCCCTGGAGGTTTCTTCCGACCGGACAGTGTCCTGTAATAACCATTGTGATGGTCCGGACTGAGGTCTTTTTTGCTCTTAATAAGCACGTCGTTCTTGCGTCCTCAATTCTGGCCCACAAATGCCTTGAGTTGAAGCAGTCGTCTCTGTTGCTCCATCTCTTGCCATGTTGTACCCGAATTACTCTGTCGATGGTATCTTTCAACAACCTCACCTGTGGCTTTGTAGAGTTGGCTTCTTCAGTACTATGAATTCCGGTTCCGATCCTTGCCAGTTTATCCGCCTGTAGATTCCCTTCCACATTGCTGTGTGCGGGCACCCAACAGAGGCTGACTTTGTCTCGGATCCAGGATAGTGCTTGCCGGCAACTCATCACAGCCTTTGACTTGATTGTCTTAGATTCCAGTGTTCCAAAAGCCGCCTGGCTGTCGCTGTAGATTGTGACCTTCAGAATTTCTTCTTCGGTCAGCTGCTGTAGTCTTGCTGCTCTCTCTTTCGCATTAATTTCCGCCTGCAATATACTACAGCCTTTGTTGAGTCTGTGTGACTCCTTGACCTCTAGTATCTCCGAGAATATACCGATTCCAGTCCCCGTTTCAGTTACTGAGCCGTCCGTATAGACGCTTATTTCGTCTTTTTCAAATATGGAACCATTTTCCCATTCCTCTCTGGTTGGGATTTTGATCTCCAGCTCCTCCCTCAACCATTGCTTTGCCACCATATAGTCCGTGCGCTGACGTAGCACGCCGGTTTCCACGGTGCCTCCCATTTTTACTATCTCTTGCAGTACACTAGCATGCCCTTGGCCTGTATGCCTCCACAGTTTCGTTTCTCTCAGCCGTAGGGCTGTTTTGGGTGCCAGGCCCTTTATAAATAGGTCTAACGGTTGCAAATTTAAGATCACCTCCAGCGCCGCCTGAGGTGTGCTTTTTATCGCTCCCGTTATACCTATCGCTGCTAGTCGCTGCACCTTTCATAGCATCTCTCTGTTCGGCTTTTCACCACACAAGGGATCCACATGTGATAATGGGTCTGACAATCGTTGTGTAGATCCAGTGTATGATCTGTGGTTGCAGACCCCAGTTCCTACCAAACATTTTTCTACATATGTAGAAAGTGTTTATCCCTTTTTTCATCCTTTCCTCCACGTTACCCCTCCAAGTGAGTTTAGAGTCCAGGATGCTTCCTAAGTACTTCGCCTCTCTAGAGAGGTCTAGTACCCATCCTTTCACCTTTGGCAGTCTGGCATTCGGTATCTTATATCTTCTCGTGAAGAGAACTAGCTTCGCCTTTTCCGGGTTTATCCCTGGGCCATTTCTCTCCGCCCAGTTGCTCGTTTTTCTTAAAGCTTCACCCATGGTGTCGCTGATCGTTTGTAGATCTTTGCCTGTTGTCAGTATAACTACGTCATCTGCGTAGGCGGTGACCCTAACTACCCCTGAGTTCTTTTAAGATCGTGTTGATTACAATCAACCACAAAAGTGTGGATATTACCCCTCCCTGTGGCGTACCCCTGGTCGTCAGTCTTCTGATTTTGTGGTCCCTCGTCTCTGTACTGATAATTCTTCTTTTTAGCATATTTATTATCCAGAATGTGATGGTGGGCTCCACTCTCAGCTCCATTAATGCCTCCTTTATTGCATTGGTCTTGACGTTGTTGAACGCTCCCTCTACGTCCAGAAACACCCCTAGGGCATATTCCTTTTGCTGGAGGGATGTTTCAATCGTTCCGACCTCTTCATGCAGCGCACTTTCCACCGATTTACATTTGAGGTAGGCGTGCTGTGCTATACACTCCTCCTCTATTTTGGTGTTCTGCTTAATGTTTAGGTCCAAAAGTTTCTCCATTGTCTTTAATAGGAACGAAGAGAGGCTTATTGGCCTAAAGTCCTTTGGTGTAGTGTTGCTCGACTTCCCCGATTTGGGTATGAAGGCAACCCTTAGCTCTCGCCATGTTTCAGTGGTGTATCCTAATGATAAACAGCCCTGAAAGATGCTCGTCAGCACCTCTGCTATGCCTATCGAATTTTGCAATATGGCTGGTGTGATTCCATTTTGATTTGTATGGCTCGAATGATTGCACCGCCCATATTACCTGCTCCTTGTTGATGGCGTCCTTTGTAGTTACTTCCTTTCGACTAATCCTGATCGTTGGGCTCTCTTCCTCGCCCCATGTTGTCATGCAGCCCGGGAAGTGAGTATCCATCAACAGCTCTAGTGTCTGCTTGCTCGACTCCGTCCACGAACCATTTGGTCTCTTCAGGTTTCTCGTGACTATGACGTCTTTGGAAAGAATTTTCCTGAACCTTGAGGCCTTGTTCACGTCCTCTATAGAGTTGAGGAAGTCGATCAAAGGGTCCCATTTTGTCTTTCCTATCTTATTCTTATACTCGTTAAAACTGCGCTGCCTGTCCTCCTCTTGTTTACTTTTCTTCGCTTTGTTATAAAGCCTTCTAGTAGCGTCCCTCTGTTGCTTGAGCTCTTTGTCCCGGCACTTATTAGTTTCCCTTCGAGCTTTTCTTATGCGGCAAGTTTTCTGGAAGGCTTTTAGCAAAATCTCGCAAAGTTATTTTTCGGACTTTTCCAGATCCGCCACCGTGTGGAGATAGGTACCGAAGCACTGTGTGCTCTTCGTTTTCATTGCCTTCTCCACTTCGGTGGAAAATCTGTTCCAGTCCGTGTTCCTTGGATTCCTGTAGGGTTTTCCTACCTGAACCTTACGATTAATGGCGAAAGGAATTCTCCCATGATCCGAAAAGGAGCGCTCGGGAGAAACTCTCCAGTTTTCTACGTTTAAATTAATAGTGTTAGTGGCCAATGTAAGGTCTATTACCTCCTCCCTAATTTTGTTAGTAAAAGTGGGTGTTAGGTTGGTAGCAATTATAAACTCTAAAATTGACTCACCCCTTCTGTTGATGTCACTACTCCCCCAATGGGCGTGATGACCGTTCGTGTCGCATCCCACCACCATGTGCCATCCTCTATCTTCGGTCTCTTGTACAAGGACCCGGACCGCTGCTGATAGGGGGTTTCCTTCCTCGTATGGCATGTATGTTGAGGCCAGGAGCAGGTTAGTTTTGCCCATCTCCTCTAGTACTGCCACCACCATGTCATTTGTGCTGTGCTGTGAAAGAAGAGTGAGGTGTTATGATCTCTTTGCTACTATACACGCTCTTTTTTTACCAGTTGTGCTGAGTGCAGTAGACTATAATTTTTTGACCGCAGTCCTCGGATTTGGTCCCCTGAGAGCCACGGTTCCTGGACTAAGGCCACGTCTACTCCATTTGCCTCCATATACAGCATCAAATCCTCGGTGGCCGCTTCGCAGTGGTGCAAATTACTTTGCACTGCTTGCAGCCTCCTCGGTGCCGCTCTTGGATTCGTTTGGAAGCCTCACTTATGCTGCACTAAAGCCGAATTTGATGCTTCCCCTTGAATCCTTTAACTTGACGAAGGACAAGTCGTCTTCCTTTACGGCAAGGCCCTTGCCAACTCCGTTTGGATACTTGCTGGAGGAGATAATTCTCCATTTGCTCGTGTCCAGACCGTTCTGCCTGGAAATCAACTTCATTGTGGCTTCGTCCTCCACTAGTGGGGGAGGAATCCACAATAGCGCCAATTTTCGCAGTGGTAGCTCCGATTTCGGAATCACCTCCTATTTGGCTCCTGGCCAAAGTTCGCCCAGGCCCTCGACTACACGGCTCAGAAAATCAACGTATTTTCTCCCCGAGCAGCCATTGACCTAGACTCCCTTGTGCCAGCTTGCTCTTTCGAAGGCCAACTCCTCCATCGAGCAACTCTGCTCACTCGCCATCGCATACAGAAGCCTCGTCTTGACTATTTCCGAACTTTCGCCAGATATTTTTCCATCTAGATCTTATCGAACTATGATAGCCATCTAACAATCGGTGGGCGCTTGGTCTACCGACGAGGTTTTGGCCTTTTTTGCTGGTTTCCCCTCCTCCTCGTTGGATCGCTCCCTTTTAGCTTTTTTCTGGGAAGTCGGCTGTGGGGCTTTCCCTGAGGGTGAGTAGGCAACAGCGTTGGACCGCTGTAGTTTGGCGCTCTTGCTACTAGCTCCGGTTTCGGACCTTGAAGGTCCTAGGAGCTCCTCAACGATTGTCCCCAATTTCTGCGAAGTGATATTCTTCTCGAAATCGGCGACAATCCTCCTGTTTCTTACTAAGTAGCCCTTCTCCTTATCCGAGAGCTCTTCGAGCTTCCACAGCAAGAGTTTCTTCAAACTGGCCTTGGCGCTTTTGTAACTCTTAAGGGACAGTTGCGCCTTGGTCGGCTTCCTCTTCTTCTTCTCAGAGGCCTCGGCTTCGGTAGCCTCGCCCAGCAATCTCTTTTCGGCCCCAGAGTCAATGGTTCGTGTACTGTTGACGGACATGCCGTCGTCAGTTAGGAGCTTTAACTCCAGGCCTGTAGAGAGGCTAAACGACCCACCTGTGCCTTGTTGCCTCCCACTTGTAGCATCCACAGCAACGCTGGCCAAGTGTTCCACCGTCGTTGCTGTCACAGGCTTGAGTGTGCCCCCCTTCCCCCCCAGAATTACGAATGGGGCACGGCCACCTCCGAAGAGGTGGATGGATTTGACGACTGAGTCGCCGCACCAATTGGGGTAATTTGAATTTGGCTCAAACCCTCCATATTTAAAAGGGGGTCCTCCCATTGTCCGCGGCCGAGTACTGAGCTTCCCGAGTTCAACTTGTACTCTTCTGCCTATTCCTCGACGATGCAAGAGAAATTTTCCCCTGAACTTCCACTATCCGCAACCTGTGGACGCGCCCGGTGGCTAGGAAGGTGTCTAAAACCTCAAAGAGGATTAGACTAGCCGTTATTTATATCCCGGGTTTAAGGTGGTTGAACTATATAAAAACAGTAAACGATTTTTGGTTTAACAATAAGAGTCTTACTGTTAATTAGATATTCGAAGTTTTAAGCTACAAATAAATTATATATGCGGTTCAGAAAATTAATTTTATCTCAATGCCATAAAATTGCATAAGACGTTGAAAATTATATGGATGTATAATTTATTCATATGAATCATAAAAAAGGATTAATTGATTTTGTAGGTTCTAAAAGTTGTAATAACTGTAAACGTAACTTTAAATAACACATGTAACATTAAAAGAGAAATATTTGTGCACTTCACATGTGATAGAAGTGAAACCTTCAGGGAAACTAAACTGCGAGAAAATGGGTGGGGTAATTATTTAGTTTACTTATTGCAAAATTGGTTCATTGGTAATGTTTAAAAGTTTTTTACCACATTTTTCATTTTTTCCTTTCTTTTTTTCGATGTGAGACAAAACAAAAATTTTTTTAACTGATCAGATTTAGTATCTTGTGAATGAGTAAATTACAAATTTATTTATTTGTTTAATTTTTGAGAATCCGCTACAAAGAACAGCACAAAGAGGAGGCAAAGATTTTCAATTAAATTTCTATAGAACCTATCATTTCTATTCATTTACTTTGAGAAATAACATTGCTCTACCCCGTAATCGAATATTTTCCACACAAAATACCATACTTTGCACAAAAATAACCGAATAAAAATAACGAATCATACCGAATATGTATCTGCATCCATATTCGTTACTCCGTCATCGAATATTTTCCATAGTCAGTTCCATATAAAAATAATCGAGTCGAGTCGAGCTCATAAATAATCGAAAATCAAGTCTGGGCAACTAGGCTGGCAGAATCACCAGCAACTCGAAAATTTCGTCAGTACACGAGATTGTTCAACCACACGTCAACAATTGGTGTCACCCCACCGAGAGAGCATGAGTGGCGCCTGCATTCATTTGTTTCTCATCTAAGCAAACGTTTGCGCGCGTCACACACGCTCTCTTTGTAGGGTATCACCTTATGACCGTTGGTTGCACAATCTCGTGTACATTAATTTTCGTTTTGCTGGTGATTCTGCTAGCCTGGTTGCTTTTATTCGATTTGGAAATTTTGACTTTAGTTTGTTCAATTAATTGTAAGTATATTCCTTCTCTTTTCATCGAGATTCAAAACACAAGGGTGTTACAAGAGGTTTTCACTTCACAAAACGTGAGAGGTGAATAATTCTGTTGAATATTAAGGAAGTAATGGGAATAAGGACCATGAAAACACTTCCAAGGAAATTGATAAGATATCTTACGCTTTTTTTACTAAATGAGTATGTAATAACATTTAGGAATGCACGCTATTATGGTTCTGTAATTTGATTTAGCGACAGCAGAATAAACATTGTTTTTCATAGTGTATTTGAGAAATATTATGAAAAACAAATTTGCTTAACAATATAGTGCGTATATAGTACACAGATGTAGTATACAGACATATGAAATGTCCAGTAACTCAATCTGACCATCGATAGCGAGCGAAAGTACCCTAAAACCAGAAAGAGAATTACTTCTAGTAATTATTCCGTTGCCTAAATCAGGGCGGACACACCGGTAATTTGACGTGCCGCGGGGTGAAGATTCCATAAAAGATTGAACTCTATTCGTCAAATAGTTATTGAGCCATTCAAGTAATGGGCCAGTAAAACCAAACGATTTCAATTTCCTTAACAGTATAGTATGATTGACAGAGTCAAAGGCTTTACTTAAATCCGTATAAATACTATCCACTTGTACATTGTTTTGTGATGATCCAGAAAAACCCCTCCAACGCTCATAAATAGAGTTTGATCATAAATATCTACTTTCACCATATTCACTGGTTTATAAAATGACTCAAAATAATCGGCAAACGCACTTACAATATCATCACCATTATCACAAACCCGATCATTAAATTGCATAACATTAGGTAATCCTTTGTTCCATTTTCTCATGTTAACATAATTCCAAAAATAGTGAGGATTATCATTAACTACTGCTTCAGATTCCTCTAAATAAATACTGTAACCTCTTTTAGCTAAGTTTTTACAATGTTGTCTCAAGAAAGAAAATTGTTGATAAAAGTCTATATATTTTGTTCTTTTGTATTTTCTATGTGCTTGAATCTTTTGTATAAAAGAGTCTTTTAACTCACTGCTGCACCAGTGTTGAAAATTTGACGTATAGCATTTCTTCTTTGGTACTAATGACTCGATACAAAAATATAGATGAGAATAAAAACAAAAACACTATCTTCAAGAGACAGAGTTGTAAAGTCAATTCCGAATAACCTATCACTTAACATTACTGTGAAATCATGATAATTCAATTTATCAAAATCATACTTCCAATCATTATACTCGAGCTCTTGTGATTCAACAAAAAATTCGCTCTGAATAAAAAGCGGTGGATGGTAAATGTCAATTCGCAAAATCGAATCTTCGCTCTCTTTTATCACAATGTTTGATATCGCTCTGAATAAAAAGCGGTGGATGGTAAATGTCAATTCGCAAAATCGAATCTTCGCTCTCTTTTATCACAATGTTTGATATATCCGAAAAAACTAAGTCAAGTATAACATTGTTTTGGTTTGTAACTGAATTTTTTTGATATAAATTTTATAGACTAATGGACTCTGCAAGTATATTTAATGACTTCTTTAGGCTTAGGGTGGTCAGCCCTGTATCCAACGGATAACAAGCCCAAGTTCCATGAAACCATTCCGCTTTTGGTAAATTATAATCACCTAATAACAACCAGTTTACATTCGGGTATAAGAGGTTAAGTTCCTCCAGACTAGAGCAGTGGGAATACATCATGTCACTCGAGTTTGTAGAAGAAAAATATAAAGAACTGACTATAACGTTAATTTTACCAAGTTGAATATAAACAAAAACATGCTCAACATCTGTTGATACATTTAGTTGAAAACTGCGTAATTTATTATTGACTGCGATTAAAACACCTCCTCCTTCAAAAAGGTTACTTGTCAAAGAACTACGATCTTTACGATAGATGTTAAAATTACCAAGTAATAATTCAGAATTCAAAATTTCGGGTTTTAACCAGGTCTCTGTCAATACAACAATATCATAATCATTCACAATATAATTGTAATTTTCGAAATCTTTTAGTTATGTTCTCAAAACTCCGAACATTTTGGTAATAGCACCTGAGTTTCTTGCTTACTTTTTTGTGATCGGATGAGAGAAAGATTTGATGTCAACAATACGTGGTTCACCGCGAATATATTTGATTGTTTTGACAACAGAATCTTTGTTCAAAGTGTCGAGTACTTTACGCAAATCCTGAAGTTGTTTTCTTTGCAAAAAAGATTGATCAGAGTTTAATTTGTGAGGAGCACTGCACTTTGATTTGTTTTTAAGAATAAAAAGAGCGGTGTTTTGATCATCCGTGATCACTTTAATCGGCCTGATTTTACCATCAATTTTTTTACCAACACGGAAATGACGAACAATCTTTTTCTCATCCGTTACACAGATTTCAGACATAATCTTAGAAATTTCGAACCCATCGTGTTTTGTTTGATCGGTAACGGAAACAGAGTCAGATTCGACGACATTATAAATCATGACATTCTTTTTACGCAAATTCCTATCATTTATCTCCTGAATTATCTCTACGCTATCAGACGAGTATGCGAAAACATGTTGTTGACTGGCTTGGGAGAGCACAGAAAGTTATATTTAGAAAGAGTTAATATTTTATGTCCCAATTGGATGGTCAGGTAATTTTGACCCAATATAATATTAATTATAACTATTGTTATTACTTGTTTAGTTATCACAAACCTATATGGGCACGAGTACATTGATAAAATACCTGATTTATGTAAAACCATGTAATTGTATGTTGCATTGCGTAATATATACTAAAATTTCAAAATATCTAGTTTCGCATTTGCCAATTCGCACGAAGCTCGAGATAATGGCTCTATAAATAATCAAACAAATCAAAGAGGATGATTTTGAGCAAAATGTTTACACGAGTTTATTAGACCGCTGTATAATCATTGCCCTTCGTAAAATGAATTTTAACTCAATTCCACACCGGCATGCTACGGAACCCAGAGTTTATGCGTGTCCGACACGCACTTGGTTGCTTTTTTGTTTTTCGCGCCTCGCTTTACATTCACCAAACTGTAAATGGATTTCTTCATCGTGCAGTATGCGCTTCATGCTTATGCGACGATTCTGTTGTCAGAAATCTCAGTTCAAACTGGATATTTTGTAAATCGAGAGTTTTTATTTATGTTTAAAATGTGAATTTCCGTGACTGGTCAACAAGAAAACTTATTGATGAATAGCCTATTGTTTCCAGTGTAATATTATTCAAAAAAATTGCTAACATTTTTGTTGTTGTTTTTGGACGATGCCTTGAAGTTTGGTTTGCCTTAAGGGATCGTCCATTAATCACGAGAGGCTCGAAAGAGGGGGAGTGGTTCGGAAAAAAATCACGAAATATCACAAGGAGGAGAGGGATATAATGATATATCACGTGTATTAATGTCTCGCTAATCCGTGGTCCGATGATAATGTCCATTATATACATTCAATTACAAATACATATGTGTTTTTTTACACCTTCCTTTATTATTTTTATGCCAGTCAAAAACAATCGCAACCTTAATGTCTCTCTTTATATATTTATCACGATGCTTAGTTTTATAAAATTTATTCGAAAAATGTTCTGAAAATTGCAATATACTTTGTACTAAAAGAGTACAGGTGATTTTGGGTGGGAGGGTGTTGTTGTGTGGTTCAAAGTTGCTTAAAAAATCACGTGATTAATGGACGTTCCCTAAGGCAGATTTGGGTAAACCGAACTAATTCTTATGAAATCATCCGCCAATGTTTCTAATGGGTGATATTGTATAATAATCTTAAAATTTGCTGGAGTTTTATTTTATTTCACTAAATATATACGTCTTGACAATTTTTAATCTCTATTCTTCAGAACCGCATTGAAAAGATCACTTGTTCGACCAAAGTGTCAAACACCCACTCAGAGAAAGAAGCCAAAGCAATAATACATCACAAGATGACCTTTGCTACAACAGAATTAAGGATTGGTGTATTGATCCTGCACAGAGCTGAGAGAAAGCTATGCAAAAATCCAGGATGTGCATCTGAAACACAGCATTTTTTACCAAATGCAAATTGAATCGCTACAATTCACCAGCCAAAATATGCTTTTATGAACTTCCAAGCTGAAGCTGAACTGAAGTGTGAAGCTTTACAAAAATTCGTTTTAAACTTTTGGAAATATTTAAGTTTCAAAGTTTTCACGGTTTTCATTTCAAGAGAAAGTCGACTTAAGTTCTTAAGCTTAAGATCAATTATTGAAGAGAGATCGCGCAATTAAAATATCGCATCGTGAACGGTTAATCCCTCTCTCTTAATTATGAGACGTATTCGAGAGAGCATTTCGGCATTTTGCTGATTGCACGATCTCTCTCAATTTAATTTTATTAAGAAGCAAAGTACACTTCCTCTTGATATGGAATCCATCCATGGATTCATACTAGAGATGGATGCGATTTCATGTCATGTGGTTTTCTATTGAGTAATGGGGATTTAATTAATTTTGGATTTTCTTATGCGCAACTCGAATACGAAAACGTCAACCTTCGCGTATGAGTGAACCGTTACTTTTCGCTTTTGCAAATCGGAACAAAAGATCGTTCTCAAGACTTCTCTATCATTTGACACTCTGTATTTCCGTAGAACTGGTTTTAATTGTTTTCTACAAATTTTGCTCGGGTTGTTCAATTCAATTTTGGTTCATTCAACCCGTAGCAAATGTATTTGTTCAAATTAGTGGAAAATGGTACATATTTTTTTTGAATTTCAGATCGTAGAACATCATAGTATCCGGGTATCTCAAGTTCCGGCTTTAAGGGTACTTATCCTGTAAAAATTTAAATTTTTAACGGTTTTTTGCCCGTAGCGTCTAAACGAAGCGTCCTACGGGATTCATATATATGGCAAACCCCCACTATTTTGACATTTGCTACCTTCTCTTCAAACAACATTTTTCTCTTAATTGAGGTTTCGAGGGTGTGCACTCAAAAAATCGGAAAATTTATAAAATTAAGATTTTGAATTTTTAATAATTTTCTGTTCCTAGCGGCTAAACGAAGCGTCCTACGGGGTTCGTAAGTATAACCGACCCCCCTTTTTCTTAAATTTCCTAACTTCGAATCCGAAGTTGACCACTTTTCTTTCTGTTTTAAGGGTTCTTTTCCGGCAAAAATTTGAATTTTTAACGGTTTTTAGCCAGTAGCGGCTAAACGAAGCATCCTACGCGGATCATATGTATGACCGGCCCCCACTACTTTGACATTTCCTACCTTCCTTTTATACGTCATTTTTCTCTTAATTGAGGTTTTAAAGGTGTGCATTCAAAAGATAATATTCAGATTTGGAATTTTTAACGATTTTTTGCTCCTGGGGGCTGAACGCAGCTTCCTACGGGGTTCATGTGTGACCTACTTCCGTTATTCCAAAATTTCCTAACTTTTTTCTGTACATCGATTTTCTCTGAATTGAGTTTTAAAGGTGTGTCGAAACAAAAGTTATGATATATGATAAAGCTCAGATTAAACTTCGTAAATGGAAAATCTCGCGTTTTTCGGAAAAATTTTGTAATTTTTTATAAATAAAAAATACTTTTACACACAAAAATTACCGTTTTCTACACAGAAAAGAGACATTTTTGAGTTTATTTACGTGTACGGGAGTCGATTTTACTCTCCAATGGTACACATATGAACGATTTCTGTTTGTGTTTGTTTTGTGCAAATTTCAGAACATGAGAATTGTGTGCATTGTGTGTACATGTACATTATCTTCCATCTGCGAAATTTTGTTTCAGCCTCATTTCCTATTATTGTGATCACTCATTCCCTATTTGACAATCAAACATCAACTAGAGGAAAAAAATCACGCACTGTCCGTTCTTCAAACGTTAAAGTCGGTCAAAGGCGCATACGGCCAATGCATCTTTTGTCTTCTGTTACGTGTGTGATGTTGGAAAAAACTGGGTACAGAGTCACATGGTAAATTATTTTGTCTGTGATTAAACCTTGACTTTTTTTTGTAAGTAGAAGAAGGCAATATTTTTCAACAAATTCGCCGAAAAAAATTTACACAACTAACATGGGCGTGTTGTTGATGTGGCCGATGGGATCGGGTTAACCCCTCAAATATTACTGTGCCATAAAAAACATACATTCAGAAAATTTGAACTTATGTTACAATCAAAAGGTAACTGCTAAGAGAAAAAAATCTGTAACTAAAGAAAAACATAAAACATATATAGTATCAACATATACAGTATACAGTATACAAAAAATATGCAGTATTACTTAATGCCCAGCAAAGCGGGCGGGTACAGCTAGTATATGATCAAAATCATAAAAACCTAAAAATTTTTATTTGATTTTCTCCTTGGGAACGCCCAGATCCGCCTCTAGGCGGAAATCTTTATTTCCATGTAGATGAACAGGTAAGCACGTAATCGAAAAATAAATTTCATACTCGTGCTCTGCGAGATTGATATAAAAAGTGAATTTTAAACTGGAAAAAAATTGGGGCACTAGAGGTTGAATAGTGTACTGTATGTACCAGCATTTCTTTCAATGTTACTGAATATATTGTCTATTTGAGTGTAACTCATTTTGGTTGCAACTTGATGTAGCTTCGACTTCAAACGAATACGGTAAAAATATTGTTTAAGGTTTACACTATCATTACATGTAAGTAAATCTATATTAAAATCTCCGCACACAATAGTTGGAAGCAATGGCATTGTTCTGATCTGTTACCATTAAAGGACTGCTTTTTTATGACATTAGTCATTTGTAAAAATCGTTTTAGTGACATCGAGGTGATCTATAAAATGTCAACTTTGTCCATTGTTTCTCCTTGACTCTTATGTGTATTAGTTGCCTCAACTAGAACTACTGTAAATTGTGTCCGGTGGATCTGGAAACTTGAAACTTTCAAATTTTTAATGATATAAGCAGCACATTCTTGAAGAGTTTAGTTTTATTGTAGTTTCATTAATTTTTGAGGAAAAGTAAGGCGTATGCAGCGGAATAATCAAACAAAACATATTTTGTTTGAAGCAATTTTAATAATCATTCTAGTGCTCGTGCTTCTACTGCATTTTGAGACATCAATGAAAATTTTAACGTTGAACTAGAGATGGGGAAAAGTGTGACCTTCCAATCAAAAATTTTAAAATGACAGTGACAAATCAAGTGATACTATCTATTTTTATCCCTAGTATTTATAATTTTCATCACATTTCATAGGAATTCTCCTTTGCTTTCAACTATGACGCCAACCTGTGGTTCCGGCTCCTGCAAGGATAGGAGCTCTGGTAGGCTGCTGTCCTGTCATGGCATGTGTGAGGCCTATTTCCACCCTAAGTGTGTGGGTCTGACAGGTGCGCTAGCTGACAAGATCGAGTCAAAGGATCTGGGTATCTACTGGTACTCTTCACGTTGCCGGAAGTACACCGTGCCGGAAGTACACAATGCTTTATGTTCTCGCCTTAAACAAATCGAATCTGAGCTTCGAAAACTGGGTAAAAACATTGCAGAGTCATCCTCCCTCCAATCGGCTGTTTTAGCATCAGTCGTTTCCCATAACATTCACGACCTCGAAGTCCTTGGTCCTCATCTCATAATTTTTTGCAAAGACCGCTCCCTTGGTGATCCAAATCGCCGAGGCGGGGGAGTGCTAATAGCTGTGCGCTCCTCGCTCAACGCTTCCCTAATCTCTACCCCTTCACAGGATCCTCTTGAAATTATTGCTGTACGGATATCTCTCCCCTCAATGAGCCTTATCCTTATTACTTGTTATATCCCTCCGCGCTCTGACGACCATGTGTACCTACACCTCTCTGTTGTTACGGACTCCTTATCTGCTCTTACCCAATGTGAGGACCATATACTACTGCTTGGTGATTTTAAGATTTTAACCTCCCCAAGCTTGAATGGGCTTTCGACGTGGAATCGAACTGTTTCATTGCCGAAAACCCTACCTCACCATCCGAAATTGCCTTCATTGACTTCTTATCGTTGCACGGTCTGTCTCAAATCAATCCCATCAGACACCAGCATAATCGACAACTCGACCTCGTCTTTTCAAATGATCCAACAAATGTACTTTTTTCCAACTGCACGATGGAACTCTGCAACATTGATCCCCACTACCCTCCAATCAGTATATGTCTCTCCCACTATCGTCCTCCCCACCGTATTGATAGAAATTCTCCACCGCGCCTTAACTTTCGTAAAACTAACTTTGACCTACTTAATTCAACCCTTCATGATACCCTCCAAGATCTGAACTTTACGGGAAATGATCTTACTTCCCATATTAGTATGCTCTACGAATCTCTGCTTCATGACATATACATTTCTACCCCCACCTCAGCCCTTCGTCCCCCAATCCCGCCCCTCCTTGGTATACTAGAGAACTGAAGCCATAAGGAACAAGCGTAAGTCTAACTGGAAACGTTATCTTGCCTCGAACTTGCCTGATGACTACGATAAATTCGTAGTTTCATACACAAACTTCGCTTCTCTAAATAGGTCTCTTTATACCCAATACCTTTCGTTGGTCAAGACTAGTCTCCTTTCTAATCCCCGCGACTTTTATTCCTTTGTAAACTCAAAAAGGAGACAGCGTAACGCCTGCTTCCCTACCTCGGAGAAGAGTGTGACCATCCTCAAGCAATCGCGAACATGTTTGCTAACTTTTTCGCGTCTACCTTCCAAGATGGTACATTTGAGCCAGATGTGGCATACTTTTCCTCACTATATAGTACAACAACACCACCTGTTGTAGACCTTCCTTTTCCTACCATTGAAGAACGAGAAGTATGCGAACGACTATTGCATCTCAAGGACGACTCCTCTCCGGGCCCGGACGGTATCCCCCCTATAATCTTGAAACGCTGCGCCAACATCCTGGCGCGTTCCTTGTCACAGATTTACAACATCTCTCTCACTACAGGCGAGTTCCCAGACCAATGGAAAGCTGGCTTACTAACTCCGGTTTATAAGAAGGGTTCAAAAACGCTAGTCACGAACTATCGGCCCATCGCCAAACTTTCGGCACTCCCGAAACTTTTTGAACAACTTCTTGTAGAGAAACTTTACACGTCCTTCTCTGCAATCATATCTCCGTATCAGCACGGCTTCCTCAAGGGCAAGTCAACGGTCACAAATTTAATACAATTTACTTCCTACACTTTGAATGCTCTTGAACGAGGAGAAGTGGTCGACGCTATCTTTACGGACATGAGCAAAGCCTTTGACAGCATCCTTCACAACCTTATACTCCTTAAATTAAAAATGGCAAGATGCCCTGACTTTCTCCTCAAGTGGGCCTACTCATACCTCAACCGCACCTACAAGGCATCTTTCCGCTCACACCTTTCAGTCACAATAAAAGCTACATCTGGGGTCCCACAAGGTAGCCATATTGGCGCCCTCCTCTTCATTCCTGTGACTAACGACTCCCACCGCGTCGTCAAGAACTCAGTCATCCTAAGCTATGCTGACGACACTAAAATCTTTAAAAAAGTAGCTCATCAGACGGACCGCCTTGAACTCCAAGACGACGCGAACCGTTTTGCTGAATGGTGCTCAAAAAGTAACCTATCGCTGAATGTTTTGAAGTGTCAGTACGTCTGCTTTTGTCGAAAACTCAATTATGTTCCCCACAACTATTTGATTTATGGTACCACCTTAAAACCGGTGGGAGCTGTCCGAGATCTTGGCGTTTACTTCGATACTAGGCTAACATTCCTTGAGCACACTAACTATGTGATCAGGAAAGCACGAGGTGTCCTAGGGTTCATAACTAGTTGGGCCAGGGAGATAGAAGATCCGCTTATTTATAAAGCCCTTTTCACCTCCCTCGTTCGCCCAATAATGGAATACGCCACGCAGGTTTGGTCTCCATATCATAAACTCCACATCGGGAGACTTGAGGCAGTACAGAAGCGCTTCCTGCGGTGTGCTCTCAGAAGCCTCCCGTGGGTTAATCCTATCCTCCTCCCGCCGTACGAAGACCGGTTAAGCCTCATCGGCCTCCAATCACTCGCTTCCCGTAGGGTAATGGCCGATTATTCTTTCATTCATGGCGTGATTCAGGGAACCATTGTAGCTCCTTACATCCTTGAGCTTGTCAAGATACGATCTCGTGGGATGAACCTCAGAATGGGCGACCATCTGCATATCCCTTCCCACCATACGGAATTTGGTCGGATGGGGCCCATCACACTCATGCCTAGGACGCACAACCAGGTCTCTACATTTTTGCAGTCCGCGCACCTGCAAAAACATCATCTGTAGGGACTAAGACCCGAGTCTAGGCTCTTTGATCCGACTTTGCGTTCAGATATTCTCATCTCAATAAGTTACTTGTAGGTATTTTTCTATTTTTCTATTAAGCAGTCTATTCATTAGTCTATACTACATTTCTTTTTCTTCTTTTCCTATTTGTAGTATTTTAATTGTAATTTCTAATTTTAAGCTTGATTAACCTCTCTATCTCTCTGTACCTCACTTGTCCTAAGTTAAGATAAAATAAAAATAAAAATAAAAATAAAATAACGAAATCAAAAATTCATCCAATTCATTTATTGATTTATTCAAAAATTGTCATAGGAAGAGTAAAAAATTTAATTTTTTTTTTTAGAAAAAATTAGAAAAACGGCATTAAACGGCGTTATTTTTCCGTCGGAGTCTGTCAGTAGTAATCGCAGTGCTATAGTGATTTAGACACTGTCACATGGTGATTTAGTCGCCTCGATTTAGTCACTGTGACATGAAATCACTTCCATCTCCATGTCGACCAAAAAGAAAAGACGGCGACAAGGAAAACTGTCTACGATGCAACATTCCGTATAATGCGTAACAGCATTCCTTATCGCCGTCTTCGTTTTTAGATCGTAATGCGTACGTTCCTTTTTCATTGTTCGTTCCGGTTGTTGTTATCAGCATCTGTTATTTTCTTATCAGCGCGTGTATGATTTTGTGTTTTTTTAAATTTTCCTGTTTTTTTTTATGTTTTCAGTTTTTTTGAGATTTGTTTTTGTATTTGTTAAATTTTTTTTATGATATGTTGTTACAACGGCAATAGTAATACACACTTTGTGAAAATTTGAGGTGTCAACCTATTATGGTTCAGGAGATACAGCTCTGTGACAGAATGACGGACAACGGAGTCATATTAATAGGGTGCTGGCGGAGAGAGTGATGACAGACTCTTCGGGTACGAAACCCTAAAAAAGAAAAAGGATAAACAAAGAAAATAAAAGAAAAAATATGTAATAAAACAAAAAAAAAACTAAAACATCGTAATATGTATATGGGAGAAATTTAGCAGACCACCAGACGAAGCTGCGGGTCGATTGAAAAAGGAAATCATTTACTTATGGCATAATTGTTCTACGAAAGGGTGGCTACAGACCCAAGTTTGGTGGAAAGCGTGAAAGATTGCCCGACCCCCAAAACCATTCGGCAGGTGCAGTGGTTTTTGGGAAAAAAGACGAGAAGTTCAAGTGGGAATAAGAATTGTGCAAAAACATGCAGCAGACTCAAAGAGATATTAATAAACCCACCGGTACTAAGGTACCTTAACTTCAAGGCACCCTTCAAATGATGTACCGATGCAAGTGGAGAAGCTATCGAAGCAGTGCTAGCACAAGGACAACCCACAAAAGAGAAACCCATCGCCTACGCTAGCCGAACCCTGAACACAGAATAGACGAAATACTCAACGATCGAGCGGGAGCTCCTAGCCATTGTCTGGGCAGTGAAAAACTTCAGGTGCTATTTATATGGAAATCCTTTTAAGGTATTTACGGATCATAAGCCACTTAGAGGCGGTGTAAGAATTAAAGATCCCACAAGCAGAATACTTAGCCTATGGCACAAACTCTCTAACTATACTTTCGAGATACGTAGAATTCCCTACGGTGTTATGGTGACCACGCGCAAACAAGCAAGGGAGCAACAGGAAAAAACCGAAGAAACGGAAAAAAAAATACTTCCTCATAGGATAAAATTTTAACATGAGACACAGGATAGCACCCTCAAACAAGAGAGTCCACAAATAAGAGTCTTAACAGATCCCAGGATATCGAAATCATCTTACGTGACTATCACGACGCCCCTCTGGGAGGTCCTCAAGAGGTATCCAAAGCATACCAAAGATTGAAAAGAGAGTTCACGTAGAAAGGAATGATAAGAGACATTCGGAAATATATGAAGAGATGCAAGAAATGCCAATTGAATAAACTGAGCAGGGAACATAAGGAACCCATGATGATAACCGACACCGCGACACTACTATGTGAAAAGGTCTATATGGACATCTTGGAGCCATCACCCGAAACCACATAGGGGAACAAATTTATCTTGAGTTTCGAAGACGATCTCACACGATTTATGGATGTGGTACCCTTGCCAAATATGGAGGCTATAACGATCGCACAGGTATTTGTAGACGAAATCATAAGCAGATACCATATACCCAAAAAACTGATCACCGATCAGGGGCAAAAATTCATCTCGGAAATATTCAGGGAAGTGTATAAGCTCCTTAAGGTATGCAAAATAGAAACAAAGCCGTATCACACCCAATCCAATGAAACGTTGGAAAGATCCCATAGACCTTTAGTTGATTACCTACGACACCTCGATGACAATCAGACTAAATGGGACGAGCATCTGAGAGCCGCCATGTTTGTCAGAAGCAACAGGGTGCACACGACTACAAAATTATTTCCGATAGACTGCTTGTATGGGTTCTCCGCCCCCTTGCCCAATAATTTGAAAAAGGAAACGCAACCGGTGTACGATCACGAGAGTCCCCAGTTAAGGAACAAACTCCAAAGAGCCTACCAGATAGCCCGGAGTAATTTAGAAGAAAGCAAAGTCCAGTCGGAAGAGCACTAAGACTGGAAAATAAACCCAGTAAAGCTCCATGCGGGTGATTAAGTACTCCTCAGCAACGCAGCCCGGGGAAACAAGCTAATCCAGCATTGGCTGGGACCATATAAAGTAGTAGCCATAAATAACCGGTGAATGGTTATTTTGATAAAAAAAAAACCGGAAACGACGCGTCCACAACAACAGGTTGAAGCTGTTCTACTAAAACACACACCTTTGTTTTCCAGAATGGTTACCACCCCAATGATAGTAATGATGGTAGTAGCCCTAACTCAGCAAGCACCGGTGGAAATATACCCAATGAAAAATCAAGGAGTGGTGTTCGGGCCCTTGAGAAAAGTGCAGACATACCATGACCACTGGATCATTATTATACGTTTACCAAAATCAACGTGGGAGGGTCATTTAAATTATATCAAGGACAGTGAGAAAGCCATAACACCACTTTGTATCAAGACCAGTAGCCTGGTAGGAGGAGGAAACTGTCACCACTGGCAAGGAGAAATAAAACAGCAGGTGGCACAGATAAAGGAACTTAAAAGAAAAACCAGCGCCACACTAACACTTCGGAGTCCCGTAGAAAGGGGACTACTGAATCTGGGTGGTGTTATGAAAATTAATTTTCATAACAACGAAAATTAAAACTAAAACTCCGAAGCACCATAACCACCCTGTGACTTCGGCGCGTGGCATAACGGGATCACGAAAAATGCATGCAAAATAATTTTCATTGTTGCATATCCCGTTCTGCATTTCCTATTGATTCCCTGGGAATCAACAACCATCTGTTGTTCCCAGGGATATCCGCCCCCAAAATGCACAAACGATCAATTCAACTATTGAACGTTAAAAATCGAATTGATCTTTTGTGCATTGCAGCCGGACTCAATTGATTCCGTGGGAATCAGTTGAGTTGGACAATGGACATCTCCCAGTCCATGAAAGATCAATAGAATCGAAAGGATAAGAATTGGTCTTTCATGGATTGGAGTTCCGCTGTCCGGCCATTATCCCAATGCAGATATAAACTGCGGGATTTTGGTTCGGCAGGCAGTGTGGAGTGGATATTGTTTGGAAGAACGTCGTGCTGCCGAGCGGGCAGCCGACAAAAGGCAGTCGATTTTGGAAAGGGACGTCGTGCTGTCCGTGAGGAAACTTCAATTAAAGAATTTTTAAGTGATTGGTGTAAAATAAATTGTTAATAAGAAGATATTAGAAAATTATCTTAAAACTAGGAAACTTCAATTAAAGAATTTTTAAGTGATTGATGTAAAATAAATTGTTAATAAGAAGATATTAGAAAATTATCCTAAAACTAGGAAACTTCAATTAAAGAATTTTTAAAGTGATTGGTGTAAAATAAATTGTTAATAAGAAGATATTAGAAAATTATCCTAAAACTAGGAAACTTCGATTAAAGAATTTTTAAGTGATTGATGTAAAATAAATTGTTAATAAGAAGATATTAGAAAATTATCCTAAAACTAGGAAACTTCGATTAAAGAATTTTTAAGTGATTGATTTAAAATAAATTGTTAATAAGAAGATATTAGAAAATTATCTTAAAACTAGGAAACTTCAATTAAAGAATTTTTAAGTGATTGATGTAAAATAAATTGTTAATAAGAAGATATTAGAAAATTATCCTAAAACTAGGAAACTTCAATTAAAGAATTTTTAAAGTGATTGGTGTAAAATAAATTGTTAATAAGAAGATATTAGAAAATTATCCTAAAACTAGGAAACTTCGATTAAAGAATTTTTAAGTGATTGATGTAAAATAAATTGTTAATAAGAAGATATTAGAAAATTATCCTAAAACTAGGAAACTTCGATTAAAGAATTTTTAAGTTATTGATGTAAAATAAATTGTTAATAAGAAGATATTAGAAAATTATCTTAAAACTAGGAAACTTCAATTAAAGAATTTTTAAGTGATTGACGTAAAATAAATTGTTAATAAGAAGATATTAGAAAATTATCCTAAAACTAGGAAACTTCGATTAAAGAATTTTTAAGTGATTGATGTAAAATAAATTGTTAATAAGAAGATATTAGAAAATTATCTTAAAACTAGGAAACTTCAATTAAAGAATTTTTAAGTGATTGATGTAAAATAAATTGTTAATAAGAAGATATTAGAAAATTATCTTAAAACTAGGAAACTTCAATTAAAGAATTTTTTCGTGATTGATGTAAAATAAATTGTTAATAAGAAGATATTAGAAAATTATCCTAAAACTAGGAAACTTCAATTAAAGAATTTTTAAGTGATTGGTGTAAAATAAATTGTTAATAAGAAGATATTAGAAAATTATCCTACAACTAGGAAACTTCAATTAAAGAATTTTTAAGTGATTGGTGTAAAATAAATTGTTAATAAGAAGAAATTTGAAAATTATCTTAAAACTAGGAAACCTCAACTAAAGAATTTTTAAGTGATTGGTGTAAAATAAATTTGATGTAAAATAAATTGTTAATAAGAAGAAATTTGAAAATCTATATATAAATAGGCGACACGATTTTTTGTTATCCCTTTTACAGGAAACCAGGTGGACTTACGAGGATAAAAATTATACCATTCGAAAGATTAGTTTTTCCTCTACCTGCAGCAATTATTATTTTTTTTTTAATTTAATCAGAAATTAGTTTAATTAAGCTTTGAAATTTAAAAATGCAATGAGAGTGTATGTGTGAATTGAGCACACGTATAGCGTACATGATGCTGTTGGGAAGAATGTATGCGTGTGATCGTTTTTCTCTTTGCCTGGAAATATGCAACCATATGTAATTTTTTGGTTTGTGTCCCCGATAAATGGCAAGTACTAAATAAGTCGAAAATCAAACCAAATGGATCAATCTTCTATTGGGGACACAAACCAAAGGAATCTTCTATATATAAATAGGCGACACGTTTTTTTGTTATCCCTTTTACAGGAAACCAGGTGGACTTAACTGGATAAAAAATATACCATTCGAAAGATTAATTCCTCCTCTACCTGCGGCAATTATTTTTTTTTTTAATTTAATTAGAAATTAGCTTAATTAAGCTTGGAAATTTAAAAATGCAATGGGAGTGTATGTGTGAATTGAGCACACGTATAGCATAGGTGACAACAATCGGTAGAATGTATGTGTTTGAATGTTTTGCTTCTGCCTAGAAGAATGCAATCATAAGTTGAATATTTTGGTTTGTGTCCCTTATATATGGAACGTGATAGGTTTGTCAAAAATCAAGGCAAATGTTCCAATCTTTTATTGGGGACACAAACCGAAACAATTATTGGCGTGGAGATCCGTCGGAATGAATAATCTACGATTGTCTGTGAATCTACCATAAACAAAAGAGCCGGCAGGCTTTTTAGCCCCGTCACTAGAAACCGGTTGCACATATCTAGATAAAAAGTATAGCAATCGAAGGCTTATTTCTTCTTTAATATTATTTCTTAAATTTACCTAGAAATATGTGTTATTTAGCATTAAAATTAAAAAAAGCCGAGGAGAATGATTGCGTGCGTGTGAATGTATGTCTCTAATTGTCTTGCTTCTGTCTAGAAGCATGCAATCATATATTGATTGTTTTGGTTTGTGTCCCTAATATACGGAAAGTGGTAGGTTTATCAATAATTAAGACAAGACGATTGTCTGTGATAAAACTAGCAATTTTTATTGGGGACACAAACCAAAAAATTTTATGATATCAATTATCAGATCAGGGGAGAAAATTGCATTCTGCAGGGAAAACCGCTGATGAAATGTCTAAATAATTAAATTACCGTTGATACCAATTATGTACGTGCATTTTTTCTTTCAAACCGTTAACCGCATTTTTATTTATCACCGCTACTAACGACTTATCCAGCGTTATTTCGAATTCCTTTCTTCTCTCCTATGCTGATGACACCAAGTTGTACAAAAATATTGTCCGTCCTTCTGACAATCTTGACCTACAGCATGATCTCAACCGCCTCTCTCTGTGGTGCACCAAAAGCAACCTTGTTTTAAACGTCCTTAAGTATGAGCATGTTTGCTTCAACCGCAAACGCAACTATTCTCCCCACATATTTTCAATTAACGGCTCCTCGGTGGGGTCGGTGAGCTGCGTCCTTGACCTGGGGGTCCACCTTGACTATAAACTTTCCTTCAATGAGCACGTAAACCACATAATCCGGAGAGCAGGTGTCATGTTGGGGTTTATTTCAAGGTGGTCTAGAGAGTTCTCCGACCCATACGTGTATAAAATCCTTTTCACTTCCCTTGTCCGTCCCATACTTGAGTACGCCTCTCAAGTCTGGTCTCCTTACCATAAACTCCTTATCGACAGAATCGAGGCCATCCAGAAACGTTTCCTCCGTTTTGCTCTCCTTCGCCTCCCCTGGTCCCATCCTTTCCGTCTCCCCCCTTATGCGGATCGTCTAAAGCTCATTAACTTACAGTCTCTCTCGGGACGCCGTGTCATGGCCGATCTATCTTTCGTGCATGGCATCACCCAGGGACATATTGTAGCCCCGGACATCCGCAGCCAGTTCGTCCAGCGTTCCCATGGTAGATCCCTCAGAGCCTGCGAATCTTTTGTTATCGGCTACCACCACACCGACTTTGGTAGGATGGAGCCCATTACACGAATGCTTAGGTTGTATAATCGGGCCATCCCCCTACTTCAAGCCGCATGTGATAATACCTATGCACGCTCTATCTTCCGCTCCTTGGCTGATCGCGAGTCATAGTTTTGCAGCCCTTCCGGACCTTTCCCGACCCGACCGGACACCATCTTGTTTAGATTGCCTCATAACTTTAGATTTTTGTATTTCAGTTTATATCGTAATATATCTTTTCTTCCTTAGCTTTATGTAGCTTAATACTCTTTAGATTGCGTCATAACATAGATGTTTTAATTCTAGTTTAAGTCCTAATATAACTTTTTTTTTCCCTTTGCTTTTTGTTGCTTAAATTTGCCTTTTTTTTTTGTTTTGTTCTTTTTCTTTTTCTCTACCGTTGTATTAACTTGTACTAAGTTAAGTTAAATAAATAAATAAATAAATAAATAAATAAATAAATAATAATTGCTTAGATTGTGAAATTTTAACAGCAGTTGCTCAAAACACACGTATTTTGATACCACGAATACATCTCAATTATTCAGGTACACTTCTACCTTTTTCCTTTCAAAGAACTCAGTTTCCCGTCATTTTGGCTTTTGCGATGACAATTAATAAATCCCAGGGGCAAACATTTCAAAAAGTAGGAATCTTAGTCAGACAACCGGTATTTTCTCACGGACAATTATATGTTGCAGCCAGTAGAGTTAGGTTATTTGGGGGATTGCGTTTCTATATTTCTGAAACACCAGAGCAAGGTCATTTAGCAGGAGATGATAGAGTTTTTACAAAAAATGTTGTTTATGAGGAAATTTTACGAACTTTTTAAATCCGTATCCGCTAGGTTTTTAGTAGTTATGGGTGGGGCCTCATTCAATAAAGGTGTACCTTGACGTGGTAAATGAGCTTAAAGGATTGCAGCTGCACTCTGAACTAAATCACCTTTGAAATTACAACGCTACCGTATACACAGCGCCGTACGCGAGCTATTCGAGTGAGCGTAGCGAACGACGGGGGTTGGCGAGCGTAGCGAGCAGGGGGCGTCCCCCTAGTTATCTTAAAACTAGGAAACCTCAATTAAAGAATTTTAAGTGATTGGTGTAAAATAATTTGTTAATAAGAAGAAATAAAAAAAAATTATCTTAAAACTAGGAAACCTCGATTAAAGAATTTTTAAGTGATTGGTGTAAAATAAATTTGATGTAAACTAAATTGTTAATAAGAAGAAACTAGAAAATTATCTTAAATAATAACTAATAATCTTAATTGTTATACATAAAACTTAAGACAAAAAAAAAAAAAATAATTCTAAGGATTATCATAATATATGTAGATCCAAAAATCTTTAAAAATAAATAAAGTTATGAAGTCACTGAAGTAACTACGGTGACTTATTATTCAATGAAGGGTCGAGTGATCTTGCACATAAGCACTCCTCGATCCCTTGTTATGAACATAACATTTGTATTTCATAACAGTGGTAAGATTATGAAAACAGTATTCGGAACAATGGATAGTAAGGATTCGAAAAACATTCATCAAAAGCTGAGTGAGCTTAAAGTGGACTACAAAACCAATTTGGACCTGGCCAAGAAACAAGTTACGATCATGAAAACAACGTTAAAGACCATGAGCGATACCAACAACGAAATGGTCGAACGGCACAATAAGCTGGGGCAAGAGGACCGTAGAGTAAAGATGAGCGAAATAGCCAAACTGTTTATATTCTTAATCAACGTAGGCCATGTGTCTCCGTTGATGAGCCAGAAAATGTAATTGTAGCAGGCGTGTTGTCTTTGGTTTCCGAAGTTCGATGGTAAATGCAAACAAATCAGTCCGGTTTTGGTTTGCCAACTTTGTACACAATTTAACAAATAAATTTGTTTGGTGTTTGATTATTTTACATTTGTTTTTTTGTTTTCGGTCTTTTAGTTATCAATAGTTGTCGGTGTTAATTTATACATCTTTGGAAGGATTACGTCACTTGTAATTAAACGGCGAATTGGTAAGAATTGTTCAGCACATCACGCTAAAGACTCTAAGGTGTTGTTATGGCTGAATTGACCAGGAATGGAGTCTCGATCTAGAAGAATCCTAACAACGGCCGTCTCCTCAAGCAATTACTTGAACAACACAAACTGAGACTAAACTCGACGAAGTGTCCAAAGATGTTCAGTGTGTGGATCTTGTAGCATCCACTGTGTCCACACGTTTGGATTTTGCAGTATCCAAAACGTTTAGTGTCTGGTTCTTGCAGTATCCACTATCCATTATGTTTAAACTCTGGATCTTGTAGTACCCAAAACGATTATTGTCTGGATCTTGCAGTATCCAGGGTGACACATTTTATTTTATTTTATTTTATTTTGCTTTTATAATAGAGTGGATCCATCAGTATCCAGGCCATTCAAGAGTTAAGCCTAGTTGTTGGAGTCCTTAGCGTGTAAATCAGTTACTACTTTTCTCAATTTTTAGACAAATTCTTTCACATCGTTGCCTTCTAGAACCAGGAATATACAAGAATTTATTTATAATTTTTTGGTCCTTCGAGCCGAGAAATCGAAAACCATCTCTCACTCCATTTGCAACCTTACTAAAGCGGGTGAAGAGAACATTAATGTTCACCGGGTTAAAGCAAGGTTAACGGAGCTTAGAAAACAGTGGGATCAATTTTGTAATCAGCATGAAGCCGTCAACAATGCGTTGATGGAGGTCGATCCGGATAACCGGCGTGTTCTCTCCAGGAACAAATACTTTTCAGAAGATATTAACTCGACAATTCAGAAGCTATTAACTCGGCACTCGAAAGGTATTTAGAATCAGTCGAAGAAATGAACATTTTGTTGGAAAAATCTCGGTCTAAGATTTGTAAAACATCCTCATCAACATCAGAAGGTCATCAGTTAGGAGGGAATCAAGCACCGTAATGACCTCGGTTGGACTTACCAAAGCTCAGTGGCTCCTAGGCAGAATGGATACGTTTAAGGATATGTTTACACCGCTGGTGATTGAAAATAATTCCTTAGCACTTGTTGCTAAGTTACAATATCTGAAGTGGTGTCTTACTGTTCTGGCAGAAAATCACTTGAAAAATACTACTACCACATCTGACAATTTTTAAGGAACTTGGGGCTCATTGGTCACATTTTATGAAAATAAACGCTTGCTAGTCGATTCGTCACTTCACACAATTTTGACGGCGAAACCACTCACTAGAGAATTCGCACAAGACATGGAGAAGCTCTATGGGGATATTATGCAAGCGTACCGAGCGTTGCAATCATTAAAACGGCCTGTGGAACATTGGGATGATTTTTTGGTACACGTAGTCGCTGGAAAACTTGATTCCGAAACAGTGAAAGCTTGGGAACATCATCTAGGTTCATGCAGGGATCCTCCAATTTGGGACAAGTTTAACGAATTTCTTTCTCTGACTAGGATGATAACGTTAAAATCTTACGAGAAATCGAGGAAGACAATGACCTCAAAATTTAATAGTGTAATTCCAAGGAGATGTCATTTTCCACGGCAAGAAGTTAATCAGAAGTCCAAAAGTGCTGAATGGTGTTCAATGTGTCAACAGGATCATCCTTTATATAATTGCTGTAAATTTCTATCTAAAGCCAGCAACCAAAAGCGAGAACATGTATTCAAAGAACCGCTATGTCACAACTGTCTTGGAGATCATCGCGTAATTAACTGTCAATCCACAAGAAAATGTCATCCACAAACACCATTCAGTTCTGCATGACGCGCAAGCGAAAAAGGACAAACAGGTCGATATATCCGTGGACTCTAACGCAGCATGACGGTTCCAGTCGAGGATCTCTGTTCTATTGGCTACGATACGGGTTAAACTACGATCGCAATCCGGGGATGTGATACATGCAAGATCATTATGAGACCAAGGTTCTCAAATTTCACTAATTACTAAGCAGTTAGTGCATCACTTACGGTTCCGCCGCAGCTCACAAGCAATACCACTGGTTGGGATTGCTGGTCATCACTCAGACTATGCGAGGGGCGTAGTCACTGTTAACATAAAACCACGTTTTATCTCCGACAAAGAGTACAATGTTCATACATATATATTACCGAAATAGACATCCACAATTGCACCAACGTTAATTTATTCTGCATGGGAACACTTATAACAGTTACAATTAGCTGACCCAAGTTATAGTCGAGACACCGCTGAGAGGTACGTTGTGAAGCTGTCTTTCAAACAATCACCAGAAACTCTAGGAGATTCCTTCACGTCAGCACAACGGATGTTGTTCAAGCAATTAACTAATTTCAAGAGAAATCGATCCTTCGAAAAACTCCATTCACAGTTTTCGACCGAATATGAGCAACTGGGGCATATGCATCGATTTCTAGAAACACAACCGGAACCTTCAGCGGCGTTTTATTTGCCCCATCATGGAGTATTAAAGGAATCCAGTTTAACAACGAAACTTAGAGGCTCACGTATTTAATGGCTCAAAACCGACTACTACTACCGTATCTTTGAATGACATTTTTCACAGTGTACAAAAATTGCAAACAGAATTGGTGGATGTCCTCATTTGGTTCAGACAGTTTAAATATGTATTTACCGCTGACATTTAAAAGATGTACAGACAAATTGACGTGCATAAGTACGATCATAAATTTCAAAGGATTTTATGGATAAATCAATTCGGTCATATGAATAAATATGAATTAACTACGGTTAAATATGGTCTGGCATGTGCACCGTTCCTTGCGATGAAAGCAATTCGTCAATTAATAGAAGATGAAGGTGTCAAATTTCCTCTAGCTTCACCTATAATGGAACAAGGGAGACATGTTGACGATGTTTTTGGGGGATCAGATTCTTTTTCTCAGACTCAAGAGATAATCAATCAGGTAGATAATTTATGTAAATCTGGAGGTTTCAAACTTCAAAAATGGGTTGGAAATCATCCAGTAATGTTGAACACTATACCAGACGAACGTCACGGTAGTGAAAGTGCAAGAAAAATTCAAGACGAAGAAGTTATTCACACCTTGGGATTATCATGGAACCCACGATCAGATACGTTTCACTTCTCAAGACAGAACAAACATGGTAATACACAATTGACGAAAGGAACGATACTATCTCAAATTGCTCAGTTGTTTGACCCACTTGTATAAGTGGCTCCAGTGATCATTCCTCGATGGCTAGGTATTACATTACGAAGTACATTAGAAATTCATGGATTTTCGGATGCATCCAGGGAGGTAATGGCGGCAGTAGTATACATAAAAGCAGTTACGGAAAACTACTCTACTACAATCAGGTTGCTTGCATCGCAAACCAAAGTAGCTCCACTTAATAGATTGACTGTTCCAAGATTAGAACTCTCAGCAGTGGTCATATTAACCGGCCTTACACATCACGTTATCTACGTTCTCAACATTCAACAAGTTCCAGGGCATTTATGGACTGATTCAGCAATTTTGTGCACGTCGCTCAACTCTCATCCAAGTAGATGGAAAGAATTCAAACCCAATCGTGTCTGCTTCATCCAAGAAAAGTTACCAACGGCTAAATGGCACTTTGTACCCGGACAGATTAATCCAGCAGATTGTGCCACACGAGGACCTTAAACTCAGCAATTATCACAGCATCCACTTTGGTGGTCCGGCCTTGGCTGGTTGAAAGAGCAACTTTCAAATTGCCCGATTCACCCTCTTTGACCTGATCCTTCACAAAATCTAGAAGAACGTCCGGCGTCGTATTCAACACTAAAGAAATTATTACAGCTATGTACAAGGGGGCAATCCAACGGATGAAAATTAAAAGGCATGGTAAGGAAGAATTACTATGTCCACATTCTGGTCAATTGGCTCCAGATGAATTGGATTGCGCCAGAAACTTTTGCGTGCAGATGGTGCAACAAAATTCAGTTTCACGAGAACTTTGCCAAATTATAAACAACGAAGCACTGAATAAGGATAATCCATTGATGAAACTCAATCCTTTCATTGATGCCTTTTGTTTATTTAGGTAAGGAGGATAGGCTTCAACAGTCACCACTAGACTACCCTGCAAATTATTTTGCCTCGTCATAATCATCTAAGCACCTTGGTTATCGCAGACTCTCATATTCGAACATTGCACGGAGGAACCCAATTGACGTTAATGGATATTCGGAATTCTTATTGGATTGTGGGAGGTAGAGCTACGGTACGTTCGTATATTTTAAAATGCGTTGTATGTGCAAGTTTTAGGCAGCAACGGGCTAAACAACTTATGTATCAACTTCCAGCCACTCGCACTACACCGTCACGTCCTTTTCCGCATTCTGGGGTCGATTATGCAGGTCCGTTGGTGGTCAAAACTTGGAAAGGGCGGAATGCCAGAACTTACAAAGCCTAAATAGTGGTGTTCGTTTGCTTCTCCACGTCAGCCGTACATCTTGAATTAGTGACTGATTATACAGCGAATGGGTTTATTACCGCATACAAAAAATTCACGTCACGTAGAGGAATCGCTGCAACATGATCGAGTGATTGTGGAACGACATTGAAAATTATTAAACAAAGACTCTCAGGAACTAAGAAAAGAAGCATGCTTGTTGGCTAATGACGGGACAAAATTGCACTTTAATCCTCCAGGCGCTCCTCATTTTGGCGGAAAATGGGAAGCAGGAGTCAAATCCGTAAAAAATCATCTCAAGAAAGTACATTATTCACATATGAAGGACTGACAACATAATCTAAAAGAATAATATAGGGTTTTGTTAAAGAATCTAAAGTGTTTTTATGGCTGAATTGACCAGAAACGGGAACGGAGTCTCGATCTAGAAGAATCCTAACAAGGGAGACATCCTCACAACACAGACTGAGACTAAACTCGTTAATCCGAGTTTGTCAACGAAGTGTCCAAAGTAGTATCCACTATGTCCACACGTTTGGATCTTGCAGTATCCACTATGTTTAGACTCTGGATCTTGTAGTATCCAAAACGTTTATTTTCTGGATCTTGCGGTACCCAATATGTCTAATGTCTGGATCTTGAAGTATCCAGGGTGACCACATGTTTGGGTCTTGCAGTATCCAAACTCTTTCATGTCTGGATCTTTGACACATATCCGATACCAATTGACTGGCCTAAGCATATTGGAGTTAAAAAGGAAGTGCATATACCATCGGGCCGAGTACACCCTTCTTTATAAAGCAAAGGAGTGGTATCCCCTGCACATACACCAACCGGAAAGCGTACCAGCACCAAAAATCGATTTCGCCAGGTATATACTGCCACCGAAATCACTTAAACGGCAAAAACAACTGGAGGTATAACACCCGATTGCTCTGAATGGCAAGGAATACAGCGAAACGATAGAAATATTTGACGCACAGATCAAGGAAACCGACCAAGAACGACGTAAACGATTTCAACTACATACCACTACCGGTTTATCAGGAGGTATAATAGTACTGATGGTGATCACGAACGTGGTATTGACCTGTAAAAGCCGAATCCTACGACCAGCACAGCCTTCACGCCCTAACCCGCAACGAGAGCCCTGAGTCCAGTTCGTTTCAATGCCAATCACAATTCCAAGGAGGGACCAGGTCATTAACACCCGAGAAACTCCGGCTTCCTTGGAAACTTAAAAGCTAATAAACAAGCAGCGTTCGTTTCCATTATCGTTGGAGACACCCGCGACTCGATCAAGATAATCATTGACGACGGCCTACCCTTCAGTAAAATAACAGTCAACATGGGTTCAGTTGATGTAATTGTGGAAACCCATAACCTAGACGTAGCTCCCAGCAGACTAGGAGATGACGAAAACCCAAAGACGTCAGCCGTCAGTTGAGGCGGACCACCAGCATGTGGGATGACATCCTCGAATCGGCCGACAATCTATACCATAGAACTAAGAATACCAAGAAATATCTAAAATGATTCGAGAATTCAAAGTAGACAGGAATAGGAAAAAACGGAATACCACCGGACACTCCCACGCTGGGCATCGCAAGAAAGCAAAAGTCTGACCTTCGGCTAAGCACCCACCACCAGGAGGAGAGGAAGGTAACCACGCGGAACATAAGTACGTAGGTGGCTGAAAAGTGGCAAACAATAAAAACTAAGAGAAAAAAAAGAGAATGAGAAAACTAAACTGAAAAGAAGACGAATTGAATATATTTGAAAAGATGATTGACATTATATAACTTAGTAACTATAAAACATAGTAATAATAAATGATTTAAATATTACTCACAAAGAAAAATAAAACAAATAGTGATTAAAAATGTAATAAGAACTGATTAAATAACTACCGATCCAAAAGGTAAAAACAATTGATTGAGACGTAATTTAGTTAAGAAGCACACTATGTAAACTTGTTAATATTAACTGACTCCAAGAAATTAGTAAAAGACATAAAAGCACTTGTTAGTAACCCTAGATTAGTCACAAATGAAATAAGTATTAATATCAAATCATTCACCACTCGATCAGGTAAAAAATTAAACAATTAAAAAGCTAAAATATAAAGGCACAGTTAAATAATTAGTCAACTACAATAAGTAAACGATAGCGAAACTGAACAGATCCCGAATGATGCCACACCAACCACCATCTGTCGCCCAACATCGCCCGTTTCCCTTTGGAGGATCTCTCCAAAGAGTAAAAGGTTAACCAGTTGTGTTTGCGTTTCAACCGGCAATCTTTAAATCCTTATTTGTTTCATTATTGTCATCGAGCATGGGATAAATTTCGATTTCTTATAACTACTATATTTCAATTTTTTTGTAACTTTAAGGTTAATAGGTGTAGTAATATTTTCAAAATTGGCTCTTTTTGAAGAAAAGATCTTTTGATAAAAAGATATATTTCTAAAAATGTTTGTAGCGGCTAAACTCGGAATCTACCGATTTGATTTTAATAAAAATTTAGCACGGAGATGACTGTTCGGTAGGATAGTGTTTGTCTAAAGTTTTAAAAAAAAATTGTCTTAAACTTTTGGAAATATTTAAGATTAAAAGTTTTCACGTTTTTCATTTCAAGAGAAAGTGGACTTTAGTGCTTAAGCTTAAGATCAATAAATGAAGAGAGATCCTGCAATTATCGCATCGTTAGCGGTTACTCCCTCTCTCTTAAGTATGAGACGTATTCGAGAGAACATTTCGGCATTTTGTTGATTGAACGATCTCTCTTCATTTATTTTTTGAAGAAGCAAAGAATACTTTCTCTTGATATGAAATCCATACATGGATTCATACTACAGATGGATGCGACTTCATGTCATGTGGTTTTCGATTGGGAAATGGGGATTGATTTATTTTTGGATCTTCTTATGTCCATCTCGAATACGAAAACGTCAACCTTCACTTGGCTATGAGTGAACCGTTAATTTTCGCTTTTGCAAATCGGAACAAAAGCTCTCTCTTAAAAATTCTCTATCATTTGACACTCTGTATTTCCGTAGAGCCGGTTTAAATTGTTTTCTACAAATTTTGCTCGGGATATTCAATACAATTTTGATTCATTCAACCCGTAATAGGTGGATTTGTTCAAATTAGTGAAAATGTTTAATTTTTTTTTTTAATTTCAGATCGTAGGACATCAAAGTTTCCGGGAATCCCTTGTTGACCAATTTTCTTCCGGTTTTAAGGGTACTTTTCCGGTAAAAATTTGAATTCATATAGGTTTTTTTGAAATTCATATGTATGACCGGCCCCCACTATTATGACATTTCCTACCTTCCTAATATACATAATTTTTCTTTAAATTGAGGTTTTAAAGGTGTGCATTCAAAAGATCGGAGAATTGATGAAATTCAGATTTTGAATTTTTAGCGATTTTTTGTTCCTAGCGGCTAAGAGAAGCGTCTTACGGGGCTCATAAGTATAATCGACACCCATTACTTTAAAATTTCCTAACTTCCAATCCCATGTTGGCCAATTTACTTTCGGTTTTCGGTACTTTTCACGTAAAAACTTGAATTTTTAACGGTCTTTTGCCTGTAGCGGCTAAACGAAGCGTCCTACGGGATTCATATGTATCACCAACCACCACTGCTTTGACATTTTCTACCTTCCTTTCATACATTATTTTTCTCTAAATTGAGGTTTTAAAGGTGTGCATTCAAAAGATCGGAAAATTGATAAAATTCAGATTTTGAACTTTTAACGATATTTTGTTCCTAGCGGCTAAACGAAGCTTCCTACGGGGTTCATATGTATGACCGACCCCCCTTTTTTTAAATTTCCTAACTTCCTTCCATACATTTTTTTTCAGAATTTAGTTGTTAAAGGTGTGTCCAAACAAAAGTTTTGATATATGATAAAATTCAGATTAAAATTCGTAAATGCAATGTCAAACATTTTTTTGAAGTTTTTGAACTTATGTTACAATAAAAAGATAATTGCTAAGAATCACAAATCTATAACTAAGGAAAAACATAAAACATATATAGTATCAACATATACCGTATACAAAATATATGCAGTATTACGTAATGCCTAGCAAAGCGTGCGGGTACAGCTAGTCAATTCATAAAAAATGTTCTTTGATATGTAACGTATATATGTGGAAAAAATGTTCTAAAGTCTTTATCACAAAATATTCAAAAATGTGGGAGATACAGTAAGTTTGCAAGGGGTCCAATAAAAAATATGGAATCATCACAAATCAAAAAAACAAAAAAGAATCATTAGTTAATCACATATTACTCCAGATGAACGAACGGATTTGCAAAATTTGGATTTTTCGAAAAATGACGGATGTTGAAGTTCAAGCGAGAAAAATTTCAAACTGATCAGCATCGAAACGTGGTTTCGAGGAAAACGCGTTTGAAGTCTTGAGTACGATTTGCGTCCAGATACAAAATATGCCTTTATGCAGACAAATCGAAGCTTTTTATCTTCATACAAAAAAAAATGGTAAAATTTGTGTGAGATTTTCAGAGAATATTTTCGAAATATTAAGCTTTGAGAAAATACAAGAAAAAAAAAGATTTTCCCAAAACTCTAACTAGGTCCACCCCCTTCAGTTACCAAATATATTTTATTCGTCCAAATCGTACTTAGTTGGTTCTAAAAAATGTTTTCACCTCACACGTAACTTTACCTAACACATGTAACTTTAACAAAAATGTGAAAGGTGAATAATTCTGAAGAACATTAAGGAAGTAATGGGATCACAGAACTTAATAAGACTTCCAAGGAAATTGATAAGATATCTTACGTTTTTTTGACTAAATGAGTATGTAATAAAGGGGTCTATTCTGGCCGTTCATAGCAGATTCTGCTATTTTGACAACCTGCTATATTCCATAGCATTGTTGTTGTGTCTCGTAATTAATCGAAACTTACTTAAAGTGGTATTCTGGGTGTAAAAATAGCAGAAAAATCTGCTATAGTTTTGCTATAAATCTGATAAAATTTTCTGCTATCCACTATAGAAAAGTAAATAAATTCATACTTAAATGATGAAATTTAATGTATTTTGTTAAATGTGCAGATTTTAAGAAATTTTCCTTACATTTGTTGCCATTTTTAAAGACGATTACTATTTGAATATGTGAATGAAATTAGTTTCTTTTGCCTTTTGATGTTAACAATTTACTCATTTCCTATATTTTACCATCTGTTGGTTATATTCTAATTCTCGTGAAAGTGGTATGGATATATTTGTTAAAAATACTCTACCAGAATCCGTCTGCATCCAGTTCGTGACAAACACTATGTCGATAGAATGATATGATTTTCGTCCCAAAGTTATTCATTTTCGAATATCAGTAAGTATTCTTAAGAAAAGTATTTGTATAGTATTTTTAACAAATAAATCCATATATGTAGTATCAAATGGTCTCTTCATTTCCTTCTGGTTCTGGTTTGAGGAGGTCATTTTGTGGAATATCATGATATAACCCCACTCAGTCTATGTGTCTTCCATTCTAAAAAACATTGGTTGTCTGTAAAGTCGGTTTACGGACGATAATTTTACGTGATAACGTCATAAGAAAGCATTGATGAAAAATTGCCTATTTTTATGAATTGAATTGAATTATTTTCACTGAATTATCATTATTTTGTATAATACAAAGTAGGAGCTAATTGAAAATGTAAATTTTTTCAATAAATTTTTTTACTTAAATTATGCAGATTAATTATAAGTATCAATATGCTATGTATTAACAATTTATTTATTCGTACATACGCGTATTAGTTTGGATTCAAGAGAGATTCTTGAATCCACACTAATATGCGTATGAACGAATCTCTCATGAATCCAATCTCATACGAGTATTAGTTTGGATTCATGAGAGATTCTTGAATCCACACTAATGCGCGTATGAACGACTCTCTCATGAATCCAATCTCATACGCGTATTAGTTTGGATTCATGAGAGATTCTTGAATCCACACTATTATGCGTATGAACGAATCTCTCATGAATCCAATCTCATACGCGTATTAGTTTGGATTCATGAGAGATTCTTGAATCCACACTAATGCGCGTATGAACGAATCTCTCATGAATCCAAACTATACTATACGCGCGGGATTCATGAGAGATTCGTTCATACGCGCATTAGTGTGGATTCAAGAATCTCTCATGAGTCCAAACTAATCTATGAATCTCTCATTCGTCCGCTCACCTCAGGCGGAACGTGACAATGAGTCACGATTTTTCATATGTGCAGCCGGCCATCGATTTATAAGACGTTATCACGTCAAAACATAATCAGATCACTTTGTTTTTGCGCTAGTCCTTATGCTGTCGTCTTTTCCACAATCCTTTTCCGCGAATTGGCCAAATCTTTCCCGCAATGCACCCAAATTAAATATTTTCGGGATTATATTGAAGCCTTTACTATCAAATTCATTGATAGAAGCCTTTACTATCAAATTCATTAATATTAATTATAATTGCACAAATTAAATTTGTGATTATTTATTTCCAATTATCTTAAGTGCAATTATGTTGCAAGAAGTCGCAACATCTTGCGTAGTTAAAATGTTGCAATCTACGCAGCATTATCGCTACGAATTAGAGCTCTTATCAGCTCGTTAAATTTTACTTGGAGTGAATGACATTTGGTTTTTGTCTTTAGCTCCAGGCAGTTTTTAATTTTTCATCCTTTGCTGACCGATCAGGACATATCCGTTCTTTACTTCTTTAGTCGATTGTGGAAATTTATTCGGAAAGGTCAAAATCAAGCTTTTATAATGAACATTATAACTTCAAATGATAGTTTCAACTATGTGTTAAGTTCAAATAATGTCCCCGAAGATGACGTTGTGCGTGCGTTCCATAACATTTTAACTCGACAAACATCATTTCGGCCGCGCGAACTGGAGTTTTTTCGGCAGCTCATTGAGCTTGCACCGCAAAACGAATCTCATCTCCAAATTATGTATGATGGTGACGTGAAGTATATATGATGATTAATAAGATACTACGTGCTTACGATAGTCTGTTCAGTTACTTAAAGCACACTCAACGGATATATGTAAACGCTTTGTTTCCATATTTAAATGATTTTTGTATCCAGTTTCCAAGTCTACAACGTCAACCCAATGCTATCTGTATAAGATAAGGCACAAAGTCACTGGATAAAATACGACACAAAATTACAATTGCGCAAACGGCCTTGTGACGTTTTGATGTATCTAGACATCAAACATCGTGGCATTTGAGTCGACTCGATCATCAAGGCCTCGTTGGGTTGTATTGTTGTTGGGCAGCGTCCCTCATTGACAAAGAGAAAATAACGGCATCCTTTGTGGAAGAAGGGTGTCGTCCACAAAAGGAATTAGAGTTGAGTTTGATAGAAACCTCGAATGCCTTAACATCCTATTGAATCTATTGGAATTAAGTGAACAACTCAACAGCAAATCGAAACTTGTGAAATTCATTGATCCAATAAATAAGCATAATGTTGTGGACTTGTATGAATTTTTGTGAATAAAGAAATTAAAATTGAACTTTGAACCCACCATAGTATTCATAATCAGTTTTTGGTGACAGCGGTGGGATTGGCGGATAATTAGTTAAGTTCTTTAAGGAGAACAACGAAAACAAAAATTCTTATTAAAATTAGGAAAATTGTTGAAAGTGAAGTTGTGAAAATAGTCAAACACCAACATGGAAAAATAAATTCTATACTTTAATTTTGTGGAATATAATTTCGTTTACATTTTCAATGTAATATCTTCAAAGATAAAACAAAATTCAACTAATAGCAATGCACTTTATAAATTTGAGAGCTGGTTATATGGAAATAACTAACTTAAGTTTAGTTCAATGATCTTGTTAGAGCATTTGTATTTGATGATAAAATGAATTAATTCAAGCATAAAATTTCAAAGGAAAATAATACAGTGAACTCAATACTGACAGATTTTATATAATATAAATTGCTAACGACAATATATATAATGTGCTAACAACAATCACAACTATTTCTGTGACTTTTATTTCTGTTATGTTGGACTTCAGTTCTAGTTCTGTTAATTTATTTTTCATCGATAGTATATTCAGCCTATAAGCTCTTAAGCTACAGAGCAGTGAAAATAACAAAACAATAATAATTAAAACAAATTAAAGCATATTTTGGGTAACTATTGATGAGTTATTAGTCGATCAAATTGAAGAATTTGAGTCATTGCAAAGACAAATTACGGCAGTAGATTTGCTCCTCACTACCAATAATACTCATTTCGATTATATTACGTTCTGTTCGGAAAATTGTCAGGAGCGAAATGCAAAAATCCGCAGAATAGCAACGAAGGAAGAGCGGACATCTCTAGAATACTTTACTAAAGGCAGTTTCGGACTAATGGAAATTAAGGTGTTTGAGCACTACGACAACATTATTGGGAAAGTGTCAACGTTGCAGCCAGTTTCTACGCAAGTAATGGGACCTTGTTCCAATACAAATAATATTACGACACATAATAAGTCACCTAGGATTAATTAAGTTCCTTTTTCGGCACAATGTACGGATTGGCAAACGTATCGTGATACATTTGTATCACTGGTAAAAAAACAATCATGGCTTAGACAATATGTTAAAGTTACACTATCTTCGCAGTTCATTGGAATAAGAAGCTTTAGATATATTGTAATTCGGTACGTTGAATTAACTGCGTACAATTTTGAAGTTGCTTGGGAGTTACTATTGAGGCAATATGATAATCCCATTTGCTTAATAAATGCACATTTAAATGCACCCTTTGCAATTGAGCCGTTGCAAAAAGCATCGTCATTCTAATTTGCTAATTTGAGACATTGTATTAAGAAGCATATTGGTGCTTTGCATAATTTAGGTAGACCAACTGATGGGTATGATGATATACTAATAAATCGTGTTGTTGTTTTACTAGATCCCAGGACAAAAAGAGATTGGGAATTGCTTCTAGCGAGTAAATTAACATACCCTAAATATGACGATTTAGATAATTTTTTATTAGAAAGAATACGGGCAATTAGAATCTCCAGCAAAATAAGGCAGGAGGTTTTAGACATACCCTTAGCAAATGCCTTCACTGCAACAAAAATCTCTAACTGGAGGGTATCAAATGAAGCCTCAATGTCTGTTCATAGCTACATACGGTTTTCATTTAAGGCTGAGAACATCCAGATAGAAAAGAAAAGAATAATCCAAAAGACGGATTGGTTCGAATTCGAACAGCAAGCATGTTCAGCGGTCTTTGACCTAAATGACGAGCGCATCGAAACCATAGAGGACCTGAATAAAGCGTCCGAAGAACTTACAAGTCTTCTAATTGACGCCTTGGAGTCCAGCTGTCCCACGAAACAAAGGGCAGTCAACAGGAATGTGCCCCGGCGGAATCAGAGGCTGGACAGACTCAGGAGAGAAACTAGAAGACTGTTCGGTAGAGCAAAGAAAAAGGGCGAATGGGACGAATACCGTACAGCCCTTACAAACTATAAGAAGATCCTACGAGAACCCAAAAAGGAACTAATGGAAAAGCATGTGTGAAGGGATTTTAAACCCTACCTAGTGCTGCAAGAATCCAAAGAATATTAAAGAAAGAATACGCTTCAGGCTTAGGACTACTGCAAAAAGAAGATGGAGGGTACACTGCGGACGAAGACGAGACTCTAGAACTGCTGTTGAGTACTCACTTTCCTGGCTGCAGCGTCCCACCAAACAACCACGGGGAATACCCGCGATACGAAGGTATCACAAGAGCAATCAAGCTCTCCAAGAAAATCCTCACAAGGGAAAAGGTAAGGTGGGCGATAAAAAGCTTCCAACCATACAAGGCCCCAGGTGGGGATGAAATTATGCCTATAATGATCCAAAAATGTTTAGATTATATAGAACACCAAGTAGTGGAGATGTTTAGGGCTAGCCATACACTGAGGTGGATTCCAGTTTCATGGAGGAAGACCAATGTGGTCTTTATTCCAAAGGCAGAGAAACCCAGCGAAAAGCTAAAGTCTTACGGACCTATTAGTCTTTCATCATTCTTCCTCAAGAGCATGGAAAAGATACTTGATCTTCACCTAAGAGAGGGAGCCTTAAAAGAACCCTCTACACAAAAGCCAATATGCCTACCAAAAAGGCATATCGACAATTGACGCCCTAAGTGACCTCACGAGCAGAATAGAAAAAGCCCTAGAATACAAAGAGATTGCAGTCTGTGCGTTTCTGGATATTCAAGGGGCTTTCGACAACACCTTTTTTGAGGCCATTGATGAAGCATCAAAACAGAAAGATATAGATCCCACTACTATTGGCTGGATAAAATCCATGCTCAAGTGCACGGAAATAACAGCGGAGACGGGCTATCTCGTCATAGGCTACGCGGACGTCATAGTTATAATAATCTCTGGTAAACACCTAGGCACCCTAAAGGAGCTAATGGGAACTGCTCTCGGGCAGTTCATCAGGTGGTGCAATAGCGAAGGTTTGAGAGTCAACCCGCAAAAAACTGTGATTGTTCCATTCTCCAAAACGAGAAACATGGAAAGTGGGAAACCAATATCCATGGGGGGTGAACATTTGCACATTTCCAACGAGGTAAAATATCTGGGCGTTTACATGGACCAGAAGATGAGCTGGAATACGCATCTCAGCCGCATAAGGGACAAAGCCCTGATAAGTCTTCACATATGTCGCTGAATGTTTTGAAGTGTCAGTAGGTACGTCTGCTACTGTCGAAAACCCAATTATGTACCCCATAACTTTTTGATTTATGGTACCACTGTAGAACCGGTGGGAGCTGTCCAAGATCTTACCTCGACACTAGGCTAACATTCTTTGAACACACTAACTATGTAATCAGGAAAGCATGAGGCGTCCTAGGGTTCATAACTAGGTGGGCCAGGGAGATAGAGGATCCGCATATTTATAAAGCCCTTTTCACCTCATTCGCCCAATAATGGAATACGCCACGCAGGTTTGGTCTCCGTATCATAAGCTCCACATCGGAGACTTGAGGCAGTACAGAAGCGCTTCCTGCGGTGTGCTCGCAGAAGCCTCCCATGGCTTAATCCTATCCTCCTCCCGCCGTACGAAGACCGGTTAAGCCTTATCGGCCAATCCAATCCAATCACTCGCCTCCCGTAGGGTAATGGCTGATTATTCTTTTATTCATGGCGTGATCCAGGGAACCATTGTAGCTCCTTAAAACCTTGAGCTTGTCAAGATACGATCTCGCGGGATGAACCTCAGAATGGGCGACCATCTGCATATCCCTTTCCACCATACGAAATTCGGTCGGATGGAGCCCATCACACGCATGCTCAGGACGCACGACCAGGTCTTTACCTTTCTGCAGTCCGCGCAGGTTGACCACAACAATCGAGATTTTATCCGCACCTGCATAAACATCATCTGTAGGGACTAAGAACCGAGTCTAGGCTCTTTGATCCGACTTTGCGTTCAGATATTCTTATCTCAATAAGTTACGTGTAGGTATTTTTCTGTTTTTCTATTGAGCAGTCTATTTATCAGTCTATACTACATTTCTTTTTCTTCTTTTCCTATTTGTAGTATTTTAATTGTTATTTCTAATTTTAAGCTTGATTTACATTAAGATTATTTGGTGGAAGAAAACGGAACAGAGTACAACTCAAAAAGTACTCACGAAAATCCAAAGGATAGCCTGCATGGGGATCACGGGAGCAATGCGGACTACGCCTACGACAGCTCTAGAAGTCATTCTGAATTTAACGCCACTACACCTGCATGTAAGGCGAATGGCATTAGCAGAAGCCTTGAGAACCCATAAAACACGATGTTATGACACAGGGAGGTCAGGACATCTCAGTATCCTGAAGCAATTACCAAATCTGATGGAAGTACATACCTGCAGACGACATTGACTGGAAGGTGACCTTCGGAGGTAACTACTCAACAAAACTGCCGGATAAAAACGAATGGCTTAAGTCCCCTCTACCCGTTGAGAAAGAGAAGGGTGCACTAGTCTGGTATACAGACGGCTTGGTGAGGGACCGCGGATCGGGCCTGGGGATCTGGAGACCCTCCACAAGGATCGCTAGATCATTGGGACACAGATGCACCGTCTTCCAAACGGAAGTAATGGCAATAATGGTCTGCGTTCAAACTATTCTCGAGAGAAAATACAAGGGGGCAAGGATATTCATAGCCAGTGAAAATTTTTTGCTGTCAATATTTCCTCTACAATTGTCTTCAAAACTTTACTTCCGATGGGCCGAATAAATTCTTCGCAAGTTGTTGAAGAGAGATAGCTCGTATATCCTGCGCCTGGATTACAAGGGGTAATGTGTTTGGCTAAGAACGGATCGAACTCAGTGATAAGCTCTAAGGACATCATGTTATGTATGTATTTCCATTGTGCAATGAACCAAATTTCTCGTCGTGCCCTCTAAAAGGCAAGCCAGGTGATGCAAGTGCGTTCACATACGCCACTACTCTTTTCAGAATATTTTCCCAGTAATTTATTTCACATCGGATTGCATTTTTAATGCGTGGTCAATAAGACCAAACGCGTTGCTTCGTGCGTTCATACGCAAGAGATAATTTGTGAGTGGGTGAATTTTCATGACTAGAAACACGATGATAGGAATTTTTCCAATCACTGAAACCTTCTTTTTCGGCAAACTGACTCTCCGCGTCATTAAAAAGCAGACGAGGTCCACAAAAAACACAACCAGTACTTTTGGAATAAATTAGCCACTTTCGAGGAACATTTCGCCATTCAGAAGCTGACGTTCGAATAAATGTTTTGACAACTGGTGGTTTTTATTTTTGTAAATTCACTCACTCTCGGGAAAATCATTATGAATGCTTTAATTGGCTCCGTTTTTACAAATGTGATCACGCGTGACCTCGTCGAGTTTCCATTCCGCTGGATCGTCGCTGATTTTAACCAGCTCCTGGTCCAGATTGGTCTCCATTTCTGGTACTAGTGGGCCATTTTCGACTTCTTCGTTTAATCTCCTTGCGACAACGATAACTGAATCTGCAATGGAAGAGACTGGACAAACATCATTTGCCGTAGCCTCACTACGACTTAGATAATCGCGTGTAGGATCAATGTTATAATCCTCAATATTTGTACAGGTTTTTACAAGGAAATCGTCTGATTTCCGAACTTTTTTGATCACATCCTGTTGTTTCGCATCTTTTTCTTTAGCTTGCTTGCGATACTATGCTCCGCCTACTCTTTTCCTTCCATCCATATCTAGTTTAGCAATCCAACACTTTTCACATTTCTCAGGTAACGCGAATTACAGAAAGGAGGATAGTACAGAACGCAGAGTTTTCCGCGCATGTCCGAGCTCTGAGGTTCTAAAGATTCTTTGTTTACATCTTCCGCCAAAGCACATATCTCGTCAATTCTCGGAGCTCGCGTCATCGCGTCAATGTGTGTGCGTTCGGCGGATCACCAACATAATTGCACTCGGCGTGTCGACAAGAAGCTTGTTTTTTAATGTTTTGGTACTTTTAGTGTTTTTTTTGCTATCATCAAGAATTTTTCATTTCATCAGAATTTTTTATGTCACGATTGGCCGCCCCCAATATCTGCCGCCCAAGGCCCGTGCCTGCTGTGCCTTATGGGAAATCCGCCACTCGATAGATGTACTATTTGCCAAGAGAATCATGTAATATTTAAATGTAAGAAATTTAAAGATTGTAGTACCCAAGAAAGATATAAATTTGTAAAGCAGTATAATTTATGTTTGAACCGTTTAAGAGCAAACCATAATTCGAATAAGTGCAGGAGCAAGTTCGCTTTCTTTAAATGTCATAACAAACATCACACCTGGTTACATCGGGAACAACCAGTTCAAGAGGCAGGTAAATTTATCACTGCAACATCAGGTGCATCCCATTCAAAAAATATAAACCAAATAATCCCACAAACACACTTTTCGTTCGCAAAACCAATATTGTTTAAGAGAATCTTAGTTGCTACAGCTCGCGTTTGGGTTATTGCACCAACCGGACATCAGATACGCATACGCGCGTTATTAGATCAAGGGTCAACGTCCTCATTTGTGTCGCGGGACCTTGCATCGGCCCTTGGGGTGAAACTCATTAAAGTAAATACAACATTGGAAGCATTAGGTGAGGAACAGGCTGGAGCTGCTTCACGTTATGCGGAATTTCAAGTTTCGCCCCAGATGAATGGTAATCCTGCATTTACAATGAATGCCTTCGTCATACCTAAGATAACCTCTTATATACCCAATTGTTAATCCTCTCTCTCTTCGTGGTCGCACTTAGCCGATCTTGAACTAGCTGATGATCCTTCGGATTAGGGATGTCGAAAAAATATATTTTCCAATATATCGATATATCGATATAAAATTCTTACTATCGAAAAGGTATGAACAAAAGATATTTTTTTCATACCGACAAAAATATTACTTTTACCGTGAATAAGGAAAATTAATATTTATTAATACTTTTCAAGAAATAACAATAGTTATGTGATTAACGTATGTTAGGATAAATATACTATTTTTTAGAACGCGATCATTCTTTTATAAACTGATCCGATATATCGATATATCGATTTTTTTTACAAATAAATATCGATTTCGATACTTCCAAAAAATATCGATACGATATATATCGATATTTTTTTAATATCATACATCCCTACTTCGGATAATGATCAAGTTAACTTATTAACTGGTTCTGGTTGTTGTTTGTTGTTTTTGGATTGTTGGTCCTTTTAATGTTTGTTTTGAGAGGGATACTTGATAAATTTTCATATTTTGCTATTGTTTTTGTTTTCGGTACTGCGATGGGCCATTTTCTCAAAGGAAACTTACCGCATTTTCATGTCCACTGTTTTTTTTTTTGGATCTGCATAATTGCAGAATTTACGCATTTTCGGTTATTAGGCCTCTTACGGAAAAAGATAAGAACTTTGTGTCACACTTTCGATTTTCCTTGATGAATCTTTTCTCATTCGAGTTTCAATTTCTAAAGTGACAAGTTCAAGTTTTTTATTCTTAAATTCTAATACGAGTTGCATTCTTGCTTTTAAAGTTTAATTTATTTACGATGAAAAGAAAATATGAACAGTGTCATCGTGCTGAATGGGAGAGAGATCCAGTGTTTGCCTCATGGTTGGCAAGCTGTAAGGATGATCCCAATTACGCTTTTTGTAAGGCGTGCAATATGAAATTAATTGCACGACTTTCAGTACTGAAGGACCATGCTGTTTCACTAAAACACAAAAAAAATGCTGTTGGTTATTCTGGCCAGCCTTCGGTAAATTATTTTGGTTAGGCATACAAATTACATTTATGAAAAAATCATATTATTGGAGGTACAAAAATTTTTTGCGAAAACTTCTGTAACTGAACAAGCCAAAAAGGCAGAAATGAAGATATGTGCATTTCTGGTGGAGCACAATCTGCCTTTCCGGATCATGGATCATATGAATGATCTAGTGCAAAAATGTTTCCATGATTTGGAGATTGCCAAAAATTTTTTGTGCAAACGAATAAAAGCTTTTGCACTAACATATAACGTTCTTTATGTGGAAGCCGAAAAAGAACTTCATGCGGAACTGGCAGCGGCTGTGCACATTCGTTCCCAAGAACCAGCATTTGCAGTTGTCATATATGAAAGCACGGATGTAACATCTACAAAAGTTCTAGCTGTGGTGATCAAATACAGCTGTGAACAAAATAATAGCGTGAAAATAAAAACTAGGTTTTTAACACTAATAGATTTGGAGAGTGAGTCGGCTCAAAATCTATTTGACGCCCTTTCAACGGCACTACGAAACGCAAATTTAAATATCAAACAGTGTATTGGGTTCGGTGCTGATACCACAAATGTAATGTTTGGGCATTTAGGTGGTGTAATTGCAAAAATAAGAGAAGTAAATCCACATTGCGTGTTTATAAAATGTATTTGCCATTCAATAGCTTTAGCAGTTAGTCATGCAAGCAAGAACACGCTGCCTGAAACAGATGGTAAAAGAAGTGTATGGATACTTCATCCATAGCAGCAAAAGGCAGAGGGAATTTGAAGAATTTCAGAAATTTTTAAATTCTGAAAGCCACGAAATTTTGCAGCATTACGACATGCGTTGGTTATCGCTACATGCATCTGTCAGTAGGATAATTGACCAGTGGAATCCCCTCAAACTTTATTTTCGCAGCCAATACATCGAGGATAAAAACATTTCAGCCGAATTGTTGCATCAAAATCTGGAAAACGATATTATAAAACTGTACTTTCATGCCCTCAATTATATATGTATTACCAATACCGAACAAATTGAACATGATATTTCAAGGGGAATACTCAACAATCCAAAAAGTTTACAAAGATTCAGCAGATATGCTTGTACTTCTCTTAAGCTCTTACATGAAGATGAGCTATGAAAGAAACACTAATGTCATAGAATTGGATCCGACGTCAACTGTTAACATTTTGCCTTTACAAGAAATATATCTTGGAGTGCAAGCCAGTCAACTGATTCAGACAATAGCTGAAGATGTCCGAAAAGCGTGAAATAACAACCTTTCTGCAACGTGCTCAATTATTTTTGATTCAGCTTTGTGTCGAACTAAAATCACGTCTACCCCTTACTAGATTATTTGAACAAATGGAATTCCTTAATCCTCAAAATATTGTTTTCAAAGAATTCTAAACTTTGAGCAATACTTACTGTTTCAAAATTTCCCAATTTAGTCCATGAATCAGACATTCAAACAATCGACACAGAATATAGGGAGTTAAAGTTGGATAGAGCAATGTGCAATCTACTAGCAGCGGGAGGAAGCTCTAGTAGCAGGGCAATGGACACCGAAACATTCCGGAGCCACATTTCCCAAATCTCCAGGGCAGATGGAACTAGAAAATATCCACTTTTGGTACACTTTGCGAAGGCAATGATGATTTTGCCCATGTCGAACACAGCTTGTGAGCGGATATTCTCGCAAATGAATAATATAAAAACGAACCTTCGGAATAAATTTAAGAATTAACACGTTTCGGAAATGCTCCTCGTGAAGCAAGCCGTAAAGGACCAGGATGGATGCGTAAATTTCACGCCATATGATCAAGATGGCCCAAGACTCAGCAGTTTTATACAAAAATACTGACACATCAGATGACGATGATGCTTAAAATAAGCTTCAATGAAGAAAAAGCTTGAAAACTATTGTCAGCAACTATAAAAACAACTTTTAAAAAATTTAGCAGAATTCAGCAGAATTTCCACAAACATCTAGCAGAATGTCGAATTAAAATCTGGTCACACTGGCCCTGTTGCGCAAAATACTGTTTTTGGTTGGGTGATTTCAGGGGATACTTGCCAAACTAAACCAGCACCAAACAATACATTTACAGCGCTGCATAGTATTTCTAATCACAATTAGATCGTTTATTGAGAAAATTTTGGGAAATTGAAGACGTTCCTTCCAAGGCCATTTTATCAGTTGAAGACGAATTGTGTGAAGAACACTTTCGACAAACACATGAGCGTGATAAGGATGGTAGATATATCGTTCACTATCCATTCAAATCACCTTTGCCTATTGACATAGGACAATCTCGGCACATCGCTGAAGCAATGCTAACTCGTAATGTAGCACGTTTAGTAAAAAATGAAAATCACTACACTCTTTGTTCTTACTTTATGAACGAATACCGCACAATGAATCACATGACTTTGATACAAAATATAAATCAATCGGATTGTAATCACCATTTTGTGTTTTTGCCACAACACCCAGTAATTAAAGAAGCTAGTCAAACCACAAGACTTCGCGTGGTTTTCAATGCTTCGGTGAAAACGTCAAACAATACATCATTAAATGATCATATGTATACGGCCCCGCGTTGCAAGCAGATCTCTCTACTATATTAATCAATTTGAGATCTGCGGATATTGCCAGAATGTATCGTCAAATTCGTATTAATAGTTTAAATATACCTACTCAATGTATACTTTGGCGTGATTCTCCACAAGAAGCCATCAGGGAATATTGTCTTCTAACAGAAACATATGGTACTCGGGCAGCTCCTTTTTTAGCACTACGAGTACTCCAACAACTGGTGATGGAGGAAGGACATATTTATCCTGAAGCTGCTAACATACTAAACTATGATACATTTATTGATGACTTGTTGTTTGGTGGCCTTAGCATTGAGGCAAGCTCAAGGAGAGGTTATATCCCTCCTGAAACGAGGCAAATTCCAAGCGCGAAAATGGGCTAGCAACTCACTAGAACTTCTTGAAGGAATCGATCCTTCAGATCATGGTTTTTTCAAACACTATTCTATTGGGAAATTGTGAAGGGGTAAAAATTCTTGGTATAATGTGGAATCCCCATACTGATGCTTTCGAATTTAAAGTAGCTCATAAACCGCTGAATCGCGTCACAGAGCGCGTTGTCATCTCATTATTGGCTCAACCTTTTGATCCCTTAGGTTGGATTTCTCCAGCCATTACTGTTGGCAAAATATTTATTCGAAATCTGTGCGTGGAAAATATTCATGGGACGAATCATTACCTCAAGGGGTTACGGATTTTCCTTTGAGGTCACTAATGCTTCGCTTCATGGTTCCGCCCCCGCCTCTGTTATAAATCTTCGAGTCTTACTGCCTTCACCATATCTCAATATTTATCACAATATCGTATCTCTGGCTTTTTTAAACTCTGACTGCCGTGAGGACTTTGATAAATTCTACTCTTCATACAGTGAGTTTACGACTATGGTGCAATTTGTTATCTCTCACATATAAGATCCGATTGGACCCCTGCGCATTCTTCTCCTTTGTCAACTCGAAAAGGAAACAGAGTAATGACAACCACCCCCAGTCCCTCACTCACCTTGGGTAGGTGTTTGACCACCCAGAGGACATTACCAACTCCTTTGCAAGCTTTTCCTCCTTAATCTTCCCACCTGACTCTTTCGTGCCCGATGTGGACTACTTCGCGCACCTTAACTCTGCCTCATCCCTGTCACATCTAAACATCACAGACGTCCTCGTCAGTGCAGAGGAAGTTCATATGCATCTCTTGAAACTTAAAGACGACTTCTGCCTTGGACCCGATGGTAATCCTCCCATTGTTCTGAAAAGGTGCGCGGTCTAGCCAGACCATTATCCCAGCTCTTCAACCTCTCTCTTAGCTCCGGTGTTTTCCCTGAGGTGTGGAAAGAGGGTCTCTTAATTCCAGTCTGCAAAAAGGGCTCGAAGTCTTTAATCTCTAACTATAGAACAACAGCAAAGCTGTCATCTATACCAAAACTCTTGGAAAATATCATTGTCTCTAAAATATACCCATTTTTCACTTCTTCAATATTTTCCAGCATGGTTTTCTCAAGGTTAAGTCTACTATAACTAACATACTTCACCTTACATCCTACGCTATCAATGTTCTCGAACGTGGCGAAGTAGTTGACACAATCTTCACCGATATGAACAAGGCATTTGACAGCGTCCCTCACAACCTTATCACCCTCAAACTGAGTTTAGCTGGTTGTCCCCTTTTCCCGTGCATGGTGTCGTGCAGGGGACCATACAGGCTTCCTTTGTAAAGGATCGGATGGCTCTGCGAGACTCCGGGTGGAATCTGAGATCAAACTGTATGTTTGCGATCACTTTCCACCGCACTAACTATGGCATGATGGAGCCTGTCTGTCGCATGCGTCGCGCCTATAATCGGGTCGCTCAGCTTATAGAACCTGCACAGGATGGGAGTTGTTTCCGTTCCCTCTTCCGAAACCATGTGGATGTATCCCTCCTAATGTAGCTGTTGTCGTGTACCTGACTCGACTGCCTAAACAATCGTTCCTTCTTTTGCTTTGTTTCCTTAGTAATAAGTAAATTTATTTTGTTTTTATTCCTTTCCATTTTATCTTTATATACTCTACTTGTATTAAGTATTAATAAATAAATTAAATTAATAAATTAATATCAATGTTGGCCACATTCTAGTCTCTTATTAACATGGCAACAAAATCATGCATCGAATTAGAACACATTCGTTGCAAATAGAGTCTCACAAATACACACACTGATTCCTGATCATAATTGGAGATATGTGCCAACGGCGTCAAATCCTGCTGATATATTGTCTCGAGGTATATCAGTTCAAAAATTAAAGGAAACTCTGTTCTTTGGTTTCAAGGACCTTGTTGGCTGAGCAAAAATGAAAGTGAATGGCCACAGAACAAATTTAACATACCGTGGGAGGATCTAGAAGAAACAATACACACAAATGTGACACACATACGAAATACATATATCAGTTTTCATTGAGATGTTGGAACAATGTTCATCTTGGGAAAAGGTACTTCGGGTTACGGGACGAATGTATCAAGCCGTCAGGAAATTCAAAGATTTGGTTAAAAGGCCACAACGTACTTCGACTTCAAATATTATGACAATACATGCTTCGGACATGAACATCGCTGAAACCACGATTATAAAAATTTTACAAGAATTGTTTTTTCCAGAAGAATTGCAATCACTAAAAAATAACCGTCCTATATCGAAATCTAGCAAGTTGCAAGCATGAAATCCCTGTCTAAAGACAATTTAATAAAGGTGGGTGGCCGTTTATCCCATTCGGACCTAGAAAACACGGCGAAACACCCAATCATTCTTATGCGTCATCACGTGACCAATTTAATCATTTTAAATGCTCATAAAAGATGCCTCCATGGAGGCAAGCAATTAACGTTAGCAACACTCCGTCAGAAGTATTGGATAATTCCCCCCGACCTCAAATCAAATCCATAGTCTACAAATGTGTTAGGTGCGCTAAAATACGCACGTGCATGCGTTACACAACCTAATAAGGCCTTTACGCACTGTGGTGTGGACTATGCTGGTCCTCTGCGACTACGCGTGGCGGGTGAACGAGGACACAAATCACACCTTGGGTAAATTGTCATCTTCGTTTGTTATGCTGTAAAGGCAGTGCATCTAGAACTCGCATCTGACTACTCGACTGCAGCATTCATTGCTGGGCTTAAAAGATTCACTTCAAGACGTGCTCTCCCAGCTCGCATGTATAGTGACTGTGGAACTGCATTCATTGGAGCCAACAGCGAACTTCAAACGGTTTTCAATAAAGTTTCCTCTAATGATGAATTCAAACATTTCCTCGCAAATGATCGTACCACTTGGCACTTTAATCTACCAGCCTCATTTGGGTGGGTTGTGGGAAGCTGGTGTTACAAGTGTCAAACGGCATTTAAACCGAATCCTCGGGGACAAAACTCCTACATTGGAAGAGCTTAGCACCTTGATTTTTCTTAATTCTACTTAATTCTAGACCCTTGGGACCATTACATGATCATATTGGTAACTGTGATCCTCTGACTTCGGGGCACTTTTTGACTGGGGGTAATATAATAGCAGTCCCGCAACTTTCTCTGAAAGACATAAACACAAATAGATTAACAAGATGGGCACTGATGCAGCAGCAATTATTTGCAATCATTACAGCAACGATCGAAATAGAAAATAGCTCAACCAAATATAAAAATCGGACAGCTCGTTCTTTTAAAGCAACTAAATTTACCTCCTACAAAGTGGCTCTTGGGAAGAGTCGTAGATTATTGTCCGGGACCTGATGGCATAGTACGGGTTGTCAAAATTAAAACGGGGAAGTCTAATCTTCTTCGCCCAGTTCCGCAAATCGCACTCTTACCAGTGGATTTAAAAAAAACCAGTCGGGACCCTGACAATAGTCCTGAATGGAATTAACTGATTTGCTTTATATGGCTCATATAATTTGTAAAATTAAATAATTTTAGGTAAACCTTGACAACATGCGAATGAATAAATAGAAATGATAAATAAATTGTTGTGAACTTGAACCAATGTAACATTTATATATGAGTTATTTTCTGTTGAACCAAAGTTGGTTCAAGGCGGGGACTATGTATAAGATAAAGCACAAAGTTACTGTATAAGATAAGGCACAAAGTCACTGGATAAAATACGCCACAAGGTTACGAAGGCTCAAACGGCCTACACATCAAACATCGTGGCATTTGAGTCGACTCGATCATCAAGGCCTCATTGGATTGTATTGTTGTTGGGCAGCGTCCCTCATTGACAAAGAGAAAATAACGACTTCCTTTGTGGAAGAAAGGTGTTGTCCACAACGTAAAGGAATTAGAGTTGAGTTTGATAGAAACCTCCAATGCCTTAACATCATATTGAATCTTGCGGAATACTCAACATCTAATCGAAACTTGCGAAATTCATTGAACCAATAAATAAGCATAATGTAGAGGACTTGTATGAATTTTTGTGAATAAAGAAATTAGAATTGAACTTCACCTGTATTACTTTGAACCCACCATAGTATTCATAATCACTATCGACTGTGGTTTACTCGCCATCGCTTTCGCCACCTCTTTAGCATTGGGAGCCAATCCTGCGCAAGTAAATAACGTGCCACAAATGATGAGACTTCATTGACCTTATATGCTTTCCAGCAATAATTTATCAGCTTTTCCTGCTACAAGCAGACACGTCTCAGGGAACCAACCAACTAATCGTGACTATAGGCAAGCTGAGCAGGAGCGTGATACTCAAGGTCATCGAAATAATCGTGAAAACGAAGAACACATACGAAGTGAACAACTGCTAAATAGTGTTGCTCGAAGGGAAGCAGGTTCAAAGCAATAGGAATGCTGGTAAACTACGGTTCAATTTTTTTTAAAAGACGTTAAAGAAAGCTACACTCATCCTTGCTACTGCAGTGGTAGATTATGGCATGCTAGTTCTGTAAAAAAAAATATCAAAACGTTTGATTTGGAATAAATTCAGCCAAGATTTCGTGGCAAATACTTTTCATTTGAAGTCAACAGAGGAGTTTGGAGAGTTTTTCAGTACCTGTGCAAAAAATATTGGCCAGGGTACTATTCCTCGCCTAGCTAGGATCAACGGCTTAATTTTTCAGTATATATCAGACGTATTAAAGCAACTGTTTGCCATGTGTTTTTAAAAATTGTTCGTAAGATTGGGATTCCAACATGGCCTTGTTGACAACGTCATTAATGTACCAATATAAATCATTAATATGGTTGGCGCTCTACCTCGCTCAACAAATAACGATAATGTTACTACAGTCGATTTGGTGCAGTATGAGTTGTTTAGGGAAAAAGGGATTGAATTAAGCGAATCTTGAGCAAGTGATGAACCGGAAAGTAGCAATAAATGTACTTGGCAGTGCGTTACTTGCAGACGAAACTGAAGGCCCTATGGAAGATGTCGACGTTAATCCTAGGGGCACAGAGACTCCTCTAGAGGATAATCATGATGTCATAGTAATAGCTCCCGGTGAGGGCCAGTGCCCTATATCCTTACTATTTGATGACCATTTAGAAGAGATAGCATTCATCAAAGTTCATTGCGGCGTTAAAAGATATCTAAAAATTAGATTAAGCCATTCTGAAATAATCAAATCTGAAATATCCAGACAGGATCATCGAGTGATTCGGCCGGACTACCTCTTTACTACTCTAAAAAACAGCAAATGATAGTAGTAAAAAATGGTATATCGACTTGCCTTCGAGACAAAACCGTTAGAGGAGCACCTATTGTAGTTAAGAATATTTAAGATTTCAACTATGTATATTGATAACTTGATACAACACGACGATGGATATCGCGTTCTTAGTAGCATAAGAAATTCCCCATCACAGTGGGAGGCAAAGAAAAAGAAAGTTCTAGCAATGATAAGACAGTTCAGAATACCTTCTTTCGTTGTAAATCTATCTGCAGCTGAGATTCAGTCGTCTGAGCTTTTAGTGATGCTTAAGGAAACAGTTGACAGCGAAAAAATTTCTGCGCCCGAAACTGAAAATTTATCATATGAAACTAAAGCTCGCCTAATTCAAGTGGATCCATTTATAAGCGACTTCTATTTCGAAATTCAGTTAAGGGAAATTCATAAGACCTGGTCTTGTACTGCCGGCCCTTTTGATTTTCATTTTTTTATTGACTCGATGCAAAAGCCAGATATCTTAGATGATAGACCTAAAGTGCGCTCGGATAAAGAATCTGCCAACTTATTAGCCTAGGACGAGGTGCATGAGTCCTCAACGAAAGTAGAAACGATTGTTGAAACAATACATACATCCTTCGTTATTTTTCACCCCTATATCAGACTTGACAAGAAAATGAGAAGAAGATAGAAAAAAAAGAATCCAAAATTGCAGGATGTATTTATTGCTCTTTATGGTAAAAGTATCCTGGTAAACAATTTCAGGCACGATTACCATTGCTCTGGCGCCAGATTCTGAGTATGCTATCTTGTAGATATCTGTTTAAAATTAATAAATATGAAAAAAAACATGAAAGATTGTTTAATTTAAGGAAAATCGAAAAAATAAAATATGATTGCATAACCTCACATATAACGATTTTTCAGGCAATTTATGTTGTCAAAAACAATTTTCCAGTTCATCCACGTTACCAATCGTTGCGACATCTATTTGCCGATTTCAAAGTTCTCAGGAGTGGGTTACAATAAAAATTGTGTTGATATTGCGCAAAATTTAAATCCAAACATAAAAGAAATTACTATAATAACTAGCTGTACCTGCCCGCTTTGCTGGGCATTACGAAATACTGCATATTTTTTGTATACTTTATACTGTATATATGTACCTTATACTAAATATGTTTTATGTTTTTCTTTAGTTATAGATTTTCGATCCTTAGCAGTTATCTTTTGATTGTAACATAAGTTCAAAAACTTCCAAAAAATTTTTCGCTTTTTCAAAAATGTTTTTATTAACGTTTGGCTAGAAATTTTCGCCAAAAAATGGATAATAAATTGGAAGTATTGTGAAGATTTTCCCCTCGATTTTCACATTTATTTTCTTTCACCAGCGTACACTTCTGAACACAAATGTTTGTTTACCATTCATCAAAGACTTAGTCGGGTTCTCTTGAATTTACAATACTTTATTTTGCTAATTAAAAATTTATTAAACCTAACCTAACTGTCCCTATTTGAAGAGGGGTTACTAGGGAAACGAATTGAGTCGAGACCCGTCTTGGTCCTGTATCTGGCCAGCCTCTTCTCCTGTCGGTACCGCCTCCGTTCGTTGCGTAATTGCTGGAGCTCTTGCTCGATCTTCGCTCGCTGCTCACGCCCCACGGCCAAGAGAAGTCGACGCCGCGTCTCCTCGATGGTCACCCGGAATCGCGCCTCCTTGCCCGTCCGTTTTCTCGGGGGTACTTCTGGTATTACCGGATCAACTCGCTGTTTCGACGGCCCCTTTCTCCTCTCTCTCTCCTGCTCTATGGTGAGCGGCCGGGCCTTGGGATCTCATAGTTCCTCTTGCAGCTGATGTCATTTGTCACTCACTAGGGGAGATTTGCCCAGTGAGTAGGGTGGGTTTATGCCCGATAGGCTCAAAGAACCGTGGTCGAGACTTAAGCGGAGAGGCTAAGAACTCTCATCCGCTAGTTATTTGTTATTTGCGAGTGCCGCATACTTACTTACAGATGCTTTGGACTTCTGTAGTTTGAATCATTTCGTTGGAATGTCTTTTCTTCGGGTTTCTGCTAACTACGTGCTGCTTCTCCGGTCAGGTCTCCTCTAGTAAGGTCTGGTTCTTACTACCCCTCTGTCCATTCTGGTTGTCCATTTATTTGGATATTTTGCTCAACGTAGCAATGCCCTCTCCATAGTTTGAATTTCCCGCAAACTGCTTTTTTCATATATTCCCGTGCATTTCCCAATTTCATCATTCATAATGCGTATCATTCGCACAATTAATGTTCCCATTATTTTTCTGTCCCAGTTTCCCAATCATTTTGCATTTCCCGCACATTCCTTTCCATTTCACACTGTCCCAATTCTCGCGTTGTCACGTTGGATCAGTCACGTTTAACACGCTGCTGACCTCTGGCGGCGACTAGTCCGACTGGTTTCTTAATGATATTTTTATATTAATTCCTTTTCCTTCTAGGTTTCGTCGTCGAAATCAGGTTCACCACAGTATGAAGAGTGCTCCATAAAAGAATGAGCTATAAACTTAAAACAACTAATCAAGCACTCTTTCAAAAAGGGCCAATTTTGAAAATATTACTACACCTTACAACACTTACTAACCTTAAAGTTACAAAAAAACTTAAATATAGCAGTTATAAGAAATCGAAATTTGTCCTATGTTCCGTGACATCAATGAAATAAATAAGGACTTAAAGATTGCCGGTTGAAACTCAAACACAACTGGTTAACTTCTTACTTAAACTTCGATTAGTACCGACTACATATCTAAATTATCTTAGCTTATATACAGTTTCTGAATGTAAATTTTTTATGGCACAGTAATATTTGAGGGTTAACCCGATCCGATTGGCCACATCAACAAAACGCCCACGTTAGCCGTGTAAATTTATTTTCGGCGAATTTGTTGAAAAATCTTGCTTTCTTCTACTTACAAAAAAAGTTAAGGGTTAATCACAGACAAAATAATTTACTAGACCCAATTGTTTTCCAACATGACACACGTAACAGCAGACATAAGATGCATGGGCCGTATGCACCTATGGCCGGTTTTGACGATTGAAGAACAGTCAGTGCGCGAATTTTTATTCCAGTTGATGTTTGATTGTCAAATAGGGAATGAGTGATCACAATAATAGGAAAGGGGGCTAAAACAAAATTCCGCGGATGGAACACAATGTCAATGTCTGTACACACAATACACACATCTTTGATGTTCTGAAATTTGCACAAAACAAACACAAACAAAAATCTTTCATATATGTACCATTGGAGAGTAAAACTGCGTGTAACAAACGGAAATTTTTGTGTGCAAATTGGTTTTTTATTTATTAGAAGAAAATATATACAAATTGAATTTCCAATATATAAAAAATTATAGATATTATAAATATAAAAATTATAGCGAGATTTTGCATTTAAGAATTTTAATCTGAACTTTATCACATATTATAACTTTTGTTTGGACACAACTTTAAAAACTCAATTCAGAAAAAAAAGTATCGAGAAAAGTTAGGAAATTTTAAAATAATGGGGGTAAGCTATATAAGTGAACCTCGTCGGAAGCTTCGTTCAGCTGTCAGGAGCAAAAAATCGTTAAAAATTCAAAATCTGAATTTTATCAATTTCCCAATCTTTTTAATGCACGCCTTTAAAACCTGAATTTAGTGAAAAATGATGTATAAAAGGAAGGTAGGAAATGTCAAAATAGTGGGGGTTGGTCATACACATGAATCCCGTAGGACGCTTCGTTTAGCCGCTACGGGCACAAACCCGTTAAAAATTCAAATTTTCATCGGAAAAGAACCCTTAAAATTGGAAGAAAATTGGTTAACTTTCGATTTAAAGTTAGGTTATTTTAAATTTATGGAAGTCGGTCATATGAATGAGCCCCGTAAAACGCTTCGTTTAGCCGCTAGGATCAAAAAATCGTTAAAAAGTCAAAATCTGAAATTTATCAATTTTCCCATCTTTTTTATGCACACGTTTAACACCTCAATTTAGAGAAAATTATGTATGAAGGGAAGGTAGGAAATGTCAAAATAGTCGGGGTCGGTCATACACATTAATCCCGTAGGACGTTTTGTTTAGCCGCTACGGACAAAAAACCGTTGGAAATTCACATTATTACCGGAAAAGTACCCTTAAAACCGGAAGTAAATTGCTCAACTTGGGATTCACAGAAGCTATGATTTTCTGCGATCTGAAATTCATAAAAATATTTACCATTTTTCACTAATTTGAACAAAACCACCTGCTACGGGTTGAATGAACCAAAATTATATTGAATAACCCGAGCAAAATTTGTAGAAAACAATTAAAATCGGCTCTACGGAAATACAGAGTGTCAAAATATAGAGATTCCTTGAGAGAGAGCTTTTGTTCCGATTTTCAAGAGCGAAAAGTAACGGTTCACTCATACGCAAGTGACGGTTGACGTTTTCGTATTCGAGGTGGGAATAAGAAGATCCAAAAATAAATCAATCCTCAATTCCCAATCGAAAACCACATGACATGAAGTCGCATCCATCTCCAGAATGAATCCATGGATGGATTTCATATCAAGCGAAAGTGTACTCTGCTTCTTAAGAGAAATATATGAAGAGAGATCGTGCAATGAACAAAATGCCGAAATGTTCTCTCGAATACGTCTCATACTTAAGAGAGAGGGAGTAACCGCTAACGATGCGATATTTCAATTGCACGATCTCTCTTCATTTATTGAACTTAAGCTTAAACACTAAAGTCGCACTTTAAAACTTAAATATTTCCAAAAGTTTAAAACCAATTGTTTTAAAACTTTACACGAACTCTCTCCTACGGGACGGTAATCTTGGTGCCAAATTTTATTAAAATCGACTCAATAGATTCCGAGTTTAGCCGCGACAAACATTTCCAAATAGATATATTTTTATATATATGTATAAGATTAATATATTTTGTTTCCTTTGTTTTTTTTCCTGGCAATAGTTGCTTGAGAATTTGTAAAATAATATATTAGCATATTGAGTTTGTTTTAATTTAGCACGACTTATCTTTGTTAATGGCTAGAAAGCACTAAACTAACTTATTGACTTGAAGTTGGTCCTGAGTTACCCGTAAATTTAGTGGTGCCAAGTTAGAACAATCCCCAAGGCTAATAATTAGACGTGTTAAATGTAAGGTTGGATCCGAATACTGATCAAAATTAATGTTCGCCATAAATATTTTCTATTATGATTATCATTATCGAAAATAAGTTATTATTATAATTTTTGATTATTTCGCTTACTATTTTTGTTTATTGTTTCTGGCAAGTTATTGAAGATGGACCTTGTTCCACTTGTAGTCTCTTCAACTAGAACCCGAAGATGACGAAGAGACTATTTGTGGATAGAATCCATCTTCATCCTATTAATAATAAACACCATATGGATAATAAGATCTGATTTTATTCACATTATTAATTATTTTCAGTTACAAGTAAGTATGTTTAATAAATTTATAGTATTTAAAGTCAAATCAATAAACACATCCATATTTCTTTTGCAGGAACTAGAAAAAGACCCAAAGGGTGGTGAAATATTGAAAACGAAATTATAAGGACTTAAATTCAAAATAAACAAACTTTATATTTGAACTTTATAGCATGTATTTAATGTTAATGTTAATATTTTCTCTGTTTTGCCTGTGAAGATAATAAAAATCACTAAAACATGACTAATGCAATAAGCCTACATTCTCCAAATCCAAGAAAATCCAGAAAAATCTGAGATGTCCTGTGTTGCTACTGCAATTAATATTGACCGCCTAGGTGCATCGACCAGTTGAGGTGCATGAACTTACACATGCGATCGATGCACCTTTGCGTTAGATCAAAAATTGCAGTTTGGCCATTCGCACGGTAGCGAATTGCCGTAAGTGCAATTTTTGGTTTCAGACCGTACAAAAACTGCAATTTGACAATTCCCACGAGAGCGAATTGCCATAATTGTAGTTTTTGGCTTCTAGGTTAAATTGAATTTTATGTTATACTTATTTATGTTTTCAAATTGATGATTGAAGCATTTTTTTAACCAGAAGAACCAAGTTAATTGTTCAATAAAGTCAGTCTAAATCAAACCTTGATCGAAGACGTTTTCATTACCTTCTGGAGAACTAGTGCTACCTAGTATCTCTATCCCCAGTCTCTTAAAGGAACTAGTGTTACCCAGTTTCTTATTCCTCCCTAAACATCCTGATAACAATCAATAAAATATTTTAGTCAAAATTTACCTGGAAGTTTGTTTGACGAATTACACAAAGTATGCATAGGTAAAAAAAATATATTTATATATTTTGAACATACGTATGTAAATAATTTAGTTTTGCATAATAAACATTCTTTTTACAACTTACATCAGCTTCATTCAATTGTACGACTTCAATTTAAATATATGTACATACGTACTTCAAATAATCTCAATTTGATGGCATTTTTTTTAAATCATCTAAAAGTTCTTGAATGAGCTCTTTTACAATCTCGTCAACTACAGTTGCTTGTACTTCTCTTTCTTCAACGTCAAAATAGATCGACATATGTTCCTCTTCATATAGTTCATGAACAATAGAAATGAGTTTCTATCTAAACTTTTTGTCCATTCCTTGGACTTTTCGTATTCGTTTAGGGCCAACCTTTTGTAAACATTTAATTCTATCCGGAAGATTAAAAAGGTTTTCAAAACTAAATGATTGCAGAAAATCGAGATTGCTCGCAGAATGATATTCGTTCATACATTCTTTGCATATATCAATAATTCGTTCATAAATATTCGCTACATTTTCATCTAGAACCTAATATATAATCGGTAGAGTTAGTTCTATATTAATTTATAATATCATACCTTTAATTTGCTGGTAAATGAAAAAAATCAATTATAATATATGTAAAACAAATAAAAATCTCTATTGTTCCTTAGGATTAAAGATCTATGCACGCATTTAGAAAAAAATTTTCGTGATCAAGCCTTTGCTCACTTAGAACATAAATGGTCTTTACCAAAACACTACTTGCTAAGAAAAATCGAAAGAGTACGGATTAAGCAGGAAAAATCGAAAACAAAGAAATTGTTTGTGAAGTTGACAAAAGCTGTTGTGGAATTAATGCCGTCCGTCATAGTCACATATGAGATGAATTGTAAAAAAGTTCATAAGGAGAGGTAAAATTAAAGCAACTACTTCAAACTTACATTGATTGATCTTTTATAAATAACCTATAGAAGATTTACCCAGAACCCAGAGGAAGCTCAGCCAAAGTATCCTAAGAAAAAATGCCCATGGAATGACACTTTAAGATAGTTTATCTTACTAGGGGGGCGCCCCCTGCTCGCTACGCTTGCCAAACCCGATCGTTCGCTACGCTCACTCTAATTGCTCGCGCATGGCTTTCCATATACAGTAGCATTGTCAGTAAACAGGTTATTTAGTCCAGACTGCATTAGCAATCATTTAAGCTCATTCAGCACGTCAACGTACAGCTTTACTGAATGAGGCCCCACCTACAACTATCAAAAACATAGCGCATGCGGTTGCGAATTCAAAAATATCTTAAAGTTCCTCATAAACAATACTTTTTGCAAAAATTCAATCATCTCCTGCTATAACCTTGCGCTGGTATTTCAGATATATAGCTCTACTATACTGGCTGCAACATAATATTGTCCGTGAGGAAATTCAGGTGATCTTAGTGATATGCTTAGTTTTTAAAATATTTTCCCCTGGGATTTATTAATTGTCATCGCAAAGCCAGACTGACGGGAAATTGAGTTCTTTCAAAGGAAAATGGCAGAAGTGTACCTGAATAATTAAGAAATTTGACGAATTCTATTTCATGAGGTAAAGTTCTCATGGTTTGGGTCAAAGTTATTTTGTGGAATATCGAAAATACGGACCATGAAGTAAGGCAATTCTCAAAAAGTGGTACACGTGTACCATGAGGTAGGTACAACTGGTAATGTTCGTCAAAAATCTCCACAGAGTAAAATAGTCTTACCTCCGTAAAGTTTAGATGACATATTGAAATTTCATCTGTGATAATGATAGATGCAGATCTTATGAACTGAGCCTGTTCACTGTTTACAGAGAGGCTTGTTGCGGAATTCTCTAAAATGGGTATGATCTATTTGAAAACTTTTTGAAGAATTCTATCTTGCATTAAAAGAGTGGATGCAATACCACTGAAAGCACACGCAATACATTGGAGGAACTTCCACATGTGCCAAGAACTTCCACATTTTAGAGGCAATCAAACGTTAAAAAATATGTATTTTAAGGAACAACATAGCAGTTGTCAACAGAGTGGCCACGAAAGTCAACTGTTATTAACACGACGCATCTAACATTGGCCTAAGTTGTATTGTTAAAGTGCTTAGAAAAGCTTTTGCTGCATTTCCATCTTTCATACGGCGATACGATTCAATGGACCACATGGACCGTGCATCATTTGGTTTTTAACTAAATTATGAAGTTCTGGGAAATATATATTATAAATAAAATGTACCTTTAATTTCCGTAAAAACAAACAATATTTTATTTCCTACCTTTTCTTTTTTCTCTAAATTGGGGTGTTAAAGGTGTGCAGACGAAAATTTGGAGGTATGATATAATTCAGATTTTGCATTTTTAATAGTTTTTTGCTCGTAGCAGCTAAATAAAGCAATCTAGGTGATATGACATATTTATATATATGACCAACCCCCATTATTTTGTCATTTCCAAACATTTTACCACATATCATATATCTCTAAATTATGTTTTTGAATGTGGGTCCATAGAAAAGTTAGGAAATATGATAAAATTCAGACTTTCGCTCGCTTTCCATATATGTATATTCGTGAAAGTTAACCTCGCGTTTTCTAGAGATAACTGTAAAATTATGATTTTCCATATTTTTTCAAATAAAATTTGCATATATTTTTATCAAATTAGCAAAAGATAATGGTATAAGTAAACGATGGCGTTAAGTTTGTCTGTGGTAAAGTATTCATATTATTGTCTGCGGCCATATGTTCATTGTTTTGGCCTTTGTCTGGAAGAATGCAATTTAATTAGCCAAAGATTGGCTTCTTCAAGGCAAAAAGCAGAAGAACGAACATATGCCTATTGTCTGTGATATGGCTGCATTTGCCCTTCACCCCTCACAATATCATAAAGAAAGATAATACTTTTGATTGAAAAGAATGCACGTATTTTGGCATAAATGGTAGGTTATTCAGTCGAACGTATGATCTATGCCAATGATAATGTTAAATAAGTATGTTTTGTTTTGTTTTTTTCGTAGAGGATTGCAATTAAATGTTAATTATTTTGGTTTGTGTCCCCAGTAGGAGATTGGTCCATTCGGTTTGATTTTCAACTAATTTAGTACTTGCCATTTATTTTGGACACAAACCAAAAATCATCATATGGTTGCATATCTTCAGGCAAAAAGCAAAACAATCACACGCATACGTTCTTCCCAAGAGCATCATCTACGCTATGCGTGTGCTCAATTCACACATACTATTCCATTGAATTTTTTAATTTCAATTTAAAATTAAACTAATTTATAATTAAAGTTAGGAAAAAAAAAGTGAGTGATGCACATAGAGGAAAATATAAATGGTATTCGAATGGTATAATTTTCATCCTGGTAAATCAACCTGATTTCCTGTGAAAGGGATAACAAAAAAACGTGTCGCCTATTTATATATAGATTCTCACAAAAATACATTAAGGGTATTCATTTCACTTCGTAAACTCTTCGTGTTTGTCGTAAACGTCATATTTCGTAAAGTTTACGAAATTTCGTATTTTTTCCCATACAAAAATGAATACCAAATTTCGTAAACTTTACGACGGTAAAAAGTGTCGTATTTGGCGTATTTCGTATTTCGTATTTGCTGTCAGGTGTCGGTTTGTGAATAGATTCTTATTTTTATTTAAATATATTTTTGTAGTAATTAAGTTATTTATATTAAAAATACATAATTAAAAATTATAAGTTAAAACTAGATGACTTTACTTATTTGATCCAAAATTAATAGCTCGCAAACAGCTTTGCAGTGTAGGAATTTTAAAATTTCCTGGTTTTCAATGGTTTTGGGTATTGTATTACTTCAAGAAAGTTAATAAAATAAAACATTTTAAGTTTGAAATGACAATTGACATAAAATATGACAGATATTTACAAAGTTTACGAAGAAAACAGTTTGGTGTGTTCACGTCAATTTTGTTTACGATATTTTCGATTTACGACGTTTACGAACTTACGAAGTGAAATGAATACTACCCTTATTATTTTGAAAATGAATTTACCACAGAAACTTTTTATCTGAACTATGTATATCAAGTTAGTCGAGCATCTTACGCTCTGCTACGAACTAAAAGAGAATCATCTGAAGATTTTGTGTATGACTTTTTAAAACAGAAAGTGGTAACAATTTGGCCTCCAGGATGGAAGAAGTATGAGAACTTATAGAAAGAATTAGAGAATCAAAAGATGAATAGAAAAAGGCCTAAGGAAATAAGAAACCGGGAGAGAGATCTACATCGTCAAAACAGAAATCTAATGATGATGATGAACATTCATCATCGAAAAATTCTGCACATACGGATGCAACAAAAACCGTGCTTTCAAACTGTAATACTGGATCAGTGTTATTCACCAAGAATTTAATCGTAACGACCACTGCTGTAAGAACTGATAAAAATATGGAATATACAAATGTATATACCGTAATTAACTCTTTAAATTTTTTATCAGACTGTTAATGTTTTTTAGGACACGTCACAAGTTTACGCACCCCAAATCGAAGTCGCATAAGTTAAGTTCCACGAAATCAAATAATGTTACTAATATAATAAGTTCGTCTTCGACAAATCACAGTCGTTCTACTCATAAGGGTACTAATCAATAATGATTTGGAAAGAAGTTCACATGTTCCTGATGGTGTATCAAATGCTCGATGTAGTTTATCATCTCCAACAAAAAGAGCTACTGATCACAGCATTAATAGTACTAGGGGGCGCCCCCTGCTCGCTACGCTCGCCAACCCCCGCCGTTCGCTCCGCTCACTCTAATAGCTCGCGCATGGAGCTATATATACAGTAGCATTGTAAGTAAAAAGGTTATTTAGTTCAGACTGTAGTAGCAATCGTTTCAGCTAATTTTGCACGTCAAAGTACATCTATATTGAATGAGGCCCTATCTATAATTATCGAAAACCTTGCGGGTGCGGTTGCGGATGTCAAGAGATCTTAAAATTTTCTCATACAAAATACTTTTTGTAAAAATTCTTTCATCTTCTGCCAAATGACCTTGGCTTTGTGTTTCAAAACTACATATAAACACGCAATCGGTTAAACGATCTAACTCTGCTGGCTACAACATACAATTAACAGTGAGAAAATATAGGTTGTTTGAGTAAGATTCCTGATTTTTGAAACGTTTGCCCCTGGGATTTATTAATTGTCATCGCAAAAGCCAGAATGACGGGAAGTTGAGTTTCTTGAAAAGAAAAAGGCAAAAATACGTCACACGTGTCGAAATACGTGTGTTTCGGAAAACTCCTGCTAAAATCTCACAATCCAAAAAATTTTCTTTTGCATTTGAACTAAACGAATAGGTGTACCATTGACCAAGCAAGTCATGTCCTGTACACAAATTACGAATAAGTAAAACTATGCAATTTGGTTTTTAAAATAAATTTGTGGGATCGGGAGCCAACTTACATCAACTGAGTTTAAAAATTCTACTGGAAAATTATTTTGCTCTCTATAATCATCACTCAAGATTTTATCGGAACTCAAATATATTCGTTTCTCTCCGGCCAGGCTGTTAAAGATTTCTGCATCAATGAAAGTACAGGCTTCATATTTGGGTGCTAATATAACCGAATTGAGAATATCGTTAGACTTTATGGTTTCAGATACATTGCCATAAGTATCTGGAATCACGAAGTTGCAGCTAACTAAATGGGAAGGAATTTCAATAACATCTTGGCTGTAATCTGGAAATGTGGGTGAAGTTCCATTACAAAGAGATTTAAGAAATTCAACGAATTAAATCTCATGAGGTGAAGCTCTCATATTTTGGGTAAAAGTTATTTTGTGGTTTTTGAAAATTCGGACCATGAACTAAGACAATTCTCAATAAGTGGTACACATGTACCGTGAGATATAGCTGGCAATATTCGTCAAAAATCTCCACAGAGTAAAAAAGTCTTACCTCCGAAAAGTTTAGTTGAAGTACCGAAGGAATCGTTTACTGAACAAAATTTCCTCAATAGCTAATAAAGCACGGTTCTATGAATCATTTTCTGAAGAGTTTCTTAAAAATTCTTCACACATGAAAATTTTGAATTCATTCCAGAAATCTGAAGCATTTGTAGGAAAGTTCATACCACAAATAGGATATGGCAACTAACTCTCTTAACTGCTGAGAGGACTAACACTCTTTTACTTCTAATAAATATTCACGCCACTCTCCATAATTTCATGCGACACGTCGTGCATGTGCTGAAAATGTGCAGTAAATAATGTTCCCAACAGTACCCAAATCCTGATGGGACCTCGAACATGAAGCTAAAAAAGTCTCAAATGGAACATCTCAACATAAAACATAAAATAATGTAGCAATAGCTCTACTACTTCCTCTTTGAGGTTTTTCGATTTCTTTTCTTTATCTGCCTAAATATAACGTTTTGGCGTCTCTGTATATAGAAACTCGGAAGAACTATCGTTATCGACATCGAAGAACCAAGAAGGATTGTGAATGATACTCAGTAATAACTCAAACACATCCTCCACATTCTGCACAAAACTCAATAAGTTTATTGAACCAGCGATACCGGCTGATCCAGAATCAGTTACTAACGCTACCTACGTAACCGCTATATGGAAAGAGACTTTTTCGATCTTCTGTGACCCCGCCTACCATCTGCTGTCTGAGATTCGCAAACAATCATCTGTACGTCATCACAGACGGACGGCGGACTTACCAGGCTTGAATTTTGTTACTATCGTTGTATATTATTATCATCTATTACTTTTTTCTTTTTTATAAGTCACCTTTATCATTGCCGATATTTAGATTCTTATAATTTTAGATACTTTCTTTTTCTCGTTTTTGTTATCATTTTTCTTCTAGAAACTGGTACGAAATCATTTGTTCACGCAGTCGGATCAAAGACCCTAAGGAAATACATAATTTTCGTCGTATTATTTAAATTTTAATCTTAACTCGTTGCTAGTCATTTTCCCCGACCTTTGATCATGTCGCTAATTTGTGGCGCAAATTCCTGCAAGGATAGGAGCTCCGGTAGACTGCTGTCCTGCCATGGCTTGTGTGAGGGCTACTTCGACCCTAAATGCGTGGGCCTGACTGGGGCACTAGCCGACAAGGTAGAGTCTAAAGACTCGGGTGTTTACTGGTACTGTATACAGTGCCGGAAGTACACCCTGAATGCCGTATCTTCCCGCTTCAAAGATATTGAATCTGATCTACGGAAACTCGGCAATAAGTTGTCAGAGTCATCCGGCATCCAGTCAGCGGTTTTAGCATCGGTTGTTTCTATCAAGGATCTCATCCATCCCCACACGGATATCCCACAACTACCACTTACTAGCGCAGCACCGCCCTCTTTGTCTTTATCTCTACATACTGCTTCAGCCAGAGTCACCAGATCTAACGAATCTGCTCTATCTGCGCAGCATGATTCCTCCCTTATAACTTTCTCTCCAATGCCCTCCCCCTCTCTTCCTCAACAACCTATTCCATTACACCACGCTGCTGTTGCGGATGAGCCCGTGGACTCGTTGAGCTCGGCCGCCCTCGGACTTAAGACTATAGAAAAGTTCCCAGGTAAGACGAGTGCTACAGACTCCACAGCCCCCCATACAGTGACACTTCCTTCCTATAAGACTCTCCCCATCGCTGGTCTCAGTACCGCAGACACCTCACTGTCCACCGCGAACACGAGCACCTCCCCTTTGTCACAATGTGTTCTTAGAACTGTTCCCAAGACTAAGGCTATCTTCGTGACCGAGTTGGTCCCCTCTACGCAGCCCGATGACATCATCAACCACATCGTGAATGTGATTGGTGTTGATGTTGAGAAGAACAGGATTAAGGTGTTTAAGCTCTCGGCGAAGAGATGTTCTTCATTCAAGATCATCGTCCCCCCCGCCTTCTTCGATCCCCTTCTCAAGAAATCCAACTGGCCGAAAGATGTCTTCCTGAAAGAATTCCTCCCCAGGGGGGTGTCCCCCAGGCGAGTGGTCAGGGAAGAGGTCACCAACTCTCCCCTCACCAAGCCTTCGTCGGTAAAAAACCACCAGCCCTCTCAGTCTTCTACCAAAACGTGAGGGGTCTTCGTACCAAGACCAACGCTACCTTCTTATCCTCGCAAAACTTACCTCACGATGCTATCTGCTTGACCGAAACCTGGCTCTGTACCAACATTCACGATCTTGAGATCCTGGACCCCCATTTCACAACCTTTCGCAAAGACCGCTCCTACGGTGATCCAAACCGCCGTGGCGGGGGAGTGTTAATAGCCGTGCGCTCATCATTCAACGCCTCCCTTATTCCTACCCCCTCCCAAGAACCGCTCGAAATTATCGCAGTTCGGATCCGTCTCCCCCCAGAGCACCTCATCCTTGTCACATGTTACATTCCTCCTTGCTCTGGCGATCATGTGTACTCCCACCTCTCCGATGTCATCGACTTACTTTCCGCTCAATCATCATGTGATGACCATATACTTCTTCTTGGTGATTTTAACCTACCCACACTTGAATGGTCCTTCGACGCGGAGTCGGACTGTTTTATTGCCCCGAACCCCACTACAGCCTCCGAATTTGCCTTTACTGACTTCACTTCCCTCCACCGCCTTTCCCAAATCAATCCCATTAAAAACCAGAATAACCGGCAACTTGATCTCGTCCTATCCAATGACCCAACTAACGTTCTTGTTTCCAACAGCTCGATTAACCTCTGCAATGTGGATCCTCATCACCCTCCTCTATCCATATGTTTCTTCAAAAACCCCCCCTCCAAAGCCCCTGACCCAATCTTGCCCCGCCGCCTCAATTTCCGAAAAACTGACTTTGACGTACTTAATTCCACTCTTCACAGTACCCTCTGCGATATGAACTTTACGGGTAGCGACCTTACTTCACACATTACCGTTTTCTACGATGCTTTACTCCATAGTATCTCCATCTCCACCCCAACCTCTGCCCCTCCCCAACCTAACGCCTCCTCTCCCTGGTATACTAGGGAACTTAAATCTATGAGGAACAAGCGGAACTCCTTTTGGAAACGATATCTTGCCTCAGGTTTGCCTGATGACTACGACAAATTTGTTGCTTCCTTCTCCAACTTCGCCTCCTTAAACTGTTCTCTTTATAAAGATTATCTATCATCGGTTAAGTCCAACCTTCTAGCCAATCCTCGCAACTTCTACTCTTTTGTCAACTCAAAAAGGAGACAAAATAAAGACTGCTACCCGCATATCTTCTCTTACCTTGGTGATGAGTGTGACAGCCCCCAATCAATTGCGGACATGTTTGCTAACTTCTTCTCCTCTACATTCCACGCTGGGCCTTTCGAGCCAGATTTGGCCTACTTTTCCTCCCTCTATGCTTCCTCATCACCACCCGCTGTCGACTTCCCTACTCTTAACTTTGACGAACGAGAAGTTTTTGAACGGCTCATCCTTCTCAAGGACGACTACTCCCCGGGCCCGGACGGTATTCCCCCCATACTTTTAAAACGCTGCGCGAATAATTTGGTGCGCCCATTAACACAATTATTTAACATCTCCATCAATACTGGTGTGTTCCCAGGCCACTGGAAAGCTGGCTTCCTTATTCCTGTGTTTAAGAAGGGTTCTAAGATGCTGGCCACTAACTATCGGCCTATTGCCAAACTTTCGACAATAGCGAAACTCTTCGAACTTCTTCTTGTAGAGAAACTCTATCCGGCCTTCTCTAAAATAATATCTCCACATCAGCACGGGTTCCTTAAGGGCAAGTCAACCGTAACTAATCTCATCCAATTCTCGTCCTACGCCATTAATGCTCTTGAACGTGGCGAGGCGGTCGATGCCATCTTCACAGACATGAGCAAAGCTTTTGACAGCATCCCTCATAATCTCATATTATACAAGCTCAAATTGGCTAAATGCCCTGAATTCTTCCTCAGGTGGACTCACTCGTACCTGTCGAACCGCACATACAAGGCCTCTTTCCGTTCTCACCTGTCAGCCAATATATATGCCACATCCGGGGTACCACAGGGCAGCCATATTGGTCCCCTCCTTTTCATTCTAGCGACAAATGACTCCCACCGAGTCGTCCGCTACTCTGTTCTTCTAAGCTACGCAGACGACACAAAAATCTTTAAGAAAGTAGCACACCAGCTCGACCATATTGAACTCCAAGATGATGTGAATCGCTTTGCTGAATGGTGCTTCAAAAGCAATTTGTCGTTGAATGTTTCGAAGTGCCAATACGTCTGCTTCTGTCGGAAGCCTAACTACGCTCCCCATTATTATCAGATTAATGGCTTTACTGTCGAACATATGGGATTTGTACAGGATCTCGGCATTTATTTAGATTCCAGGCTCTCTTTCCAAGAGCACATCAACTACGTGATCAGGAAAGCACGAGGCACTCTTGGTTTTATTGTTAGGTGGGCCAGGGAGTTAGAGGACCCATATATCTTCAAAACCCTTTATACCACCCTCGTTCGCCCAATTATGGAGTATGCCACTCAGGTTTGGTCTCCGTACCATAAGCTTCACATCGAAAGACTTGAGGCAGTACAGAAGCGCTTCCTCCGGTGCGCTCTCCGGAGCCTCCCGTGGGTTAATCCCATCGTACTCCCCCCTTATGAAGACCGTATGAACCTCATCGGCCTTCAGTCACTCTCCTCCCGTAGGGTATTGGCTGACTACTTTTTTATTCACGGCGTGATCCAGGGAAGCATTATTGCCCCCTATATCCTTGAACTAGTCAAGTTTCGATCCTGTGGTATTAACCTTAGAAGGGACGGGCTTCTTCATATACCTTTCCACCACACGGAATTTGGGCGGATGGAGCCCATCACGCGTATGCTCAGGACGCACAACCGGGTCTCCTCCCTTCAGTCGGCGCATGCTGACCTCAATGATCGGGTTGCTATCCGCTCCTACATTAGTTTAATTAGTGAGTAAACTTTTGTCCACCAGGGCTCATTGTTCCGACTTGCGTTCCGACTATAGAACTTCTCTCTCTACATACTACTTTCACTATATTTCTTACTCTAGTTTTAAGGTTTCTTTGTACTTTGTTTTCTTTTCTTTTCTAGTCCTAAGTAAATAAATAAATAAATAAATATTTTGCTTTACTCTAGTTTTAAGGTCAACTATGTATCTATATGAACTTCTTTTTTTAACTCACTTGTCCTAAGTTAAATAAATAAAAATAAACTAATTCGATTGATTTCATAGAATGCATTCAATTTTGTTCTTCTGTGAATTGTAAGAGCTTGCTGAACATTTCCTTCCCTAAAGACTACATTTTGCCGGTGAGGCAAGTAACATTCAAGTCGAACTATAATATATTACGTAACTGGTAATGCATTGGATACTCATTCATGCGCCAATTAGCTTCCGTAGATCCAACATAGTGACCGGACAAAGAGCTATTGATTTCATCTATATAAACTTTGCCCTCAACTCCACCTCAAACTCTTGCAAACTGTAATAAGGCACCGTCGTATCCCTTATTAACATATTTGTGCATATATTTTAGGCTCTTAACTGTGCCAAGAACTTCCACATTTAAGTAGCAATCAAATTTCGCTAAAAGATATGGATTTTAAGGAACAGCATAACGGCTGTCAACAGAGTGGCCACGAAAGTCAACTGTTATACCATTAACACGACGCATCTAACATTGGCTAGAGTTGTATTGTAAAAGTCCTTAGAAAAGCTTTTGCAGCATTTACCATCTCTTATACAGACGGGGATACGATTCAACAAACCACATGGATCGTGGATCATATGGTTTTTAACTAAATTATGAAGTTGTGGGAAATACATATATATTGTAAATCAAATATATCTGGAATTTCCGTACAAACGAACCAACTTTCATTTCCAACCGTTTCTTTTTTCTCTAAATTGAGGTTTTAAAGGTGAGCAGACAATAGTTTGGAAATATGATATAATTTCAGATTTTCACTTTTAAACAGTTTTTTGCTCGTAGCGGCCAAATAAAGCATTCTAGGGGGAATGATCAACCCCTATTATTTTTTCATTTCCCAACTTTTGGCCATATATCATATATCTCTAAATTATGTTTTAAATGTGGGTCCATACAAAAGTTGGGAAACATGATAAAATTCAGACTTTCGCTCGCTTTCCATAAATATTCGTGAAAGTTAACCTCGCGTTTTCTAGAAATAACTGTAAAATTGTGATTTTCCATATTTTTTAAAATAAAATTTGCATATATTTTTATCAAATTAGCAAAAAACAATGGTATAAGTAAACGATGGCTTTAAATTTGTCTGTGGTAATGCATCCATATTATTGTCTGTGGCCATATGTTCATTGTTTTGGCTTTTGTCTGGAAGAATGCAATTTTATTAGCCAAAGATTGCCTTCTTCCAGGCAAAAAACAAAAGAATGAACATGTGAATATTGTCTGTGATATGGCTGCATTTGCCCCTCACATTATCATTGGCATAGATATTAGGTTTGAGTGAAAAGAATGCACGTATTTGGCATAAATGGTTGTTTATTCATTCGAACGTATGATCTATGCAAATGATAATGTTAAATAAGTATGTTCTATATTTTAATTTTTTCGTAGAGGATTGCAATTATATTTTAATTCTTTCGGTTTGTGTCACCAGTAGAAGATTGATCCATTTGGTTTGATTTTCGACTATTTTAGTTTTTGTTATGTATCGGGGACACAAACCAAAAATTCACATATGGTTGCATATTTCCAGGCAAAAAGTAAAACATTCACACTCACACATTCTTCCCAAAAGCATCATCTACGCTATAAATGTGCTCAATTCACACATACTATCCCATTGAATTTTTTAATTTCAATTTAAAATTAAACTAATTTATAATTAAATTTAAGAAAAACAATAAGGTGATGCACATAGAGGAAAAACTAATCTTCCGAATGGTATAATTTTTATGCTGGTAAGTCAACCTGGTTTCCTGTAAAAGGGATAACAAAAAAACGTGTCGCCTATTTATATATAGATAATGGCATCAAATTCGATTCCACCATCAACAGCATTCCAAATAAAATAATAAAATAAAATTTTAATGCATTTGAGTATTTTGCGTTTCGATATGATGTGAATTTGTTTGTATATTTTGTTAAATCAATCATAAAATAATTATTATGGCATCATTTCAATGTTAATTTCAGTTACACTAAATTGAAAAATGTGAATGTAATGCCAAAAAACACCCAAATATCGATGTTTGTTTCCTTAAACGAAATATGTGTTTCGTATAATCGATTCAACCACTTTCCTAACTCGCCACGAAGTCTTTATGATTCGTTACTTGTTCAGTTTTAAATAAAATATTTGAATGATCTGTTGGATTCATGCAAAACAGACTTTTGGAGCACATCTCAGTTGAAACGGACTGACTAGAAGTTATGTAATAAAAATAAAAACACTTTATTTTATAAATTGGGTTTCATTTATAAGGAACATTATATGTGAGTATGTCATTTGTATCGTGGGAAGAAGAATTTTGCTCCAAATCCGGTTAAATTTCAGAAATCCTCATTACACTCAATAAGATGTTTTATTCAAAATATTGAAGTTCGCAAACTTGTAATTTAATTTATAATTTTCAGGCGCAGAGCAAAAGCAAAAAAATCACCATCTTCATCTTGTCTAGATAGATAGATCAGATCAACGTAATTTAATATTTTAACTTATAGCAATAAAGAAGAATACTTCAAAGAAAAGATTTCTATTTTAATGTTTCCGCTTTAATAAAATATATGACATTTTAATTAAATAATGTTTTGATAATATATAATAATGATAATAATATATATAATTCAATGATATTATTTTTATAATAATTTCTTTTACTTTTGGATTTAAATTACGCGCAATATCCAAACACAATATATAGTGTAGCCCACCCTTGAGAACTTTGAAATCGATAAATAGATGTCGCAACGATCGGTAACGTGGATGAACTAAAAAATTGGTTTTGACAACATAAATTGCCTGAAAAATCGTTAAATGTGGGGTTATGTAATCATATTTTATTTATACGATTTTCCTTAAATTAAACAGTCTTTCATGTTTTTTTTCACATTAATTGATTTTAAACAGATATCTACAAGATACCATACTCAGAACCTGGCGCCAGAGCAATGATAATCGTGCCCTTATCTTAACCGAACTGATCTGGACCTAAATCAATATTGCATTATCATTTTCATGCTTACTCATCAATGCACCTAAGTAAACTTACACCTTATCACTATTGTCCCTAAGTAAACTAATGAGTTAAATGCCTGATTGTCCCTTATCAGCGAACCTTATTTAAACTATGAATCATGCCTGAACATGCTCCACCACGTTACGATTAGCAACCTTAAGTCGAAAGTCTTCCCGTATGACTGTGGTCCTCTGCTGCTTCGAAGTTTTTTCCTGCTTGCTAATGGATCTGGCTACAACTATTATGGCTAGGGTGACTGTAATTATTAATGCTCCGTAACTTACGACGTGCTGGTGTTGATCGTGTGCCAATATTGCTGGGAATTTATTCTCCTTGTTGTGTAGGGCCCTTAGCTTTTGCTTTAGCTCTGCTTCAAATGGCTCGTTATTTAGATTGAGTTCTTCGACGATCTATTTGTTGGCTAGGGAGGTGTTCAATTCGGTTGGCAGTTCTACTATCGGTTGTTCATTGAAAGTTATTTCCGTCGACCCAGTATGGTATGCATGAATGGTTATTTCGTCGTCCTTCAATATGCAATTTTGGTCGATTATTAGAATTCCATTGCCACTAAGTTTGGGCTGGATTGGCTTCTCGTCCCGCACAATGTTGTAAATGGTTTCTTGGTCCATTGAATACAGCCACAGGTTTTCTTCCTTTAACTGGATCCATGTTTTTGCTGGTTTAGTTACTTTTAGCTGACACTGATCTGCTAACTTCCGTTGTGTTAGCATTTGTATTTCACATTGGAGACTGGGTGCTTTGTTAGTGTATAAAGGTGCATGCTGTTGACATATATGTAGATTTTCTGGAGTGCGAAAACATCTCTAGAGCTCATTTGCCTTTAGTTTATATATCCAGTCCCGATGTGAGTTGACCATAAGGTATTCTGCGCTTGACATTATTCTTAGGAAACTGTGCTGCATTTTCACCGGAAATGGAACGAGGTGTAGTAGCTCAAATTGTGTGCCTTATAGGAGGGGTATCTGGAGTACGAATATTGCTAGGTTGGGCGTTAGTTTGCCTTTGATTTCCGTAAGTTGATATATATTTTTTGTTTCAGGGGTCTGCACGTTAGTTGGTAGTACTTTCTGAATTTCTCCTAAATGATCATGTAGTTGCTCTAATGCTGCTATTCCTGGATTCACTTTTCCGTGATGCGCATCAGTGAGGATGTCTATGAATGTTGCTTGTCTCTTTTGTACTTTATTTAGGATTTCCCCAATGTATTGTGCCAAACTTAATGTGTTTCGAAATAACTTTTCCTTCGCAATTTCCGCTGCCAAGTTGTTAGTGAAGGCTACTATACTCTCTAGTTCCCTCTGTATTGTGCTTAGCTATTTTATTTTGTCATCTTCGGATTTCTTCAACAAATCGGTGGTGGCTTCCATGATAGATGTTTGGTTTTCCATTAGCTCTAGTAGATAGTCTTGTCGCCACTGCATATCCTTGATTGTTCCTTCTATTTGGGTAGCGTACTTGTCGTCCAGCACCCCAAACAGTTTGTTGGCTATATTTCCAATAACATTTATCAATCCGCGTTTTATTCTTTCTGTGTGCGTAAACAGCAATCTATTTCCCTCTTTTATCTCCTCTAGCTTTTCTTCATATTGGTCGTAAGGCATAATTAAGTAGGCATGCTCATTCATAGACTCTGCTAGTGACTTCAGCTTCGGGGTGGCGTTTTGTGCGATTTTGAATATTTTGACAAATTATGGTATATAACTATATTCCACTTTGTTGATGCTAATTGTCCCTTTCCTAAGTGCTCGAAATATATACCCATATTCTTGTTTATTTCTATTGATTGTGGGGCTTCAAATGCCAATAAGAGGAACATTAGAATTGCTAGGACAACGAACATCGTGTCGAAGGAATGTTTTGCCTCTTTTGGGTTTCTCTTTTCTTGATCCTTTTTTTGGTCACCTCTTCGCTTCGGGGCAATATTGATAGTCTGCTCTCGCTGGTTTTTCCCTGATGTTATTTCCATATTAACCTCGGTTGATTTGGTTTCATGTTCTTCCAGTGGTAGTGGTGCCAAACGGTGTATCGCCATTTCTTAGGTACCTCCTTTTTACTATGGCTGCTCGAGTTAGTCCATCGTTGCCTTTGATTACTTCGAATATTCTCCCTAAGGGCCATTTTAGTGGAGGTGTGTTCTCTTCCTTTATTATCACCATCATTCCAGGTTGTATGTTGGGCGACTCCTTTTTCCATTTGTATCTTTACTGCAACTCACTTAGGTGTTCCTTGGTCCACCTCCTCCACAGTTCCTTTCTGATGGCCGACACTTACTTCCATCTAGTCAATCCCACCATGTTTTCGGGGGGCCTACTGGATTCCGGTATTGTTGTAAGTGGCTCTCCTATTAGAAAGTGAACAGGGGTAAGTGCCGTCATGTCGTTCGGGTCTGCTGACATTGGTGTTAGCGGTCTTGAATTTGACACTGCTTCTGCCTCAATTGTTAGTGTACATAATTCTTCGTATGTTAATGATGCCGTTCTTAACGTATGTTTTAGTAACCCTTTCGCAGATTTGACGGCCGCTTCCCATAGCCCTCCAAAGTGCGGAGCTCGTGGTGGTGCGAAGTGGAACTGTTCACCATTTTTGACGCAGCAATTGTGTTTTATTTCTTTATTTGCCTCTATCCCCAACTGTGCAGCTAGTTCCTCGAGCTTGTTTTTAGCTCCAACGAAATTTGTCGCGTTGTCGCAATGTAATTCCTTGCAATATCCACGCCTGGCCATGAATTGTCGTAAGGCTCCAATAAAGGATTCTGTGGTTAAATCTGACACAACTTCTAAGGGTACTGCCTTGGTGGTGAAGCAGCAGAATACAGCTATGTAACTTTTAGTTGGCCTTTTGCCTTTGAGATGGTAATGTGTCCATATAGGCCCGCAGAAGTCTACGACTGTTGACCAGAATGGTCTTGTTGGCATTACCCTAACTTTAGGTAGGTTTCCAATTTTTTGTGTAAGCAGATGTGGCTGCTTTCTGACGCATTGCGTGCATCTGGCGATGATTGCCCCCGTGAGTGTCCTGCCTTGGAGCATCCAAAATCGGTGTCTTAAAATTGCTAGCAAAACCACTGGTCCTGATTATGTAAATGCTGCACTAGTAGTCCGGACACGAAATCGTTACCCGGTAGTAAGATTGGGTGTTTGGCCTCGTAGCTTATTTCTGCATTCTGGAGCCTGTCCCCTACTCGAATGATTCCTACCTTATCTAAAAATGGGGAAAGTGTGCTTATTCGGCTATTTCTTCTGATTTCCTTTTGGTTTTTTAGCTGTTCTAACTCTTCTTAAAAATACATTTGTTGTATGGCCCTCACTATATAATCCTGTGCTTTTTTTTAGCTCTAGAGTGCTAAGCCACTTGTTGCTTAACGCTTTACCCTTCTAGCTGTTCTTTGCACTAATCGCGTATGCCATGATTCTCTGGAGGGAACTATATGAGTTGCGGTGGTTTATAACGAATATCGGATGCTGACTCGTCCCGCTTGTTTCCTGGTTGCTTGTTAGTGGCGTTGCCTTTCGTTCTTCTTCGGCTACCTTAATATGCGCTATTTCTCGATTTGGCCATTGCTCCTCGGGCAAGCTGAGGAATTCTGGACCTTCGAACCACAATTTGGAAGTGTTTAGTTGTCTTGGTAGGATACCTATGGATACTAGATCTGCCGGATTTGACTTTGTATTTGCGTAGTTCCACTCCCTAGCCTGGCCCTTTCCTTGTATGGTTGCAATTCGATGAGCTATGTATGTTTTGAATGATGAAGGTTCTCCTTTTAGCCAAGACAGAACAATTTGTGGTTCACTCCAATAGTATTTTTCGTGAATTGTTATATTTATTGCCTTCTGTACCATGTTCGTTAGCTCGACGGCCAGTTGGGCTGTACACAACTCTAATCATGGTAGCGTGATTGTTTTTACGGGGGCTTGATTTAGAGCATAATAATTTCTGCAGCTCTTCTTGCCGTTGGTATCGATTGCTCTCATATAGACCACGGCTCCGTACACTGCTTCACTTGCATCCGTAAAGATGTATTTCTCGTATGGTGATTTTGATTGGTTTCTCGGGTCATATTGTTGTGAATGTGAAATTGCCTTGCTTCCTTTGCCAAGCAAATCCCAAAGTTTGAATGTATCCTGATTCCTCTGGATCAAATATTTTCTCCTTTTCTCGTTGGTCCAGTGGCATTCCTTCCAACAATCTGTCATCACTGGCCGCTGTTATGAAGCATTGGCAAGTTTGGCCCCAGTTTTATTTGTCCCGCGCGGATTAGCTCTCCATATATTTCTGCGCCCAGGAGCATATCCACCTTTTGTGGCTTGTTGAAGTTGAGATCTGCTAAAGTTATATTTTTAGGCAATTTCCACTGCCAAGTGTCTATGTACTTGTGCGGCTGCAGGTTAGTAATGCTTTTTATGATTTGCGCTTCGATAGTCGTATTGTATTTGTTGGCCTTTGAAAGGATTTCCAGAGTTACTCTGTCCTTAGATTCTGACGAGGCATTTCCTATGCCGTATCCTATGTATCCTTTATTCCTATGCCGTAGCTTCCTGTCCAGTCTGTCTAGCTGTAATCGTTTCTGTAGTCTCTCTGAAACAAAATTTATTTGAGAGCCTGAATCTAACAAGGCTCTGCATTCAACCGGTTGCTTATCCTTCTTCATAACCGTGACTATTGCTCTTACCAAAAATACATATTCTGTTACTTCTTTTTGTACTGGAGCAGCAATGTTGCCTGAGGCTGGTTGTCCCTCCTTTGCGTTTTGGACTCGATGGATTAAGGTGTGATGTTTTTGACTACATTTTGTGCAACTCTGTGAGTAGCACTTATTTCGTGCGTGTCCTCCCTTTATGCAATTAAAGCAGAGATTGTGCTTTGTTATCATAGGTTCTCGCTGTGGTATCGTCGAATTTAGGAATTCGTCGCAATGAGCCACCTGTTGAATTTTACCGCATATTACGCACTTTGCAGGGGTATTGCTAACTGTAAATGTTGATGCTCTCGAATTCCTTTGGCCCACGTTGGTAATATTTTCTACTTTTGATCCTAGTCTCTAATAACTGGAACCTTTTCTCGATGAAATTCATGAATCCATCCCATGTTTGGAGTTCTCTTAGCGCCTTTAAGGATTGTTCGTAGCCGGAATGGGAGTTACGGTCCAACTTTTTGAGGAGAATGTGCAGCAACATACGATCCCACGTATCCTCAACCATTACTCCGTTGTTTTCCAGTGAAAGTATACACTCGCGTGTAGTGTCGTACAGCCTTTTGAGGGATCTTGCGCAATCAATTATAACCGTGGGCTGATTGATCAGTCTTTCCAAAATTGAAGATACCAGCAACCTTTTGTTGTTGTATCTGTTACTCAATGTTTCCCATGCAATGCTGTGGTTTCGTGACATGATATTCAAATGCTGGATTAGCCTTCCTGCTTCTCCTGTCACATTATTTTTCAAATAGCCAATTTTTCCACGTCTTCAATAGGTTGCTTTTCTATAAGCTGTAAAAACATGTCCTGAAATTCGGTCCAATTCAAATAACTCCCGTCAAACCTTGGGATGGACATGGTGGGTAACTGCACATTTGTCTTTCTCTTTCCCGGTGGAATGGGTGATATTGCCTCATGTTTTGCTGTGTTCAGTTTTTGTTTAAGAGCGATAACTATGTCTTTGACCCTTATGTCCAACTCGTCGGTTTCGTTTATGTTGATTCCCTAGCGCATTGGATCCTATGTTGTTGAATGAATATCTGCATTATCCTTTTGTATGTTGACCCAATCCGCCTTGAGTTGCTCTATCTTTGATTCGTAATATTCTGCGTCTTGGTTCTGCATTTCCAAGTGCTCCAATTGTTTTTGTATTGTAGCTAGCCTCATCTGGTTCCTTTTTGCTCATTTTTGCATCTCTGGATCCAGTTCTGTACTTGTTGAGCCTTGGTTCTTCGACATTTCACTACTGCCCCTCGCGGCAGAAAGTGCTTTTTGTTTGGCTTCCAAGTCACCCTTGAAGCCTTGATATACTTTTTCCAGCTGTCGGTGTAACTCCTCTGTAAAATATTTTGTTCAGGTTTCCCCAAGAGTCTTCCATTTATCTTCCGCAACTTTAACCGTCTTCCGCTCTTCTGCTAGTTGACGGTATATCAGGTAATCTGCATTCACCTTTTTTGCAAGATCTGATTGCGCCTTCGCTAATTGATCCATGGTTGATCTGCTTATAGGATGTCTTCAATATGTTGATTTCCGTTTGACGTGTGGATCACGTCGGGGTCACCAGAAATGTTTGTGCTGGATCACGTTCGCCGTTAAAGAGTGGATTCCAGGCACAATTATACCTTGAATGTCTTACGCTTGCAGGGTGGCTTAGGAAGAATCTCTAATCCAATGCAATAATAATAGTTCGAGATTTCGTAGTAAATTGCCCTCGGAAAATCTTCTAGTCAATTACTTAATTTTGTATCTTGCATGTATATTCAAACGGGTTCGTGGTTTAAACTACACTCGTTTATTTTGAAATTATTCCTAACTAATGTACAATATTTTCTAATCCCTACTTAGCCACATTTGCCCTTAATCTATAAACTAATGAGATAAATGCCTGATTGTCCCTTATCAGCTAACCTTATTTAAACTATGAGTCATGCCTGAACAATACATATACCGTTCTTTCCAACAAAATGGTCCCTTATTACCTTAAAGGTAATCTATATACCTGAGCATATACGTACAATAATAAATTACATACTTTATACGTGTACTTAAAAGCAACTGGAGTTACCTTGCTGGAAGATGGCAAGAGGCGTTGGGACCTGAATGCTAGTTAGTATGAGGTTGTTTCTGTGAATTCTTGAAGCAATCCAAATGGCGTAGAATAAAGTCGTATGCATAAATTAAAGAGCACAACTGGATGAAGTAGATCATGCACCGAAGCCTATGTTCATAATCGTCACGTGATCGAAGAATTTTTTTTGTATAGCTCAGACTAATGTACAGTACGCAATACCGAATGAAGACACGGTCCAGGATAAACTTAGAAGCTAGCACATAGTGGGTGTTCTTTACAAATGCCTTACCTGACTGTACCATGGATAAATAATTTCGTAACGCACAGTACTACTCACCTGTTTAATTTTGTTCCGTCAGCAAATCATCAAACTCCCTTCATGAACCTGAATTTAATTTGGCTCGCATTTTCCAGAATGCCATATTCCACACGTTAGCATTTCCCATCATCGAATAAACTTACCTAAACTTGCCCTGGATCATCTATCACCTGAAATGCCATTGTCCTAAGCGAAAAGCGCATGCATCGTGGATGGTCTTTTATTTTCTATAATTTAGCTATCTACATCATCAAAAACTGTGGCCTACACGTTAAGTCTCTCCCCGCAAAAAGTATATTAAGACGATGTCCTCCATGTTTTTTTAAATAAAAAATAATTCAAGAACAAATTTCCTACAACTATTCCACTACTTAGCCAATTTTTAATAACAACTTTTCAGGAGGTTTCTGAAATAAGCTCGTAACAACTGCTCATAAAGGCTCAGCAACTCTATCAGATATCCAGTCAATAAAGTATGAGGTCCTTGTATATAAACTAGGAGCACCGCGAAAAGCACATCGCAATCCTGACGATACAACACCAATCAAAAGGAAATAGTGCTGCGTTCCTTTGGGATTCTACATATATATAAAGCATAAACTTGAATCTCACGAAAATTAGCATATAATATACCACAGCTATCAAAAGTGGACCTCCGGAATCTCCGTAACATGAATCTTTGGCTCCAGAAAGATCACCAGCACATATAAATGCATCGTCTATGTCCTCATCTGATTTTATTCGCTTTGCCATCTTATAAACTGCATCACAATACAAGTTATCCTGTACTTTAATTTGGACTTGTTGCAGAAGTGAGCTGCCTTCATCAGTATCTATACAATACAGTAGCAATGACAAAGTTAACATTCTATTACTTACGGGCCTTAAAAATTAATTTTCAAGCAAATTGCAAGTATAGAAAGCTTGGCCTGTCATTACATTAGCTGTGTTCCTTTAATTGGTATAAAATTATCATGACATATTGTGACACAAAATTCAGGCAATAGGTTTTCTCCTGCAAAAACTTACACATAGAATGGAAAGTATCATGAGCTATTGGCTATTTTTTCTTTAGATTTCGTCCTACCGAGAACACGAATTAATTATACTCAGGCAAAAATTGTAAAATTGTCATGCAACTTATTTTTAATAAATAAAGAAGTTAGTTTGAAACTTGTGATCAATTCACCTCACTGGGTTTTTTTTGGGGAACTTAAACTGTTGTCTTTACCTGGGTTCGTTGTTCCCCAGCCAGCAATAAACGGACTGTAACCTTGAAATTTCTCATTCCTCAACAATTCTGTCTGGGGTAGGCATATGGGTTTTATAAGATCTGGAATGACAAATAATTTTGCAGCACATACTGCTTATTTTTTATAATCATTGCTACTTGTAAAGGGAATGTCACGTTCCAAGTACAAAACTGCGATATCACTACGCCCTGCATGTTGATCAAACTGGAAATTAGGATGCTTAACAGCCTAAAATATACCATAGGAATAAATATGAGCTACAGTCCAAAATAAGCATTCATCTACCCTTAGAATCCGGATGTCAACATGCTGCGTTTCTGTTAAGTTATTTATGTCATGTTCTCCCAATCTTACAAATGACCTGAAGATGAAAAAAAATATAATTACACTAATCACTTGCAAAGTTAAACGTAGAAAACCTACAAAAATTGTGAAACGCAATGAGCCGCTGTTAGGACATGTCTGCGAGTTATGATGGTGCCACCGCATTTGAAGCTCGTTCCGGATGGTGTGACATATCCCAATAAGGCTATCCACGGCCAAGTTCCTAGGGCTGGTGGACGGCCTCCAATAACTTTTTGAAAAGATACGTGCTTACCCAACACACCGCAGCCTTCATCAAATGTTGGTAACGTGATGCCCCCAGAAGGCACTATGTTATCCCCTGGAGGAACATTCGTTTCAGAAACAATTTCAACGTTAGTATCGGCTCTAGCACCAGGGCAACAAACTTGTGAACGCGCTACATTACACTCAGCACTGGTTCTTTGTATTTCTCTTATTAGCAAGGCATTTCCTCTGTTATTTCTCAAGAGTACTTGAAGCTGACTACAATCTCGTAACACTAGAATATTATAGTATTTAGTTTCTCGATGCAACTTAAATACATATGAGCCGTGTTTTTTGTTACATTTGGTTCGGATCAGATCAAATGTATAACACGCAATTGCAACAACATGCATAAAACGATGATCCAGATTGAAAGTTGGATCAATTTTTGGATCATCGAAAATCGTTTCGTTCCGTTGTCAAAACAGAGAAAAGGCATTATATATTAATAAATAAAGACAGAATGGAATAAGTTTGATACTTACTACTGAAAATTTAGCTTTACAATTTTAAATTTTGAAAATCTGAAAAATTACTCGCAGCCTCTTTTATTCGCAATTTGATCCGGAACAGTAAAAAAAATACGGCTATAATAAATAAGGAACCTACATTTACAGCTGCCCGGCATGTTTGAGAGTCCAGTACATGATTGAACTGCAATCGGAATCAAAATATATATAAAAGCATTTAGTGAATTTTATACGTTCATAATACATTCATAAGTATGCGTTGTTATTTTTAACGAGATGTGATTTTTCAGGGCAATATTCCTTACGATGTATTTCAAAAGTTAGGTTATTGTGTACACAAAGAAGTCTGTTAATTACGAACACATAATATGTGATTGGAGTTCTTTTGAGTTATTCTGCAAACTAGCCGGAATTTCATGCAAATATAACTGGACTATACCATTAATTGCTGACAAACTGATATAAGTTGGTACCACCCATTTTCAATTAGTACCCGACGGCAAAAGCCGTTTTGAACGCTTATTTTCTTTATTTTGTACAACTTTTAACTCAACAAAGCATTTACATAAACTAATTGGGTTATATTACACTTAAGGTCTCTCCTTGTTTATGGTTTTTTTTTTTTTTCAGAAAAAAATCACATATTTAGTAAGATATACTAATTATCTTTCATTTAAGGGGTGGACGAATGTATTTTATGGGGTATTTATATCAAAAATCGGCTTTTATTCTGCGAGGCGCTCATACAAAAATTTGACATTTTCCAAAGTTCTAGTACAAATCAAACAATTTTTCCTTTTACGAAAGATACGGGGGGTAGTGGGGGTCAAAAAACTGTTCACCCTTTAAAATGCACAGAATAGTCTAATATATCCATATATGTGTTTCTTTTTTGAAAAAAATTACTAATAAAAACTGACCTTAAGTGTACTGTCCCCGAAAGCAAACTTCGGAAAACCAAAGCAAACTTCGTCAATATCATGCGAAGATTTTATATTATCAAAATTTTTTCTATGCGTTGTGGATGAGATGGCATCCTCCTCATACCAGATGTAATCAAATTCATTTTTCTTCTATTTCACTTCAGCGGAAATGTCGGAAAAACCAGTTTGTTAAGCTAAGTCAAGCGCACATCGGTTTTCCGATAGAGAGGAGCTATTTCAACGTGTTTTCTGTATGATTTAGCAACAACAATGAGATCATCATGTTGCTAAATATATGAGAAATCTTACAACACTAATTTGTGCAACCCAAACTCTTTCATTCACATCAAAACTTCAAAATCCTATGTCAGCATTTATAAACTATAACCAAGTAAACAAAAATATTTCTTCCGTTTTTGTAAAAGTTCTCCTTTTATTGTAAAAGATTTTAAGTCCACACCTTGACGTTTTAACCGTTGTTGTCCAGAAGACATAGCGCAAAGAAACAGTAACAAAACAGTTAGAGATACAAGTTTCATTTTAGTTTCAGAAATTTGTTGATTCAATTTTTCGACAAACTTGTGTTCGTCTCCCAATCCGGCACTTAACTAAAAAGTTTCAGTATTAATCAGAACTCTATATACAACTTGGACAGCTGGCGTACTTCTTATGTGTGGGAGAAAAATCCCCAACAGAAAATCTCTGTTAACAAGTTTTAAAGTAGCCCTGGGCTGGTTTCGTATAAAATGTCTCACACATTTCACGTTATAATACAATCGAGTGTACCTTATAATTATTGAATATATCAGCACAGTACCATTTCAAGGGATATTTACGAACTAAATTTAAATTTTAAACCGAATTAACATCGTTGCCAAGCCTTTTGTTCTTTTTTATTACACAACTATGTAGGTAGTTTGTTAATCCAAAATGTGTCGCTACAAAGTTTCGCAGCTTTTTTATTGAGCTTTCAAACACGTAACAGTTTCTTGTTTGTGATAACACAAGAAGCCATTAATGCGTCAAAACCCTTGTGGAAAAACCATTGACATTTTCCATTTTCAGTCATGTCATATTATCATTCGACTGTGCTATAATACATGATCAGCATCGTAAGCCACCGACATTTCATAAAATTATGTAATTATTCAATATATTTGTTTGATATCCCATATTCTCATGACAAATGCTTCAATAAGTTGAATTTCTTTGGCGAAGAGACTGTGTCATAATGTAGTTTGTCTTTAAAAAACTGCATTAAAATTGTATATTGACAGTGAAACTGATGAATTAATTTACAGCGAATCAAATTAACTACAAAAGCTTGCCAACACCATATAAAATGGTATCTGTTCTCGTTCAGTAACTTCACACATTGGCGCAATGAAGCGTTGGAATATATATTGATATTTATTTTTGAAATCATTTGCATTGTTTAAAGTTTTTTAAGGGGATCTCTCTCGTTGTGCGACGCTTTATCGGTATTTTTATAAAACAAGTTATAGGGCCTTAAATTAAAATTATTTAAGTTAATTTCATATTTTAATGTGTTTTTATTATTACATTATTCGTTATGCCGGATCCACACGTTTGCAAACCATCACAAATTAGGGATGTCGAAAAAATATCGATATTGTTTGTTCGATATATCGATATTTAATTTTCCGATATATCGATATGAAATTCTTACTATCGAAAAGTAATGAAAAAACGATATTTTTTTCAGACCGAAAAATATATTACTTATACCGTGAATAAGGAAAAATTAATATTTCGAGAAAAATAAAGTTTAACTTTTCAAGAAATATGTGATTAACGTATGTTAGGATAAATATGTATACTATTTCTTAGAACGCGATCATTCTTTTATAAACTGATCCGATATATCGATATATCGATATTTTTTTTGCAAACGATAAATATCGATTTCGGTATTTCCAAAAAATATCGATACGATATATATCGATATTTTTTTAATTTTCGACATCCCTATCACAAATCCAAAGGTGTGGATTGAGCGTTTGGCCTGGCTTGTGTAGGTTTGTGCATGTTTGCAAGCGCTTGCGGCCGTTCCCGTTGATTGTCGGTTTTTTTACACAAATCAAAAGGATTTGCCGCAAGCGTTCGTGATGCATCCACACGTTTGTGATCAGTTAGTTTGTTAATTCCACTCGTAAGGAATAGAAGCATTGTTTTATAATTAAAAATGAGTTAATGGTCTAGTGTAGATGTGTTAAACCTATTTTATTGTTTTTATAATTAAAATAGCTTAAACCGAATGTTATTGCTGACGCAAGTTCGATGTCCGTCATGCTTGCCTCTTCAAAACATACTGAAGCACTCGCAAGCGTGTGGATGACATAGTTTGATCCGCACAATCAAGACAAACGTTTGCCTAGGTTTGGTGTTTGCGACAAACGCCAAGCGTGTGGATCCGCCGAACCGGCATTGGGGTAAATCATAGCTGATAAGAAATTTTATTGTTTTTGGAACGTCGGTCCGTTCAGATATTCATTTTGCGCGGGAATTCGGCACTATTTTTGTAAGAAATTCGGTCCTGGGACGGGCCATATTTTCAAAGGAAATCTACCGCCCAGGCATGTCCCCAGCTTTTCTAAGCGAGGGTTCACATATATGTGTAATATACGTATATATTTTTGATGTTTCAAATAATATTATTTTGTTAAAAACAAAGATTATGTCACACTTTGGGCTGGTTGGTTAGCACTAATCCAAGAAAGAGGATCCCATTAGGATGGAAACCCATTAGGTCTTCAGTCTAGTTCCTGAGGTTGGGTGATCTTCCTCCCATCGGGCGGAACACCACCTTGGAGATACAGCAATTTGTTTATACAGTTGGACTTCAACCAACTCGGACACGTTACCTTCCATTGGGTGGAATTCCACCTTGAAGATAATAGAACTGAAGTGGGTTTTTGAAGAAACACTCGCTCTCTCCAATAGAGTGGAGCCCCACTTTGAAAAGTATTTTGCCATCTCACTACTTTCATTTTACGTCTATGTCTAACAGGGTGGAATCCATGAGACTTGACATGAGACCGCGAGTCAAACTAGGTCACTATCACAAAATAGGTCAAGAGATTATTAAATTCATGCAATTAGTAGGATCAACTATTAGGGAAAACAAGGTGTTAAAGTAACATCAATAAGGAAATCTCTGTGCAACTACACTACGCCGATTCCTATATCTCACTCTTTATTTTTCACACTTAAAAGTTTTATATTGTTTTATGGAAACTTTCACTTTAATTTGCAATTACTATCTCACTTTATTTTTTCCTTTACTTTAAAACGTAGGGTTACTCACTTACTTCAATTCTGGATAAAGACTGGCGTAGGATGGCGCAGAGGGCATTTTTTGGATCGAAAAACTTCGGTAGCTCAGGGATATTTTTCATAATGCGCTCCGCGACAAGGGAGTAAACATTAAGACTAGCACGACGCAATTTCGCCAACCGCAGCAAAATATGCTGAACAAGTAAACAAAATGACCAGAGCTGGTCCTACCGAAATAATCGGACAAAAACCCATCATTCAACATTCATCTCGTTCATACTAAAACACACACTTCTTACATATAAATAAAATCGTGGAATCCAGCTCCAATCATAAACAAACACAATCATAAGATATCAGTTTTGTTTAGCTCTCGCAAAACCCTCTGTAGTAGTACAAGCCATGAAGTAGACTTTCTAACTACCATTCACAGGGTAGTAGGCCTACCTTCTGCGGGAAGGGAAGGCCTACCTTCTGCGATATAGAACGGAATGAAATTTCATATGAAAAATGAAATTTTCACCGCGGGAAATTTGAAAAAGTGAAAGATATTAGAATATAAACAAGTTTTTTTTATTTATTTAATAAATTTTATGTACAGTACATTTATATAGGAAGAACATATATTTAAATTTGCTAAAATATAACAACAAAATAAAATTTTACGCAAAAATATATTTATTAAAACATGAAATAATTTGATCAAAACATGATTTTGTTAATATTTCACAATGAAATTTAATTTCATACATAAATATATACATTTATCCAAACTTTATAACAAAATGTAATCATAAAAAACTTAACAAAAAAGCTTTGATAACAAATATATACAAATAAATTTTAAAACATAAATCAACAAAAAATAGTAAAACAAAAGTAACAAAATAATATGATAACAAATGAAACTAAAATAACACTCAAATATTTCAAATAAATAATATTTTGAGATATTTCAAATAAATAATATCACAAGTTATTCGGAGTAGTGACTATGATATTGAATGAGTTTAATTAAAGGTTTTGACTTTGCGGGTGTTGTTAGATTTGGAGCTGTCATTTTTGCATTTGACGAAATCATTGAATAAGATATTGCTCAACGGTGAAAAAAAGTTAAAAATTTGACATACCGCAGTCACATTTACAATCCAAATCTATGGCGAAATTATCAGAAGGGATGGATTTAAATACTAAGGCCTTAAGGAGTCCTTTCTGATTTTTAGCCCCCCAAAAAGTTTTTGAATAATCCTTATTCGAAATAATGTATTAAAAAATAGCACACATATGGGTGAATAGAAATTTTGTTGAAGGAACACGTAAACCACCACGTTGCATAGCATCAAAATATTCGTCGTCTATGGGGTCACCTTTCTCTTCGACGATTTCGAACGTACACCTGGCGCAATGGATTTTTCGTTCGATTGCTTGGGCGGCATATCCACATGAATAAACATGGGCAGAAATGTCAATTTGAGAAGTTGCTAGGTACGACGAATCAAAAATTGATTGGAAATTTGTGGTGTCAACATGTTCATGTATGCTATTTTCTCCATAATCCGCTATGAACTCTTGAAAATTTTGCCGTTTGTGGAGAAACATATTATGAATGCCAATTTTTTTCTCCGATTCCCTAAGCTTATTATAGGAGATGTTATACCGACAACCAGCCATGGAGCGATATAAACGAAATCTACGTTCCAGCTCGTCGATTTTAAATTTTCCAGAACATATGTTAATTTGGAATAAGGTCACAGTCGATATTTGACAAATTTAATGTGACAAAATTCCGCAGTTTCATAATTGCCTTCAGATTTTAAAGCTGCGATTGTGGAGTCATGAAATATATTATCCACATAAGAGACGTTTTGTCTATCCAGATTATTTGTGTCGACTGATTTGAAATTGAGTTTAAATGCCTTTCGAACATTGAGATGTTTCTCGCTATTGAAAAGATTAACAATATCCTCAAATGAAGCTTTTTTTATATCTCCGGTCTCAAAGTCAGTATAGAGGATTGTTTGAGGTCTAAATTGATCCAATTGTTCCGGAAGTTTTTGAAAAGATGTACAGTATCGAACTGAAAAGAGATTTTTTTATCGGGAAAATCTGGATTTTCAAAAAAGTTTTCAGATTCTGATCGGAAAACGTTGAACATGTTTTGATTTTTTCTCTTATTGTCAGTGATGAGAACGAGAACTTGAAACCCTATTTTCTGCACAAATTTAATAACTTCAATAGTAAGCTCGTGCACATGCTTACCAGTGGGACTGAGGACCGGTACTAAACGCACAATTTTTTAAATTTGCCATATACGGATTTAATCATAAATGACTCAACGGTTTTTGCCATTTGTGCACTATTGTTCTCAGCAAACCCGGTTATATTATTTGCTTTGAACTGTAAACAAGGCTCCACATATATTTCGTCAATAAGTAATGCAACAACTTTCTCCACATTACTAAGTGACTTGATGGCATGTTCCAAATACCTTTCATCGTTATGTTCGTTTTTAAAATTTGGAGTAAAATTGAATGATGACGAAATACTTTGAAGATGACTTTTGCATGGAGGAAACATAAATTTATGAAGCAGATCGTACGCCGCGGCAGGATGGGAATATGTATATGACAAAAGAAATAATTATAATACACGAATGATAGCGGGTTCTTTTCGTGAAGAAATGCTTCAGTTGGTTAATTAAAATTTCCAACTTTCCCGCGTGTTCATAATCGTCATCAATTCCATATGCTGCTTCAAGACTAAGTAAAGCAGTTTTTAAAAGGCTTTCACGATTTGGCTGAGAAATCTCAATACATTCTTTGAAACTGCTCAAGATGTTAAGTAATTGTGACCAAAGAGTGAAGTTTTTCGATTTCGGTAAAACCCATTTGAGATCGAAGCTGGTTAGTTCTGAGTTTTTTTACAAAAACTCGAACAAATAATTCCTTAGAAACCGATATTCTAATTGCGAATGCACAAATTTCAGTCTAATTTTTTTCAATCAAGAAGAAGAGTACACTGTCCACACTTATTTTGAAGAACCAATCATTCAAATCTAGTTCGGATTGAAAATGGTCACGAAAATTTTCAAAACTATTGATTTGGTCTCGTTTCACAAAAGCATTGGTAGCTTCTTCAGACTGCGCAATGACTTTCTCATGACGGAGATTTGGCTCTTTACGCGAACATGTTGGTTCTAATTGAGATAAATAAGAGGGACAGTTGGGATAGGCTGAAGGAACGGCACCTTTCGCTAGGCGCAAGTATTTCAAGGGATGACCCATTCAATTAAAACGAACAATTTCACTTTCTCTGAAATGCTTGGAGCAAACCGCTGTGTATGGTGTGGCCTGAAAATTTTCGCGCGGAATACTTTTCACCCACAAATTTGAAAGTTCTGAGTTCCTAGGGAACGAAAAAGTTGTGATGCATCCATTTTCTGGAACAGAACTGGCATAATTAGAACTACAGTTCGGAACACAACATTTGCGTGGCATTTTCTATGCAAACAACAACCGCAAATTTTTGAAAATGATAAATATATATACATCTAATCATATAGTCACTACTCTAAACATCTAAACATCATATGTCAAATTTTGCATTCCCGACAAGTTTGGAGCACTATTCTGCAAACATTTTACTTAATTATAATACCCAACACATTCACAAACAAAATACGACTCACTTTTATTTAAATTTAATCACGAATCGTCTTATATTAATTAATTCCGCGAAAACGAGACGAACGCGTTGATTCTCTCCACCTAAAATTCACGGTATGGCGCGAAATGATGGCCTACCATGCACATATTGACAAGGCCTACTTCATGGCTTGTCAATACATGCAGAGTATTTTGGCTCTCGTGAGAGGAGGTTCTGAATACTTGTTTTACGATTTCCATATATAATGTTATTTAACGTATTAATACAAAAAATTATGAGCTCATAGCTAGATGGATTCTCTAGCACAGGGCTCCCCAAACTTTTTGGCTTACGAACCACTTTCACGGGACAATATCTACTGCGGACCCCTCTTACTCAACTATTAAAATTTAGATATGTACATGACACTAAATTTGTTGTTTGTGGTAAATAAAAGTTTATAAAATTATCTAGGCGGTGCCTTATCATTAGTAATCGAGGGAAATATCACTATGAAAAAAAAAAATTACATTTACAAACTCAACTTAATTTACAACACAAAAATCAAATTGGACAGAAAGTAATCGATAGGTACATTTTAGGTGATCGAACAGAATAAATTCAAAAGTTATTATTTGAACATAGAGTCAGCTTGATTAATGGGAAGAATCAGGTTGTTTTCATTGCCACAATTTAGAAATATCTGGTTTAATTTTTGAAAGCCGGAATCGGATGTCGGGTTCAGCATTTAGATTGCTTCGGTATTTAGTTTTGGTGGCTGCATAGATAGAAAATGCAGATTCGCATAAATAAGTTGTGACAAAATGAAGAAGAACCCGCCTCGCTTTTTCAACGAGCGATTGGAAATTTTTTGTTTTCCAGACGGAGCCAAAAATGGGAGTAAGTATCAGGCTCGAAAGTAGATTTTAGGGTGGAGTCGGAAGTTATGTCTATCAAACATTCGTATTCCATTGACGATAGACTAGTTGGCTTTTTCGAAACTGAAAACGGTTCGACTACCAATTCATGTTCTTGCAGCGTTGTATCTCGAGCTGTAGGGAAGTTATGCTCAAGGGACTTCTCCAAACTGCGGAGATGTTCACATATTTCATCAGTCAAATAGATTTTCTCAAGATCCAGTTTGTTTTCCACCAACTCAATCATTAGAGCGATTCGTCGATCCAGGATCAGAGTTATCAATTATCTCCATCTAAAAAGGGAGAAATCGTCAATCATCATCACAGGGATGGATGGATCAGAGGCAGCAACCACCAGATGAGTTGTTAATGTGACACTCAAATTTTTATACTCACAACATCAGGTTACTATCTGTGCACACGTTCTAAACAAGTTAACTTGTTCATTGCCGTCATTTTTGGCCAAGCCTCAAGAGTGGCCTCATTTAACATCGTTACAATTGACAGATCCAGATTATTTAACACCTCTACCAGTAAATTTGATTATTGGTGCTGATTTCTATGGGCAGATCATCAAGCCTGACATAAAGACCGTATCAGAGGATGCACTAATTGCTCAATCAACAATTTTTGGATGGATCATTATTGGACAACTAACTACTACAAGTATATCAACTAAAGATACAACTAAAGATAGTACAACTAACAGAGAACAAGTATATCATACCTCTGTTGATTCATTAAATGAAGAAATTCAAGAACTTCTTACAAAATTCTGGACTCAATAAGAAATCAACATAGGAGACAGCCAATTATTAAATCCAGAAGAACAAAAGTGTGAGGATCATTTTAAGGCAACATATGAGAGACACCATTCAGGACGATATATAGTACGAATTCCTTTAAATTCATCACCAAATCTTCTTGATGAATCATACAGCAGAGCATATTATTGCCTGAGGCCCATGCTGAATAGGTTGTCAAAAGACAAAGAGTACAGCATACTCTACACCAACTTGATGAGAGAATACGTGGAATTAAATCACATGAAAAGAACTACATCATCATAGCATCAAATCATAATCCATATTATCTTCCTCACCATGGAGTGTTGCGAGCAGATAACATTACCACAAAACTAAGAGTAGAGTTTAATGGATCAAAACCCATCATCTTCACCAATATCAGTGAACGATCTTCAGCATGTTGGAGCAAACATTCAAGGAGACATTTCTGATATTTTGTTATGGACAGGACACACTTCAATAAGATGAAAAGGCAAATAAGAGTACTTCTAGAAGATTGGAATTTACAAAGAATATTATGGACCGATGAAAAGAACAACATATTGCCATTTCAACAAGCAACTGTTACTTACGAGACCAGATCAGCGCCATGCCTGGTTATTAGAACACTTCTCCAGCTAGTTGAAGATGAAGGTGAAAAGTATCCACTAGCCGTAGAATGAATGTTAAAGGGTCGCAATGTCGATGATATTTTTGATGGAGCAGATCACTCACAAAAACTCATCAAGATAGCAAATCAGGTAATCCAGGCTTGCATGGCGGGCGGTTTTCCCTCAGCTAAATGTCACAGTAACAGCTTACATTTCATCAAGAACATTGCCACAAGTTTAACATCAGCACAAATCCATTCATGTGAGGACAGCAATACAAAGTTATTAGGCCTGTCGTGGCTACCAAGTCCTGATCAATTCAAATTTTCATTAAGGCTACCATCATCAAGCTCCAGATTAACAAAGAGAGTCAATCTATCAGAGACAGCTCAACTCTATGATCCACTTGGCTTTCTGTCACCATTTAAAATCAGAGCTAGAATCATTCTAAATACATGAGTTGTAGTTAGAAAAACTAGGTTGGGATGATCCAATTTCATCGAAAGTCAAGTTCAAATGGGAGTCTATCAGACAAGAGCTGAATCAGGGTCTGAGATATCCATTCCAAGTTGGTTAAACATTTCAAGATCATCAAAAATAGAGTTAAATGGATTCTCAGATGCTTCGCAACTTGTTATGTCTACATCAAAAGAGAGGACCCCGGAAAATCAGTGAGAGTTGCTTCAGTATGCGCAACATCAAAAGTTGCACCGCTAAAACGGCTGTCTATACCTCGATTAGAGTTTGGTGCAGCTTTAATCTTGGCTAAATTGATCAGGTATGTGGAAAGTATCTTAGAGTTAGATCGAATCAGAATGTATTGTTGGACGGACTCGAGAGTTACTCTTTCCTGCGTACAATCACATCCTTCAAGATGAAAAGACTTTGCCCGAAACAGACTATCTCGAATTCATTATCTGACTCCAGACTGCGTATGCAGGCATGTACCGGGCAAAGATTATCCAGCAGATTGCGCTTCGAGAGGTTTAACTATCTTCCAAATTTCAAAGCATTCATTGTGGTGGACAATCCCACAATTTTTAAGAGATAGTAACAAATCATGGCCAAATCAAGACCAAGTAGCTGATGGCCAAGAACTAATCGAATAACGACAAGGTCAAACATTCACTGTGGTGAAAAATCATCAAGAGAAGCAATGGGAGATCATAAGGAAGTACTCATCATTAAGCACATTACTCAGAACAACCGCAACCGCTTCAGAGTAGCATCAATCATAAGGAAAGTTCCATAGCCATCATTATATAATCCACTAATTTCCCACGATTTGAGCAAGTAGAGCAAGTATCTATTGGATGAAATCAACACAAGTAGCGTATCACGAGAGAAATATCAAACAGCGAAGAGCAAATAAACTACTACCATCACATCTATCCACTCGGTTGACAGCATTCACAGACACTCAAGGTGTTGTTCGAGTAGGAGGGAGATAGCGACAATCACATCTGGAGCAAGAGGCCATTCATCCAGCAATTTTGCCAAAATCATCACCATATACAGAGTTGATCATAGCAGATGAACATAGAAGAACTTTGCATGGTAGCACACAATCAACGTTGAACCACATTAGACAGCACTATTGGATTATAGGTGGTGATGATTCACATTCTTATTTTAAAATAATAAAACTAATTTATAATTTCTCGTTTCAATTGGGAAATTCTAAGTTCGATTTAAAGTTCACATTTTTATTTTAAGTTAATTTCACCTTAGAATAACTTTTTTTTTCCTCACTATTCTATTAAGATAATCTCATTTGTAATTTATAGTTTAAATTTGAAAGTTTTAAGTTAGGTTTAATTCAAATAGTAATCTCATTTTGTAATTTCTTTGTTTCACTTTAATAATTTCAAATAAAATTTTAAAATAAAATTTACATTTTTTTTTTGTGTAATTTCTTGTTTTATATTGGTAATTTTAAGTTCAGTTAAATTTTAAAATTCACGTTTTTATTTTAAGTTAAGTTGAAGGTAAATTGTTTAACCCAGCAGCACGACTGCCTGTTGATCCATAAATCGCCCGTTTATATTTGATTTGGTTGAATAAGGAATAAGGAACTCGAAACGGCATCCAAATACAAGAAAGATCGATTTCAATTTCGATTTGCATTGTCCGCAAATTGATCTTTTGTGGATTTTTGTTCCCGGGAACAATACTGATAATTCGGTTCCCAGGGAATCAGTAGGACATTTAACAATCGCATGAAAGACCAATTCTTTAGACTTAAATATAATTGATCCCTTGTGCGCCCGTTGTCCCTGAGAACAACAGATGGGAGCAACGAGTTGGCAGAACGGGATCTCCGATAATACAAATTCTTGGTAAGCAGATTTGGAAGATCCCGTGCTGCCATGAGCGCAACTTATATTCTTAATAACTTTTGTTAATAAAAGACTTGTTTTAATTTTTTAAAACTAAAACTTTATTCGTCCATTTTTATAAAGTAATTACAAAATTAAATAACTTCTCTCTTCAGAGGGAATCTTAAGACTCGACTTAAAACTAGAATTATTAATAATTATATTTTCCAAAATTGCTGAAACTCAATTATTGGATTTGGCTGATTTGTGAGAAAGTTTTTGGTTTTCGAACAACAGGAAATGATGACATTAGCGAATGACGACATTAACGGGAAATGGCATGGCAGACAGGAAATGGCATGACGATGGGTTCATTCGAGTTCAAGATCATTGAATTAAACGATATTCATTTGACGTGGAAAGTATTCGAACTAATTAATTTAGTTTGAATAATTTTCGATAATTCTATTTAAATTTTCGTTAGAGGAATATCTAACATCTCCCTCCTTTGTCTTTGGATTCTCTTGAATCCTATTCTTTATTTTTATATTAATGCTTTTTTTTCAATATATAATAAAAATAAATATAATTACTATCATTATGATAACAATTGAACTTAGGCTTTAGTTTTGTGGTATTTCAATAATTTTATTTGTTCTAAATTTTTTAAGTCATGTTATACAATATTTTCAAATTCCAATTTTTTAATTTTCAATGGTAACGTTTTCGCTCTTAGGAATAACAAATTTTTGGGTAAAAAATTTGATTTTATTGCCAAATTGTTTGTTATTAATTTTAATGGTACAGTTACTGAAATTTATGAAGTAATTCCCGTTAAGTTCCAAAACTCTTTCATCACAAGTACTTTTTAGTTTTCCGTTTTCTATATTATTAATAATTATCATATTATTTTCAATTAAAAAGATATCTTCCTTAGCAACATTCACCAACTTGCAGTTTTTCAGGCTTATACAGTTTCTACTCCGAGGAAGTTCCTTAAGGGTTTTTTCTTGAAAGTAGGTGAAAGTCTGACCGTTGAAATGCATTATATATTTGATATTCGAATCGACTTGTTTTTAGTTTGAATTCGCTATAGGAACTTCAAGGTTTTTATTTGTTACGATATAATGTATTGGGATTTTTATGGCGAAAACTATTGATTCGTCAATATGTTTCGCAATAGCCAATCGAATCTGGGATAATTTATTAAAATCAATATTATAAAAATTTATTTCCTCATTAGTCAGGATACTTGGATGTAGCAGTCAAGTCTTGCAGAAGCAATGTTTTCCTGTAAATGTTCGATTTGTTTTTCAATGCGATCTAATTTGAACATTTGTTCCAAGAAAAGATTTTCTGACAGGATTTTTATTTCTGTGAAGTTTAGCCTGTTTAGTTTATTAAGTATTTTTTTCTGCCCGATTCGATAATATTTTTTATTTGTTTAAAAGTGTTATTAAAATGTTGATTAATTTTTACTTGTTGGTTTAAATTCTTCATAAGTTTCTCTTTGTTTTCCTCTATAACTTTAAAATGGTTTTCTTTCCGATCGTCATAGTCCATTGTACCAAAAATCCATTTCATAGTGGTCCCACCTACATTCAACAAACCTCTTTTTTTTTCGTCCTGGCAAAAGAGTTTTCATTTTGTTTTTAAGGTTATTTATACTGTTGTTTATGAACTCCCTATGATTGTCTGAGGATAAAATTTCGCCTCTAAACTAGTTATCAAACTATATATTTCTATTTTGTATACCCTATGCAAAATGATGTCGAACTTGTCTGGTATTTCGACGATGCCGGTTTTCATTTCGGCGTATCCTTATTCAGTTTTGATTCGTTCTATTACCATCGTCTGAATGGTCATCGTTGGTAATAGAAGAAGGAGGACCCATAATAGGAGTGTCTTTGGTGACTTGAACTGGAAGTTTAAATGGTCGTTTTATATTATTTTCATGGATATTGTCTAACTTAAATTTCCTAAATTTAGGCTCCTCTTTGTGTCTAAGGGATTTATAGTTTTTGATAAACCCTACTTGCCTATGTTCTTCTTAGTGCTCCCTATTCTCATTTTGTTTTTCAATGACCCTTCGTTTTGTTCTAAGAAGCCTATTAAAAACGATTTTGGAATCTATTTCCCTATTTTGCACCGAGAGGGGTGTGGCTTTAATTGTAGAATGGAATGATTTATTGTAAAATTCTAGAGCCTTGAGAATTTGTGACCTGATTGGTTGCTTGTCTTCCAAATTCAGAACTCTAATACTTTCTGTAAGACTATTATTTAATCGTTCAACATCCGCATTACCGGTATGGTTATTAGGTTTTGTGACATGGAACTCAATATTTTCTTGTTTCCAGGAATCCCTTATATAGTATGCTTCGAATCGAATTCATTGTTGAAAATGAGTTTCTTCATTTGACCTCTATTTGCGATCATTTGTTTGATTTTTTCTAAGATAGTGATATGAGTTTTATCCTCTAGATACAGACTAACAGACTGTTTAGAGAACTTATCTATTAAATTTATAAAATTATGCTTACTATTAGTATAGATGTCTATGTGAACTATGTCATTAATTGCTTCAGGAGTCTCTGTGATTTCAAATTTTTTCTTAATGGGCTTTCTATCCTATTTTGCTCCTGTACAAATATCGCAGTTGTTCAATATACTATGAATAAAGAATTTTAATTTTGAGTGGTAAATCTTTGACTTCAGTCCTTCATACGTAGCAACAATGCCAGAATGTCCTGTTTCTTCCTTATGAAATATTGTTATTTGTTTTCTCAACTCATTTTCACTTTCGATATCTCTTGCAAAGTAACTACACTACACTAAGTTTCATAGAGTGAAGTAAGAAGTCTCTCTGTTTTGTCCTCTCCCTCAACTTGGAGGGGTGTACTCTATCTCTCTTTTGTATCCCTAATATGGATCGTTCCATGACGGCTTGGCAGACTCTAATTTTTTCTTTCGTCTGTTTCGTGTATGTCCAGGTTTGTGAGCCATATGTTAGACAGGGGAGGATGCCACTGTCCATTATCTTCTTTTTCACTGAAAGCGGCATGTCTCCTTGCATTATTTCTCTGTGAGCCCAGTATTTTTGCCATGCTATGTTTATTCTTCTGGTTGTTTCTTCTATGTTGTTGTCCCGATGAAACGAGACTTTTTACCTTAGTATATATAGGTATCTACATATTCTATGATGTCGTTTCCTAGCTTTATTGGTGATTTTAGGGAGTTGGTCATCAGCTTAGTTTTTTGCAGGTTCATCACTAATCCCACGCATGCGCTTCCTGTATGTAGCTGTTGTATCATATTTTCTAATTGAGAAAAGGATTCCGAAAATAAGATTATGTCGTCAGCGAAACGCAGATGGCTAAGATATTTATTATATATTAAAACACCAAGGTTTTGACAGTCAAGTTTCTTAAATAACATCTCTACCACGGCAATAAAGAGCTTTGGAGATAATGGATCGCCTTGCTTAACACCTCTTTTGATTTTTATTTCTGGACCGCTCGTTTCCAGGCTAATGCTGCTTGTACTTCTCTCGTAAATGTTTTTTATTATATTGCAGTAGGTGCCATCTATGTTGTTATCCTTCAAAGCCTCCCATATTGAATTGTGTGAAATAGAGCCGAATGCCTTCTGATAGTCTATAAAGGCTAAGTATAGAGGTCTCTGGAATTCTTTGTATTTCTCTATTACGCTCTCCAAGGTTTGAATATGGTCGACGGTGGAGAATCCTCTGCGAAAACCTGCTTGCTCCACAGGCTGGTTATCATCGATTTTTGTAGATATTTGGCTTAAAATGCATTGTGAGAAAAGTTTGTAGAGACTCGGTAGTAGGCTGATGGGACGGTAATTTCCAGTATCGTTTGGGTCACCTTTTTTATATAGTAGTATAATGTTTGATTTGATCCATTGTTCGGGCACTCTCTCCTCTTTGATTATAGTATTGATCAAAAGAGTTATTATAGGTGTTAGTAGAGTTCGTCCCAATTTTAATGCCTCATTTGGAATACCGTCAGGTCCTGGACTCTTGTCTGATTTGAGCCTGTTCACTTCACGATCTATCTCTACTTCGTTCCATTTAATGTTCGCTTTATTTTGTGGGTAGAAAGTCATGATTTCGGAGTGTCCATTTTCTTTTTGGTCGTAGAGGTTTGCATAGAAGTTGGTTGCTGTTTTTAAGATATTTTCTCTATTGAATGAGGGAGTAGAGTTTACTAATAGGCTTGGTATCCAGGATTTATGTGTGCGGAGTTCTTTATATGCACGTTTACAGCTACCACTTGTCATCATGTGCTTTTCTATTATTTTTGATCTGTAATTCTTGTAATCTTTTCTGCTGCTTTTGTTGGTTGTTTTATAAATAGAGCTCAATTCCATCTTTTCTTCGTGACTTTTTGGTTTGAGATTTTGTAGTTTGTGGCGTCGTTTGATTAGACTTAAGGTTTCTTCGGTGAGAATTTTGTTCGATTTGGGTTTATCTATTTTATGTTTTTCTATTTTCATACTGTTCAGTATACTTTCTTCCAGACTATTATATAAGGACTGCCCTGTATACGAATCATCTAATTGTATCGATTTTATGTTTTCCTCTAGTTTTCCAAGGTAAAGACTCGCTTCGCTTGGGGTTTTCAGGGTGAGAGTAGAGCGGTTGTACTTTAGGCGGCTTCTTTTCATTTGTTTAAGAGATATTTTTGATCTGACCATTCGGTGGTCTGATTGCAACTTGATGTTGTTCCGAACCTGCACATCTTCGAATCTTCTTGGAAAGTTAGTGAGAATATAATCAACTGCATTCATAGTTGCCTGATCCGGTGACTTCCATGTCCATTTGTGAATATAGTTTTTCTTGAAAAAAGTGTTCATAATGGATAGATTGTATTCTTGAGCGTACTGTATTAGCAATTGGCCTCTAGGGCTTCTTTTGCCGAACCCCAAATTTCCTAGAAGTTTGTTTTCTTCAGGTTTCTTTCGTCCTACTTTCGCGTTCTACTTTCGCGTTGAAGTCGCCCATGACTATAGTGCTTTTGCTTGATTTTTCGTGAGCTCTGCGTAGTGTTTCATAGAATGTCTGCTTCTTCACACTCTTCAGTAGGTGCGTGTACTTGGATTATAGTGAATGGTGTATTGTTTATATTTATATCTAAAAGTGCTACACGGTCGGACCAACCTATGAAGCTTTTGATGCAGGCTTTTAGGTATTTTCTTATAATGAAGCCCACTCCATATCTTCCTTTTTTCTGCCCGTTGCAGCATAATATAAAATCGTCGTGCTCTTCTACCCCGTATCCGAACCTTCTCATTTCTGACAAACCGATGATGTCGTAATTAACCTTTTTAAGCGCGTTCATAAGTTCTATAAGTGTGCCCGGGCTTGCCAGGGTTCTTACGTTGAATGTGCCGATGTAGAGGATGTTATTGTTTTTATTAATGTTATGAGTGGCTTTTTGTTGTTTTTGTGTTGGAGGGTTGCAGTCAAGAGAAGAACCGATAACCTTCTTCTCCCCCGCGGGGACCAGCCGTGTTGGGTTTTTGAATGGTAGAGGGGCCTCGGTTATTTGCTAAGAGCTGGATGTAGGAGTTGTATTTTTTTTGAGATGCTCGCAATCGTGTTTACTCCTTATAAAGGCTGTGATTTTATTCCTTTTCAGGGCTTGGTATTCGTGGTTTGTACCACTTTGCTTTGGGGAAAAGTCTAGATTTCGTTTCTTTGATTTTTGTTGACTGATGTGGTTTTTGTTGGGTTCACGATCGTTTAAGATTATTATTTTGTCGTACTTAATTATTGCTTTTTTACCTTCTGCTTTACAGAAGGACTTTACTTTCTTTGATAATTCCGTTTGTAATTGTTTCCTCTTCTCTAGCACTTTTTGTGGGTAGTCCTCTTTATAATATGTACTTGTATTTTGAAGATTCTTCTTGTTTTGTAGCAATGGTAATTTTTTTCCCCATAGTTGTGAAGGTGACTACCACCGGTCTCACCTGTTCCCTTTTTTACCTATTCTAGTCACTGATTCTAATTCATTTCGCTCGCACGATATATTGATGTTTATTATAGTCACTGTCACTCAATTCAGTTTAAATAGCCACCTTGCCCTTTCGTATGTACCTTCTATATATATCTGTGCCTTCTTCTGTATCTTTCCTTTCTACAAATATCCTACTATTATTAAGAACTTTAACGAACTCTTTATCTTTCTTTTCGACAAAAGTAATTTGTAATTTACATCCTTTAACAATTGTTTCAAGTAGAGGGATGTGGTCATTAAGATCCTGTTCTTGGGAATGGATAGTCGTCATTTCTACTGCTTCCGGAGGGGCAGTGCTGAGATTGTCGGTTTCAGGTTCATTTTCTGAATCTACTTCTATATGTTTTATATTAAAATTTTTGGGATGAGAAGTGTCAGAAGTTACTTGGTTGCTGTCTAGTGAGTTGATTTCGTTTGTTTCGGCATTAATACGACTAAGAAAATCTGCTACTTTGTTCTCTTTACCCTTTATGTAATCGATTTTCATGTCATATTCCCCCAACTGGACCAACCACCTCTGTAACCGCGGGTTGATGTGTTTTCCAGTATGTTTTGCATGCAACCACTTGATTGGCTGGTGATCGGTTTGCCAATCGAACTCTGTTCCAAAAATGTATGGTCGAAAGTGTTTTGTACCCCATACTATCGCCAACAATTCTTTTTCCATAGCATGATAATTTTTTTCATGGTCATTCAAAGTCCGAGATGCATAGCAAATGGCAAAGTAAGAACGGCTCCAATTGCGGTGTTACTGGCATCTGTAACATGTTTAAACCGTCTGTTGAAATTTGGGTACCTCAAAATTGGGTAACTGGTTATTAATTCTTTCAGCTTCTCAAAAGCTAAAATATAAGTGGGATCATTTAAATTGATCTTCATACCTTTTTTAAGGTATTTTACCACAGGGCTTGCTATTTTTGCGTAGTCCTTTACAAACTTTCTGTAATGGCCAGTAAGGCCTAAGAAGGATTTAATTTGTTTTGCAGTAGTAGGCAACTGAAGCTGTTGAATTACCCTCATATTGTTTGGGTTTGGTTTAATCCCTTGTGGAGTTAAAATGTCACCAAGGAACGTGGTTTTCTTGCTCAGGAAATTACACTTGTCGATCTGGATTTTAAGTCCAGCAGATCTTAATTTGTTAAATATTTTGCGTAAGTTTTCTAAATGTTCTTTCAAAGAAGTACTGAAAACTAAAATATCGTCAAGATATACAACGCACAATTTGTTAATAAATTCCCTAAGAACTGCATTCATCAGCCTTTGAAAGGTTGATGGTGCATTCTTTAAGCCGAAAGGCATTCGCAAATACTCATAATGACCGAAAGGGGTTGAAAATGCCGTCTCTTTTCTATCAGATTCTTTAACTGGAATCTGGTGAAATCCTTTGGCCAGGTCTAATGTCGCAAAATATTGTGCTCTCCCAAGTTTACTCAAAATATGATCTATGTTTGGAATAAGAAATTTGTCGTCTACAGTAATTTCATTCAATTTCCTGTAGTCTATCACAATTCTCCACTTTTTCTGTCCTGAATTGTCCATTTTATGGGGACAATCCAAAGTAGACTGTTATATAGTGAATTGCTTTCTTGGATGAATGCCCTGTTCGAGCATTTCGATAATTTGGTGTTCCATTTCTTTTTAGTGTACCTGAGGATACCTATAAATTTTAGAAAATATTGGTTTATCGATCTCTGTTATGATCTCATGTTTAATTTCGTGAGTAAATGTTAACTTGTCTCCCTCTTTAAAAAACAAATCTTCGTTATGTTCTAGAAGGCTAACGATTTCGTTTTTTTTCTTCATGATTTAAATGGTCTAATTTCATTTTGTCTAGAAAATTATTAGGTACAGTTTCTAAGGTATGAATTTCATCTAATGCAAAGGGGTAATCGCTATCTTCAAAAAATATTTTATTGTTATTTACATCAATATATTTGCTTTCAAGGTTTAACTTGGCTTTGAAAGGGACAAGGAATTTCTGGCCCATAATAGCGTCATATTTATCGCTTTTTAAGTCAATTGTCCTGCAAGTTATCGTGCCTTGGAATTTGAATTCCTTGGGCATTGGTGTAACTATCTTGTGAGTAATTTTATTTGAACCATTAATCGTCGAATAGTAAACTGGTTTAGTTAATATTTCGGGTTGAAATTCGTTAGGGATATCGAATTTTATGATGCTGGTTGTAGAACCAGTGTCAACAAGGCATCTTATTTTATGATTGCCTAAAGTGATAATTATTGTTGGTATTCGGGGTTCCGAGGCTCGTTTTGAAAATGTACATCTGGGTCCTTGTTTAGGTTACCAATTTCCATTGGCTCTGGCACAGGGTTATTCTGGACTTGGGCCGAGTAATCCCTGTGCGGATTACTTGGCCAATTGTGATTTTGGTTTCCATGACGGAATTGACCTGGATTATTGCTGAAATTCTTTCTATTTTGCTGTTGGTGGTTTTCTTTGAAATTGTTATTTGTATTAAAAGCATTGTTTTTGTTGTGATTGTTAAATGGATTTTTGTTAATTAGGTTATTATTATGGCTATTGTTATTGTTATAGTTATGTGAATTTACAGGAATTTGCTTGGTTGGTTTATTTGTTGTGGGATTTTCAAATTTAGATTTATTATAATTATTTATGTTCCTTCGAATACGAAAATCTACCGCATCTTCATTGTCCAATAATTTTAATTTATCGAATTTATTGTAAATTTATATAACTGTGGCATTTGCAGGGATAGTACCTCGCAAAAAGTCATGTATCTTACTACTAAGGATGTCTACAATATACCTATCGTTATTAGTGGGGTGGTATGTTACTGGTTTATCGTCATCAAATTCGTACAATTCATTAAGTTTATAATTTATGTCTCTTATACTTACTATCAAATAATTCTCTCAAATTGCTTACTCTGAGCGATCCACATCTGTCGAGGAGGTCAGCATAGTCTTCTCTGGGCCGGAAATGTAGTTTGAATTCATATTTGACGTTGACCCATTAGTTGGCAAGATCCCGGTCGAGGCGTTGGATGTACCTTTTTGCTTCTCCTTGTATTTTGTCGTCGATGATGATACCCATAGCGTAGCTTTGAAGTTCGGAGTTGTTTTGTCCTAATTGAAGTGTCCTTTCCACAGAGCTGATAAACTCCTGCACAATATATTCGTCCCGACCGGTGAATTTACGAAGTTTGTGAACATAATTCAAGAATTGCTCTGTAGACAGAGAAAAACTTCATGATTGTATTACTGGATGCTGCTGTTCTGCTTGTTGTTGCTGCTGTTGTTGTTGAGCCAATTGCATATCTGCAATTCTTCCTTGAAGTGCAACGATCTGAGCTTCCTGTTGCTCAATAACATTTCTTAAACATTCTTCTTCCATCGCGAACCGATTATTGTCAAAAACAATGTTTCTTTGATTTCTCATACACTATAAACTTTCTCTCACTTATTGTCTTCTATCTCACAATTTTAGGGTTAATTATTTGATTATACGTTTTTTCATAAAAGCGTCACTTATTAAAATCAACGGTTTTAAATATTATTTACAGATTACAATTTATCAATCGTTTCACAGTTTCTCAAAACTCGTTCAAGAGTTATATATTTTACTAGCTGTACCCGCCCGCTTTGCTGGGCATTACGTAATACTGCATATTTTTGACGTGAATACGTCTTTAAATTTGCTACCATACCAAAAAAACGAATGATAAAATCGGGGGATACAGTTTGGCGTTGTAGCTTCGAAACTCTGCACTACATCCGAAATTAAATTATACCACTGGATAGATAAAGGATCAAAGAAATCACTAGGATAAGCGAGATCAGTGGCGCATCGCGCGCGGCGGAGGGGGAAGCGCCGAAAAATGGGGTTATTTTGTTCTAAATTTTGCCGATTTTGAATTTCAAAATCGAATTCAAACAGCCAGGCTGGCAGAATCGCCAGCAACACAAAAATTTCGCCAGTACATGTGATTGTGCAACTGAACGTCAACGATCGGTGTCACCCCACCGAGAGAGTGTGTGTGGCGCCCGCATGCGTTTGTTTCTCATCGAAAAAAACACATGCGAGCGTCACACACGCTCCCTTTGAAGGGTGTTACCGTATGGTCAATGTTTTTTGCACAATTTTGTGCCGTGCCGAAATTTTTGTGTTGCTGGCGATTCTGCCAGCCTGGTTGATTGAATTCGATTTTGAAATTCAAAATCGGCAAAATTTGGTGAAAAATCCCCATTTTTCGGTGCCTGGCTTTGATTTGACTTCATATTGTAAAACCGCTAAGAACAGACAAATTGCTACTACTTTATCGGTAGCGGTATCATCATCATCAAGTCAAAGCCGGTGGAGTCGTCAAATATCGCAACATCAATAGCTTCACTGATTGTAATAGAGGTGACATTGACATTTCGGAAATTTATTTGGAAATTAAAGACCCAAAAGCAGGTGATGTCTGTCTAGTAAGCATAAAGGCCAATGGCATCTTCAAATTCATACTCGGGTGTGTGTATATCCACCCGGGCACAGCGTTAGCAGATATTAAACTCTTAATGATACGATCGTTGTTAAAATATTCCAAAAACATCGCTAAAATTATACCCTATTACGAGCCTGATCTTACTACACCAGTTATGATAGTTGGAGACTTTAATGTTGATGTCTCACAAAACTGTTCATTGCCGGACTTCATGCTCAGCGAGTGCAATTTGTTTTATATTGAAACTTCTCTAACAGCGTTATGTAATACCTGTATTGATTTAACGTTTACCAGAAATCTGGATGTATCTTGTATGCCATTTGTGTCGTAATTTTCGTATCACACACCTATAATTAAAAAAGTTATATAGTTATATGATTTGTTTCCTTGCTTTTGTCCTAAATTCATAAATAAAAATATTTTATTCAAGAAATATTACCCGTTACATAAACGTATTCACGTACAACACACGGCCGTGCCCATGACACAGCCACACCCCAGCTTTCTTGTATACTGTATATGTTGAAACTATATATGTTTTGTTTTTCTTTAGATATAGATTTTTGATTCTTAGCAGTTATCTTTTGATTGTAACATAAGTTCAAAAACTTCCAAAAAATCTTTGACTTTTTCAACAATGTTTTTATTAACGTTTAGCTACAAATTTTCGCCGTAAAATGGATAATAAATTGAAAGTATGAATAGTGCTTAATAAGAAAATGAGAAATAAACTTAAAACAACTATTCAAGCACTCTTTCAAAAAGAGCCAATTTTAGAATTATTACTTAACCTTACAGCACCTATTAATTTTAAAGTTACAAAAATATTGAAATATAGTAGTTATAAGAAATCGAAGTTTATCCTATGTTCGGTGACAACAATGAAACAAATAAGGATTTATAGACTGCCGGTTGAAACTCAAACACAACTGGTTAACTTTTTACATACACTTCGATTAGTACCGAATGTAAATTTTTTATGGCACAGTAATATTTGAGAGGTTAATCCGATCCGATCGGCCACATCAACAATACGCCCACGTTAGCCGTGTAAATTTATTTTCGGTGAATTTGTGGAAAAATATTGCTTTCTTCTACTTACAAAAAAAGTTAAGGTTTAATCACAGACAAAATAATTTACCAGATGTCGCGATCCCATGTGACTCTCTAGCCATTTTTTTCCAACATCACACACGTAACAGCAGACAAAAGATCCATGGGCCCTATGCGCCTTTGACCATCTTTAACGTTTAAAGAACAGACAGTGCGCGAATTGATGTTGATGTTTGATTGTCAAATAGGGAATGAGTGATCACAATAATAGGAAAGGGGGCTGAAACAAAATTTCTCGGATGGAACACAATGTACATGTACACACAATGCACACAATTTTGATGTTCTGAAATTTACACAAAACAAACACAAACAAAAATGTGTACCATTGGAGAGTAAAATTTACTCAAAAAGTTCTGTTTTCTGTGTCATAGTATTTTCTATTGATTTAAAGAAAAAATATACAAATTGAGTTTCCAATATATAAAAAATTACAAAATTTTTCCGAAAAACGCGATATTTTGCGTTTACGAATTTTAATCTGAATTTTATCATATATCATAACTTTTGTTTGGACACACTTTTAAAAACTCAATTCAGAGAAAAAAAATGTTTTGAAAAATTTAGGAAATTTAAAAAAAATGGGGGTCGGGCATACGTATGAACTCCGTAGGACGCTTGGTTTAGCCGCTAGTAACAAAAAATCGTTAAAAATTCAAAATCTGAATTTTATCAATTTTCGGATCTTTTGAATGCGCACCTTTAAAACCTCAATTTAGAGAAAAATGACGTACAAAAGGAAGGTAGGAAATGTCAAAATAGTGGGGGTCGGTCATACATATGAACCCCGTAGGATGCTTCGTTTAACCGCTAGGAACAAAAAATGGTTAAAAATTCACAATCTGAATTTTATCAATTTTCCGATCTTTTGAATGCATACCTTTAAAACCTTAATGTAGAGAAAAATGATGTATAAAAGGAAGGTAGGAAATGTCAAAACAGTGGGGGTTGGTCACACATATGCATCCCGTAGGACGCTTCGTTTAGCCGCTACGGGCAAAAAACCGTTAAAAATTCAAATTTTTACGGGAAAAGAACCCTTCAAACCGGAAGAAAATTGGTCAACTTGGGATTCAAAGTTAGAAAATTTAAAAAAAGGGGTCGGTCATACGTACGAACTCCGTAGGACGCTTCGTTTAGCCGCTAGCAACGAAAAATCGTTAAAAATTCAAAATCTGAATTTTATCGATTTTCCGATCTTTTGAATGCACACCTTTGAAACCTCAATTAAGAGAAAAATGATGTATCAAAGGAAGGTAGGAAATGTCAAAACAGTGGGGATTGGTTATACATATGCATCCCGTAGGACGCTTCGTTTAGCCGCTACGGGCAAAAAACCGTTAAAAATTCAAATTTTTACCGGAAAAGAACCCTTCAAACTAGAAGAAAATCGGTCAACTTGGGATTCCCGGACACTATGATGTCCTACAATCTGAAATTCAAAAGAATATTTACCATTTTCCACCAATTTGAACAAATCTATCTGCTACGGGTTTAATGAACCAAAATTGTATTGAATAACCCGGGTAAAATTTGTAGAAAACAATTAAAACCGGCTCTACGGAAATACAGAGTGTCAAATCATAGAGAATTCTTGAGAGAGAGGCTTTGTTCCGATTTGCAAAAGCGAAAAGTAACGGTTCCCTAATACGCAAGTAAAGGTTGGCGTTTTCGTATTCGAGATGGGCATAAGAAGATCCAAAAATAAATCAATCCCCATTTCCTAATCGAAAACCACATGACATGAAGTCGCATCCATCTCTAGTATGAATCCATGGATGGATTTCATATCAAGAGAAAATGTACTTTGCTTCTTAAGAAAAATAAATGAAGAGAGATCGTGCAATCAACAAAATGCCGAAATGTTCTCTCGAATACGTCTCATATTTAAGAGAGAGGGAGTAACCGCTAACGATGCGATAATTGCACGATCTCTCTTCATTTATTAAGCTTAAGCGCTAAAGTCGACTTCTTCTTGGATGGGTAACGCTATGTATTCGAGAGACACGATTTGATTCCCATTTTCATGATCTTCTTCGTTTCTCTCCTAGAAATATTTCGCGTGACGGAGCGACAATAATTGCACGATCTCTCTTATATTCTGAAGTAGATTTTCTCTTGAGAGTCATTCATGGATACAGATCATTGTTTTCATATCAAGAGAACTCTACTTAAAATTAAGAGATATTATGAAATCAAACTACCGAATGGTTCTCGCGAATACAGTTCATGCTCAAGAGAGTGAGAGAAATCGGTAAAAATTTGTACTCGAGAGAAACGATCGCTCTTAATTTATTTATTTCAAGCTTTCGCACGGAAAGAAGATGCTCTCTTAAAATCAAAACGACCAAAACTTTAAAACTACCATATCTCGAAAAGTTTTAGGCGAATTTTTTTGAAACTTCACAAAAACATTCTCCTTCTAATAAGCCTAAATCCTACCAAATTTCGTATAACTTGTCCCGGTAGATCCGGAGTTTTGCCGCGACAAACTTTTGTAAAAAGATCTTGTTTTATATATATAAGATACGTTTTTTCAAAAAAGGTCACTATTGAAATCAACGGTTTTATATTTCATTTACAGATTACAATATATCAATCTTTTCACAGTTTCTCAAAACTCGTTCAATAGTTATATATTTTAGTTCTTAATTTCACCCTTCAAATAAAATAGTTTTATTCTTAATAATTACACAGTTTATTTTTCTTTCTCAAAAAAAAAAAAAAAAAAAAATACACTTAGAATTCACAGTTTTATTCTTAATTTTGTTTTTCTTTGAGTCTCGAAAAAAATTTTCCACAACAACTTCCACTTTAAAACCTTTTCGCTATTATTTCTCGAACTTTTCGCTCTTTATAATAAGACTAGCTGGACCCGCCCGCTTTGCTGGGCATTACGTAATACTGTATACTTTTTGTATACATACTGTATACTGTGTATGTTGATACTATGTATGTTTAATGTTTTTCTTTAGTTATAGATTTTTGATTCTTAGCAGTTATCTTTTGATTGTAACATAAAATCAAAGACTTCCAAAAAATCTATGACTATTTCAACAATGTTTTTATTAACGTTTGACTACAAATTTTCGCCGTAAAATGGACAATACATTGAAACTATGAATAGTGCTCAATAAGAGAATGAGAAATAAACTTAAAACAACTAAGAAATTGATCAACTAACAATTTTGAAAATATTACTACACTTTACAACCTTTAATTAACCTTAAAGTTAAAAAAAATTGTAATATAGTAATTATAAGAAATCGAAATTTATCCTATATTCGGTGACAACAATGAAACCAATAAGGATTTAAAGATTGCCGGATGAAACTCAAAAAAACTGGTTAAATTTTTAATTAAACTTCGATTAGTACCGACTACTTGTCTAAATTATCTTAGCTTGTATACATTTTCTGAATGTACATTTTTTATGGCACAATAATATTTGAGAGGTTAATCCGATCCGATCGGCCACGTCATCAAAACGCCCACGTTAGCCGTGTAAATTTATATTCGGCGAATTTGTTGAAAAATATTGCTTTCTTCTACTTACAAAAAAAGTTAAGGTTTTATCACAGACAAAATAATTTACCAGATGCCGCGATCCCATGTGACTCTGTACCCATTTTTTTCCAACATCACACACGTAACAGCAGACAAAAGATGCATGGGCCGTATGCGCCTTTGACCGGCTTTAACGTTTGAAGAACAGACAGGGCGCGAATTTTTCTTCTAGTTGATGTTTGATTGTCAAATAGGGAATGAGTGATCACAATAATAGGAAGGGGAAATTTGGCGGATGGAACACAATGAACATGTACGTACACACAATGCACACAATTTCGATGTTCTGAAATTTGCACAAAACGAACGTAAACCAAAATTGTTCATATGTGTACGATTGGAGAGTAAAATTTACTCGCATACACGAAAATGAACTCAAAAATTTCTGTTTTCTGTGTAGAAAACGGAAATTTTTGTGTGCAATAGTATTTTTTATTTATTTGAAGAAAAACATTATAAAAAATTACAAAATTTTTCCGAAAAACGCGAGATTTTGCATTTATGAATTTTAATCGGAATTTTATCATATATCATAACTTTTGTTTGGACACACCTTTCTGTTTTCACTCAATTCATAGCAAAAAGATGTATCGAAAAAAGTTAGGAAATTTTCAAATAATGGGGGTAGGTCATACAGATGAACCCTGTAGGAAGCTTAGTTCAGCCGCCAGGAGCAAAAAATCTGAATCTGAAATCTGATCTGAATTTTATCAATTTTCCAATCTTTTGAATGCACATATTTAAAACCTCAATTTAGAGAAAAATTATGTATGAAAGAAAGGTAGGAAATGTCAAAAGAGTGGGGGTCGGTCATACATATGAACGTCGTAGGACGCTTCGTTTAGCCGCTACGGGCTAAAAACCGTTAAGAATTCAAATTTTTGCCGGAATACAACCCTTAAAACCGGAACAAAATTGGTCAACTTCGGATTCGAAGTTAGAAAATTTGAAAAAAATGGGAGTCGGTCATACATATGAACCCCGTAGGACGTTTCGTTTAGCCGCTAGGAACAAAAATCGTTAAAAAATCAAAATCTGAATTTTATCAATTTTCCGATCTTTTGAATGCGCACCTTTAAAACCTCAAATTAGAGAAAAATGATGTATGAAGGAAAGATAGGAAATGTCAAAATAGTGGGGGTCTGTCATACATATGAATCCCGTAGGACGCTTCGTTTAGCCGCTACGGGCAAAAAACCGTTAAAAATTGAAGTTTTTGCCGGAGAAGAACCCTTAAAACCGGAAGAAAATTGGTCAACTTGGAATTCCCGGAAACTATGATGTCCTACGATCTGAAATTCAAAAAAAAAATTTACCATTTTCGACTAATCCACCTGCTACGATTTGAATGAACCAAAATTAACATTTTGTTGCTGCAGTCATTCGTCTGCGCAACATTTTTGTTGCTGCAGTCATGCATCAGCGCAACATGTTTATTTGTAATGTAAGCTGAGGTAATTCGTACATATTCCAAATTACTCTCCGTCTCTTAAGTTTGAAGGCATCAAAAATACGTACTACGCATCAGTGTGGGTTGATAACGAATTGTAGCGTCACTCACAATCGTGCTGAAGAGAGAGAGAGTAATCGGCAATCATATGAACGAATTGCCTTAGCTCTGAGAGGCAACAAAAATGATGCGTTGACGCATGACTGCAGATAAAAAGCCGACGCACGTCTGCGTTGCACATCGGTTTTGCAATAATTTAAGAATCTTCGATTTTTGCACTTATATCTTTACTACTTTGCTACTTTGGGGAGCACCACTATTATATATAGCCTATAGCCTTCCTAAAATAATAGACTATCTAATAAAAAAAAAAAATTCAAATCGGATTAGTAATTCCTGAGATCATCGCGTTCAAACAAACAAACAAACTCTGTCTCTTTATAATATTAGTATAGATTTACTTTTCTTAAAAAAAAAAAAAAAATTCATCAAAATTCAACCTTTTAAACTCTTTGTTCGAACGAAATAACCAAAATTCACCATTTACTTTGAATAAAACAGAAGCCGGTTAAAATTCGTTTCTACGTACCAAATTTGTTTTATTTGGATACTTTGTGTCCTTTTATACCGAAAAACTAGTATCCACTATCGCTGGATACCAATCTTCAGACAGGTATCCTACCAACTGCGCCACTTATATTTTTATTAACTTGGGTTAATAAAAGACTTGTTTTAATTTTTTAAAACTAAAACTTTATTCTTACATTTTTATAAGGTAATTACAAAATTTAATTTCTTCTCTCTTCAGAGGGAATCTTAAGACTCCACTAAAAACTAGAATTTTTAATAATTATATTTTCCAAAATTGCTGAAACTCAATTATTGAATTGGGCTGATTTGTGGGAAAGTTTTGGTTTCCGAACAACAGGAAATGATGACATGAGCGAGTGAAGACATTAACGGGAAATGGCATGGCAGACAGGAAATGGCATGCGAATGGGTTCATTCGAGTTCAAAATCATTGAACATACGAGTTCAAGATCATTGAATTAAACGATATTCATTTGACTTGGAAAGTATTCGAACTAGTCAATCTAGTTTGAATACTTTTCGATAATTCTATTTAAATTTTCGTTAGAGGAATATCTAACACGCATGACACAGTGTGGCCATGAGAAATTTTAATTTTAATAATACTCAATTCCCCTAGGAGAAACAAAATTTTTATTTTTCGAAGAAAAAGAAAAATGCTGTTTTGGGGTAGTCGTGCGTGTCGTTTACAATGTATTTTTACAATAATTGTGCTTATTTACCTTCTTGTTTTATATCTATGTCTATATACCTATATACTTTCTATTATCTGTGTTTGTGTACATATTTTGGGTTGGTAGGTGGGATCCTTTTCCTTGTTTTTGTTTTTAGTTTGGAATATGCTTGGGCTTAATTTAATGATTCTTATCCGTGAAAGGGCGATTCTTATTCTTTTTATAAACTTTGGTGTGCATTATGTCATGAAATATATAAAAATTTTGTAAGTTAGGTTTATTAACCAGGTATTAATGTAATGAAGTGAACACAGTATGTCGTTAAACAGGGGTTTCGAGATTTATTTTTTTGAACTTTTTAATATACAGTAGGGCCTCGCTAGTCCGGACAGGCAAAAATCAGACCCTACGCGGATTAGCGAGGTGTCCGGACTATAGAATGCAATACATATTTTAATGATAATAAAACACCTCTTCAACATAAGTTAATATCTAATTTATTAATTATAAAGTTAAGGATAAATTTAGGATTACTGTTTACTTATACGCAAGGCGATTGACTAAAACTGAAAACGGATTGACACGTACGCGTTTGATTATAGCGAAAATTGAAGTCAACGTATATTACTTTGTATCCATTCTTATCTTACAGAGGAAGTGGTGAGGATAAGTTTCCTTAACGTTAAAATTTCTGACACAAAGTAACATATTTATTGATAAAGACCACCCATATTCGCACTTAACGTCTCCTGCCTAAACATACCCGCCAGCATCGAACGTCCGGATTACAGAGATCACCGGATAAGCGGGAGTCCGAATTAACGAGGTCCGACTGTATAACAATGTTTGATTTTGAGTTGAGGGTACTTATCGTGAACTGACAAGAATGTAGATGTTTATGTTGTATTTAAATCCAAACTAAATAAAGTAAACCATTCAAAATAGTTAAAAAATTTGTTGAGACCTGCAGGGGAATAAATCACTTAAATATGCAAAATCTATCGATCACCAATATTGTTCGTCCTCTTTTGGTGCAGAGAATGATTCGTTCAAGGCAAATATAAAACATGATGAAGCACCAGCAGAAAAATCAAAAAAAGGTGAAATTTCAACAAGCAATACAGCTTCTCCGGAAGTGGAATCTGTTTTAGTTGATAGCTCTCTAAAAATTCAAGTGAAAAACAAAGTTTTCCTCGTCGAGGACTATGCAAATCATGAAAAGAAAATTCATTATCTTATATATATAAAAAAATAGCTTCGTGCAAATATTTGTCGTGGCAAAACTCAGAATATACTAAGTCGATTTTTATAAAATTAGGTATGAAAAGTACCGGCCGCAAGTTGAGCGTTCTTGTGAAGTTTTATGACAATCAGTTCGAAACTTTTTGAAAAATTGACGTTTTAAAGTTTTCACGGTTTTAAAGTTTTAATTTCAAGAGAAATTCTACTTTAGTGCTTAAGCTTAAGAAAAATAAATTAAGAGAGATCGTGCAATGAAAATAACGCATCGCTTCTCTCGAAGACATATCGTTACAGGTTACTCTCGCTCTTAAGCGTTAGACGTACTCGAGAGCGCGTATGTGTTTCTGCAGGCTTAAGCGCTATTGAAATTCGGAACAATTTGACACTCTGTATTTCCGTAGAGTCGGTTTTAATTGTTTTCTAAAAAATTTTGCTCGGGTTGAAATATCATTTTCTTCATTCAACCCGTAGCAGGTGGATTTGTACAAACTAGTGAAAAATTGTAAGTATTTTTATGAACTTCAGATCTAAGGGCACTATAGCTTCCGGGAATCCGAAATTAACAAATTTTGTTCCAGTTTTAGGGCCACTTTTCCGAAAAAAATTTGAATTTTTCACAGTCTTTTGCCCGTAGCGACTACACGGAGCATCCTACGGGGTTCATATGTTGACCGACCCCCATTATTTTGACATTTTTCTCCTTCTTTTATACATAATTTTTCTCTTAATTTAGTTTACGAAGAGTTCCGTACTACCTCACAATATTTAAAATTAAAACGAAGTTTTTCGAATCAAATCATACTATTTATGTGAAATTTTACCCGTAACGCTTTGTGGTAACTGAATATTGTGCTGTAGGTACCAGCATTTATTTCAATGTTACTGAATATGTTGTCTATTTGAGTGCAACTCATTTTGGTTGCAACTTGATGTAGTTTCGACTTCAAACCAATACGGTAAAAATATTGTTTAAGGCGTACACTATCATTACATGTAAGTGAATCAATATCAAAATCTTCGAACACAATAGTTGGAAGAAATGGCAGTGTTCTGCTTCTGTTACCATCAAAAGGCCGCTTCTTTGTGACATTAGACAAAGCATGTAAGAAATCGTTTAAGTTACATCGAGGTGATCTATTGCCACGTGCTAAAATCTACGTACGACAATAGCCTCCGAACGTTCGGAGGTTGGGTTACTCACCCAGCCTTTAGCCTGCGAAGAAGGTCGTGGGTGGGCGCCCCTCGTTTTAGAGCGAGTCACCTGGCACCGATTGTGGTCAAAACGAGAAAACCCCGATGTGCCGACCAAGGGAGAAGTAGCTTAGGAGGAAGCGAAATAGGACACCATGCTTGTATTATAGAGAATTTCCTTTACTGTAGTACCAGGCCTTCACAATTTTCATACAAAGTTCACTTAACCTAGCATGCACTTCATCCTAGCTAAACCTATCTGGTGATATACTTACGCTAACTAAGTGACAGGTAACTGACCTAATTTCTACCAACAATTAATGCTAAAACTTATCTATTATTGCGCCGCTCCGTTCCACGCTTCTCTCGCCACGGTGCTGGTCCCCTGGTTCTTCGTCCTTCTTCCTCGATTGTCTGACCCCGTTAACGCGTCACGCGGTGTAAAGCTTTTGTTTCGCGAACGTTCTAATTATCGAACTTATCAAAATTATCGTATATCACATTCACCGTTCGTACTTGATCACTAACTGGAGTCTCTTCTTCTATATTTGTTCTTAGATTGTATATATAAAAATTCAAAGTTCGTAATAACTTTCTTTTTAACTTGCTCGTAATATCAAAATTCATATGCAAAATTATCGAGTGTCACATTCACAGTTCGTACTTGATCACTAACTTGAGTCTCTTCTTCTTAATTTGTTTTTAACTTGTATATTTAAAATTGAAAGTTCGTAATAACTTTCTTCTTAACTTGCTCGTAATATCAAAATTCATATGCAAAATTATCGAATATCACATTCACAGTTCGTACCTGATCACTAACTTGAGTCTTTCCTTCTTAATTACAAAATACAAATTAATAAATCGTTATACGAAATTCTTATTTTTGCATATAAAAAAAAATCGTTATACAAAATGAGTCTGGTACTCCTTCTTTAACTGACTTTAAAATCCTCTTTCAAAAAAGGACTCAAACTGCAAAACCCTTCCACCTTACCTTTTATTGTCTCGACTTCGTATTCTTCCATGTACTCGAGGAAATATCTAGTTCAATCTCACTACTTTTCGGATATTCAATCCTTCACCTTCGGATCCTACAAATTTCTCACCACCCTATTCTATTCTCCACAACACCGACATCTCACTCCAATAATTCACTTCTCAAGAAAACTCCATCCTCACCTTAATCTTTCACTTGAAAAAGAATCCACGTTTTGACCTTTCAGCAAAACTCTAATCACTCGAAAGAGACCCCATCCCGCCAGACGCTAGCTTATATCCACCGCCAGCGTCCGTTAGTTCGGCTTCTCGTTCAACTCCCCAGTTGAAAAATCAAGGAAGTCCCGTACGATGAACCCTGGGAACATCGAGCTCTCCGTGCGAATTTGATCACATTTTCAATATTAGAAATTTCATTTTCATTTCAAATTTCAATTTTTTATTTTCCAAATTTGCTGGCGATCTCAAAACTCCCCGGATCATCGAACTCTTGCATTGTGTAATGAGTTTCGAAGGCAAATTTGGGACTATAGGTCCCGTATTGCACTCATTGCCCAATGCTCGAGTTTTCGGGGGGCGGTATCCTCTGGCTAGAGGAACGATTGTCCGACTCTACCTTTTTTTCGGACAATCGATCCTCGGGCGCACCATTTTCGATCGATTGTGTAGTCAAAATGATGTACAATCAAACTCGACGATCAGACGCACTTGGCCATTAAAATGCCTACCCTCGCATCGACCCTCAGCAATGAAACTGTGCAATTTCATTGATGAGGATCGAGGAGGCGGATCCTGAGCGGGCGTGTTTATTCACTTTTGATCGAGCACCCAATCTATGATTGATGAGCGAATCAATACCGGGCGCTCGATCCATGAACTTTTCAAATGAAATCGACGACGGGTTCTTTAAGGACTCTAAATATTACGCAACATTACACTATAAAATGTCAACTCTCCTTGACTCTTATGTATGGTAATTGCCTCACCTGGAACTAGTGTAAATTGTGTCCGGCGGATCTAAAAACATGAAACTTTCCACTTTTTAATGATATAAGCAGCACATTCTTCACATTCTTTTTCAGTCAAATTTTTTTGTAGTTTCACTCATTTTTGAGGAAAGGTAAGGCGTATGCAGGGGAATAATCAAACAAAATATACTTTGTTTGAAGCAATTTAAATAATCATTCTAGTGTTCGTGCCCTTCATTTTGAGGCATCAATTAAAATTTGAATGTCGAACTAGGGACGGGGAAAAGTGTGATTTTCCAATGACAGTCGGAGCAGTGACTGTGATCCAAAAATCACTATGACAAATCACCGGGATTTTGGAACTTTGCTCTTTTTGGATAGACACAGGGATCAACCTTCTGAACTGATAAAATAATAATAAAATCAAAAATTCGTCCAATTCGATTATTGATTCATTCAAAAATTGTCATAGGAAGAGAAAAAAATTTTGTCTTTTGAGAAAAAATAAGAAAAACGGCGTAAAACAGTGTCATTTTTCAATCGGAGACTGTCAGAAAAAATCACAGTGATTTAGTTACCCAGATTTAGTCACTGTGACATGAAATCACTTCCATCCCCATGGAAACCAAAAAGAAAAGCCGGCGATAAGGATAACTGTCTACGATGCGACATTCCTTGTAATGCGTAACAGCATTCCTTATCGCCGTCTTCGTTTTTAGATCGTAATGCGCACGCTCCTCTTCGTTGTTGGTTGTGGGTGTTGTTATCAGCATCTGTTATTTTCTTATCAGCGCGTGTATAATTTTTTTTTCTGAATTTTTTCAGTTTTCTTTTTAGTTTTTTTAGATTTGTTTTTGTATTTTTTTTCTATGATTTGTTTGTATAGCGGCAATAGGAATACACATTTTGTGAAAATTTGAAGTGTCTACCCATTATGGTTCAGGAGATACAGCTCTATCACTGACGGACGGACAACGAAGTCATATTAATAGGGTTCCATTATCTCTTTTCGGGTACGGAACCCTCAAAATGAAGCACTCGGAATGTGCTGAAAAATATATTATGGCAAAGGGTCACTATTTTATGGTGCCGACAAACAAACCTATTTCATAGGAGACGATGATGTGCAAGTTGCAGTTGATGCAGTTGGTGGAATGCGGCACCAAACGTCTTATTATATCAACTTTACAAATTTTTTTGCGCCAACACAATGCAGATCAGTTATATTTGTTTCAAATATTCCAAACAGCAATCGGAGAGCATTCCAGACGCTACAATGCACGTAATGAAGTAGCGATTGTTATGATTGGAGAAGAACCTGACACGCTTCATATAATTCTTCATACAACACTATTATACGTGCCGCTAAGGTACATCGGTCCTACGATAGGTTGCTTTATAGCCAAACGTTAATAAAAACATTTTTGAAATAGCCAAGGATTTTTTGAAAGCTTTTGAACTTATGTTCAAATCAACAGATAACTGCCAAAAATCTGAAATCTATATTTAAAGAAAAACATTAAACATATTGTTACGCCGCACCGCCGCCGTAATGACACTTTCTGCTAAACGCGATAATTGTTTGCTCCCTTCGGTTTGTGTTCCAAGTATGTTAATTTTAGGCGTTGAGGCAGACACGTTTGTGGAGTGATCCTTGAATGAGATTCGAAGGCATAGTAGGTGGGCTAAGATTACTAATGGGGGAGACGACGATAGTTCGTGATTCGGGTTCGACGGTGTCTGTTTATTGCTGTTCGTCGGCGAGAGTTAAAATCGATTCTTCTGTTCACGCCTTCCTTGGTAGATTCAACCCTATCCCTAGTGCAATCAAATAACCTGAATTTGGTTTACTCGTCCAGAGGGTTGAATTTAAGATGACTCCTTATCCTTGAGTCGTTCTCGCAAAAATTATCCCACAAGTCGGATAAAGTTTTCAGTTTATTTGATACTATTCTAATAGATGTGGTATCAGGGATAAATTCGTCTATCTTTTTTATTTGCCATGCAAGTCCTTGTTGCGCCTTAGAGAGGTTGCTTTACTCATTTTCGTTCATTACACGGGAAAATACTCAAAAGTAAGGGTAGATCAAACGTAGATTATGAGGACCATGTTATTTCATTTCTCAGGATGTGGGAGTGTATAGCTTAATTAAGTGGAAGGACTGGATGATTTGCAACCTGAAGGATCAGAAACATCACCACGTGGGAGGGCAACGAGGAGGAGTCGAAAGAAGAAGGTCAAATAACGCTAGGGGAAGTACGAAAAAAGACAAAAAAGAATTGAAATTTTTTTGAAGAAGAACTTCCCTAATGAATGGAAAGTTGGAATAGAGAAGCCGGTATTCAAAAAGGGATGCAAAAGAAGGACAGAAAACTACAGATCAATTACGCTCATGGATTCGGGATATAAGCTTTATTCGGAAATTGTGAGGGCAAGAATAGAAGGGATACTGGAAATGGAGGGAAGGTTGGGAGACACGAAAATGGGCTTTAGAAAAGGAAGAAGCACAAGAGACTCAGTATATCTACTGAAAGCAGCGATCGAAAAGAATTTGAATAAGGTAAGATATCGTTGGTGAACGAGCAAGGGGTGGTATACGTCTATTTTCCGGATCTAAAAGCGGCATTTTTTAACGTCAATCGAAGAGTGATTTTGAAGATGATTGATAAGTTAGGGATAGGAAGGTGGTAGCGGAAATCTATAGAGAAACGATAAACAGAGTGTTTTGGGGGGGGGGGGGGGGAGACAATGGTGGCAGTGTTTTGGTCTGGAAAAGGGGTCAGGCAAGGCTGCCCTCTTAGCCCGCTGCTTTTCAATATAGCGTTTGCTGACCTAGAGCAAAAGATGGGGAGGCATCAAGAAGCTGGTCTGGTGCTAGGGCGAAAAAAGAAGGGTTGGAAATAAACGTGGAGAAGTGTAAGGTAATGAAGCTCTGGAAAGAGAGGAGAAGATGGAAGGAAATGAGCTTTAAATGGAGAGGGAAAATAATAGAGGAAGTGAAAGATCACCTTTATTTAAGGTATATGCTGCAAACGAATAATCGAGATGAGATACACATTCGGTTCTTGGGGAAAAAGGCGAGGGGTTTACTTGGCAAAGTTTGGTGTTCAGGGGAAAAGAGGTTAGGGGAAAACAAGGAAGGGAAAATGAGGCTCTTTGACGCTCTTGTTGGAAGTTCATTGTCCTATGGCTCGGAAATTTGGTGGTGGAGGGAAAGACAGGAAGTGAAAAGAGTGCAGGAGAGGTACCTTAGATGGTGCCTCAGGTTAGATAAGGAGGGAACAGAAAGGGAGAAACTGGCGGTGAGAATTTTCTCAAGAGCAATCACGTTTGAGGAGAAGTGAGGAAACTTGGGGGAATGGGACCTAAAAAGGGAGTATATCAGACCCTTGGACGGAAAGATGATAGGCTCAGAATTGCTGCATGACAGAAGCCAGCTTCTCAGGGCAAGAGGATGGTCAAAAGAAGAGTGGGCGCGTAGGAGAAGAGAAGGTAGGGAGACCTGGAGGCAGTTAGAAAGGGTGGGAAGGGACATAAGAAGGCAGAAAAGGAAGGAAGAAATAAGGGATTCGAGATACGCCGAAGAGATAGGGACTTTGTTGCTAGAAGAGGAGAAACCTATATACTTAGGGAGCGGCAGGAATAAAAGAAAAGGCGCAATGTTTAGTATTGTTGACTTCAGATTAGGAAATGAGTCGAGGGCGTGTAAGTACTGGCTGCGGGAGGAAGAACAATTGTGTAGAGTTTGCGGTAGGGAAAAGGAATCTCTAAGGCATGTTTTCGAGGATTGTGAGGTAACGGGAGCTAATAAAATAAGGTGGAAAGATGTGTTAGGGAAAGGGGTGAGGGACAGATTATCGGCTCTCCATGATGTAACTCATAAAAGAAGACTCCATTTATCCAACTTCTTTTAATCTTTTAGTTATGATTCAGTATATACCCCCCTTCTGGTAACTAGGTTATAATAATATAATATAATATAATAATAATATGTATAAACCCCCCTCCTAGTTATTCTATAATTTTGTTTGACTTTGTGAACCTCTCCATAGTTATTAAATAATTTTGTATAATTTTGTAAATCATTTGAGTTATTAGATAGTTTTGTTTAATTTTGTGAACCCCTCTATAGTTATTGGATAATTTTGTATAATTTTGTAAATCATTTGATCAATATACTCATATACTCAACATCGCTACGTGACACCGATCCGGATAAGTGTTGGTAAATACGTCCCGAAATGAATTTCCATTTAAGTGGACCTCCAATTGTAACCATTCGACGATCTTTTCCAGGGCAATGGTTACCTTTTGTTGGTCTACGAGGGGTAGCTTTGCCTCGAATTTACGAACCTTCTTGGAAGTTTTGTATGGGAATGTAGTGTCGTTTACAACTACGACCATGTAATAGAATTAGAAACAGGATAAGAGTAGGTGTATATGAGGTTTATCAAGAAATTTCCGGATAACCTTATATGAGATGAATATCTGCGAATGGTCATCATTGATTCCAATCGAACGAGAGATATTAGGACTAGGAGTCCCTGGTTTTGAGTTCATAAATTCATCGAATCATATGCACGTATAGGAGCGCAGTAATAGTTTGTCTAATCTGGCTAAGCGATAAATCCTATGTATAATATATGTATTAAGTAAGGAACGGATTCTTAGTCAAACATTTGTGTATAGCTCATGGCTTATAACCCATATGGAATTGAGGTGATTGGCCGTTGCTGAATCGTTTTTTCAGTTACAAGATGAATATTTTCAACATATGGAAAGCGGTCAGAATTTATTCCAAGTAATATAAAGTAACTTAAGAAAAATACATACACTGTGAACCAAATAAACGCAAGACGAGCATAAGTTCTAGAGAGAAGAGAGAGAAAAAATTTTGCTTTTTGATTGGATTTAATATATTTACCATCAATTTTAAATAGATCAATAGATTTATGGGATAGTAGCAAATTGTTCAGGTTTTCATTGATCGGTTTCTTTATCAAATTATGGGATTATGAATTTAAAAAGAAAGGATCAGCCTTTACAGATGCTTACAAATCTTCATAGTTCTATATGTTTAATTAGAATGGGAGTGAATTACACCGATCATTTTCATGAGCTAATCTTGTTTGGTGCTGGAGCTGGACACCTGCCATCGTTAGAACTGGATACGTTGAAGCTGGACTTCTGCATATCTGCTATCTTCTGTAGCCGGGTACTTGGTGGATTCGCTGGGATCTCCTAGTTTCAGGATCCCACCGCTGCCACCAAACTTTATGTTACGAGTGCTGGGCAAGACCACTCGTCCCCGTTGGATAAGATAAATAATTCAAAGGTCCAGATTATTAATTTCATTTCCAACCGGATTTATTCTTCAAACATAGCAAATTGTTTCACCTTGGAATTAACTAATTTCTTGGATTTTAATTTGATAATTTTAAGTTAAGTTCAATTCAAAATTCACATTTTTATTTTTAATTAATAATCTCGTTCGTAATTTCTTGTTTGAATTTGATAATTTTAAGTTAAGTTCAATTTATGATTCATATTCATTTTAAATAATAAATTCCATTTATAAATAAATAAATTAAGGATTCTTCATGTGAATATACGGAGTATTGGTCAGCACTATCACGAATTACTAGTTTTTCTCAGAAAATTTGATAAAATGCCAGACGTAATAGTAGCTTCGGAGATCTGGAGCGTGAATAGTCTAGGCTTGTATTTGATTGATAACTATGATGTCTTCTGTACTTCCAGCGAGACTACTGGAGCAGACGGCGTAATGGTTTACAGTAAAAAATCAATAAATTCGAATGTTCAAATTGTGAATCTAGGGGAATTGAAAGCTTTGGAAACAATAATACAGACGGAGAAATGGAAAATAGCAATAACATCATTGTACAGACCACATCAATATAAAAAAGAGGTATTTATTGAGAACTTAAAACAATTCCTGAATTCTATTAGCTACAGTTCAAACGTTGTTTTGGGAGATATTCGTATTGAAATCTTGGATATGAATGACCTAACGGAGGACTATCTCAATAACTATTGTGAATATGGATAAAAATCCTACGTAAGCGGAATTACAAGACCTGAAATGAAAGGTTTAGGTATTTGCATAGGCCACATTTTCATAAAAACTGATGACATGTGTCGTTCTTATGTTATAGAGGAAACGCGTACTGATAATTTTTTGCTTTTGTTGGATAATTATTTATTTATTTATTTATTTATTTATTTACAACTTAGAGCAAGTTAACAATGAAAGAAAAAAAGGAAATATATATAAAAAGAAGAGATAGAAGAAGAAAAAATAAGAAAATAAAAAAAACAAATAGGAGGCGAATTATGTTACATAGAAAAGTATATTACTTAAAAATAGAAAAAAAAAGAAGATAGATGTACAAATCTATAACTAAGAGAAATTAAAGATTAGCAAGAGATTGACCGGTCGGGTCAGGGAAAGTAGGTCAAGTGAGTGCAGCAAACTAGGACATAAGGTCAGCACAAGTACGGAAAACTAATCGTATACTGGTTTTACCGCTTGCGGCCGGGAGAAGAGGGACGGCCGGATTATATACCCTTAGCATTCTTGTGACGGGCTCCATCCTACCATAGTCAGTGTGGTGGAAACTGATAGAGGAAGGGTCAGTAGCTCTAAGGGATCTGCCAGAGGAACACGAAACAATCAGATTGCGGATGTCCGCGGCTTTAATATGGCCATGCGAGACGCCATGTATGAAGAATAAATCGGCCACGATACGGCGTCCGGAGAGGGATTGCAAGTTAATGATTTTGAGGTGATCCGCATAGGGGGGAACGTAGGAGCGATCGGACTACGGAAGGTGATGGAGAGCGAAGCGTAGGAAACGCTTCTGAATAGCCTCGATTCTACCGATGTGAAGTTTGTGGTAGGGAGACCATACTTGGAAAGCGTACTCGAGTATCGGACGGACGAGGGTGGTGAAAAGCATTTTATGGATGTAAGCGTAGGAGAACTCCCGGGACCATCTGTTAATAAACCCCAGCATTACAGACGCTCTACGGATTATGTGATTTACGTGGTCATTGAAAGATGGTTTTAAATCAACGCGAACACCCAGATCTAGCACACAGTTCACCGATCTCACCGTAGACCCATTAATCATAAAAGTGTGAGGGGTAAAGTTGCGTTTGCGGTTGAAGCAAGCGTGTTCATGCTTAGAGACGTTCAACATTAGGTTGCTTTTGGAACACCATGTCGATAGACGATCGAGATCAAGCTGGAGGTCGCGATTGTCAGAAGGACAAATTGAGTTTTTATACAACTTGGTGTCATCAGCATACGAGAGTAAGACGGAATTAGAAATAACACTGGATAGGTCGTTGGTGGCAGTAATAAATAGAAGTGGGCCAATATGACTACCCTATGGAACGCCCGAGGAAGCTATTATGCTATGTGAGAGGGAAGATCTAAACCGAACGCGATAAGTTCTATTGCACAGGTAGGAACTGATCCATCGTAGCAAATAATTAGGACAACCAGCCAGTTTTAGCTTCAGAATGATTAGACTATGAGGGATGCTGTCAAAAGCCTTACTCATGTCGGTGAAAATGGCTTCGACGACTTCACCACGTTCCATAGCATTTAAAACAAAAGATGTGAATTGAACAAGGTTAGTAGTCGTCGATCTACCTTTGAGGAAACCGTGCTGGTGGGGAGAAATGAGGAAGGGGTATAGTTTGCGAGCTAGTATTTTCTCAAAAATTTTTGGGAACACTGATAGTTTGGCGATAGGCCTATAGTTAGATGCATCGATCTTGGGTTCCTTTTTGTGAACTGGAACCAGAAATCCGGCCTTCCAACAATCAGGAAAAACAATCAGGAGGTGTTCAAGATCCCTGATAACGGTTCACCAAGAAGATACGCGCTTCTTTTTAATATTACAGGTGGGATACCATCAGGACCAGGGCAGACGTCTTCTTTGAGACATAATAGCTCTGTGAGAAGCTCATCCTCCGAGATATGGAGATCAGGAAAGTTGAGAGATGAGGATGAGTGGATGTGGTTCAGCGAGGAAAAGTATTCTTCCCCAGGTACGAAATGGCCTAATATAAGAGTGGATGAGAAGAAGTTTGCGAATATGTTCGCGATGGTTTGGGGGTCGTCGCTTACCGATCCATGGTAAGAGATGGACGGAGGGTAGCTATCCCCTTTGCGTTTCTGTTTAGAATTTACGAAGGAGAAGAAGAGACGTGGATTCGAAGTGATGTTGGCTTTAACGGAAGATCAGTAAGCGTTATAGCGGGAGTTGACAAGAGAGGCAAAATCGTTAAAGGAGTCACGAAATCTCTCGTAGTCTTCGTGAGAACCAGAGTGAAGGTATTTCTTCCAGTACGTGTTGCGTCTATTCCTAAGAGACTTGACTTCTCTAGAGTACCATGTAGGCGATGAGTCATGGGAAGGTGGTGAAGAGAACGGAGTAGAGGAAGAAATTGAGTATCGCAGGGCGTCGTAGAGTTCGGCCGTGAGTATAGACGGAGAGTGATCCGTGAAAGACATTTCAAGGTGGAATTCACTTAGGTTAGCCAGAAGAATATCGAAATTGGTTCTGCGAAAAAGAAATCTAGCTGGTACGGGAGGAGGTTGATGGGGGGTATCGGTAGAGTGAGAGATGCAGATGGAGAGTAGGGGATGGTGAGGGTCAACATTGCACAGGGCCCCGGGACAGGGGGAAACTAACACACTTGCTGGGTCGGTAGATAGTACCAAGTCAAGCAAACGCTTATTTAGGTTTAACACGGGATTGACATGGGACAGGGAGTGATAGGTAATTGAGTCGATGAATGTGATTTCGGGATTCGAGGTAGGGTTTGAGGGAAAAAAACAGTTTGATTCAGGGTCGGGGGACCAGGTAGTGTGAGGGAGATTAAAGTCACCAATGAGCAATAGATGGTCTCTATCGGTTACAGAGTTCCCAAGATGGTCAAGTACCGTAGAGAAATGCGTACACATGCATTCATCAGAACGAGGGGGGATGTAGCAAGTCGAGAGTATAAGGTTGTAGGAGGGGAAGTGGATCCTGATTGAAAGAAGTTCGAGTGGTTCAACGGAGGGGTTCGGCAACAAGGAAGTATTAAAGGTAGAGCGGACGGCAATTAATACACCTCCGCCCCGACGATCGAGATCGCCTTGGCACCGATCTTTTCGAAATAGATTGTACTCATGGCTGAAGATTTCAAGGTCACAGATATTAGAGCAAAGCCAGGTTTCTGTTAAGCAAATAATATCGTGGGGTAAGGTGTGAGAGGGTAGAAAATTGGAGTGCGTTTTTGTCCTGAGCCCTCTCACGTTTTGGTAATAAATGGAGAGGCCCTGAAGTTTTTTTTGGAGGGGATGAGGCAGTAATGGTAATAGGGCGGGTAATGGCAGTATTACTGGAGCTATCGAGCGTGAGCTCCCTTGGGAGGAATTCTTTAATTAATACGTCCTTAGGCCAGTTGGGTTTGCAGAGGATGAGGTCGAAGAAAGTGGGGGGAACGATAATCTTGAGAGAAGAGCAATGTCCCTCCGAGAGCTTAATAATTTTCATGTTATTCGCAGTTACGCCAACCCCGATAACACTTTCGATGTGGCGAATGATGTCGTCCGTTGACGTCGAAGGTACAAGCTCAGTCACGAAGATAGATCTGGCCTTAGGGACAGTCCGCAGAGTCGATACGTGACTTTGAGTAGAAGTGAGGGTATCATTAAAACCGGTTAGAGTAGGTGGGATAGGGTTATTTGGGAGGCCTCCAGTTGGGACCACATCTAGTGAGGCAACTGACTGCGTCCTGGGAGGAGCGAGAGGGGGAAGAACATTACTAGTTGGGCTAGAGTGATTACCGCTGGCTGAGGTTACCGTAACGGAAGAAAGAGGATCACTAGCAGAATCAACACGATGTAGCGGAGCGGAAGAGTTGGTGGGAGGAAGAAGTCCATGTTGTTTGGGATGGGGCTGGGTGGAGAAGGGAGTATCGGACCTTGTATGGCAAGGGGGGGGGGGAAAGGCTATTAGTGAAGCACCCTGTGGGAGCGATAGGGCAGATCTGTTAGATCTGGTAACCATGGTGGTAGAGGATGACGTTTGGTTCAGCCGAGTTAAGTTAAAAGGAAAGCTTTTGAGAGGCTCCCGGTGAGTAGAGGCAGCTGAGGGGGATTTAAATCCTTCAGAGAGTGGAACGAGTTTATGAGCACGGAATGAAGGTCAGCCGATTCCGTTAGGGTAGAACCGAGCTTTCGAAGAACCGAGCTGACTTTCAAGAGGCGTGAAGGAAGAGCACTAAGAGAGAGTTTACGGCACAAAGAGCAGTACCAGTAGATCTCAGAGTCCTTCGAATGAATCTTATCCGCTATGGCTCCAGTAAGGCCAACGCATTTGGGATGGAAGCAGCCACCACAGAGCCCATGGCAGGATACAAACCGGTCAGAGCGGACATCCCTACAGGACGCGGCGGCGCAATTCAACGTCATGATTGAACGGCCGGTATCCGTGACCCGACACTGGACTTACAACAAGGAGAGAGAAAGTATAATTGACTTATAAAGTATAAAATAAAATATAAGTAATAATTACAAAGACTCTGAATAGTTGAAAAAGAGGAGACTTAAGTAAATTTAACTAAGGTTAAAGTATTCTTTTGGATCGAAAAATTAGTTATGGTGCACCCTGTGATGACTTCACCAAGGAACAATTGAATGCAGAAGGAATGTTGCTCTAGGTCAGTACATGTACATGACCGGTAGTAATTAATATTCAGCAGAGGAATTTCCTAAACGTCGAACCATCAACGTGAAGACAAAGGAAGAACTGTTTTTGCAAAAAATTTACTATCAATTTCCGTTGTCTTTTCAACCCGGCACGTTAAAATTTGGGATCTAGCACTTTATTTCAATGAGACTTATTAATATTTTAACTGTTATTATGTGCAATTTGATACAGATTTACGCACTTATTCATTAATAACCATGGCCTTAAACACGTTCGTAATGCACTATTACTTGCAACTCTTGAATTAATTTCCTATCACAACTTTTCAATTTCACTATTGGTTGCAACACAGCCATATATCTATATATAAATAGGCGACATGTTTTCTTGTTATCCCTTTTATGAGAAACCAAATCGACTTACCAGGATAAAATTTATATCAGTCGAAAGTTTCTATCTTCCTCTACCTGCAGCAATTATTTTTTTTTCTTAAATTTAATTATAAATACGTTTAATTTTAAATTGAAATTAAAAAATTCAATGGGATAGTATGTGTGAATTGAGCACACGTATAGCGTAGATGATGCTTTTGGGAAGAATGTGTGCGTGTGAATGTTTTACTTTTTGCCTGGAAATATGCAACCATATGTGAATTTTTGGTTTGTGTCCCCGATACATAACAAGTACTAAATTAGTCGAAAATCAAACCAAATGGATCAATTTTCTACTGGTGACACAAACCAAAAGATTTAACATATAATTGCATTCCTCTACGAAAAAATTAAAATATAGAACATACTAATCTAACATTATCATTTGCATAGGTCATACGCTCGATTGAATAAACAACCATTTATGCCAAATACGTGCATTCTTTTCACTCAAACCTAATATCTATGCCAATGATAATGTGAGGGGCAAATGCAGCCATATCACAGACAATATTCACATGTTCATTCTTTTGTTTTTTGCCTGGAAGAAGGCAGCCGTTGGCTAATAAAATTGCATTCTTCCAGACAAAAGCCAAAACAATGAACATATGGCCACAGACAATAATATGGATGCATTACCACAGACAAATTTAAAGCCATCGTTTACTTATACCATTGTTTTTTGCTAATTTGATAAAAATATATGCAAATTTTGTTTCAAAAAATATGGAAAATCACAATTTTACAGTTATTTCTAGAAAACGCGAAGTTATCTTTCACGAATATTTATGGAGAGCGAACGAAATTCTGAATTTTATCATGTTTCCCAACTTTTGTATGGACCCACATTTAAAACATAATTTAGAGAAATATGATATATGGCCAAAAGTCGGGAAATGAAAAAAATAATAGGGGTTGGTCATACCCCCTAGAATGCTTGATTTAGCCGCTACGAGCAAACAAATATTTAAAATTGAAAATCTGAAATTTTATCATATTTCCAAACTTTTGTCTGCTCGCCCTTAAAACGTCAATTTAGAGAAAAAAGAAAAGGTAGGAAATGAAGGTTGGTACGTTTGTACGGAAATTCCAGATATATTTTATTTACAATATACAATGTATTTCCCACAACTTCATAATTTAGTTAAAAACCACATGATCCACGGTTCATGTGGTTTATTGAATCGTATCCCCGTCTCCCGTATCAGAGATGGTAAATGCAGCAAAAGCTTTTCTAAGGACTTTTACAATACAACTCAGGGCAATGTTAGATGCGCCGTGTTAATGGTATAACAGTTGACTTTCGTGGCCACTCTGTTGACAACCGTTATGCTGTTCCTTAAAATCCATATCTTTTAGCGAAATTTGATTGCTACTTAAATGTGGAAGTTCTTGGCATAGTTAAGAGCCTGAAATATATGCACAAATATATTAACAAGGGATAAGACTGTGATTCATTACAGTTTGGAAGAGTTTGAGGTGGAGTTGAAGGCAAAGTTTATATAGATGAAATCAATAGCTTTTTGTCCGGTCACTATGTTGGATCTACGGAAGCTAATTGGCGCATGAATGTGTATCCAATGCATTACCAGTCACGTAATATATTATAGTTCGACTTGAATGTTACTTGCCTCACCGGCAAAATGTAGTCTTTAGGGAAGGAAATGATCAGCAAGCTCTTACAAATCACAGAAGAACGAAATTGACTGCATTCTATGAAATCAATCGAATTAGTTCTTCCGAGTTTCTATATACAGAGACGCCGATACATTATATTTAGGTAGATAAAGAAAAGAAATCGAAAAACCTCCAAGAGGAAGTAGTAGAGCTATTGCTACATTATTTTATGTTTTATGTTGAGATGTTCCATTTGAGACTATTTTGCTTCATGTTCGAGGTCCCATCAGGATTTGGGTACTGTTGGGAACATTATTTACTGCACATTTTCAGCACATGCAAGACGTATCGCATGAAATTATGGAGAGTGGCGTGAATATTTATTAGAAGTAAAAGAGTGTTAGTCCTCTCAGCAGTTAAGAGAGTTATTTGCCATATCCTATTTGTGGTATGAACGTTCCTACAAATGCATTAGATTTGTGGGATGAATTCAAAATATTCATGTGTGAAGACGTTTTAAGAAATTCTTCAGAAAATGATTCATATAACCGTGCTTTATTAGCTATTTAGGAAATTCTTTTCAGTAAACGATTCATTCGGTACTCCAACTAAACTTTTCGGATATAAGACTATTTTACTCTGTGGAGATTTTTGACGAATATTGCCACCTACATCTCACGGTACACGTGTACCACTTATTGAGATACCACTTATTGCCTTACTTGATGGTCCAAATTTTCAAAATTCCACAAAATAACTTTTACTCAAAAAATGAGAGCCTTACCTCATGAGATTGAATTCGTTGAATTTCTTAAATCTCTTGGTAATGGAACTTTACCCACATTTCCAGATTACAGCCAAGATGTTATTGAAATTCCTACCCATTTAGTTAGCTGCAACTTCGTGATTCCAGATACTTATGGCAATGTATCTGAAACCATAAAGTCTAACGAAATTCTCAATTCGGTTATATTAGCACCCAAATATGAAGGTTGAACTTTCATTGATGCAGACATCTTTAACAGCCTGGCCGGAGAGAAAAGAATATATTTGAGTTCCGATAGAATCTTGAGTGATGATTATAGAGAACAAAATAATTTTCCAGTAGAATTTTTAAACTCAGTTGATGTAAGTTGGCGATCCGATCCCACAAATTTATTTTAAAAACCAAATTACATACTTTTACTTATTCGTAATTTGTGTACAGGACATGACTTGCTTGGTCAATGGGACACCTATTCGTTTAGTTCAAATGCAAAAGAAAATTTTTTGGATTGTGAGATTTTAGCAGGAGTTTTCCGAAACACACGTATTTTGACACGTGTGACGTAGTTTTGCCTTTTTCCTTTCAAGAAACTCAACTTCCCGTCATTCTGGCTTTTGCGATGACAATTAATAAATCCCAGGGGCAAACGTTTCAAAAATCAGGAATCTTACTCAAACAACCTGTATTTTCTCACCGTTAATTGTATGTTGTAGCCAGTAGAGTTAGATCGTTTAACCGATTGCGTGTTTATATGTATTTCTGAAACACAAAGCCAAGGTCATTTGGCAGAAGATGAAAGAATTTTTACAAAAAGTATTTTGTATGAGAAAATTTTAAGATCTTTTAAGATCCGCAACCGCACCCGCAAGGTTTTTGATAATTATAGATAGGGCCTCATTCAATATAGATGTACTTTGACGTGCAAAATGAGCTGAAATGATTGCTACTACAGTCTGAACTAAATAACCTTCTTACTAACAATGCTACTGTATATATAGCTCCATGCGCGAGCTATTAGAGTGAGCGGAGCGAAAGGCGGGGGTTGGCGAGCGTAGCGAGCAGGGGACGCCCCCCTAGTGTTAGATAAAACTACACTGATAAAAAGTTTTGTAAAATATTTGTTCACTTTTATTTTCTAGTTGGACATTTTGGTTTTCAGTTGTGACTTTAACCATGAACGATCAAATCACTTTCACATCACAAGAATCTTCACTTTGTTTACTTCACAAGAATCTAATATCACAGAAGCCGTTAGCTAGCGGCATAAATTAGTTATTTCCCAAAAAATTGCTTTGTTTCTATTTCCATTGATAACTCCAAAGCTAAACAATTCGAGGATTAACTGTTATATTCGTGATAAATGTTATTTAAGCTGTCAGCTGTTTTTTTTTTTTGATATTGATGTAGCAAAAGGAAAACTCAATTCAGAGACTGTGTGCTCTTATGTAAATCTAGAAGTTATGAAGAAACTAAGCGGTATAAGCAAATTGGGCTCAAATGCTACAAGAATGGAGGCCAAATAAGCGAAATTTTGCCTTACTGGCTACATTTGAAACCCTGATCGAAAATTCTAAGAGAAAAATCATAAAAAATTAACAAAAGAACATAAAAGAAAAGATTGGATAACCAAAGGCATAATGATATCGTGCAATACAAAAAATATTTTATAAAAAACATTGAGAGCTGGTGGTGCAAACAATATCTTCCCAAAAAATAGATACAAAACTAATATATAGGGCGAAAGAAAATTTTGATAAAACTTTGATAGCTGGTTGCAGAAATGATAACAAACGACTATGGAAATTGATTAATTATAAAGTAAAAAAAATCCTCTACGGAAAATTGAAATTAATTATCTTAACAAAGGTAGTGAGAAAATTACGGGACTGGAAAAAATAGCCCAATAGATGAATCAATTTGACAATACAGTTCCTAGGGAATTATTAGCCAAGATGAAGCCAACCACGTGTAAATATCGAGAAAATCGCGTAACTCGCGTAAAAGTACATATATTCATATTTTCAACTGATGGGAAAGAAGTTTCGAGAATTATTAGAAATTTGAAAAACAAGTCTGATGGTGTGGACGATGTAAGTGTTAGACCTATATTAAGCCAGTCATGGTACATTTCATCAACAATTCTATACATTTGGGTATATTCCCAGACCATTACAAAAAGGCAGAGATAATCTCTATTTTTAAAGCGGGAGATAAACATGAGCCTACCAATTATAGGCCAATATCATTGTTGTCAAATCTATCAAAAATTTTTGAAAAGGTTCTGAAATTTAGACTGCTCAAATTCCTAAATAAGGTTGATTACATTAGCAGCAAACAAACAAACATAGCTTCAGAACAGGCGTATCCACCGAGGATGCACTTTCCCACCTCACTAGTTATAAATACAAAACCCTAGATAAGAGTAAACCAACAATGGGAATTTTTGACGTGAAAACGTCTTTCTTCTCGTTGAGTATGTACATTGGTAGCCAATCTAAGATTCTTGTGTTACAAAACACCGTCATTCTTCAATCGCTAATAACTACGAGACTAATAATGCGATATTTCGTAGTTATTCCGCGGCGTTTGTTTTTCCAGTGAAGTCATCGGGGTATATTAAGCACCTATGCGTGATTGTTGTTTTTAGCGTTGCGTAATGTTATTTATAAGTGTAGCGTGAGAATGCGTTTAGCTATGGCGTTGATTCTGGGATCATTGTAAAAACCATAAAAAAAGTACCAGGACCTAAAGTAAAAGAATAAAAATATTTCCCGAAATGTAAGCAAAAATCGGTATGAATTTGAAAAAGGAAAATATATGGAAGATATCGTCTCATATGAGACGTATATATGCACCGAATTGTAAAATACTCAAATCGGAGAAAACCCGTATCAAAATCTATATATAAATAGGCGACACGTTATTTTGTTATCCCTTTTACAGGAAACCAGGTGGACTTACCAGGATACAAAATTATACCATTCGAAAGATTAGTTTTCCCTCTATCACCTAATTTTTTTGTTAAATTTAATTATAAGTTAGTTTAATTTTAAATTGAAATTAAAAAATTCAACGGGATAGTATGTGTGAATTGAGTACACGTATAGCGTAGACGATGCTTTTGGGAAGAATGTTTGCGTGGGATTGTTTTGCTTTTTGCCTGGAAATATGCAACCATATGTGATTTTTTGGTTTGTGTCCCCGATAAACGGCAAGTACTAAATTAGTCGAAAATCAAACCAAATGGATCAATCTTCTACTGGTGACACAAACCAAAAGAATTAACATAAAATTGCATCACATTGCATTTCTCTACGAAAAAATCAAAATATAGAATATATTTATTTAACATTATCATTTGCATAGATCATACGTTCGACTGAATAACCAACCATTTATGCCAAATACATGCATTCCTTTCACTCAAACCTAATATCTATGTCAATGATAATGTGAGCGGCAAATGCAGCCATATCAAAGACAATATTCATATGTTCATTTTTTTGCTTTTTACCTGGAAGGAGGCAATCTTTGGCTAATAAAATTGCATTCCTCCAGACAAAAGCTGAAACAATGAACACATGGCCACAGACAATAATATGGATGCATTACAGACAAATTTAAAGCAATCGTTTACTTATACCATTGTTTTTTGCTAATTTGATAAAATTGTATGCAAATTTTATTTAAAAAAATATGGAAAATCACAATTTTACAGTTATTTCCAGAAAACGCGAGCTTAAGTTTCACGAATATTTATGGAAAGCGAGCGAAAGTCTGAATTTTATCATATTTCCCAGCTTCTGTATGGACTTACATTTAAAAACATAATTTAGAGAAATATGATATATGGCCAAAAGTTGGGAAATGAAAAAATAATCGGGGTTGGTCATACCCCCTAGAATGCTTGATTTAGCCGCTACGAGCAAAAAATTGTTAAAAATTTAAAATCTGAAATTATATCATATTTCCAAGCTTTTGTTTGCACACCTTTAAAACCTCAATTTAGAGAAAAAAGTAAAGGTAGGAAATGAAAGATGTTTCGTTTGCACGGAAATTCCAGATATATTTTATCCACAATATATATGTATTTCCCACAACTTTATAATTTAGTAAAAACCATATGATCCACGGTCCATGTGGTTTATTGATTCGTATCCCCGTCTGTATGAGAGATGCTAAATGCAGCAAAAGCTTCTCTAAGGACTTTTACAATACAACTCAAGCTAATGTTAGATGCGTCGTGTTAATGGTATAACAGTTGACTTTCGTGGCCACACTTTTGAGTTGACAACCGTTATGCTGTTCCTTAAAATCGATATCTTTTAGCGAAGTTTGATTGCTACTTAAATGTGGAAGTTCTTGGCACAGTTAAGAGCCTAAAATATATGTATAAATATGTTTATAAGGGATATGACTGTGCCTCATTACAGTTTGGAAGAGTTTGAGGTGGAGTTGAGGGCAAAGTTTATATAGATGAAATCGATAGCTTTTTGTCCGGTCAATAAGTTGGATCTACGGAAGATAGTTGGCGCATAAATGAGTATCCAATGCATTACCAGTCACGTAATATATTAATGTTCGACTTGAATGTTACTCGCCTCACCGGCAAAATGTAGTCTTTAGGGAAGGAAATGTTCAGCAAGCTCTTAAAAATCACAGAAGAACAAAGTTGACTGCATTTTATGAAATCTGCATTATATTTAGGTTCATATAGAAAGGAAATGGAAAAAACCTCAAAGAGGAAGTAGTCGAGCTATTGCTAGATTGTTTTATGTTTTATGTTGAGTTGTTCCATTTGAGACTATTTTGCTTCACGTTCGAGGTCCCATCAGGATTTGGGTACTGTTGGGAACATTATTTACTGCACATTTTCAGCACATGCACGACGTATCGCATGAAATGATAGAGAGTGGCGTGAATATTTATTAGAAGTAAAAGAGTGTAAGTCCTCTCAGTAGTTAAGAGAGAAATTTGCCATATCCTATTTGTGGTATGCACTTTCCTACAAATGATTTAGATTTGTGGAATGAATTCAAAATTTCATGTGTGAAGAATTTTTAAGAAATTCTTCAGAAAATGATTCATATAACCGCGCGTTATTAGCTGTTGAGGAAATTTTGTTCAGTAAACGATTCATTCGGTACTTCAACTAACCTTTTCGGAAGTACGACTATTTTACTCTGTGGAGATTTTTGACGAATATTGCCAGCTATATCTCACGCTACACATGTACCACTTATTCAGAATTGCCTTACTTCTTGGTCCGAATTTTCAAAATTCCACAAAATAATTTTTACCCGAAACATGAGAGCTGTACCTAATGAGATTGAATTCGTTGAATTTCGTAAATCTCTTGGTAATGAAACTTTACCCACATTTCCAGATTACAGCCAAGATGTTATTGAAATTCCTTCCCATTTAGTTAGCAGCAACTTCGTGATTGCAGATACTTATGGCAATGTATCTGAAACCATAAAGTCTAACGATATTCTCAATTCGGTTATATTAGCACCCAAATATAAAAACTGCACTTTTATCGATGCAGAAATCTTTAACAGTCTGTCCGAAGAGGAACGAATATATTTGAGTTCCGATAACATCTTGAGTGACGATTATAGAGAGCAAAATAATTTTCCAGTCGAATTTTTAAACTCAGTTGATGTAAGTGGGCTCCCGATTCCACAAATTTTCTTTCAAAACAAAATTGCATACTTTTACTTATTCGTAATTTGAGTACAGGGCATGACTTGCTTGGTCAATGGTACACCTATTCGTTTAGTTCGAATGTAAAAGAAAATTGTTTGGATTGTGAGATTTTAGCAGGAGTTTTCCGAAACACACGTATTTTGACACCACAAGTAAACCTTAATTATACAAGTACACTTCTGTCTTTTTCCTTAAAAAAACTCAATTTCCCGTCATTCTGGATTTTGCGATGACAATAAATAAATCCCATAAATCGCAAGCGTTTCAAAAAGAAGGAATCTTACTCAAACTACCTATATTTTCTCATCGTTAATTGTGTGTTGTAGCCAGTAGAGTTCGGTCGTTTGATCGATTGCGTGTCTATATGTATTTCTGAAACACAAGGCCAAGGTAATTTGCAGAAGATGAAAGAATTCTTACAAAAAGTATTTTGTATGAGAAAATTGTAAGATTTTTAGGATCCGCAACCGCACCCGCAAGGTTTTCGATAATTATAGATAGGGCCTCATTCAATATAGATGTACTTTGACGTGCAAAATGAGCTGAAATGATTGCTACTACAGTCTAAACTAAACAACCTTTTTACTTACAATGCTACTGTATACATAGCGCCATGCGCGAGCTATTAGAGTGAGCGTAGCGAACGGCGGGGGTTGGCGAGCGTAGCGAGCAGGGGGCGTCCCCCTTGTGAATATTAAAAACCAAAAATGTCTAGTGCCGAGCAAGAGTGAGAGCTACGGCGGCATCGAAGAAGAAATAAAAACACGACGCAAGACAATGAACTTGTGATTTATCTATTCTGTTACCGTACTACTCTCCATAATCCTTGTAATTAATAGTTTGGTAATTGAAGTACAAATTAGTACGAAAATCTTGTTCTAAATTTTTTGACGTAAAAACGTCTTTTCGCTCGCTAAATACACTGATAGCCAGTCAAACTTTCTTGCGGTACAATATACCGTCAGATTTCAATCGCTAGTAGTTGCGAGGCCAATGATGCGATGATAACGGTTGAGGTCACAATGGATAGAGTATGCCTGTGCGTTATTATCGTGCAGCGTTTGTTTTGCGCGTAACGTCATCAGGCTATTGCATCGTAGGTACCCATGATTGTTGTTAATAAGCGTTGTGTAAAATTATAAATCAGTGTAGCGTGGGAACGCGATCAGGTGCGATGTTCGTTTGGGTGTTATTCTAAGAAGTTTGAGAAGAGCTACCAGGACCTAAAGTGAAACAGTAAAAATAATCGCCAAAATATAAGTAAAAATCAGTATCAATTTGAAAATTAAAGATATCGTCGCATATGAGTCGTAAATATGTGCCAAATTGAATAAAACGCAAATCAGAGAAAGTTTGTATCAAAACGAATTTAAAAAAACCTGACATGTCCAGCGCCGAGTCAATGTCAAAAAAGGCGCCAAAAATAAACTTGTTTTTTATCTTTTCTGTCACCGTTGTATATAATATGTAACCATTTCCCTATACAACCATTGTATAAGAGACATTGAAATATTGAAACATGAAGGCCCAATATATTTTCGATGAAGTAGTGGAATGGCTTCGACAATTCAAATTGCACTCAAACACACACAAAACGGTATTCCTTACCTTCAGTATATTCAAGAGTACACAACCGGCACACTTCTGTCTGAAAGAATATTCTGGATACTATACGAGAGAAGCTGATTGTTCTTGTGAAGTTTTGGAGAGGGTTTATTCAACTAAATATTTAGGTATTGTTGTTGACCAACACATGCGATGGAATTGTCATTATAAATTCATAATCAAAAAAATAAGATATTTGTTATTTATAATGGCAAAATATAGACATGTTTATGGGTTAGATTTCATTTTAAGATTCTATTATGCATTTTTTGGGTCTATAGCATTTTACAGAATATTTGTATGGGGTGGGGCATCTGACAATGCCCTCGAACAATTATTTAAACTCCTGAAAACAATTATAAAGCGGGACAGGATGTCACGGATTAAAAATCCGGAAGACCCAAAATCGGAGATTCTCCCGCGAATGCCCCAATGGAAACTCAGCTCACGTTTTCATTAACGAATATTCATCCCCGCGATCGATGTTTATCAATGGAAATCAAATGGCTGACTTCCATTGATAGTAATCCAACAAAACAGAATGGAATCAAATCGAAGGTCACATAACCACACCCACCCCGAAGTGAGATTAGGATGAGTGAGGTAGGTCAGGGAGATAGAGGAGGATCGGTCGAGAGCACAATTTTTGATCGAAGAAGCAATCAAAAATTGTATGCCCGACTGGCAAACCCGAGGATCGATTGTCCGAACAAAGAACGGGATCGGCTTATCGATCCTCTACTTCAATTGATGCCGCCCAATTGGCAATTCAATTGGCTCTTTGTTCGCACAATTTTTGTCCTCTTTTGTTTTGACATCCACAAGTTTCACTTTTGTTTGAGGGAGACCAAATTTGTCCTTCGTAATTCGTTGCACAATGCAATGATGAATTTCAGGTCGGTGAACCCAAAATTGTGTAACGAGTTCTGAAGGAAATGCAATGTAGTAATAATTGCGTTCTTTGTAATTTTGGGATGCGGGAATGAACGGTACCTTCTTCGATCTTTCAACCCTGGACGATGGGTTGAATGACCGAACAAGTGACCAAGGACAGCGCGTTCGGGAGAAATATAAAGCGCGTTTCAGCCCGGTGTCGGTCTCTTTTTTGGTTTACTGGTCAGATTCTGTGGACGCTGGAGACAATTTTGGTAGAGATTTGGGTGGACGAATTCTGGCGACGGGGTTAAAAGAATACAAAAAAAAAAAAGAAAGTAAAGACGAGAAACGTGGTCGTGGCGATGAGTGGTCGTGTGGAGACAAATTAATGATCAACGATAATTAAAAGCGATACTAATCCGACAATAATTTGGTAAAAGTTATAGGTGCCAACTTGCGCGGGATACTTTTGTGCATAGTGCAAGGTTCGAGCAAGATAAAGAGCTGAGTAGAATTAAGTGAAGAAAGTTTTGTGTACTAGTGATTAAGACTTGCGAATTAAAGATTTGGCATAGACAAAAATGAAGAAAGTTTTGTGTACTAGTGACTAAAGAATCAAGACTTGCGAATTAAAGATTTGGCATGGACGGTAGTCAAGAAAGTCTTGTATACTAGTGATTAAGACTTGCGAATTAAAGATTTGGCATAGACAAAAAGGAAGAAAGTTTTGTGTACCAGTGACTAAAGAATCAAGACTTGCGAATTAAAGATTTGACATGGACGGTAGTGAAGAAAGTCTTGTATACTAGTGATTAAGACTTGCGAATTAAAGATTTGGCATAGACAAAAATTAAGAAAGTTTTGTGTACCAGTGACTAAAGAATCAAGACTTGCGAATTAAAGATTTGGCATGGACGGTTGTGAAGAAAGTCTTGTGTACTAGTGATTAGGACTTGCGAATTAAGGATTTGGCATAGACAAAAATGAAGAAAGTTTATGAAGCGCCCACCCACGACCTTCTTCGCGAGCATCAGGCCGGGTGAGTTACTCAACCTCCGGAAGGGGCGGAGGCTTATGTTGCAAAGTTCTGCACGTGACATTTTTGGCGCCCAACGTGGGGCAAATTAAAATTTGGCGATCCACCGCGAGAAGCTAGGTACACATATAGATTTTGATTTATCTCGTAGTATCGAATATTGTTAAAGTAGAAGGTTTGCTTTTTCTTTTCTTCTTGATATTTTTCTTACAACTTTTGAAATCAATCGATTTCTGGTTGGCACGTGAACACTTTAAGGAAAGACTTGAGGAGCTTAAAGATTTCGAACATTAGTCATACGGTGTAATTGGCATCCTCACATGATATTTCTCTCCCATTTATGATTGTATCTTGGGTTTGTGTACTGACGGTTGTTAAAGACGAATAGAGTCCACGGCGTTCACTAGTATATCCTCCAATTCATTAGTACAGTTGGGTGATAGGAATTCAAAACGTAAGAATATAGGTGGAAAGGATTGCGTGGGGTTAAATCATATTTGATTGGAGTACCCCTGACTTCTTAAGTACTTCTCTCTCGTCTGTCGTAATAACTTCTACCGATTTGATCCATTGGATCCATACTGTCTTATATTATATATTATATATTTTTTTTTTCGTATTATATTTTTTTCCTCTTCGTCATATATTTTTTTTATATAACGGTGCACCATGGCGGGAAGAATTAAAATCAAGATTGACAGACTGAACCAGAGTGAGTTATCGTATGAATTAGCTATCCATGGACTACAGCCGGGTAAAGTTGATGACATGAGGAAGGCGCTGCGTGCAGCAGAGAAAGCAAGCAAAAGCTTGGGAGGACCACCCGCCATTGCTTATCCTTTCACATATGTAGAGGAAGTCACGGCTTTGGAAGAAACGCTGATGGAAGTGAAACATGCGGTAGAGGGTTTCCAACCAGAAGTGGAAGGAGAATCGGTGTTCGAGAAACTCGAAACCAATATCGGATTCGCCCTGCGAAGGTTCGGACGGTTACCAACGAAAGACGATGAAGAGGCTAAAACGAAGGTGAGAATAGAGGCAGAACTTCAATTAAAATACGGAAACTTTCTGCTGAAGAGAGAGAATGCGGAGGAATCCTCGGAAGAAGAGAGAGACGATGCCAACACAGCAAGCACACCGAGGGCCCAAAGAGAATTGGTAACAGAGGCAGGAGCGATCCAGAAGTGGGGAATCAGCTTGGCAGGAAATAACCAAGACTCCCTAGGTGCCTTTCTGGAAAGAGTAGAAGAGCTCCGAAAATCTAGAAACATTTCCACCGGAACATTGTATCGGTCGGCTGTGGAACTCTTCACGGGACGGGCATTAACCTGGTACCGGGCCAATCGGATTCGTGTAAGAGATTGGGCGGGTCTCGTGAGAGAATTGAGGAAGGAATTCCTGCCAGCAGATTATGACGAACGGTTAATGGAGGAAATCAAAACGAGAACACAAGGACGCGAAGAATCGATGGGGTCATTCGTCGCGTCGATGGAAGGTTTATTTCGCCGCCTGTCAGCTCTACCCACGGAAACAGAACGCGTAGGAATCATCACCCGCAATTTGTCACCCTTCTACCTGACACAACTTGGTCTCACTAAATTCGAAGACCTCAGCGGACTCATCGAATGGGGAAGAGGGTTGGAACTCACCAGATCCAGAGTGGAAGCATATGTACCGCCACCTGTAAGGCGAACCAGAGGACTTCTCGAACCGGACTTGGCCTACATCCACGAAAAACAAGAGATGGTAGCGAGTGTCAGGTCCCAGGACGGGATAATGTGTTGGAATTGCCGTCAAAGAGGACATGTGTCACGCGAATGCACTGAGCCCAGGAGGTGCTTTGGATGCGGACGGGCAGGCACAATTCGAACATCATGCCCCAACTGCAACGGTAATCGACGTCCCAATAACGAAACACCGAGGGAGCAGCGGTCGCGAAACCAAATGCCCCAGTCGGGAAACGAAGACAGCACTCGCTAAGCGACCAAGCGAGTGCACTCAACAGGTCGCAATTAAAACAGAGGACCCCAAAGTTGGCTTACGCCCTAGAAGTGTACGAAGGAGACGGAAGACCGCATATGAAGCTAGAGGTAGGGCATGTAAGGATGACTGGCCTGTTGGATTCTGGGGCGAGCAAATCAATACTGGGAGAGCGAGGATGGAAACAACTAAGAGAAACGATAGAGCTGCAAGACGCTGGTGAAACAAGCCATGTGCGGATGGCAAATGGGGAACTATGCGGAGTACGAGGGAGAGCAAGGGTCCCGATAAGAGTAGACAAGAAAACGCACGTTCTGGAATTGTTAGTAATACCCTCAATACCTAACGAAATCATTCTAGGTATAGATTTCTGGAAGAGCTTCGGTCTCATCCTGGATATGAAGGGGCTACAATGGGAAACAGCAGCGGCTATAGAAGTGAAAGACGGGACAGCCCTAAATGGTCAAGACGAGCTTACAACGAAACAACTGGAGAAACTACATAAGACAGTGGAAGCTGAATTCACGAAGATGGGCGAAGGTCTGGGATGCACTACAGTAGTCGAACACGAGATAAAAACCACCGCCACACCCATCAAACAAAGATACTGCCCGGTGTCTCCCGCAGTACAGAAGCAGATCCACGAAGAGCTCGATGAAATGTTGCGTCTAGGAGTAGGAGAACCCTCCAAGAGCCCTTGGGCATCGCCTATTCTATTAGTGCGTAAAAAGGACGGATCGTTTCGCTTCTGTGTCGATTTTCGCAAACTTAATGCGGTGTCGGAAAAAGACGCGTACCCGTTGCCATATGTGTCAGCAACATTAGACAAACTACGAGGAGCAAAATACCTGTCCTCACTAGACGTGAAGTCAGCCTTTTGGCAGGTACCAATGGCCGAGAACTCTAAAGCATACACGGCCTTTACCATACCAGGACGAGGACTCTTCCAATTCCGAAGGATGCCTTTCGGCCTACACAATTCGTCCGCGACGTGGCAGCGACTAATGGACAACGTCTTGGGGTCGGATTTGGAACCATACGTCTTCACGTACTTAGACGACATTATAATCCTAACACCCACTTTCGACAAACACTTAAAGGTGCTAGAAGAGGTTTTTCGATGACTACGAGAAGCACAACTCAAGGTATCTCGAGAAAAATGCAAATTCTGCAGAGAAAGTCTACAGTATTTAGGTTACGTAGTTAATAGCGAAGGGCTACAAGCAGACCCAGGGAAGGTGGAGAGCATACACCAGATACCACGCCCGACAACAGTGAAGCAGGTTAGGCAATTCTTGGGCACTGTATCCTGGTACAGGAGATTCATCCCGGACCACGCGACCCTAGTAGCACCACTCAACGCGTTGCTGAAAAAGAAAACACGTTTTGAATGGACACCAGAATGCGAGACAGCATTCGAGATTTGCAAAAGCAAACTCACGTCGTCCCCGGTTCTAGCATGCCCAGACTTTGAACGGCCATTCAAGGTGCAAACAGATGCATCGGATGTGGGATTGGGGGCAGTACTGAGTCAGTCATACCCGATGGGGGAAAAAGCGGTGTGCTACCTCAGTCGCTCGTTATCTCCAGCCGAAAGAAAGTACTCCACCACCGAGAAGGAGTGCCTCGGGGTGCTATGGGCGGTGGAGAAACTACGGCAGTACATAGAGAGCACGAAATTCACGGTGGTCACGGACCACCACTCCCTAGTATGGCTCAACAGCTTAAAAGATCCCAATGGGAGACTAGCCAGATGGGCAGTTCGTCTCCAACAGTTCGACTTTGATGTCATACACCGGAAAGGCAAAGAAAATGTGGTCCCCGATCTGTTGTCCAGAGCGCTGCCAAACCTAGGGGAACTCACAACCAAAGAAAAGGACGCGGCGGGGAGCCCAACGGAAAGCACCGGAGAGAAGACCCAGTGGAAGAAGAAACCGGATAAAAACGGTCATCTTACCGGAAAGTCATGGCGAAGGGTGATACCAGAAAATGAGAGAATGGCGGTCCTCCACAAGTGCCACGACGACCCAAAAGCGGGACATATGGGAGTTCGCAGGACACTGGATCGCGTTAAAGTGGACCACTATTGGCCAGGTATGGCAAGAGACGTTAAGAAATACGTGGCGAGTTGCAAAACTTGTCAGACAGTGAAGGTCGAAAGGAGCCCCAACCAAGGAACCATGGTATCTCGCTCCACCCAAGTGTCTCAGCCATGGCAGACAATATGCGTAGACCTGATAGGACCCCTCCCACGATCTAGCAAGGGGCATAAGCACATCCTGACAGTGGTTGACTACCACACGAAATTCGTCGTCCTCGCACCACTACGCGCCGCCAACGCCAAAGAAGTGGCAAAAATACTCGAGGAACACATCTTTCTGATGTTCGGAGTGCCAGAGAGTATAGTATGCGACAATGGTGTTCAGTTCAGATCCAAGGAGTTCCAACAGCTATTGAAGGAGTACGGAACAGCGGCTCGCTACACCGCGTTATACCACCCACAAGCCAACCCAGCAGAAAGGGTCAACCAAGAAGTGAAGAGGATGCTAAGAAGCTATATAGGCGCAAACCACAAACACTGGGACAAAGAGCTGGCCAAAATAGGGTGTGCATTACGGACATACACCCACGAAAACATGGGTGTAACACCCTACTTTATGAACTTCGGGCGGGAAATGATAACGGACCGAAGCACACCACGAGCTCCAACCACCGAGGAAACACTGACGGACCCTAGAAGACGCGCCGAAGAACTTCAAAAAATTAGAGCGAAGATACATGAGAAAATGACCCAAGCCCTGAAGAAACAGCAGCACCGCTATAACTTAAAACCAAGGAAACCAGAGTTCACAAACGGCGATATGGTCTGGCGAAGGAATTATCGACAATCGGATGCTAGCAAGTCCTACGTGGCGAAATTGGCCCCCGAAAACGTTGGGCCTTTCAACGTACACAAGAAGACATCAGCCGCTACATACGAACTGCGAGACGAAAATGGGAAAGAAGCGGGAACGTGGAACATCAAGGACCTTAAAAGATATGTGAAGTAACACCATAAAAGCTAAGATAAATCAGGATCGAGTGATCCTCCTGAGGAAAGGGCGGAATGTCACGGATTAAAAATCCGGAAGACCCAAAATCGGAGATTCTCCCGCGAATGCCCCAATGGAAACTCAGCTCACGTTTTCATTAACGAATATTCATCCCCGCGATCGATGTTTATCAATGGAAATCAAATGGCTGACTTCCATTGATAGTCATCCAACAAAACAGAATGGAATCAAATCGAAGGTCACATAGCCACACCCACCCCGAAGTGAGATTAGGATGAGTGAGGTAGGTCAGGGAGATAGAGGAGGATCGATCGAGAGCACAATTTTTGATCGAAGAAGCAATCAAAAATTGTATGCCCGACTGGCAAACCCGAGGATCGATTGTCCGAACAAAGAACGGGATCGGCTTATCGATCCTCTACTTCAATTGATGCCGCCCAATTGGCAATTCAATTGGCTCTTTGTTCGCACAATTTTTGTCCCCTTTTGTTTTGACATCCACAAGTTTCACTTTTGTTTGAGGGAGACCAAATTTGTCCTTCGGAATTCGTTGCACAATGCAATGATGAATTTCAGGTCGGTGAACCCAAAATTGTGCAACGAGTTCTGAAGGAAATGCAATGTAGTCACAAAGAACGCAATTTTGGGATGCGGGAATGAACGGTACCTTCTTCGATCTTTCAACCCTGGACGATGGGTTGAATGACCGAACAAGTGACCAAGGACAGCGCGTTCGGGAGAAATATAAAGCGCGTTTCAGCCCGGTGTCGGTCTCTTTTTTGGTTTACTGGTCAGATTCTGTGGACGCTGGAGACAATTTTGGTAGAGATTTGGGTGGACGAATTCTGGCGACGGGGTTAAAAGAATACAAAAAAAAAGCTGGGGTGTGGCTGTGTCATGGACACGGCCGTGTGTTGTGCGTGAATACGTTTATGTAACGGGTAATATTTCTTGAATAAAATATTTTTATTTATGTATTTAGGACAAAAGCAAGGAAACAAATAATTATTTTGTTACAATATAAGTTTATTAATTATAGGTCTGTGATATGAAAAGTACGACACAAATAGCATACAAGATCCATCCAGTTTTTTGGTAAACGTTAAATCAATACTGGTATTACCTAACGTTGTTGGAGAAGTTTCAATATAAAACAAATTGAACTCGCTGAGCATGAAGTCAGGCAATGAACGGTTTTGTGAGACATCAACATTAAAGTCTCCAACTATCCTAACTGGTGCAGAAAGATCAGGCTCGTAATAGGGTATAATTTTAGCTATGTTTTTGGAATATTTTAACAACGGTCGTATCATTAAGAGTTTAATTTCTGCTAGCGCTTTGCCTGGGTGGATATATACACACCCGAGTATGAATTTGAAGATACCATTGGCCTTTATGTTTACTAGAGAGCCATCACCTGCTTTTGGGTCTTTCATTTCCAAATAAATTTCCGAAATGTCAATGTCAACTCTATTACAATCAGTGAAGCTATTGATGTTGCGATATATGGCGACTCCACCGGCTTTGACTTGATGATGATGATACCGCTACCGATAAAGTAGTAGCAATTTGTCTGTTCTTAGCAGTTTTACAATATGAAGTCAAATCAAAGCCAGGCACCGAAAAATGGGGATTTTTCACCAAATTTTGCCGATTTTGCATTTCAAAATCGAATTCAATCAACCAGGCTGGCAGAATCGCCAGCAACACAAAAATTTCGCCACGGCACAAAAGTGTGCAAAAAACATTAACCATACGGTGACACCCTACAAAGGGAGCGTGTGTGACGCTCGCATGTGTTTGTTTCGATGAGAAACAAACGCATGCGGGCGCCACACACACTCTCTCGGTGGGGTGACACCGATCGTTGACGTTCGGTTGCACAATCATATGTACTGGCGACATTTTTGTGTTGCTGGCGATTCTGCCAGCCTGGCTGTTTGAATTCGATGTTGAAATTCAAAATCGGCAAAATTTAGTACAAAATAACCCCATTTTTCGACGCTTCCCCCTCCGCCGCGCGTGATGCGCCACTAATCTCGCTTATCCTAGTGATTTCTTTGATCCTTTAGCTATCCAGTGGTATAATTTAATTTCGGATGTAGTGCATAGATTCGAAGCTACAATGCCAAACTCTATCCCCCGATTTTATCATTAGGTTTTTTGGATTGCCCCCGTATGGTAGCAAATTTAAAGACGTATTCACGTCAAAAAGAAAGTGAAGACGAGAAACGTGGTCGTGGCGATGAGTGGTCGTGTGGAGACAAATTAATGATTAACGATAATTAAAAGCGGTACTAATCCGACAGTAATTTTGTAACAGTTAAAAGTGCCAACTTGCGCGGGATACTCTTGTGCATATTGCAAGGTTCGAGCAAGATAAAGAGCTGAGTAGAATTAAGTGAAGAAAGTTTTGTGTACTAGTGATTAAGACTTGCGAATTAAAGATTTGGCATAGACAAAAATGAAGAAAGTTTTGTGTACTAGTGACTAAAGAATCAAGACTTGCGAATTAAAGATTTGGCATGGACGGTAGTGAAGAAAGTCTTAAATACTAGTGATTAAGACTTGCGAATTAAAGATTTGGCATAGACAAAAACATTGGTTGTCTGTAAAGTCGGTTTACGGACAATAATTTTACGTGATAACGTCATAAGAAAGCATTGATGAAAAATTGCCTACTTTTATGAATTGAATTGAATTATTTTCACTGAATTATCATTATTTTGTATAATACAAAGAAGGAGCTAATTGAAAATGTAATTTTTTTTACGTAAATTATGCAGATTAATTATAAGTAACAATATGCTATGTATTAACAATTTATTTATTCGTACATACGCGTATTAGTTTGGATTCAAGAGAGATTCTCGAATCCACACTAATATGCGCATGAACGAATCTCTCATGAATCCAATCTCATACGAGTATTAGTTTGGATTCATAAGAGATTCTTGAATCCACACTAATGCGCGTATGGACAAATGAGAGATTGACGAATGAGAGATTCGTACATACGCGTGTTAGTTTGGATTCATGAGAGATTCTTGAATCCACACTATTATGCGTATGAACGAATCTCTCATGAACCCAATCTCATACGCGTATTAGTTTGGATTCATGAGAGATTCTTGAATCCACACTAATACGCGTATGAACGAATCTCTCATGAATCCAAACTATACGCGTATGAGACGGGATTCATGAGAGATTCGTTCATACGCGCATTAGTGTGAATTCAAGAATCTCTCATGAGTCCAAACTAATGTACGAATCTCCCATTCGTCCGCTCAGCTCAGGCGGAACGTGACAATGAGTCACGATTTTTCATTTGTGCAGCCGGCCATCGATTTATAAGACGTTATCACGTCAAAAAGGAAGAAAGTTTTGTGTACCAGTGACTAAAGAATCAAGACTTGCGAATTAAAGATTTGGCATGGACGGTAGTGAAGAAAGTCTTGTATACTAGTGATTAAGACTTGCGAATTAAAGATTTGGCATAGACAAAAATGAAGAAAGTTTTGTGTACCAGTGACTAAAGAATCAAGACTTGCGAATTAAAGATTTGGCATAGACGGTAGTGAAGAAAGTCTTGTGTACTATTGATTAGGACTTGCGAATTAAGGATTTGGCATAGACAAAAATGAAGAAAGTTTGTGTACTAGTGACTAAAGAATCAAGACTTACGAATTAAAGATTTGGCATAGACAATAGAGTGAATCAGCAGAGTAAGTTAAAGTGGCCAAGTGGGAATAATGATAATGCCTTAAGATATATTAATTGGCCAAGTGAGAACAATATTAACAGTTAAAGTCACAGCTGAAGTATGGCTTGTGAAGAGTTATGAGTTGTGGAAACAGAAATTCACAGCGAAGCAAGCCGACTTAGTGAGGGTAGTGGCAACCGGGCGACAACGCGACGGAGGATGCAGGGAGGAGACTGAAATGATCAAGCACGCTAGATAAGTACTAGTTGATAAGTCAATAAATTTGTAGAATAGACGTAAGCACAGCACCAGAAATATATTTAGGAGTATTAGTAGGTATTACAGATAACAGGTAGACTTTAAGAACGAACCGTGTGAAGTAAGTTGGCACCTTGGCGCAAATAAAAATTGTTTTGCATACGAACGATTTCCGGAAGGGGCGGAGGCTTATGTTGCAAAGTTTTGCACGTGACAAGCACTGACTATAAAGCGCTCATCCAGGAGCAATTTGCTAACAACTCCAGAAAAATATATTATGGAGTGTATTGTAAAGGATTATGTACATATGGCTCAGGAATTATCAGCTCATCCAAACAGAACGAATGTTATAAGGACCCCACTTTTCACTCTACAACCAGCCAAAAATCATACACCTATACGGCTGTAACATACTTCAGTCGAAAGCCACTGTCCTTAAAGAATCTTGAATTAAAAAAGCAAGAATTAGAGAATCGAATCTCTCAATGGATCAAAAATTTGTAACAATATATAAAAAATAGAGATAGCTTAAGTTGTATATAGCGTTGAGGGTTTTAGTTTTAGTTACATGTTGTTCGGGCCTGCACACAGATTTGTAATTCAAATCTCAGCAGGGTTATATATATTAATGTAATTACTATTACGCTTGTGTATGTAACTTTTTATAGCCTGAACAATTTCAATTCAATTCAATTCAATTCAATAATTTCTCGTTTCAATTGGGTAATTTTAAGTTCGATTTAAAATTCACATTTTTAACATATAACAACAATCTCAGTTTTTGACTCCACTTTCACTTTGACAATTTTAAGTTAAGTTCAATTTAAAATTTCACATTTTTATTTTAAGTTAATTTCACCTTAGAAGTAATTTTTTTTCACTATTCTGTCATGATAATCTCATTTGTAATAAATAGTTTCAATTTGATAGTTTTAAGTGAGATTAATTTCAAATAATAATCTCATTTGTAGTTTCTTAGTTTCACGTTGATAATTTAAAGTAAAGTTAAAATTTAAAATTTACATTTTTTTGGTAATTTCATATATTAAATTGGTAATCTAAAGTTAAGTACAATTTTAAAAATCACATTTTTATTTTAAAATAATAATTTCATTTGTAATTTTTTGTTTCCAATTGATAATTTTAAGTAAATTTCAATTTTAAAATTCACATTTTTATTTTAAATAATAATCTCATTTAGAAATTCTTGTTACAATGTAATTGTTTTAAGTTAAGTTCAATTTAAAATTTCACATTTTTATGATAAAATAACAATCTCAGTTGTAGTTTCTAGCTTTTCTCTGATAATTTTATGTTAGGTGCAATTTAAACTTCACATTTTTATTTTAAGTTAAATTGTAGTTAAATTGTTTAACCCAGCAGCACGACCTCCTTCTTCAAATACCGAATGCCTGTCGATCCCTTAATCGCCCGCTTATATTTACTGCAGTGCATCGAGTGAAGATTCATTTGACTTGTCGTCTGTAACGTTCTCGACGGTAATTTGTTGTGCAGGTGATGGAGAAACTGATCGCTTCCTCAGAGATCCCGACTTTAGCCACCGATCCATGTAGGATTGGAGTCAATAACTGAATAATAAAGAGACACGCTCAGGTAGAACAAAAAAGAAGCGGCAAAGAAGCTTGAGACTGACAGGTATTGTCGAGAAACAATGTAATATTATATACTACTATTTACTATATATATACAGCTTTTATTTACACTATAAAATGATTAGAGTTATTGCTTGAATTTACACTATAAAATTATTCGAGAAACAAATTCGATAATTCAAACGTTTAAGATTCGGCGTGCACGTCTGTTGAGATCCACATAAAGACTGGCGAAAGATCCCGGTGACCGAACACGCAACAATTCTTTTCAGGTCCTGGTAGCTCTTTTCATGCTTTTTACAATGATAACCCAAAAATCGCCCTAGCTAAACGCGTTCTCACGCTACACTTATAAATAGTTCTACGCAACGCTGAAAACAACAATCACGCGTAGCAAAACTTCACTGGCGACTTCACTGGCAAAACAAGCGACGCACAATAAATACGTACAAATCTGTTTTACCCACTGTGAACTCAACCGTTGTTATCGCGTTATTAGTCTCGTAGTTATTAGCGATTGAAAAAATGACGGTGTTTTGTATGTTAGACTTTATGTTAGACAAGAATTTTAGACTGGCTACCAATGTACATACTCAACGAGAAGAAAGGCGTTTTCATGTTAAAGAACTATATTTCTTCGTGTTTATTTAATGTTTACACAAATGGGTAATTATATACAATTGGACAATTTGTTCATCTTTTTAATTACTATAATAATATAATATTGAAATTCAACAATGTAAGTTACAAAATCTTATATTATAAATAATTCAATCTCTTATAACTAAAGTACATAACAAAAAAGAATATGTAACAATACGTAATAAATAAAAATATAAGAAATTAAAAAAAAAGAACATGTAACAATATATAATTTAAGTATATAAATAAATATATTAATATATAAATTACTAGCTGTACCAGCCCGCTTTGCTGGGCATTACGTAATACTGCATATTTTTTGTATACTGTATATGTTGATACTATATATGTTTTGTTTTTCTTTAGTTATAGATTTTTGATTCTTAGCAGTTATCTTTTGATTGTAACATAAGTTCAAAAACTTCCAAAAAATCTTTGACTTTTTCAACAATGTTTTTATTAACGTTTGGCTACGAATTTTCGCCGTAAAATGGATAATAAATTGAAAGTATGAATAGTGCTTAATAAGAAAATGAGAAATAAACTTAAAACAACTTTTCGAGCACTCTTGCAAAAGAGCCAATTTTGGAATTATTACTAAACCTTACAGCACCTATTAATTTTAAAGTTACAAAAACATTGAAATATAGTAGTTATAATAAATCAAAATTTGTCCTATGTTCGGTGAAAACAATGAAACAAATAAGGATTTATAGATTGCCGGTTGAAACTCAAACACACCTGGTTAACTTTTTACTTAAACTTCGATTAGTACTGAATGTAAATTTTTTATGGCACAGTAATATTTGAGAGGTTAATCCGATCCGATCGGCCACATCAACAATACGCCCACGTTAGCCGTGTAAATTTATTTTCGGCGAATTTGTTGAAAAATATTGCTTTCTTCTACTTACAAAAAAAGTTAAGGTTTAATCACAGACAAAATAATTTACCAGATGTCGCGATCCCATGTGACTCTCTACCCATTTTTTCCCAACATCACACACGTAACAGCAGACAAAAGATCCATGGGCCTTATGCGCCTTTGACCGTCTTTAACGTTTCAAGAACAGACAGTGCGCGAATTGATGTTGATGTTTGATTGTCAAATAGGGAATGAGTGATCATAATAATAGGAAAGGGGCTGAAAAAAAATTTCGCGGATGGAACACAATGTACATGTACACACAATGCACACAATTTTCATGTTCTGAAATTTGCACAAAACAAACACAAACAAAAATGTGTACCATTGGAGAGTAAAATTTACTCAAAAATTTCTGTTTTCTGTGTAATAGTATTTTCTATTGATTTAAAGAAAAACTATACAAATTGAGTTTCCAATATATAAAAAATTACAAAATTTTTCCGAAAAACGCGAGATTTTGCGTTTACGAATTTTAATCTGAATTTTATCATATATCATAAGTTTTGTTTGGACACACTTTTAAAAACTCAATTCAGAGAAAAAAGATGTATTGAAAAATTTAGCAAATTCAAAAAAAATGGGGGTCGATCATACGTATGAATCCCGTAGGACGCTTCGTTCAGCCGCTAGGAACACAAATACGTTAAAAATTCAAAATCTGAATTTTATCAATTTTCCGATCTTTTGAATGCAGACCTTTAAAACCTCAATTTTGAGAAAAATTAGTCAACTTGGGATTCCCGGAAACTATTTTGTCCTACGATCTGAAATTCAAAAAAATATTTACAATTTTCCACCAATTTGAACCAATCTATCTGCTGCGGGTTTAATGAACCAAAATTGTATTGAATAACCCGAGTAAAATTTGCAGAAAACAATTAAAACCGGCTCTACGGAAATACAGAGTGTCAAATCATAGAGAATTTTTGAGAGAGAGCTTTTGTTCCGTTTTGCAAAAGAGAAAAGTAACGGTTTCCTAATACGTAAGTAAAGGTTGACGTTTTCGTATTCGAGATGGGCATAAGAATATCCAAAAATAAATCAATCCCCATTTCCTAATCGAAAACCACATGACATGAAGTCCCATCCATCTCTAGTATGAATCCATGGATTTCATATCAAGAGAAAGTGTACTTTGCTTCTTAAGAAAAATAAATGAAGAGAGATCCTGCAATCAACAAAATGCCGAAATGTTCTCTCGAATACGTCTCATATTTAAGAGAGATGGGGTAACCGCTAACGATGTGATAATTGCACGATCTCTTTTCGTTGGTTGATCTTATGCTTAAGCGCTAAAGTCGACTTTCTCTTGAAAAGTAAAACGTGAAAAATTTAAACATTCAGGGTTATTCCACAGAACGCAACGTAACCGCAACGCGTTTCCTTGCCCGTCCGCAACGCATTTTTTAGGTATTACCGTGAACGTACGGAAAACTGCAATACCGATCCGTATTTCTTATACTTAAAACATTTAGCTCCGTTACGGTCCCCATGGTAACTGATTTCCGTGTTCACGGTCAGAAACGCAGTTCCATGGGTGCGGTCGCGGTAGCGTTCTCGAGAATATGAGGTTCCCCAAACGTACTTTTTTTTCGCGGTTACGTTCTGTGGAATAACCCTGATTAAATATTTCCAAAAGTTTAAAACCAATTTTTTTAATACTTTACATAAACACTCACCTACCAAACAGTAATCTTCATTCCAAATTTTATTGAAATCGACTCAGCAGATTCCGAGTTTAGCCGCGACAAACATTTTAAAAAAGATATCTTTTTATATATTAAAGATTAACAAAAAAATATATGTAACAATAAATTAAATTATAAATAAATAAAAAAAAATATGCAACAAAATATAAAAAATTTAAATATAAATGAATAACAAAAAGGAATATGTACCAAAATGTAATACATTAAAATATAAATGGATTAGAAAACAATTATCAAAAAAAATTACAACGCAATGAAGGAGAAATAAAGAGCTGGAATTAGGAATTGAATTTTTGAAGTTTCATAGTTTTCAATGTCAAAGAACTATTATTTGTGGATTTGGTGTAGTTGTTTAATAAAATATTGCATAGTGGGGAGCACAATTTCCAGAAAATTTCAAAATTGGTTAAACCGCAAGAGCATATACGATCCAAATTAACATCAAATTAATCAGAAAGGATTGACTCGAAAATTAGAGCCCTTAAACCACCTCTCTGGTTGGTTGTCCCTAAAAAACTTTTTGAGAATTCCATATTAAAGATAATATACTGGAAAGTTGTACACATATGGAAAAATAAAATGTTGCCACTAGCTGTAGGAATGTGGAGTCCACCACGTGGCATCGCATCAAAGTACTCGTCATCTATCGGGACACCTTTATCTTCCATAACTTCGAGCTTACATCTGGCGCAGTAGATTTTTCGCTCGGTTGCATATGTGGCATTTCCACATGCATATATATGGGCAGATTGATCAATTTGAACACTTGCAAGATACGATGAATCAAAAATGGACTCATAAATTTTGGTATCAATATTATCCTGAACTCTTTTTTCGCCATGACCTACGATAAGGCTTTGGAAATTTCGCCTTTTGTGGAGAAAAACGTTGTGAATTCGAATTCGAAGCCTTTCTAAGACTCAGTTTAAACAGATTGAAGATATCTTGAAAGGCAACTTTCTTAATTTCACCGGTCTAGAAATCACTATAAAAAATTTGTTTGGAATCTCAATTGATCCAATAATTGCGAAAGTTTTTATAGAAATGTACAATGGATACTGCAAAAAGTGTTTTTCTTCAGGGAAATCTGGATTGGGCGAAATAATTTTCTGAATTTTTTTGAATTGCCTTGAATATATTTTGATTCCTTTTGATATTATCAGTAATAAGAACCAGAACTTGAAAACCTATTTTTTGTATAACTTTTATAACTTCTGTGGGAAGTTTGTGCAAATGCTTACCAGTGATATTAATGACCGGCACTAATCGAACTATTTCATAAAAGTTTCCATAAATTGACTTTATCATAAATTATTGAACAGTTCCTGCGAATTTTCAATTATTATTTGCTGCCAAACCGGTAATATTATTGGACTTGAATTGTAGGCACGGTTCTACATAAATTTTGCCAATTAGTAATGGGCCTACTTTTTCTACATTACAAAGTGACTTAATCACATGCTCCAAAAACCGTTCGTGGTTGCCTTCATTTTTAAAATCAGGTGTTATATTATATGACGTCGAAATGCTTTGAAGGTGTCTTTTGCAAGGGAGAGCCATGAATTTGTGCAGCAGATCGTTTGCGGTGGCAGAATGCGAATATATCCTAAAAACAGACATTATAATTATTGAAGAGTTGTACCGGGTTCTTTAAGAGAAAAAGTGTTTGAGTTGGTTGATCAATACTTCCAACATTCTAGAATGTTATGTATGAATGTATTCATCGTCAACCTGAGATGTTGCCTCAAGATCGCGAAAAGCAGCCGTTAAACATATTTCGCGACTTGGCTTAGGAATTTCCTTGCATTGTTTATATCTCCTCAAAAAATTCACAAGATGCGACCAAAGACTTAGTTTTTAAGATTTGGGCAGAACCGATGAAAGATCTTGGTCGCAAGAAGAATGGAGCATTCACAATAAAAACCCTAACAAATAGATCCTCCGAAACCGATATTCTAACAATGAACTCCAAAATTTCAGTTGGATCTTTTTCAACAAGAAAGAAAATAATACTGTCCGCATATATGTAAAAAAACCAATTATTTTCATTGAGTTCTCATTGAGACTTAAAATAGTCTCGGAAATTATTGAAATTAGTGATGCGGTCTTTACTGAAGAACTCTTCATTGACTTCTTCGCAATGCGCAAAAGATTTTTCTCTCGGCGGATATTGGGTTCTTCGCGTGAACATGATGGTTCTGGTTTCGACAAGTAAGACGGACAGTTTGAGAAAATGAGGGAACGGTAGTTTTCGTTAAACGAATGCGTTTCAGAGGTCGACCAACCTCAATGACTCGCAGAATTTCAGACTCCCGGAAACGAAAATTTTTTGGGCTGCCAGTTATCACGGGGTATACTCTTTATCCAAGAATTGAATAGTGAAGACTCGTTTTTTGAAAATGAGAACGCTGAAGCTGAACCATCTTTCGCGATAGAACTGTCACAGTTCAAAGAACAATTAGGCGCACAACAGCGACGCGGCATTTTTAAGAACCGTTTGCCATGCCCTTTTTAACGTGTCTTTTAGCATTGACCATCTAACAAACAAGTTCTACTAACGATTGCAAAGAATAATCGACGAAAATGTTCCCAAAAAAACCATTAAAAAATCTACGTACCCAATATGGTATAGTCATGAATTGAAGAAAAGCATTACCGTCAATAAGATGAAAAAGTCTACAAAGAAACCACGACCGCAGGCTCAAATACAGACTTTGATAGAGAAAGAGCACGTTGTAAATTTTTCATTAACAGAGACCATTGAACCTATGCAAACACCATTGAGAACAACATTAACAATAATCCAGCCAATTTTTGGAATTTCGTTAGTCGAAGCAAAAGCAAAAGGTTTCCAGTAATAATGAAGTACAAAAAAGCGACCACAAGAAAAGGTCAAGAAATCGTAAATCATTTTGCAACTCACTTCGGGTCAGTGTAAATTATGAAAAACACTTTGAAATGAATTAAATAAAAACTTTACTACAAACAAAAGACTTTTACAATTCGAATGAGCTTCAAACTATCTTCAGCGTCTCGGACCGACTTAACTAAACTTACCTAAAGTATATTAGTATATATTTAATTTATATTGCTGGTCTTAGCATTTCCAAGCTTGGGAAAATAAGTTTCCCAAGCATGTTGCCAGAATCGATCACCGAATGGTCACACGGTGTGAATTCTTTGAAATAGTCTTGAACAGATGCACCAAATGCAATAATTCTTAGAATTTCATTTGGTATACATTTGGACTTGTAACCTCTCCCGCCTTTAATTTGAAATCCTCCTGGATTTTTCGCCCATCTAAATTTTTATCTCTTAGTTCTTTGACTTAAATTTCAATTTCCTTATTTTTTTGCGATAGGACGAATAATGAAATTATTATCAAAGATAACATTATGAAAATTACTAAACCAGAAATATATTGAACATTTTTATGATATTTTAAAAGTTGTATGTATTTTAGGTTAACAAAATTTCTTAATACAATTTCTTCTAATTTTAATTTTTTCGTGAAATTATAAGTTTCAGGTTCTTCATAGTAAAATCTTTCTACAAATCTATTTCTATCTTTTCATTTCCAAAAGTTTGGTTTAATATTTCAATTGTACAATTATGAATCTTTATAAGATAATGACCGAGTATGGTATTTCTATCATCACAACAATTGATTGCATTATAACTTTTCATATTTTTACAAAAAATAGTACTATCATCAATCTGTTTTATTTCAGTTACAATGTCTCTCTTAACATACAATTCTCTATAATGATACAATTGTTCATTAATAATCATTCATTTTCATATTGTATTTTATTTTCATACTTATATTTAGTTCCATTAATTTCTAATGTATATTGATCTTCTAGAATCACTTCTTAATGATCTTTTGTTGGGGTTGCCGTTAAAAATTTTAAGGTTTCCATATTATAAGAATTTGAAATTTTTATTGCTTTAATTAGCGTGTGACTTTCGTATTGTAATAGTCCTACTTTTATGTTTTTCTTAAGTCTATACCTTGGTTTATTTTTATAGTAATTCCTCCGATAATCTTTGACGGGTAAGATATGCCTTTTTTCTACATATATTTCCATATTTTTGTTTAATTTACCGATTGTTTTGCTTTATATTTTTCTAGTTTTTCTCTCAATATTAAAAGGTTTGCAAGCATATCTTCTTTTGGGGTCGTTTTTATGATGGAGTGAACTCTTTCGTTATAATTATCTATCTATTATTATTTCCTGGGGTCTTAAGAATTTCGGAAAATGTTCCCCTAAGACTTCTATTTTCTTTGTCAAGTTTATATTGGGCAAATGGTAAGCATATGCTTTCTTTGTTAATTTATCTAATAATGTGAGAAAAGACTGTTTCATAAAATAATATATATCCATATGTAAAATTTGGTTTGGTTCTATGGGAGTCTCAATAATTTTGTATTTATGTTTTATCGGTTTTCGCTCATACTTCGTTTCCAAACATGTTTTACAATAGTTAATTATTTTCGTAATTTCTTTTACAAAATGATTGTAATAAATCTTATTTTTTAAATTATGGTAAGTCTTTATGGTACCACTGTGAATACCTTCTTGAGTATGGTACAGTGATATTTGCTTATGAACTTCCTCTAGAGTTCGTATTTCTCTAGCCCTCATTGTTGCTTTAACAAATTTTATTTGTTTATCATGACTATATAAGTTTATAATTATTTGTTGTATTTTGTTAAATTCATGGTATGACAATTCAGTGTAAATTCCCGTAATTCCTGGTTTTATATATCTTCGTAATAGATCTACCCAATATTCTTCACGTTTACTCATATCAACTGATATTTTTCGTCGATTGTGAAGAATTTCAATTACGTTTTCAGAGTCATACGTTAGGATTAGTTTTGTTTTATATTTATTAATGATGGTTTCTTTAATAGGAATGTGATCCAGAAATTGCTCCTCTTGGGAGTGGATCGTTGCACCATCTGAAACAACATTTATTGATTGATTTTCTTCAACATCGTCTTTGTTCTTTGTATCGTACTTAAAAAATTTGCTATTTTATTTTCTTTTCCCTTCAAATATTCGATGTCGAACTTATACTCCTGTGTGATGACCCAGAAAAACCCCTCCAACGTTCGCCAAAGATCATTCCACAGAGAGACATCGCCAAGGAGACCAAAGAGGGCCTGGAAATCACTCCAAAAGAACTCAAAAAAAAAGAAGCCAGAGATGGCAAGCAAATGACGTCACTGGGAAGCCACGTCACCAGAGATGGATGCCACACGGAAAAAGCCACCGGAATCCCCGCAAAACCCCCAAAGATCATCGCCAAATATATCCCCATACAAAAGCGGAATCCCCTATGACGTCACGACGTAAACAAAGGCCCTGTTTGTAAACAACCCTGACCTTGGCTAAAGTTACAAACGAAAGAAAAAATTAAATCTGACCCCGCTAGTTGGAAATACACTCGAACGAGTGGCATTCACGCCGAGTCAGCAAAAATTGCTGACCCAGCGGAATCGCGGCGATAACGACCGCCGGTCGGTGAAATGTAACCCGACTCCCTTATGCCCATTCATGCACCCATTCTAGTCGAATCAACGAAAACTGCTGACTCAGCAGAAAGGCGGCAATTAACGGCAGCGGGTCGCTGCGACCATGAAGGGAACCTGAGACCAATAGAGACAACAACAAAATACAGGGAATATGCCAGCAATTAGTTGAACGACCATGAAGGGAACTTGAGACCAAGAGAAACCGCAACAAAACACAGGGAACATGCGAGCAATTAATTAAACGTTTTGCACCAAATATTCCCATGGAAATAATGATTGGGAGGGAATTCAAGTGCATCGCTCCAGCACGTGCATCCGTTCACGATGAAAATTGGAAGCATGCGAACTGTTGGATCAGCAATATCGATGGGACCCTGTCGATAGAGGGAATCGCCCAATCAGCGTTATTGGTCCTATAAATGGGGCCGAAAAACCCATAAGCAGTCAGTCAGAAATCCGGACGAGACGTTGCCCCAGACGCTTGTGAAGACGCAGAAAGAAGACCTGGACTTAGCCGAATATCACCGAACACCCCAGACAAGGAAAGCAGAACTGGACTTAGCCGAATATCGCTGAACATCCCAGACGTGGAAAGAAGACTTGGACTTAGCCGAATATCGCCGAACACCCCAGACGAGGAAGGAAGACTTGGACCTAGCCGAATATCTCCGAACATTTCAGACGAGAAAACCATGAACGCGCTAGTAGCCCAGAAAGTAAGTGTGCATACGCTGAAAATTCGCGTCGATTAAGAAAGGGAGCGTTCTATGTCGGGACCATCGGGCTGCTCGCTAGAGGAGGCTCTCCGAGACCCAAAGGCGGGGCTGAGACCGATTACGTTGGAGGAGTACCGGGCCAGGCGGAAGTGCCAACAGCGGGAGGACACACCTCCATAGAAGGAAACACCGGCGGCCAAATACAGATCGGGTGTGGAGGCTAGGTTCCGAAGGGAGGTTGAGGCAGTCAGGCGTCAATTGTTAACCGCCGTGGGCCAGAAAGTGCAACTGCAGCTGAGCAAAGAAATTCAACGCCTGCTCAATGAGAGAAGGAGATACCGGCGGGAGAAGAAGCAGCTGGGCAATCGGCGGAACCCACGGCAGGGTATTTAGGTTACGTTGAGAGGGCATGTATAGGTTAAGACTAAACCATTAAAAATTCATGTTATAAGTTGAATTTGTATTTTTATTAATAAATCATAAGTTGTAAACGCACCGCATTTCAATCTTTGAGTTGGCCCAATTCCGAATTTATGTAAACATATGATGTCAACCCGCAGTGTACTTTCAGCAATTGAACAAATGCATGGTTTAACACCACAAAGGAAAAGGTGTTAAACACATACATAACAACTGGCGCAGCCGCAATTAAAGAACCTACGTTTAAGGGAATTGATGTCATAAACACAGAAAGAATTTAATTTCATATGTATATACCCAAATAAGCGCGAGAAATACTCTTTTGGGTTAATAAAAGAAAAAGTAAAAATATCATTAAACTATAGGTTGATAATAGAAATCGGGAAATTACAATTGTTGATGGTACACAGGAGAAATATTGGAAAATAAAATTGTATTAAACTTAAAATTTAAGTAAAAAGTATAGGATTGAAACAAAAGTATAATGTATTAGAGGTACGTTAAGGCAAACTTGTAAATTATATGTGACTTGGTGGGAGTTGCGACCATTTGGAAAAAAAAGAGAAGGTAAATGAAAACACAAAAAAAAACAAAAAAAAAAAAAGAAGGGTAATAAAGAAACAGAATAAAAGAAGGATAACAAAAAAAAAAAAGAAAAAAAAATCCAATCCACACCAAAATTACCACTCACTGAATCTGTAAGTAGGTTTATGAGAAGAATTGACGCGCTCTACATTAACAACCCAGACCCTAATTTCCCCTATATTAGCAACGAGGAGGGACCCACTAACCAAGAAAATCAGCCAAGTCAAGACGAAGAGGAATTGCACAACAAACTAGCCGCTGGCCAGGAGGACCAAGTAGGTCAAGACGAGGAAAAGTCGCACCACGAACCGGAGTCACCAAAACGACGAAGCTAGAGAAAGTTTTCAACAGCTGAAATTATGCCTAGCTCAAGCAACATTACTCGCTTTTCCCGACGTCAATGCTCCTCTGGCACTAGTGTGTGATGCATCGAAATCGGCAATAGGCGCAGCCTTACAGCAGCGTGTCAATAGCAGATGGGAACCGTGTGGTTTCTACTCCAAAAAGATAAGCCAAACTGAGTCACGATATAGCACTTTTGATCGAGAGCTGTTGGCCATATACGATGCCATCAAGTTTTTTAGGCATATGGTCGAGGCAAGAGAGTTCACGATTTTTACAGATCACAAGCCGTTAACTTTCGCCTTTAAACAGAAACTGGAGAAAGCTTCACCCAGGCAAGCCAGACATTTGAGCTACATTAGTGAATTTACGACCGACGTTCAACATATATCGGGAAAAGATAATATAATTGCGGATACATTGTCTCGGGTAGAAACTTGCGAAGCAGCAATGGACTACAAAGCTTTATCAGTGTCGCAAGAAAATGATGACCAATTGCGTGAATATTTACAACTTGGATCGAGTTTGCTGCTCAAAAAGGTCAAACTTCCAGGAACAGACACCGAACTCTTCTGTGATGTGTCAACAGCTACTGCCCTTCCTTATATTACGGCGCCTTTCAGAAAAGCAGCTTTCAGACATATTCACGATCCAGCACATCCAGGAATCAAGGCTACGATAAATCACGTTAATCGTAGTTTCGTTTGGCCTTCATTGAAAAAAGACTGCCGCATATGGTCAAAAGCGTGTGTTGCTTGTCAGCGCTCCAAAATAACACGACATATTTCAACACCAATCGTCAACATTCCTCAACCATCCGGACGTTTCAAGCACATTCATATAGACATTATTGTGATGCCATATTCTTCTGGATACAGATACTGTCTTACTTGCGTGGACCGATATACAAGGTGGCCTGAAGCATTTCCAATGGAGAATATGGAGGCCAGAACTGTAGTGCGGAGTTTTAATAATGGAATAATGGAATAATGGATGGATAAGTCGATTCGGATGTCCACAAGAGGTTACAACGGATCAAGGAAAACAATTCATGTCGCATCTATTCCATTCCTTTGCTCAATTAATCGGGTCGAAAACAATTAAAACTACGGCATATCATCCTCAAGCAAACGGAATGGTAGAACGGTTCCATCGACAGTTCAAGGCAGCAATCAGGTGCCATCAAAATGACACTTGGACCGATGTTCTACCGACTGTTCTCATGGGGATAAGAGCAGCTTGGAAAGAGGATCTGCAAGCAACTTCAGCAGAATTGGTGTTTGGCGAAAACCTCCGCTTACCAGGCAAATTTTTGGGATCACCGATAGATGAGATGGAAACACCAGATGTCTTGGTACAAGAACTGCGACAACAATTTCAACAGCTTCGCCCAACACCAATCAAGCGTCACGGAGAAAAGAAGACGTTCATTTTTAAAAACCTTGCAAAATCAAATCATGTATTTCTTAGAAATGATTCTTCCAAGAATATTTTGCAGATGCCGTATGATGGACCGTTCCAGGTTATCAGCAGAGGGGACAAAACTTATGTGATCAATTACAACGGGAAGCACATAAAGGTTTCAATTGATAGGCTAAAGCCATCTTACTTATTAGCAGAAAATGTCGAAGAACACGAACCCTATCAACATCCCGAGCCGATCTTGTTGCCAGCAGCACCAGAACAAGTACAACCTCCTCTGCCGGATCTTCCAGAACCGGAACCAATTCTAAACGTACCAGCACCGATAACGCCACTACGACGATCAACGAGACAGGTACCAAGCAGGATTTAATTAAAATCGTAACTTCGTTACTAGCAGGGGAGTACTGTGGCGACGTGAATGGACCAGTAGGCTATGAAATCCCGGATTGCTTAGCCTACTGTGGCGATCGAAATACTACGACTTGGTGGGCTATGAAATTCAGGGAACCCAGAATTTCATAGTCTACTAAAGTGCGGTGTAGTAGGCTACGATAAACTAAAACACCAGATATAAAAGGAAGAACGTCAAACGGAAGAGCCAGTAAGGATTCGACTACCTAAGAGGATTGACAATATCTTTACCATCAAATATAACATTAGTCAGAGCATTTAGAAAATCGTTTAAGCTACATCGAGGTGATCTATAAATGCCAATTATCAGAACTCCTTTTAAATCCGTTTAAAAACAGTAATGCCTTCACAGTGCCCTACCCCGCAAAATTTTTGGAACACTATTGTTTTGATTACTTGGACATTTGTATTTCTAAATGCAATCATGCCCATTCCGCGGTTTGCGGTATTTAGATTTGGACCGTGAGTCTTAGAGATCACATCAAAATTATTCAGTTGAAAGGTATCAGAATCCCGAACCGCCTTATTCCCCTTTCTTGTCTCCTCAACTGCATCTCTATGAAGTTTCGACATTCCTCGATCAGCTTTATTAATATAATTAACTATGTATAACGAACAGGCAAATGGATCTAATATGTATTGGATATCCATGTTGGCGCGATGTAGTTCAATAATTTTTTTTGAATGAGGATTTATATAAACATTTTTGGGATTTCGTTTTAGTAGAATTGTAGGTCTAGAAATAGATGCTCTAATGGCAAGAAGGTACTGTTCTCTGGTGAGTCCGATATATTGCAAAAAATTCTCAAACTTTGTTATGTTTCCGGGAATATTATCAAGGTTTTCTTAAAGGCCTCTTCCCAGTTCATCGCAGTTTTTATACGTAGGTTCATCTTTATTTATTTCTGTTAAAAGTATTGTTTTGTCATATGGGTAAAATGGTATATCAAATCTGCATGGTATTCCCGGCTTTGGATGGCAGGTGTGTGTGTGCTTATGGCGCTGTAACTCAATCAGGGAACTCTCAATATCTTCACTGCTACAGGTAATAATATTATCAATAAAGTTAATGATAGGTGGTATTGATGTATCATCGCCCGGCTTAAACACTGGTGCTTGTTTGAGCTACATCATTATATGGGCATGAGGAGAACCACGGTGCTGGAACTCTATGCGGTAGTAAAAATGTTCTATGTTAAATGAACCGAAGGGTCCTGACGAGCAACACCAAGTGTTTCTCAACGACTGAAGACGTGTGTCAAAATATTTAGCACAAATGTAGGGGCCGCTTTGGATGAGGCGAGCTTTATCTGCATATGTCAACTGATCTGCCTGCTCCTTAGTTATTTCGTCTCCATCCACAATCTTTTTTAACAATTTTATTAGTTCCGGCCACTTTGTTTCTGCCGCAGAAAGAGTTACAAAAAGTGTTGGGACACCAAATTGTCGCACCATAGCCAGTAATTTTCTTTTCTCTGCTTTCCAATGTGCAGGCGAATTTTTGATTCCCTTTAAAACTCTATAGCCGTCATCTACTTGAAGCAGACTATCAACGTAAGCAAAATCTAGCATGTTCTCAACTGAAATAGGTTCGCCATTTCGGGTTTTCTTTCGTAGACAAATTGAAATACTATTCTGCACTCTGATAGTTTGTTGTTTTTTTAAAGCAGTAAATAGGTAATCGGGACGGACGGCACGACGATCTTCTCGAGATATTTCTGATTTTGTAATGTCCATATGACTTAGTTTTACCTTAAACTCTCTTTTTTGATCACAATGAATTTTCACAAAAGCCAATTCTTCCATGTGTTCGTCGAAAACTAGAGATAATGGTTGTTTTCCTTCGGCTGGTGCAATTATCACAGTGAGATCCTGATCTGAGAGACCTTAATTACCACCAGGATTTACATCTTCGTCTTCATTAGTTTCCTCGCATTCATTATTCAGCTCATGACGCGGACACACATCTATATTACGCTCGTCATCATATGACCAGTTCTCATCAACCTGAATATTTAGCTCTTTGTAAAGATTACATTGAGCGAAGTACTGCGCAGCTTGACATACTTTTTTGGGCCTGATACGCTCCACGCGTCCATGTTTGTAGCACATTTTGCGTTTCAATTCTACGGTTATAACGTGCGTATCTGATATTGACCGAGGTAAAGAAGTAACCATAGTGTTTACTTCGACTGGAACATTTATTACATTTCCTGAAAGGCCATGCTGATATCCCAGGCCACAACCCCTTTTAACAATTTTAATGAAAATGTGTCGAGCACACACTAATCGTTCTTCGAGAGGAGTAAGATCTTTCAAAACGTCAGGTATTGGAGGAAATATCAAACCATTTGCTCTGGCTAAACGAGGAACTTTGAATAACTGAATATCTCTTGCGCACGTGTTACAGAAAACACCAATTTCTGCATTTGGGTGGAGATGGAATATTTGCAAGAAGTAGTCATCTGTATACCTGTGGCTTTTTAATCTTAATGCGCATTTCGAAATAAATGTAATAGACTTCTGATGCCATAGACGTCCACAACAATCGCAAGCGTTAGAATGCCCTTCTTGTATTTCAGACGTATATTCCTGACAAACAGCTTCCCAGTTAGTCGTAAGACGTTCCTGACGAGATGTGGCTGTATTTTTTTCAGTACTACGATAGTTTGCATCTTGACGAGCAACACAATGCGCTTGAGTATTACGTAATTACTCTGTTTCGCGATACTCACACTCGAGACGAGCAGCACGATGCGCTTGAGTATTTTTGTGCTGCGACCTTGTTGAACGTTTTTTGTACGTAGACCTATCTTTTTGTTTTCTTAATCCTTTACCTTTTCTTTCAATCTCATTTCCGCATTGTTTCTTGAAATCTGTTTGCGCACAGCACCCGTTCGCTTCATTTGTACATTTTCAACCGCAAAAATATCACGCTTAGGATTTCCTTGGTTTTCTTGGAGTGGATGGAAACTGCATCAACTCTCCGCCAACTAAAATACGCAACAAATGGGGACGCATTTCCGCAATGGTGAAATTCTCAAAAATGGGATTCTTTTTAAGGGCAAGGGATGTAGCATAAGCAATAGCAAAGACACCACAGTCATAACTATCCGATTGTTTTTGTACATCGGGGAAAAAAATTCGTGGATTGTGTGGAAAAAGAGCATTCAGGAAATCCACCTGTAGGGGCGGCATTGAGTTCCCATTGTAAAATATACACACCCAGTGTCCAACTCCGCTGAAATTTTCTCCATAGTAAAGTAATTGGATGTTGCTCTGATTAGGTTCAACTGGCGATATGTCAGCAACAGCCCTCAAAAAATCCATTGGACGGGGCTGCGAGGACGTATAATGATTCAAAATGCAGTGAAATACATTAACACAATCGTCTGTGACATAACTGGTTTTCCCTAACAGGTATTGAAAATCAAAATCAATGTTTCTGAAATCCATGTTTTTAAATTTTAAATTGGAAGTCTGACAAGAATGGGAACTAATTATTGAAAACTATTGAAACCTCACTTTTTTCAAAACAGAGTAGTTGATTTTACTCTGAGTTTTAATTAGATTTCCAATCACTAATACATAAGTTAGTTCTATATATTTTCAAAAATTTTCTACATATACCAAAACCACATACCACCAAGCAATAGAGAAATCCACGGAGTGCTCTTCGTCAGTGACATAATTGAAATGATAAAAGAGTAATTAATTATCTCTCATCAAAACCTATTAAAACCAGGAATATGGTACGTGGTACTCCTACACTATTCCAAAAATTTCAGGAGAAAAAACAAACAAATGTAAACGGATTCACCACACTTCACTAAGATTTAGAGAAACAATCACATTAATAACTGAAATCGCTCACTATCAATATTTTTCTCATTAAGGGAAAATGTACATAAATGTACCCAATGTATAAATAATACTTTTCACTTTTAATTTAGATTCAACAATCGCCAAAATGGCAACAACACTCATTTTTGTGGAAGATTGGGAAGTTCGTCGATGTTGAAATTATATATTTTCGCAAAAAATCTATTTCACACTTGTTGAAACGTCGTTACAAATTAAACACCCTAGTTTAAATGTCGTCACTAGTTTAATCGTGCTCTAAATTCGTGCCAAAAACCGTAGATCGCTCAAATCTTCCATAAAGGAAATATTTCCAAAACAAAGGAAGGAGCAAGGTCACACGCCCACAAAAAAATCGAAAGGCTGCTAATATCCCTTGACATACAAAGGAACCAAAGAACGCTGGTAAGTAATCTCGTTGAAATTCATAGTCTTGAAAGTCTCTTTCAAAATTGTTTCATTTTCATTTTTTTTCAACACTAAAAAAGAAAGAAATCATCGCGATAAACACCATTTCTTGGGAGGTATCATCAGAAGGTACCATAATGGGACAAATAGAATTAGATTAACCCTACCCATGTAAGTTTCACCTGATAAACTCACTAAATCACACCAACATAACTGGTATACTCGGCAACGATTTCTTGTCCAGGCACTGTAACATTGATGGCCCCGCGAAAAGACTAACAGTCTCGTTCAAAAACGGCAAGGAAAGAACAACCATAAAATTTTAAGAGAATTGCAACCGTGATGAAACAGGGACATGCTTCGTTGACGTGATAGCAACGGACGGGAGAGAAACTAGGAGAGACACCCGAAAATCTCACAATACGGAGACAGTATCTATTGTGGGGGGCGACAATCTCTGTCTCCTGGAGAGCTATCGCGGGGAGGCAAATGACAGCCCACAAAGGCGGACCGAAACGAATACCATCAACATCAGTGGGAATGACCCCGATCAAATTATTAACGAGCGGGTAGGATTACCAACGGAGGAGGTAGTGGACGATTTAGGACCACTCTTCGAAACAGGCACTCAACACGAAACTTCGGCAATCGTGCGTGCCGGGGAGAGTGAGAATAAGTCCAACCCTTGTCAATACCATACCCGAAGTCATAAAAACTCTGAGGACCGAAGCCATGACGAAGAAATAGTGACCACGGAGCCCAAAGATGTCACAGTACCTGCCAGATGCGCTAAATTTATCAAAGCAATAACCCATGTCAGGGGACAACAGTTCTCAGAAGGATGTGAAGTACAACCGGGGGTATACGTGAGCAACGCGCTGGTCCAACTTAAAAACAGAGAAATAATATTAAGCGTAATGAACATCAACAACGAAGAGATGGAAATTAAAAACTTAACAGTAAAACTGAGGAAGTACGAAAAGGATATAGATCATCCTAGCAACACAGAACACATAGCACAACAACAGGTATATTGTGGCGTAATAAGTAACCAGGAGCCGGGGAAAAGGGAGCAACAGATAAAAAAACAAGTCAATATGGACGCCAATCTAAACGCGGAGGAAAGAAGGGAAATGAGTAAAACAATCGCTGAGATTCAGGACGTATTCCACCTGCCGGCAGAAAAGCTAGGACACATAGCTACGGTACAGCACGAGATAAAGATAAAACAAGACCAACAGCCAATCAAGTGCAAAATGTACCGCCTGCCTGAAACGCACAGGAACGTTATAACGGAGGAGATAAACAGACTATTGGATGAAGACATAGTCGAGCCAAGCGGGAGCCAGTGGAATGCACCACTGTTAGTAGTCCCAAAGAAACCGGGACCTGATGGACAGAAGCGATGGCGAATTGTTGTCGACTACAGAAAGTTGAACGAAGTAACCGAGGGGGACTCGTACTTACTACCCAGGATAGAGGATATCCTGGACCAGTTGGGAAATTCCCGTTACTTCTCTGTACTAGACCTCGCTAGCGGCTAGCATCAGATAGCCATGAAACCCGAAGATCGGGTTAAGACCGCATTTGGCACCCCATATGGGCATTAGCTTTGAAACGTTTGCCCTTTGGTTTGAAAGGAGCACCAGCAACATTCCAACGATTGATGAACCACGTGCTGACAGGCCTAAAAGGACTACAATGCTTCGTATATCTGGATGATATCGTGATATATGGGAGAAATTTAACAGATCATCAGACGAAACTGCGGGTGATACTAGAACGATTAAGGGAACACCATTTGAAATTAAAAGCAGAAAAATTTAACTTCCTGAAAAAGGAAATCATATACTTAGGGCATAAGTGCACCACAGAAGGGGTGGCACCAGACCCAAGCTTGGTAGAAAGCGTTAGAGAATACCCGGCACCCAAAGCCATCCGACACGTGCAGTCGTCCTTGGGACTTGCGAATTATTATAGGAAATTTATATCAAATTTTTCTAAAATAGCGTCCCCCATTAACAACCTCATGAAAAAAGACGTGAAGTTTAAATGGGATGAGAATTGTGCAAAGGCATTCAGCACACTCAAAGAAAAATAAATAAACCCACCGATACTAAGGTACCCAAACTTCAAGGAGCCTTTCAAATTATACACCGATGCAAGCGGAGAAGCTTTCGGGGCAGTGCTAGCACAAGGACAACCAACAGAGAGAAAGCCATCGCCTACGCTAGTCGTACCCTGAATGCTGCAGAGAGGAACTACTCAACGATTGAGCGGGAGCTTCTGGCCATAGTTTGGGCGGTGAAGAATTTCAGGTGCTTTTTATATGGAAGACCGTTTAAAGTATTTACTGATCATAAGCCACTAAGTGGTGCCATAAGAATTAAAGATCCCACCAGCAGAATGCTTCGCCTATGGCACAAACTCTCGACTATACTTTCGAAATAGAGTATAAAGAGGGTAGAAAAATAACAACGCGGACGCCCTAAGTAGAATCCCCTACGAGGTTATGGTGACCACGCGCAAACAAGCAAGGGAGCTACAGGAACAAACCAAAGAAACGGAAGAAACCACCCCAGCAGAGGATAAAACCGATGAACATGAGACTCAAGAAAGCACTCACGAACGAGAGGACCCACAAATAAGAGTCCAAACAGACCCTCAGGACATCGAAACAATATTACGTGACTGTCACGACGCTCCTCTGGGAGGTCACCATGGGGTATTCAAAACATTCCAAAGGTTGAGAAAAGAGTTCACCTGGAAAGGTATGATAAGAGACATCCAGAAATATACAAAGAAATGCAAGAAATGTCAATTAAATAAACTAGGCCGGGAACACAAGGAACCAATGGTGATAACAGATACCGCGGTTATGCCCTTCGATAAGGTCTATATGGATATTGTGGGACCACTACCCGAGACTGCACAGGGGAACAAATACATCCTGAGCTTCGAGGATGATATCACACGATTCATGGACGTAGTACCTCTGCCGAACATGGAGGCCAAGACAGTGGCCCAGGCGTTCGTGGACGAGATAATAAGTCGCTACAGGATACCCAAGAAGTTGTTAACAGACCAAAGAGTGAATTTCACTTCCGAAATGTTTAAAGAAGTCTGCAATTTATTCAAAATCCAAAAACTAGAGACTACGCCGTACCACCCTCAATCCAACGGAGCGTCAGAGAGGTCACACAGACCACTGGTCGACTATATAAGGAACTTCGTCGACGACAACCAATCAGATTGGGACGAACACCAGCGGGCTGCGATGTTCGTCAGAAACAATACAACGCATTCAACCACCAAACTAAGTCCAATGGACTGTCTATATAGGTTCTTCGCTCCCCTGCCCAACAACCTAAAGAAAGCCCCCCAACCGGTCTACGATCATGGAAACTACTATCTTTATTTACGGAACAAACTCCAACGAGCATATCAAACGGCTCGAACCAATTTGGAGGAAGGCAAATTTCTATCGAAGGACTATTACGACCGGAAAACAAACCCAGTAAAGATCCATGTGGCTGACCAGGTACTCCTCAGAAACGTGGCCGGAAAAACAAGCTAGTCCAGCATTGGCTAGGACCCTATAAAGTAGTAGCCGTAAATAGCCCGGTCAACAGTTCCGTTTTGATAAAAAACCGGAAACGACGCGTACACAACAATAGGTTGAAGTTGTTCAATAAAAACACTTGTCTCTGTCTTTCCAGAATGAAACTACTAATGATTGTAATGCTTGAAGTGGTCTTAGCCCAGCCAAAACCAGTGGACTTGAAATACCAAGGAGTAGTGTTCGAGCCCCTAGAAAGAGCACAGACCTACCATGATCATTGGACGATCATCACGCAAATACCACAACCCAAATGGTAGGAACACCTGAACTACATAAAAGAATGCGAGACAGCGATACATAGATTATGTACCGACGCAACCAATTTTGCGGGGGAAGAGAATTGCCAACACTGTCAGGGAGACATCAGACAGCAGATGGTAAAAATACTGGACCTAATAAGTAAAGCGAACTTTACAATGACGCCTCGTAGCCGAACAAAGAGAGGATTACTGGACTTGGGAGGGAAAATAATGAAAACGGTGTTCGGAACAATGGATAGTGAGGATTCAAAAAACATCCATCAAAAATTAGCGAACTGGAAGAAGACACGAAAACTAATCTGGGCCTGGCAAAGAAGCAAGAGACAATAATGGGAACTACGCTGAAGGCTATGGGTAAAACCAACACAGAAGTGGTCGAACGACACAACAAATTACTACAAAAGTTTCCACCTTCTTCCAACTTCTTCAACCAAAAGATAGGGGAGATATCCAACCATACGGACCAACTCCATAGAATACGCGTGAGGATGGATATTAACGAACTTATCCTATACATGATGTCCGAGCTGCAACAGATCTATTTAGAGCTAACTGATCTATTTATTAGTTTGAAGCACTAAACCAAAGAGAGAGCCCTCTTCTTATCACCACAAATCAGATTTTGGACATCTACACCAATGTGTTAGAAAAACAGAATGGAGGAAAAGCTACCACGAATCCCATCACCCTCCAGAGAATAGCAAAGGTAGATTACGAAGGAAGTCAAGGGGGAACACTCACACAAACAAGGATACCTCTGTTAGAAGTTCATCAGTACACCCTGAATAGAGGCTACACCACCCCCATGGAGACGGGCCATAACACGTACTACGTATACGACATAGGGTATAGTTATTTTCTGAATTCCAGCCGATCCCAGCAAAATTTTGGCTTAACCGAGATAAACTACCAAACCCAGTGCATAAGGGTTAACGATACTTACAGCATCTGCCAACATGGAGATCCGGTGCTAACAAAACCGACACGCACTGATCGCTTATCAGCTTTGTTCAAAGCAACAGACCCAATCCCGGCTAGCTGTCGAATGCGTATATTGGGGAACCCAAGACCAATAATTATCCCCATGCACCAGGACAACGCTTGGTTATATTGGGTACAGCGACCAACCCCACTAATAAGCCAATGCGAAAATAATGAAGTAACGTATCAATTAACTGGTCTAGGCATAGTGGAGTTAAAAAAGAAATGCATATACCACCTAGCCGGGTATACACTACCTTATAAGGTAAATGAGTGGCACCCCCTGCACATACACCAACCGGAAAGCGTACCACCGCCAAAAACCGATTTCGTCAAGTATAAAATACCCCCAAGGGCTACGGTGAAGCAACAAGAGCGAATGGAAATATTACACCCGATCGCACTAAATGACCATTACAAAGAGTACAGCGAGACACTAGAGGCTCTGGATACCCACATCAAGGAGACCGAACAAATCCGTCGTAACAGAATCCAGTTACATACGACGACAAGTTTGTCAGGAAGCATAGTGATACTAATGGTCATCATCATAGTAGTATGGATATGCAAAAACCGAATCTCATGACCGTCGCAGCCCTCACGACCAAGGCCGCAACTAGAACCGCGAGCCCAGTTCGTTTCAATGCCGATCACAATTCCGAGGAGGGAGCAAATCCTTAACGCACCGAGAAACCCCAGGCCCTAGTCAAACAGAACCATAGAAACCGCGCTCAAAGAACTTAAAAAAAAAAAAAAACAGAGGAGGCTCTCCGAGACCCAAAGGTGGGGCCGAGACCAATTACGTTGGAGGAGTACCGGGCCAGGCGGAAGTGCCAACAGCGGGAGGACACACCTCCAAAGAAGGAAACACCGGCGGCCAAATACAGATCGGGTGTGGAGGCAAGGTTCCGAAGGGAGGTTGAGACGGTCAGGCGTCAATTGTTAGCCGCCGTGGGCCAGAAAGAGCAACTGCAGCTGAGCAAAGAAACTCAACGCCTGCACAATGAGAGAAGGAGATACCGGCGGGAGAAGAAGCAGCTGGGCAATCGGCGGAATTCACGGCAGGGTATTTAGGTTACGTTGAGAGGGCATAAATAGGTTAAGACTAAATCATTAAATATTCATGTTTTAAGTTGAATTAGTATTTGTATTAATAAATTATAAGTTGTAAACGCACCGCATTTCAATCTTTGAGTTGGCCCAGTTCCGAATTTATGTAAACATATGATGTCAACCCGCAGTGTACTTTCAGCAATTGAACAAATGCATGGTTTAACACCACAAAGGAAAAGGTGTTAAACACATACATAACACCTGGAGTTTAAGTAACCACCGCTGATTTCTTTGTCCATACTCTTTTCCAGAGCACTTTTTATTTAAATATTATATAGGTTAATGATCCCTTAAGATTTTGAATCTATTGCCCCACATGTATGGCCTAAAGTACCCAACAGCAATACGATGGCAAGAAACTCTTTGTCCGTTACTGAATAATTTCTCTCATGTTCATTTAGTGACTTTGAAGCATAGCAGACAGGTTGGTTATCTTGTGTCAAAACGGCTCCTAAGACGAAATTACTTGCGTCAGTAAACAACTTGAAGGGTTTGTTAAAATTTGGAAATCTAAAGATTGGGTGTTTAATGATACTAGGGGGACGCCCCCTGCTCGCTACGCTCGCCAACCCCCGCCGTTCGCTCCGCTCACTCTAATAGCTCGCGCATGGAGCTATATATACAGTAGCATTGTAAGTAAAAAAAGAACAGTGACAATACGGTATAGTAGTAGCAATCATTTCAGCTAATTTTGCACGTCAAAGTTCATCTACATTGAATGGGGTCCTATCTATAATTATCGAAAACCTTGCGGGTGCGGTTGCGGATCTTAATAGATCTTAAAATTTTCTCATACAAAATACTCTTTGTAAGAATTCTTTCATCTTCTGCCAAATGACCTTGGCCTCGTGTTTCAGAAATACATATAGACACGCAATCGATCAAACGATCTAACCTTACTGGCTACAACATACAATTGACGGTGAGAAAATACAGGTTGTTTGAGAAAGACTCCTACTTTTTGGAATGTTTGCCCCTGGGATTTATTAATTTTCATCGCAAAAGCCAGAATGACGGGAAATTGAGTTTTTTGAAAGGAAAAAGACAGAAGTGTGCCAGTGTAATAAAGGTGTATTTGTCGTGTCAAAATACGTGTGTTTCGAAAAACTCCTGCTAAAATCTCACAATCCAAACAATTTTTTTGCATTTGAGCTAAACGAATAGGTGTGCCATTGACCCAGCAACTCATGTCCTGTACTCAAATTACGAATAAGTAAAAGTATGCAATTTGGTTTTGAAAGTAAATTTGTGGGATCGGGAGCCCACTTACATCAACTGAGCTTAAAAATTCTACTGGAAAATTATTTTGTTATCTATAATCGTTACTCAAGATGCTTTTGGAACTCAAATATATTCGTTCCTCTCCGGACAGACTGTTGAAGATTTCTGCATCAATGAAAGTGCAGTTTTCAAATTTGGGAGCTAATATAACCGAATTGAGAATATCGTTAGACTTTATGGTTTCAGATACATTGCCATAAGTATCTGGAATCACGAAGTTGCAGCTAAGTAAATGGGAAGGAATTTCAATAACATCTTGGCTGTAATCTGGAAATGTGGGTAAAGTTCCATTACCGAGAGATTTAAGAAATTCAACGAATTCAATCTCATGAGGTAAAGCTTTCATGTTTTGAGTAAAAGTTATTTTGTGGAATATTGAAATTTTGGACCATGAAGTAAAGCAATAAGTGGTATCTCAATAAGTGCTACACGTGTACCGTGAGATGTAGGTGGCAATATTCGTCAAAAATCTCCACAGAGTAAAATAGTCTTATATCCGAAAAGTTTAGTTGGAGTACCGAATAAATCGTTTACTGAAAAAAAATTCCTAAATAGCTAATAAAGCACGGTTATATGAATCATTTTCTGAAGAATTTCTTAAAACGTCTTCACACCTGAATATTTTGAATTCATTACACAATCTAATCCACAAATAGGATATGGCAAATAACTCTCTTAACTGCTGAGAGGACTAACACTCTTTTACTTCTAATAAATATTCATGCCACTCTCCATCAGTTCATGCGATACGTCGTGCATGTGCTGAAAAAGTGCAGTAAATAACGTTCCCAACAGTACCCAAATCCTAATGGGACCTCGAACATGAAGCTAAAAAAGTCTCAAATGGAACATCTCAACATAAAACATAAAATAATGTAGCAATAGCTCTACTACTTCCTCTTTGAGGTTTTTCGATTTCTTTTCTTTATTTACCTAAATATAATGTTTTGGCGTCTCTGTATATAGAAACTCGGAAGAACTAATTTGATTGATTTCATAGAATGCATTCAATTTTGTTCTTCTGTGAATTGTAAGAGATTGCTGAACATTTCCTTCCCTAAAGACTACATTTTGCCGGTGAGGCAAGTAACATTCAAGTCGAACTACAATATATTACGTAACTGGTAATGCATTGGATACTCATTCATGCGCCAATTAGCTTCCGTAGATCCAACATAGTGACCGGACAAAGAGCTATTGATTTCATCTATATAAATTTTGCCCTCAACTCCACCTCAAACTCTTGCAAACTGTAATGAGGCACAGTCGTATCCCTTATTAACATATTTGTGCATATATTTTAGGCTCTTAACTGTGCCAAGAACTTCCACATTTAAGTAGCAATCAAATTTCGCTAAAAGATATGGATTTTAAGGAACAGCATAACGGCTGTCAACAGAGTGGCCACGAAAGTCAACTGTTATACCATTAACACGGCGCATCTAACATTGCCTTGAGTTGTATTGTAAAAGTCCTTAGAAACGCTTTTGCTGCATTTACCATCTCTGATACAGACGGGGATACGATTTAATAAACCACATGAACCGTGGATCATGTGGTTTTTAACTAAATTATGAAGTTGTGGGAAATACATTGTATATTGTAAATAAAATATATCTGGAATTTTCGTACAAACGTACCAACCTTCATTGCCTGCCTTTTCTTTTTTCTCTAAATTGAGATTTTATGGGCGAGCAGACAAAAGTTTGGAAATATGATATAATTTCAGATTTTCAATTTTAAACAGTTTTTTGCTCGTAGCCGCTAAATCAAGCATTCTAGGGGGTAGGACCAACCCCTATTATTTTTCATTTCCCAACTTTTGGCCATATATCATATTTCTCTAAATTATGCTTTAAATGTGGGTCCATACAAATGTTGGGAAACATGATAAAATTCAGACTTTCGCTCGCTTTCCATAAATATTCGTGAAAGTTAACCTCGCGTTTTCTAGAGATAACTTTAAAATTATGATTTTCTTTATTTTTTTATATAAAATTTGCATATATTTTTATCAAATAAGCAAAAAACAATGGTATAAGTAAATGATGGCTTTAAATTTGTCTGTGGTAATGCATCCATATTATTGTCTGTGGCCATATGTTCATTGTTTCGGCTTTTGTCTGGAAGAATGCAATTGTATTAGCCAAAGATTGCCTTCTTCCAGGCAAAAAATAAAAGAATGAACATATGAATATTGTCTGTGATATGGCTGCATTTGCCCCTCACATTATCTTTGGCATTGATATTAGGTTTGAGTGAAAAGAATGCACGTATTTGGCATAAATGGTTGTTTATTCAGTCGAACGTATGATCTATGCAAATGATAATGTTAAATTAGTATGTTCTATATTTTGATTTTTTCGTAAAGGAATGCAATTATATGTGAATTCTTTTGGTTTGTGTCCCCAGTAGAAGATTGATCCATTTGGTTTGATTTTCGACTAATTTAGTACTTGCCATTTATCGGGGACAAAAACCAAAAAATCACATATGGTTGCATACTTGCAGGCAAAGAGCAAAACAATCACACGCATACATTCTTCCCAAAAGCATCATCTACGCTATGCGTGTGCTCAATTCACACATACTATCCCAATGAATTTTTTAATTTCAATTTAAAATTAAACTAATTTATAATTAAATTTAAGAAAAAAAATTAGGTGATGCACATAGAGGAAAAACTAATCTTTCGAATGGTATAATTTTTATTCTGGTAAGTCCATCTGGTTTCCTGTAAAAGGGATAACAAAAAAACGTGTCGCCTATTTATATATAGATTCATTTTAAGAGTTTCAAAGGCTCGGATATATTCTGGGTCGTTAACGTTTATTTTTTTTCCTTTTTTCAAATACTTGGCCATCGGGTTCGCGATTTTCGCGTAATCCTTAACGAATTTTCTATAGAAACCGGTAGTGCCTAAAAACCCTTTTAATTGTTTTTCCGTTGTTGGAAGTGCGTAATCTTTGATACAGCGTATTTAATTCGGATTTGGCTTCATACCTTCCGCCTTTAGAACATGTCCTAGGAACTCAGTATCTTTTTTCATGAAAGAGAATTTATCGAATTGTACTTTTAATTTATGTTCTGACAGTCTTTTAAAAATTAATGTTAGGGAATGAATATGTTCCTTGACACTTGTTGGAAAAATGAGTATATAGTCCAAGTAAACGACGCATATCTTGTTAATATATTCTCTTAATATTTCATTTATTAATCTTTGGAACATCGCTGGGGCGTTTTTGAGACCAAAAGGCATCCTGACATATTCGTTTAATCCAAAAGGAGTGACGAATGCGGTTTTTGGAATATCATTTGGGTGAACTTTTATTTGATGATAGCCCTTGGCCAAGTCGAGAGAAGTGAAATATTGTGATCGACCTAGTTTATCTAAGATACTATCAATGTTGGGTAAGGGATACCTATCGTCTACCGTGATTTCATTCAGCTTTCTATAATCGACGCATAGCCGAATCGTCTACCACCACGATTGGTGAAGCGCATTTGCTACATGATTTACGTATTATGCCCTGTGCTTCTATATCTTCTACTTGTCTTCTAACTTCTTCCTCATGTTTGAGGGGGTAATCGATATAATTTTGCATTAATTGGTTGTTCCGTAGTAGTCTTTATTTCGTGCGTAATAGAGTTTGTATTTGTCAACTAGTCCCCGTCTTTATAAATTAGGTTTTTGAACTTATTCAACAATACATTAATATGGTCCTTTTTTCCCTAATTTAAGTGGCTTAGATCTATTTTTTCGTCCTCAGCTTACAGTTCAAAGCAATCTAGAATTGCATTTTGATTTTGAGAGTAAATAGGAATTTTTGTACCATTATTTAGTATCAAGAGTTTATTGTTAAAATCAAGGGTTTTAGAAATTATTCTTAGGAGATCCATGCCTATCAGAACATAGTAAGGCTTATTTCCTAAGTCTCTCTTGTACCATCTTAATCCACTTTTGGGATCGTAATTAAATTATTTTGGTATGCAAGTTACGATTTTATCAACCATCATCAAATAATTGTTTGCAGTTTTAATTGGACTTTTTCGTATATTTAGAATTTGCTTCAGTCTACTTTACTTGAATTTATTATGCTCATGGTAGAGCCCGTATCCACCAGACTTTTATATTTTTTATTATTTAAGCGTTATATCCATAAAAATTTCACTTCCGAGGCCTAGTTGAGAAAAAACTCAGGGTCGATATTGTGTACCTCTTGGCCCTGAACTCTAACACCTGCGTTTTGGTGACCTATCTGACCTTTTTCCATTGGCTCGGGATGTTGAGCGTTTGGCATTTCTAAGCTGACCAGACGGGTTAAAAGTCGAACGTCTCGTCTGATTTGAATTTTGTCTATGATTATTGTGATGGGTCGGAGTTAGGTTAGGTCTGTGGTAATTATTTTGATAGGATGGGTAATTTTGACTGAAGTTGTGTGGAAATTTTTGGGGACCGTGATTTGTTAGTCTGTGTGGTCTTTGTCCGTCATGTCTTTTGTCATAAATCAGAAAATCCTTATCAATATTATTATGGTCAAGACCGGCATAGGAATACAATTTTTGTTTAATGCTATGGAGATCAAACATATCTTTTATTTCTCGTAGCAAATTTCCTGCTACTTTTTGCTTTATTTGGCAAATTAATAAAGTATAAAATGTGTTTTTTACGTTATCTGGGTTTGATTCATAAATCGAATATGAGTTTATTTCGCATTTTATACTTTCTATCTTATGATTAAGGTCGGAAATGGAACTTACTTTAATTGAACTTATTCTTCTTGCGATGTCCTTGAAGTTAGCTGTTGGTCGGAAGTGTTGTTTGAGTAAGTACCTCGCCTCTTCCCAGTTCTGTGGTCGGTTGCTGAGAAGGAGTTCCTTCGCTCGTCCAGTGATTTTACAGTTGTAGATCACCTGCCATAGCCCTGCTCGTTGTTCTTCACTCACCGCATTGAGATGAGTGTCGATGACGTTTATAAATTGAGTTAAATGTTGGTGGTTTCCTTAAAATTCCTGGATGTATTTTATTTCTTTTATTAGACTCACTGCTCGACTGTGTCTTGCTTGGTTGTTGGTAGCTGTCACTTCCAAAGCTGCGGTTAATCTCTCTACCAGTGCTCAGCACGTCCTTCCAGAATGACAATGTTCTGTCTTTGCGTTTAATTTTAAAAATCTTGAATGTTTGCGAGTTAGTTGGTGGGTCTAGTATTGGTAGCACTACGATTTACCAAAAACTAGTACACTATTGGACGACGCTTTAAAATAGTTTTTTCTATCTCTCTTCTTGTTTCACTTTTATAGTCCTTTTCTTTTTCTTTTTTTTTCAAATCCTTGTTTTAAAACATTTGAATGAAACATAATAAAACACGAAACTGATTTTTAGTCCTTTGCTTTAATAATGCTTGATTTTTTTTTCGGGGTTTTTAAGATGGCTTCTGGCTTGACGTCCACCTTTAAGTTTTTATTGAATGAGCACAAAGACTTTTTATTAAACGGTCGCGTAACTACGGTCCGTTCTCGTTTGGATTCTGCAAATATAGTCCGAATATATAGAAAAACACTTTGAAATGAATTAAAAAAAATTTTATTAGAAACAAAAGACTTTTACAATCCGAATGAGCTTCAAACTATCTTCAGCGTCTCCGACCGACTAAACTAAACTTACCTAAAATTTATTAGTATATATTTTTATTAAATATATTGCTGGTCTTAGCGTTTCCAAGCATGTTCCTGGAATCGATCACCGAATGGTCACACGGTGTGAATTCTTTGAAATAGTCTGGAACAGGTGCACCAAATGCAATAATACTTAGAATTGCATTTGGTATACATTTGGACTTGTAACCTGTACACAAGGAATACTCTGTAAGAAACAACTTTTTTGACCACTGCTTCGAGTTCGGAAACATCGATATTACTCAGAATGATTTGGAAAAACTTATCAAAAATGCCAGAAAAACTTCTTCGCCTCATTGTAAGAAATTGCGGGTCAAATCTAGTCCAACCCTTGTTTCTATTTTTTAGAAATTGCATTAGCATCGGGATATTTCCCGAGGCTTTTAAACTTTCATTTATAACGCCAATCCACAAAACTGGCGATCGAACTCACATAGGAAACTATAGAGCCATATCCATTTTGAACATTTTTGTCAACATTTTTGAACGCATTATTTATAGTAAACTCTCCAAATATATTCGAAAATTCATAATTCCGGAAAAATATGGTTCATTTAAAGAAAGGCCACAATAACCAAACTAGCGAACCTTAACACCAAAACTACAGAAGCTTTATACAACAACAGCTGCTTGCATGTCATATACACAGACTTCAGGAAAGCTTACGACTGCCTAAACCACGACGAAACCATTCGCAAACTATATAACTATGGAGTCTGCGGACCAGCGTTAAGTTTCTTGAAATCCGACCTTGCGAACAGACTACAAGTAGTAAAAATCACCAATTATCGGTCACATGATATAGAAGTGACGTTCGGTGCCCCCCAGGACTCTGTACTTGCAGCATTATTATTTATTATCTACATAAGTGGTACTAAAAATCCGATAAAACATTCCGAAATCCTTCTGTTTATCGACGACATGAACATTTTCACGAGAGTTGACGATGAAACAGACTTCAATCAACTGCAATCTGACCTAGAAAATGTTGAACGTTGGTCCATTAACAATGATCTACTTTTTAACCCCAAAAAAAGCAAGGTGGTTTTTTTCGCCTGGAATCAAAGAAATCCAGATACGCCTTATAAACTGTACAATGAAACCTTGGAGTGAACTAACGTTATCAAAGACTTGGAGATAATTTTCGATTCAAAACTCAATTTCAACGAGCATATAAGTTAAATTTTTTTATTATTCGCAAAACGAAACACAAATTATTTGTTATTTAATTATTACAAAGTTAATATTTTTATTCTTCGCAAAACGAAACACAAATTATCTGTTATTTAATTATTACAAGAATTATGACAAAAACTTAGAGATTACAAAAATAATTAAAAGCTTCCGACCGGCTCGTACCGTTCCTGGCGGCGTAGTTATCTCCACTGATCTGGTCTTCGGTGTTCTTCTCCTTTCCAGTCCTCCGTTGGGCGGTTGTTTTGTTGATTAGTACTTACTTGCATTTTCCTGGGAATGGGAACGCTGCTGGGCTGGTATTTTCCTAAGAATCGGGAGCTGCTGTGTTGGCGTTTTTCCTGGGAATGGGAACGCTGCTGGGCTGGCATTTTCCTAAGAATCGGGAGCTGCTGTGTTGGCGTTTTTCCTGGGAAAGAAAAACGGTTCCACGGCTGGCACGTTGCGATGATCGTGATGGTGTTCCGTTACGTTTACATTATTTTATGTTATGTTATTTTCTGTTATGTTAACTCCTCCGCCTTTAGATTCGAGCGTCCTCGCTCGTTTTAGAAAAACGGGATGCTGTTAATGGACAATGGGCGTTGCAAATTGTCGTTCCTTGGCGATGCCTCATGGTGGTGGCGTTGTAAATTGTCGTTCCTGGGCAATGCCTCATGATGGTTTACCTCCGGATAACCTAAATTTCTTGCGTCGCTAATGATTGTCTCAAGTCGTAGGCTTTGAGTTTTTTTTCGATTCCTTCGGATGATCAAAGCCATTATTATTATGACCAGTAGCAGTACCGTGAAGCTGAAGTTTATTGCTGTGCTGATGTTGTTTTTTGTGTGTAGCAATTCGATGTATTGGCTGTTGTTGAGATGCAATTCCTTCATCATTTCTAAGGATAAGACTTCCTCCATTTTGTTTTTCGTGGATGCGTGTTGGAGGATTGGTGGTAGAGGTTTGTAGGTAACGACTTCTCTTGAAGTGAAAAAGCTGTTGTTGACTCTAACGGTTGAATTTTGATATTTAATGAGAAAAGCGCCGTTTAATTCTACTGTCTCGTTGTTGATTTCGACATTCCCTTTGAATTGGTTGAGGAAAATGGCTCCTGGTAAGATCTCTTCAAGTTCTGGCACATGCTGGTTATTGATTATGGTACAAGTAGGTATGAGGCTCTTCAGTAAGTTTGGAATACAAGTTGTTTTACTTATATCTATTATACTATTATTAGGACATATTCTAAATGCATTGTATGCTTTACAATTATTTTCAATTCCATAAATTTTTTCACTACATTTCAATATTGAATTAAAGGGGATTTTATTTATAATGCTCTTCTTTTTTATGGCTTGAATAAGCAAAGTTTGACATGGTTCAACATCAGTGGTTGGTAAACTTATTATGTAAATTATTTCTTCCTTACTTGTAGCTATTTTGATATCTGCAAATTCTAATGCTTGTTCTACGTTAAGGTAAGGCAAGTTCTCTTTTCTTAATACATCGGTTATTATGCTTATTTCTACGTTTGACAAAATAAATGAGTTTACAATATTGGCCTTAGCCCAATGAATCGCGTATTCTATGTTAACAATTTCTTCCTTAATTAAATCTACCTTGTATTTAATATTTATCAATTCTTCATCTTTGAATTTTCCATCAGTTTGGACAATTTTCAATATGCTATTTGCAAGTTTGGTTACATTGTTAATTTTTTCTTCTTCTAAATTATTAATTATTACTTGATTGTTGTTGTTTACTAATACTTTATTTATTTTTTCTTTTATTATTCCAAAGTCGCGATGGTCTGGATTTCCCGCGATCCATTTCCACGCGCTTCCAATGAAATCCAGGGAACGTTTTTCTTTTGTTATTGGACTCAATCTATGAAGGGAGATTTTTATTTTGTCAATTATGTGGGATAAATGTGGGTAAAGCATGTGCTTGTTATCGAGGTGTTGGTTTATGGCAATTTCAATTTGAGTAACTGTTTCCGCATATGTATGCAGGTTGATCGTGTGAATGAGTTTGAACGAACCCGTTTGGATTCTTCCTTCGCCAATGTTCAGCGTTATAAGTTGTGAATTTGAATAGTCCAATATTCGGGTGCTAGCCGCACATAGCGTCAGGTATGACCTAAAAAGAGATCAATTTTTTATGTTACCTTTGTGAACTGTCTTTCCGTCTTTCGTGGTAATTGTGGAATGATTGTTTTTCGCTACAATTTCTCTTTTATACTTTGGGGTTAGTTTGGAACCCAATCTTTTATTGATTTTCACGTACACAGATTCTCCAATGGCGTAATTTTTTATAGGCTTAGTTTTTTTGTTTTGATAATTTAGATCTGCAATTTGTTTGTCCTTTAGCCTTTGCACAACTTCGCGCCTTGCCTGGTCGAATTGTTCAGGATCAGTGCTGACGTTTCTTCCGAAGAATACTTCGATCGGTCTTTTTTTTGTTGTTGAATGTATCGAGTAGTTATATTCATAGACGGAACGGTCCAATAGCTCGGAAAACGTTCTGTGTATTTGATCGGTTTTTAGACATCGCATAATTTCCGTTAATGTAGAATGAAATCTTTCTACCTGACCATTGACTGTACTTGCGTACGGTGGGGTCGTGAACACCTTTATCCCTAGCTGATCTTTCAGCATAAAACTAATAGAGAGTGAATTAAGGGATGCTTCATTGTCGATAACAATGGCCTTGGGAACGCCAAAAGCGAATAATAGTTCTCTGAGTGGTTGCCGAATGTCCTCTATAGATTTTGATTTCAGGATCCTTACCTGAGCGTATTTCGAAAACTTGTCTAGAGCTGTAAGGATACGTTTGTTTTCCGTAGAATAGATATCTATGTGAAGAATTTCTCCCGGATAATTGGGGATAGGCGTTTCACAGAGTTCCGGCTTATTAGGATGTCTATCATATTTTTGTTCCTTGCAAACTTTGCATTGCTTAACTAGATTATAAATTTTCGCGTTCATTCTTGGGAAGTAAAATTTTTCAAGTAATTGTATTTTGTTTTCTTGTACGTTCCGATGTGCTCTATTATGCTCCTTCAGTATTTCTTCGCCTTGTTGATTTTCGTCTGTTAGATCTTCCACTTTGATCTGTGTATGACGAATAAATTTGCTGTATCTTTCCTAATACCGATTCAGGAGTAAATAGACCGTTTATGACAGCTGGATTGAGTTATCCTTTGAATATTTTAACTATTTTTTCTTCTGTGTAGGATGGTTGTACAAATATGTGCCTATAGTAGGTTGGAAATGGGATTTTAAATTGGTAGTTTTTTTTATCCCCTACGAGAAGCATTATCTGGTTTCTAAAGTCATTTATGGGGGTTTCTAGGGATGGTATTAGATTGTGTGAAGAACTTCCGCTGCTATGGGCAGTGACGCTCATAGAGTTTACTGGAGTTGTTCTTGGTGGTCTCGACAAAGCATCAGCTACGACATTGGATTTGCCGGGTTGATACTGGAGTTCATAATTATACTCCTCTAATATTGACTTCCATCTCTTCATTTTACAATTATTATTTTAATTGCTAAGAGCAAAGGTTAGAGGTTGATGGTCTGTGAATATTTTTACCTTTCTGGAGCCATATAGGTAGTTTCTCAGGGAGTTCAGGGCCCAAATGATGGCGAGCATTTCTTTTTCATTTGCTGCGTATGATTCTTCGGTTCTACTTAGTGTTCTTGATATGAATGTTATGGGCTTGTCATTTTGGCTTAAAACTGCGCCTATTGCGTAGTCAGATGCATCGGTTGTGAGTTTGAATTCTTTGTCAAAGTCAGGGTAAATCAATAAAGTATCTTGGGAGACTAGTGCGTTCTTAATTTTGTTGAGTGCTTCAGTAGTTTCTTCCGTCAAGGTAATTTTTCTCTGGCTTGATTTCTTTTTGGATAATCGCCCATTTTCTCCTCTTAAAAGGTTCGTGAGAGGTTTTACCAGCTTTGCGTACTCTTTTACAAATCTACGGTAATATCCTGATAAGCCTAAAAATGACCGAAGGTCCTTGAGCGTTTTTGGTTCAGGAAATTTGAGAATTGCTTCTACTTTGGCTGGGTTTGTTTGGATTCCTTCTGAAGAGACAACAAATCCTAGAAATTCTACTTTATCTTTGAAAAACTCGCATTTATCGAGTTGCACCTTTATGTTAGCATCTTGGAGTGTTTCGAAGTTTTTCGTGAAGTGTTCTTCATCTTTGCCGAAAATAATAATGTCGTCTATGTAAACATAGCAGACTTTTCCAATAAGTCCTCTTAGAATGTCGTCGAGTGCTCTTTGGAATATGGAAGGCGCGTTTTTAAGTCCAAATGGTAGTCTTGTGAATTCGTATTTTCCATTATTGACAGAGAATGCTGTTTTTCCAATGTCAGATTCCTTTAGCGGAATCTGGTGGAATCCGCTTTTAAGATCGAGGACTGCTAACCACTTATTCTGTCCCAACTGAGAAAGAACTTCGTTAATTTCAGGGATTGGGTAACGATCTGCAATGGTGACCTTATTAAGTTTGCGGTAGTCAATTACCATTCTATACTTTCTTTCGCCGCTTGAGTCCGATTTTTTCGGGACTATCCAGACTGGGGAATTATACGGGGACCGAGATGGTCTTATGATGCCATCCTCGAGCAGTTTTTGTACTTCTTTTTCGACTTTATCTTTAAGGGACATTGGATAGGGATAACACTTAGTGTAGATGGGTGAATCTGACGTGGTGCGTATTTCACCTTTGACTTTGGTGATGTAAGTCAGCTTTTCGTTGGGTTCAGAAAAAAGATTCGGAAATTTTTTTATTGAGGCAGCAAGAAAGGATTTTTGTTGTGGGGTCATGTGATCTGTACGGATATTTAGAGAATTTATGTCTTGGGATTCCTGCTGTTTGATTGGAACTCTAATTTTATTTTTAATAGTCATGTAATTTTTATCTGTGTAAATGACAGCAGACAATTGTTTAAGTCCCCTTACCATAACCACCTATCCCCTTACCATAACCACCTTATTGGCAGAGTTGAGGCCATTCAAAAGCGATTTCTTCGTTTCGCCCTCCGCCGTCTTCCTTGGTCCGATCCTTTCCATCTTCCTCCTTATGCGGATCGTCTTAAGCTAATCAACCTGCAATCTCTCTCGGGACACCGTGCTATGGCCGATTTGTCGTTCGCCCATGGCATAGCCCTGGGACATATTGTTGCTCCAGTCATCCGCAGCCAGTTCGTTTGCCGCCCTTACGTACGATCCCTCCGAGCTCAAGAATCTTTCCTCATCAACTACCACCACACAGACTTTGGTAGGATGGAGGCTATTACGCGAATGCTAAGGGTGTATAATAGGGCCATCCCCCTTCTCAAAGCAGCGGGAGGCCACACCCACACACGGTCTGTGTTTCGCTCCTTGGTCGATCACATGTCCTAATTGCAACTTCCCGGTCCTGTCTTTCCTGACCCGACTGGACACTACTACCATCCCATAAAGTCTCTTTCTTAATTTTTTTTTTTTTTTTTTACATTCTTAACTTTTGATATTTTATAATGCTAACTTGTATTAAGTTTAATAATAAATAAATAAATAAGACTATCGTTTCCCAATATTCCATCGAATGATGTTAATGTTGGCAACAGGAAGAATTTAATGGGAACGTTTCTGATTCCAAATAAGTTTACCGTGGTGTGAAAGTTAATTTTGATATTTCCAGCAACGGAGTTTGCATAGAAAGGTTGATCATTCGGAGAAGGGTTAGTTACCAGGGAGGGTTGAATATAATTTTTATTTGACCCTGTGTCGATCAAGAGTTTTCTTCTTCATCTTGCATTCGAAGTATGGCAATGAAGAGTCGCCTAATCTTACAAAATGAATGTCAGTGGGTTCTTCCCAATTGATACTATCATCCGTGTAGGTTACGTCAGTGGTATGATATTGCAATCGTTGTTCATTATTGTTGTCTTCGAGATGCGAAGCATCTCTGTAGTTAAGGCGATCGATTTCTTTTGTGTCGATATGGTAATTTCTTTGAGCCTTGTAAGGCATGTGTGATTGTTGCGATGCTGGAAGAGGTCTTTTCCCTGTAAATCCATTTGGCCGAGGTCTATTCATGTAGTTTATTTTGCGCGTTTGGAAACTTTCGTCCACTTCCATTGGTTCAGGTGGTTTCGGTGCCAATGGTCGAGGTGGAGCCGTTGGATGATGGCCTATGGGTTTGTTGTATTCTATGGGAATCCGTTGGAAATAACGTGGATTTGATTGTTGATTTGTTTGTGGTAGATGGGCAAGTTGTGGGTAGAAAGGCATTGTTCGGGGATTAGATCGTTGTGGAAGTGTGTTTCTTTTGGGCGGGAGAGGTGGAGGTCGATTTTCAGTATAGAACTTCTTTCCAATGTATTGACTCTGATTGGCGAAGTTTGCTCTGTAATTTTGATTTTCGAGCTTCAAACATAAGTGGAGAGCTTGCGGCAAGTCCGCTGGTTCGCGTATGCCAAGGAGACGGGGTAGATCCCCTTGAATTATTTTTTGTTTTGTTTTGTTGCCTTGAATTAAAGAAGTCATTTGGTATTCCAGGGTAGTTATATCGCGTTTGTCGGCATAGTGAAGTGTGAGGCATCGAGAAATGGCTTTCCAGTCTAATAGTGTGCTATAGGACTCTAAGGCAATATCTGCGTTTCCCACAATTTTGTTTCTAATTACGCTTAAAATACCGTAATACTTGGGGGTTCCCTTCGTAGGTTCGTAAATTTTGAGAATCCGTTCTACACTCTTTTTCCAAGAGCTGAATTCACCGGGATTGCCAGAGAATTCCCTAAGACATTTAACGACGTCCGGCGTCCTTTCTAAGTCGGCTAAATTATTAGTGTGTTCGGGACTACTAGGCTGATCAATAGCAGTTGACAAATCAGAATTTGGATTTAGAATGCCATTTATTATGTTGCGTCCTTGTGCATCGATTACGCGACGTACTATAGTTGTAACTAGATTTTCCAAATCATTCGAATTTTGTGGAGATACCGCGGAAGGGTTTTGAGTCGGTGGAGCAGGAGGATTTATCACAGGGGGACGAATAATATTATTTTGATTCATTTTGTTTTGTGCGAGTTCGAATGTTACCGTTCAGTGGATTTCCTTTCAGATATTTTCTGTCTAGTACTTTATTTCTTAATATTTCTTGGAAGTTTTTCAATACAATTAATTATTATGGCTTAACACAAAGGCACAATTTGAAAATTTGAATAGCTTGCAAATTCTTAGCAAAAAGTAGTTTCTCTAAAGTGAGAAGAAATTATTTATTTGCACTCCAAAAAAAAAAAGAAATGTCGCGTGTGTTATGAATTTGAAGAAAGGAAAAAAAAATTTGCACGTAATTTTATTTAATTTGATTCACGTGAATTTTTGATAAAAAGACCTTGCTTTAAAATAATTATTTCTCACTTTTTCACAATTCACTTCGTAAAACTATTTATTACTATTTATCATTATTTGTTTCTCTCCATTGATTATTATTTATTATTTTGGACAAAAGAAAAAATATTAAATAACTTACATTAAAGTCAGAAGCAACATCTTGCGATGAGTGGCTGTTAAAAAATTTTAACACCTTTTCCTCTACGTCTTGTAGCTACTCAGGGGCCTTATTTCCTCTCGCAAAGGATTGGTTTGATTTTGAAGACCAGGCGGGTTCCGAAATTCGTGTGCTTCTTGAGGACGTGGATTCAGGAACTTTTTGTGTGAAGTTTTTTTTTTTGTTTGTTGCACTACTTGAGGGCCTTTTTATTTCACAAGCCTGGTCCCTGCTCGGGCGCCAGTTAAATTTTTTTATTATTCGCAAAGCGAAACACTAATTATTTGTTATTTAATTATTACAAAGTTAATCTTTTTATTATTCGCAAAACGAAACATAAATTATCTGTTATTTTATTATTACAAAAATTATTACAAAAACTTAGAGATTACAAAAATAATTAAGAGCTTCCGACCGGCTCGTACCGTTCCTGGCGGCGTAGTTATCTCCACTGATCTGGTCTTCGGTGTTCTTCTCCTTTCCAGTCCTCCGTTGGGCGGTTGTTTTGTTGATTAGTACTTACTTGCATTTTCCTGGGAATGGGAACGCTGCTGGGCTGGTATTTTCCTAAGAATTGGGAGCTGCTGTGTTGGCGTTTTTCCTGGGAATGGGAACGCTGCTGGGCTGGCATTTTCCTAAGAATCGGTAGCTGCTGTGTTGGCGTTTTTCCTGGGAAAGAAAAACGGTTCCACGGCTGGCACGTTGCGATGATCGTGATGGTGTTCCGTTACGTTTACATTATTTTATGTTATGTTATTTTCTGTTATGTTAACTTATATCATACACAGTGCGACAAATAAGTTTCGAGACTGACTCAAGAAAAAGCGGTTAGAACAATAAACTTGAACATTTTACAATTTATTTATTCGAAATAATTTCCACTAGCTCTAATGCACCTGTTACAGCGATCGAAGAATGAAACAAATGCGTGTTCTAGCTCATTTGGTGAAACCGCCTCCAGTGCTAGTGTCAAAGCTTGTTTTATGGTAGAAATATCCTTGAAAAAACATCATTTCAACTTCAATTTTAGCTTGGCGAATAAACGGGAGATGATTCAACGCACAGACTTGATTTCGAGCCAAAAACTAGTGAATAACGAGTGAGGTGTGACTCGACCTTTGTTTTGCGTAAATCCTGGTGAAAAATGATCCGGATCGTTTCTCTGCTAATATTTAAAGCCTCTTCTATAATTTTCAGTGCAGCATTGCGATCATTAGCAATGAAATCAAGCAATTTTTCGATCATTACTGCTGTCCGAGCTGAAATTAGCCTTTCTCCACAATTTGCATCTTCCAACCTCCCTCTGCCTTCCAGAAAACGTCTTTACCATAGAAAAACATTAGCTCTACTTAAACAGTCATCGTAGTACACTTCCTGCAGCAACGCATTTCTACCAAGATTTGCTTGGAATTTAATAACCGCTCTTAATTGTTCCATTTAATTGCCATGTACCAGCGCGAAAACTGCGTAACAATAATGTATATTTCCATATACCTTTCTTGAAAAAAATGTAATTTACAGATTGAGCACTGTTGCCAACGAGAACTCTAGCTGTCTTGATTTCGGTTACACTTCAATCAAAAAATTTAATCAAGAATTGAATGCTCATTTCGCATTGTTATTTGGGTTTTTCCTTGCTCAACAGTCACCAAATTCACAAATTAACCGAAAACATGCCATAAATTATCAAATTTATATGTTTTCTCCTACAATAAATATACAACTATACATAGCTTTTCATCAAGTTCTAAAAATTGCTTGTTTTGTTGTATTATTCTTTGAAATACTTTATGCAATATGCAAACAACCAAAGTATAGTCATAATAAGTATAATTCACTAAAATAAGTATCATTAAACGCTTTTCTTTACTTCACACTTTTGGGTCAAAAGTTTGGACGTTTATTTGACTGCCTTTCCTTCAATGAAAATGAATGAAATTTTGCAGGCGTATGTATTTCCCGAGATAATTCACGAATATGCAATAAAAAAATGATTTTCATTGTCTTTCTTTCTCTCACCCTTCCTTGATCTTCATAAATCGGAGGATGATGTCTTCGCTGAGCTCCAGTCCCTTAAAGACGATTTCTCACCTGGCCCTGACGGAATACCTCCTGTTATACTAAAATCGTGCGCAGCTCTTCTTGCCAGACCGTTGTCGGGTCTTTTTAACTCATTCATTCAGTCTGGTATATTCCCTGACTGTTGGAAGACGGGATTTTTGATCCTAGTCCACAAGAAGGGTTCCAAGCAGGAGGTCCCGAAATACAGACCCATTGCAAAGCTTTCGTCTATTCCAAAAATCTTCGAGAATATCATTGTCAAAAAACTGTATCGTTTCCTTTCATCAATTATATCTCCTCATCAGCATGGTTTCCTGAAAGGTAGGTACACAACGACAAATCTTGTCCAGTTTGTCTCTTTCGCTCAAAATGCTCTTGAGCGTGGGAAGTTGTCGAAGCCATTTTCACTGACATGAGTAAGGCCTTCGACAGCATACCCCACAGTCTTATCGTCCTGAAGATAAAAATTGTTGGTTGCCCTGTCTCCTTCCTCAGATGGATTGGTTCGTATCTCTGTAATCGTTTCCACCGTCTTTGTTTTAGATGTCCCCATTCCCACAGCTTTTATGCAACATCAGGTGTACCGCAGGGCAGTCATATTGGCCCTTTGCTATTCATTACTGCTACTAATGATTTATCTAGTGTTGTTCTGCATTCTAAGGTACTCTCATATACAGACGACATTAAGATATTTAGAAACATAACCCATCCTTCTGACATTCCAGAGCTTCAGTTGGATCTTGATCGTCTCTCTCTATGGTGCTCCAAGAGCAACCTCGTGTTAAATGTTTCTAAATGTGAACACGTTTGCTTCACTCGTAAACGGAATCGTATTCCTCCTACTTTCTTCCTCAATGGTTCCGCGGTTAGGTCTGTGAACTGTGTTTTGGACCTGGGAGTCCATCTTGATTTTAAAATCTCATTCGACGAGCACCTGAACCACGTTGTTCAGAAAGCTGGCGTTATGTTAGGTTTCTGACCCTTGTGTCTACAAACAGCTCTTTATCTCCCTTGTTCGCCCGATACTTTAATATGCTTCCCAAGTCTGGTCTCCTTACCTCAAAATTCATATCGCGAGTATTGAAGCTATCCAGAAGCGTTTTCTTCGCTACGCTCTCCGTCACCTTCCTTGGTCAAATCCCATCCACCTTCCTTCGTATACGGATCGCCTTAAGCTCCTTGCTCTCCAGTCCCTCTCGCAACGTCGAGTCCTGGCTGACTTGTCCTTTATACATGGCGTCGTTCAGGGGCAAATTGTCGCCCCGGACATCCTTAACCAACCAGCTCCAAGAATCTGTGGTAGAAGTCTAAGATCATTTGAACCATACTCCCTTAGCTTTCACCGCACGGAACTTGGCAGGATGGAACCAGTTACACGTATGCCTAGGGAATATAACTTGGTGGCTCCGCTCCTCTTAGCTGAGGGTGGCAATACAAGCGCTCGTACCATCTTCGTACCTACGCCTTTGAAAGGTCTGCGTGGCGGAGGTGTACTTGCCTGTGTCGGTTTTCCTTGTCTCGGTAGAACACCTTCTTTCTATTCTAGCTCTTACTTGTATTTTTCATTGTTTCCTCTTATGATTACGTATATTGTTTTCTTGTGTGAACTTTTATTAAGTTTGACAAATAAATTAATAAATAAATAAAAATATCACCACTTTTGTTTTTCGAGATCACCATTTTTGTTTTTTGTACTTTTTTCTAGTGCAAGGGTTCGTCCCTTTTATAATACATAACGTTAGAACACCAAAGGTGCCGAACACTGAAAAAGGGGAATTGGTTAATGTGGAATTCGGGATAGTTATCAATTTAGGGCTCAGCTCGACTCGAATGTGAGTCAATGATCTAAACTGTCTCTCAACTACCTCGCTACTTAGAGACTCAATTTGACTCGCCAGGAGTCAATAAAATTGCTTAGGTATGATGTTTCTGCAGATGTTGTACTTGCTGTTGTTTAACCGTCTCTTTCGTGAATTCATAAATATCTCTTCAGTCGCTGATGCTCCTGAGACTCAGAGACTGTTACTCTAAAAGGAAAAATATGTAGATACCATATGTGAATACATTGAGTCCCAATTTTACCCACGCCGGTGTATGGCTTCGTGCAGCATATATATAGGAACGTAAGGCAAAGGAAGATCGTAAACAATGGTCTTACGTTCCAACGCATGAAACGGGTTAAATTCCTGAGGAATTTCATCAGCCGAACAAACTTTTGCATTCCAGCTGAATAAATATTGTAATAACCGATTCTCCTTCGAATCGTCGTATCGCAAACGGATTCTTTACAAAAATTCGTCGCCAGCGGAACAAACATGGTGAGTCATCACGCCAATTCAAATTCTTGTTAATCTCAAATATTCTCCCCCAGCCTTAGCTTACCCATGGAGCGAATAATTTGATTTAATTCAAAGTCTGCATAAGTTCATATTCACGTATTTTAATGAGGTAAGATGGTTGAGAAGAGCTTTTGATGTGATAGCGTTCAAGAAGTGTGTAACGTATTTAACTATTTGTATTTATAATTAACATTTATATGGTTTAGGAAATCAATACAGTTGACTTTCCTTATAACGATATCTAAGGGACCAGACGTTTTCATCGTTATAGTGAAAGATCGTTATATAGTGTAACTATCCTTCTTATATGTAGTACAAAGTAATAGGGGGGCAGGGGGAGTCTTAAATTAATACTTATTAGCTAAATGAATAAACGTATCTATTCTAAAATGTGCTTATATAAATTTTTTTAAAAGAAAACTCGTAAAAAGTTTAGTAATTATGATAAATTTAATCAAAATTTAACCGTACAGAATAAAAATACATAATGTACATATGGAACATACCTATAGACATTTTAATCAAGGAAGTCCTTCAACGTGGTTTGCTTTTTTTTCGCCTTCCAAAGCAATAACCTCACTTTATCTTTTAAACGTAAAGCGTCCTCTGTAGCGATTGAATCCTCTTCGTGGTGAGTGAAGAATTGGTGGAGTACTTCCGCTGCTTCCAGGGCCTGTTGAGGAGTTGGCACTGGTTCTGGCTCTAGCTCAAGTATCTCTTGTTTACTGTCTTCATCTTCATCCACACGAACGGCATTCAGAATGTCCTCACCTGAAACACCTGCTGTTGTAGCTACTGCTTCATCTATATTTTTGAAATCCTTAGCTCCTCTGGTGCATACAATCCGGCAAGCTCAAACTGTTGAACCCATACCGCTAAAGGCAATTCGTCGGCATCTTCTGTAGGCAATTGGTCTTCCAGCCATCCTGCATGCTTGAAAGAATGCCTTATAGTTTTCTCTGTCACCTTTGCCCATGCGCTGCTGATCATTTGTACGGCGTCTAAGAAAGTGGCTTTAAAATTCCCATTTGACTTGAGGAGTTCCATTGAAAGCCTTCGCTTATAGTGACATTTTAAGCCTTTTATCACACTCTGGTCCATTGGCTGAAGGACACTTATAGTGTTGGCAGGTAAAACGCAAAGTTCTATGTTTTGAAGATTGGAGATTTTACAGTGGGCAGGGCAGTTGTCAACCAAAAGCAAGATTTTCTTTCCCTTCAATGCAGAATCCCATTTTCGTATCTCTTCTTCAAAAATTTGAGAAGTCATCCAAGCACTCTTGTTTGCTTTGTAATTGACAGGCAGACACTTAATGTTTTTGAAAGAACGTGGGTTTTTAGACTTGCCGATCACCAGTAGTTCTCCCTTAACTGAACCTATCATGTGAGCTGCCACCAAAACTGTGATTCTATCTTTTGATAACTTTTCTCCAATACACTTTTCTGATTTAAATTTCAAAGTTTTGTTTGGTGTCATCTTGTAAAATAATCTCATCAGCATTGAAAATTTCTTCTGCGAAATATCGAGCCTTCAGATCAGCCCACACTTTCTCCAGCCAGCCATCTGTGAGGTTTCTGTCAACATCACGAGCCTTTCCACTGATCTGCCCATAGTTGATGTTGTGGCATTGCTTCCACTTACTCAGCCAGCCTTCAGATGCTTTGAAGGCAGCGATGCTAAGCTCCGTTGCATAAAACTCTGCTTTCGTTTTGATCAGAGGTCCAGAGAGTGGGATGTGGTTGATACGTTGCTGTTGAAACCACTCTAGAATAACTCCATCTAAATCTTCGTACTGAGGCTTACGAATTTTTTTCCTGCTTCCCTCCTCTATTTTCGTATCAAGCCACTTCTTCCTGTCTTTCAAAATAGTAGCCACACTAGACTGGGAAAGCCCCATTCGTCGAACAACATCAGTTTGTTTCTCGCCCTTTTCAATCGCTTTAATTAAGGAAATCTTTTCCTTAACAGTGACCACTTTACGCTTTTTTGAAAACATGTCGATACACTTCTGTACGCACTAATCGCACTGTCTCGACTGAGGGTGACAAGGCTCCGATTTAAACAGCCTGGTAGTGAGCGGGAAATTGAGCTCCTCGCTCTCCCCACCAGTCAGTCCCGACACTAATCTGGTATGTGTTCAATGCCAGACGTCACTGCGGACAAAAATACAAGAATGTTCCCATGACATGTCTCAAACAGGAGACAAATAACCTCGGGCATCGAACTTGCGAGTCATGTAGTGCAAGTACAAATTTTAGTTAGAAAAGACAATACATAGTCCAAACTTGAAAATACACACAGCAAAGAACTAAAATTGTTCTGAAAAAATCGTTATAGAGAGTGAGCGATATTGTTATAGAGAGAGAATAAATACATGTTCCTATATGGCAGACCAAACGTACAGTACAATAATCATCGTTATGGAGGAATTATCGTTATAAGGAGAATCGTTACAAGGAGAGCCTACTGTAACTGTTCAAAGGTTTAGAAGATCAAAATAAACATTTGTGAGGTTTAGATTAAAGAAACATTTGTAAGGTTAATGTAAAACGCTGAAAATAAGAGAAAGACATTCATTCAGCTATATAAAACCAAGAAATGAAATGGACAGAAAATGTTCCATAAAATTACTACACGACCTGCATGAAATTATTACACTGACCTGTAAAATAATTTTAGATCATGCATTTGAGTTTGTGTTATGAATTCCATTGTGTATTCCAATCATGAATTTAAAACAAAGAATTATTTTGATCATAAGTTCCATTTTTAAGTTATAAGGTTAAGCATAAAGTTTAGAACAAAGAATTGTTTAATCATAAGGTTAAAAACAAAGAATAGATGTTTTGTATATAATTACCAATTATCAGGAGGATAAAGTCAGAACTAATTTGGACGGAAAACTAATCATTTCAATTCACCAACGAACTAGTAATAGCACGAGTGAGTGTTTTGATTGGGCAGTTATGCTCAAATAATATCATAAAACCTTTTAACCTTCTTTACCTTTTCGACGTGCGTCATATGGCGATCCTGCGAATCTAGTGTTAGCACCACTAGAGGATGCTTTAAGAGACAAAACTGCTGGACCTCGACCTATCAACACAAGGAAATACGACAAAACTGGCGGTTCAATCATAGAGCAACAGCAAACGAAAAGAAACACGATTACGTTAGATGAATACAGAAAGAGGAATCAACATCGAAATCAACCCATACAGGGAAGCGCAAGGAAAAAGGAAAGGACTAGAGGGGGTTATTTGCCGAAAATAAGAAAGGAGCTCGCGAATTTGTATTTTCTGGCAAGCATTTCGGAAAGACGAGATAAAGAGAGATATGAGATCGAGATAAATAAATTGAAGAATAAAAGAAAATTGCATGTCAAAAACAGAAACAAAACAAAGAACCTATAATAAAAGGTTAAAGTAACATTCATTCAAGCTGATCTTTTGGATTGTTTATGAGATTCGTAATTGGTATACAATCAGGATCAAAATTACAAATCAAATCAGGATGGATGGGCAAATCAGGATCAAAATTACAAGAGGAAGTAGTTATCAACAATAATGCAGGAGCATCTTCATCAAATGTAACAGATAACCTTCAAAAAAGACTACTAGGTGATTTTGAACTCATCTTGTTAATATTAGGGAGCTTACTATTAGGATTTTTCGTTTTAAAGAAATTAAAAGAATACTTAAATAACGTTGTTCGTAAGCAGGTTGTAGCTCAAAATGTCTAAAGTATTAAAATATGAGTAAAATAAAAGCATTAACGGAGACAATCAAAAATATAACTTTAAAATTGTTATATTAATATAACATTCATTGAAAACAACTTCCGAAATTAAAGATATTCAAAGTAAATTTCAAGAAGCATACCTAGAATTATTGAAGACCGACAATAATTTAGCACTTGAATTAAAAGTAGCATTCAATAAAGCGTTTACTAATTTAGAAGTTATATTGGCTGAAAATATTAACAAAACTCTAACGGAAGATAATTATAACATAATAATCAGAAGACAGTGTAATCTAGAAGATCATATATAATCTAGAAGACAGTGCAAAAACCACCAATATGACTTCATTTGAGTTAGTTTAAAGGTCATTCCTGAATTTCAAGGTGAACCTAAAAATTTGAGTAATTTTTTGAATCTGATTGAATTTTTATACGACGATTTAAAAGACACGACTGAGAAATCAAAATTAATTAAGTTTGTTCTCAAAACAAGGCTGGCGGAAAAAGTCAAAAATAAATTGAGTATCGTGGAATCTCCAACAGACGTAGCTTCGTTAAAAACTGCGTTACAAGATATTTTCAGAACTGAAAAAACCCCATTGAAAATCCAGTCTGAGCTTTCAAGAAGTGTTCAAGGAAATCGCAGTAGTAAGGACTATGCTACACATATAGAAAATCTAGTAGTACAACTGAACAGTATTCAAATAGCGGAACAAGGTGGAACACAAAGAAAGATTATATCGAAATTCAATGACCAAATAGGACTTAATGCATGCAAAAATGGATTACAGAATGCAACAAAATCCACTGTCTTCGTAGCAATGCCCAAAACACTACAAGATGCTATGAAAATAGCTATAGCTAGCACCGCTAACGTATTTTACACCAATAGAAGATTTAACAATAACAGTTTTACAAACAGAAACGGGTTCAACAATAATTTTCGAAATAATTTTAGAAATAATTCATCTTGGAACAATTCTAATCAACGTTTCCAACGAAGTAGGAATTTCACGCAAAGACAATCAAACTTTAATAGAAATCCTCAGAATCGTTCAAATAACTGGGTAAAATCTAACAACCAGCAATCGGGACAACAATTTAAAAATCGGGTTAATGTATTGCACTCGGGAAACAAGGCAATCTCCGAGGGATAGGGGAAGCAATAAGAAATTTACAATTAGATTTTAATAATTTAAATTGCAAATCTGCTTCCATATATATGTACATTTGATTCCAAACTTACAAATTTCATCAATGTTCATGTTAACTCTTTGAGTGAACAGAATTCGTTTCTTATTGATACTGGAGCGGATATATCACTGATTAAACTTAAGAATTTGAAGAGTGATATTTATATTGAACAGGATAGAAAATGTACTATTTCGGGTGTGACAAACGACAAAACACATTCTTTATGAATCATGGCAGCAAATTGAAGGATACTAGGGGGACGCCCCCTGCTCTCTATGCTCACTCTAATAGCTCGCGCATGGCGTTATATATACAGTAGCATTGTAAGTCAAAAGGTTTTTTAGTTCAGACTGTAGTAGGAATTATTTCAGCTCATTTTGCACGTCAAAGTACATTTATATTGAATGAGGCCCTATCTGTCATTATCGAAAACATTACGGGTGCAGTTGCGGATCTTAAAAGATTTTAAAATTTTCTCATACAAAATACTTTTTGTAAGAATTCTTTCATCTTCTTCCAAATGACCTTGGCCTTGTGTTTCAGAAATACATATAGACACGCAATCGATCAAACGATCTAACTCTACTGGCTACAACATACAATTAACGGTGAGAAAATATAGGTAGTTTGAGTAAGATTCCTTTTTTTCGAAACGTTTGGGATTTATGGGATTTATTAATTGTCATCGCAAAAGCCAGAATGAGGCGAAATTGAGTTTTTTGAAAGGAGAAAGACAGAAGTGTACTTGCATAACAAAGGTTTATTTGTGGTGTCAAAATACGTGTGTTTCGGAAAACTCATGCTTAAATCTCACAATCCAAACAATTTTCTTTTGCATTTAAACTAAACGAATAGGTGTACCATTGACCAAGCAAGTCATGTCCTGTACTCAAATTACGAATAAGTAAAAGCATGCAATTTGATTTTGAAAATAAATTTGTGGAATCGGGAGCCCACTTACATCAACTGAGTTTAAAAATTATTTTCCTCTATATAATTATCGCTCAAGATATTATCGGAACTCAATTATATTCGTTCCTCTCCGGACAGACTGTTAAAGATTTCTGCATCGATGAAAGTGCAGTTTTCATATTTGGGTGCTAATACAACCGAATTGAGAATATCGTTAGACTTTATGGTTTCAGATACATTGCCATAAGTATCTGAATTCACGAAGTTGCTAACTAAATGAGAAGGAATTTCAATAACATCTTGGCTGTAATCTGGAAATGTGGGTAAAGTTTCATTACCAAGAGATTTAAGAAATTCAACGAATTTAATCTCATGAGGTGAAGCTCTCATGTTTTGGGTAAAAGTTATTTTGTGGATTTTGAAAATTCGGACCATGAAGTAAGGCAATTCTCAATAAGTGGTACACGTGCACCGTGAGATATAGCTGGCAATATTCGTAAAAAATCGCCACAGAGTAAAATAGTCTTACCTCCGAAAAGGTTAGTTGAAGTACCGAAGCAATCGTTTACTGAACAAAATTTCCTCAATAGCTAATAAAGCATGCTTATACGAGTCATTTTCTGAAGAATTTCTTAAAAATTCTTCACACATGAAAATTTTGAATTCATTCCACAAATCTAAAGCATTTTAAGGAAAGTTCATACCACAAATAGGATATGGCAAATAACTCTCTTAACTGCTGAGAGGACTTACACTCTTTTACTTCTAATAAATATGCACGCCACTCTCCATCATTTCATGCGATACGTCGTGCATGTGCTAAAAATGTGCAGTAAACAATGTTCCCAACAGTACCCAAATCCTAATGGGACCTCGAACATGATGCTAAAATAGTCTCAAATGGAACAACTCAACATAAAACATAAAATAATCTAGCAATAGCTCTGCTACTTCCTCTTTGAAGTTTTTTCCATTCCTTCCCTTTATTTACCCAAATATAATGTATCGGCGTCTCTGTATGTAGAAACTCGGACGAATCAATTCTGTTGATTTCATAGAATGAAGTCAATTTTGTTCTTCCGTGATTTTAAGAGCTTGCTGAACATTTCTTTCCATAAAGACTACATTTTGCCGGTGAGGCAAGTGACATTCAAGTCGAACTATAATATATTACGTGACTGGTAATGCATTGGATACTCATTTTGGCGCCAACTATCTTCTGTAGATCCAACATAGTGACCGGACAAAAAGCTATCGATTTCATCTATATTAACTTTGCCCTCAACTCCACTTCAAACTCTTCGAAACTGTAATGAGGCACGGTCGTATCCCTTATAAACATATTTGTACATATAGTTTAGGCTCTTAACTGTGCCAAGAACTTCCACATTTAAGTAGGAATCAAATTTCGCTAAAAGATATGGTTTTTATGGAACAGCATAACGGTTGTCAACAGAGTGGCCACGAAAGTCAACTGTTATACCATTAACACGACGCATCTAACATTGGCTAGAGTTGTATTGTAAAAGTACTTAGAAAAGCTGTTGCTGCATTTACCATCTCTCATAAACACGGGGATACGATTCAATAAACCACATGGACCGTGGATCATATGGTTTTTAATTAAATTATGAAGTTGTGGGAAATAAATATAAATTGTAAATAAAATATATCTGGAACTTCCGTACAAACGAACCATTTTTCATTTCCTACCTTTTCTTTTTTCTCTAAATTGAGGTTTTAAAGGTGAGCAGACAAAAGTTTGGAAGTATGATATAATTTCAGATTTTCAATTTTAAACCGTTTTTTGCTCGTAGCGGCTAAATGATAAAGGAGTAAAACGTTATCGACATCAGCAATATTTTATCCTGTAAATATTTTATAAATTCATGTACCGCGTGCAACCAAACGGTTTACACTAACAACCAGCTGTTTTGAAGAAAATACGGAACAGTCGATTGCTGTCTCAACAACAAAGGATTCTTTGGTGCTTGCCGGAGTAACCGCTTTCTACGTCATTTTTGCCGCCGCTTTCTGCTGCCACACCAATTGAGAACTTGCCAGGCCTGAGTTTTGTTTAACCAGCTATCTTCTATTTTACTTTTATTTTTTTGCTAGTTATTAAGTTCTCTTTAAATATTTTTTCTAACTTTCTGCTTTTAATAGCTAATCGATCTTTGTAATACTGTATATTTCGTCGGATCAGTTTCCCACTTCGTCCAAAATGTCTTTAGTTTGTGCCGCCGCGTCCTGCAAGGAGAGGAATTTTGATAGGCTCCTTTCATGTCACAGCCCTTGTGGTAAATGCTTCCGACCAAAATGCGTGGAGCTCACGGGCGCTATTGCTGACAGGATTGATTCAAAGGAATCTGGGATATATTGGTATTGTCCGCGATGCCGTAAATGCTCGCTAAGTGCCATCTCTTTTCGTCTCTCAGAAATTGAGCCGAACCTACTTAAACTTGGGTCAGTCCTGCATCAATCGTCCACACTACACGCCTCACTCCTGGCTGCAATCGCAACCCTGAAGGAACTTGATTGCCTCCTCTCTCCCACTCAGCGTGGCAGTATCAAGATCCCTCCCGTAACACTATCTATTCCAACCACCTCCACCAGGATAACTCGTTCCCATAAATCCTCCGCATGTTCGTCTCATGATCCCCCCCTCATGACATTCTCACCCGCAGCTCATGAACCTCATCTCATACCCCCTCCCTTGACCCCCCCCCCTTTATCAAACAATCCCCCTACTGTCTTATCAAAACCATCTCTACCCGCCAAAATTGCTCGCTTTCCAGCAGATCACCACATCACCCCCAACATTAGACTACTGGATATACCCTCGTGCAATGCTAATACGTCCCAAAAACAACCCCCTTCCTCCGGAGACCCCGATACCCTCCTGTTAAATGTGGCTTCTCCATCAACACGTATTCCTTCTGCTCCAATCCCAAACAATACTGTTTGCGCCCCAGTGATCCCAGACTCCACTCCTCCCAATGATGTTCGACTCAGGCCAGAGATCCCTCCCCTATCTACCTCACGGTTGTCCCTAACTCTGTTGAGGACAGTTCCTAGGACGAGATCAGCCTTCGTTACTGAACTCGTCCCGGCTACTTCAACGGAAGACATCCTTTCACATATTTCTGACGTTATCGGACTGGATGTTGCGGTCAATAAAATAAAGGTATTTAAACTTTCCGAGGAAAGGTGCGCCTCCTTTAAAATCATTGTCCACCCCTCCCTCTTTGACCGAATCCTGAATGAAACTAACTGGCCCCCAGGAGTGTTTATCAAAGAGTTCGTTCCAAGAGCTCCCACCTCTAGATCCCCTGGCAGTGCAGTTCATGGTGCTCCCATCTCCCCCCCCCTGCTACGTCCGTGCAACGAAAAAACTCCATAACATCTCAATCTATTACCAAAACGTGAGAGGTCTTAGAACGAAGACACACTCAACGTTCCTTTCCTCCCACTCTCTACCCCATGATATTATCTGCCTCACTGAAACCTGGCTCTGCTCCAACATCTATGATCATGAAATACTTGACCACGATTATTCCTTGTTTCGGAAAAACCGTCTCCTCCGTGACCCTAATCAGCGTGGCGCCGGAGTATTAATTGCTGTTCGCTCGTCACTGAACGTAACCTTGCTACCCAATTCCTCCTGCGAACCCTTGGAGCTCATTGCCGTTAAAGTCCATTATCCAACGTTTAATTGAGCAGAGCGAGCGAAGCGAGCGGAGCTCTTATGCGTCGACGAAATATGAAACCTTTGTACCCAAACTCCTCCTAGACCGTTTGGTCAATCGATCTGAAATTTTACATACTAATAGTATTTTCGACGGTCAGTGCTAACATCTATTTTTTGTTACTAAATTCACGAAAAAAAATCGCTAGTGGTAGGCTTCTTAGTTAACAATTTTTCTGATGAACGAACCAAAATTAGTACGAAGGTTTGTGTCATGGAAATCTAAATTTAGTTTTTATGTATAAAGAACGATCACTGCGTTATTTTGCATTAAATTCCAAAATATACGACAAACGAAATACCATTTTGACAAAAAATCGCTGTCTTTTTGATAGTAGACGTTAGTTTACTTGCATAAATGAAGTTATGGTATTGATCTTAGGTAATAAGTTCTCGCGTGCTCGAACCAGAATTAGCTTTTACATAAAGATCTTAGCACGGACAACTGATTGTTTCCGGGGCTTTAGCCAATTCGCTGTGGGGAATCGGAAACTTTGAAGAGAAAATTTATTTTGGTTTACTCAAACCGTAGCAAGTGGATTTTTACAGGTTCTTGAAAAATAGTATTTTAATTTATGAATTTTGAATCATGGGACAACAGAGATTCCGGGAATCAGAAAATGGACAATATTCTTTAGGTTTTGAGGGTACTTTTCCGGTAAAATTTTGAATTTTCAACGGTTTTTTGCCAGTAGCGGCTAAACGCAGCGTCCCAGGGTGTTCCCATTATTTTATCATTTTCTACCTTCTTGTCATACATGCTTTTTCTCTAAATTCAGTTTTTAAAGATATACATACAAAAGATCGGAAAACTGATAAAACTCAGGTTTTGAATTTTTAACAGTTTTTTGCCCGTAGCGGCTAAATTATGCACTTAAAGGGTTTCATATATATGAACGACCCCCATTCTCTTGATATTTTCTACCTTTCTGTCATACATAATTTTTCTCTAAATGGAGTTTTTGAACGTGTACATACAAAAGATGGGAAAATTTATAAAATTCAGATTTTGGACATTTAATGGTTTTTTGCTCGTAGCGGCTAAACGAAGCATCCTAGGGAGCTCATATGTACAACCGACCCTCTTTATTTTGATATTTTCGACCTCTTTTCATACATAATTTTTCTCTAAATTGAGTTTAAAGATGTGCATACAAAAGATAGTGAAAGTGATAAATTTCAAATTTTGAAGTTTCAACAGTTTTTTGCCCGTAGCGACCAAACGAAGTGTCCCACGGTGTTTATATGTATGACCGACACCCATTATTTTTACATTTCCTGCATTTTCGTCAAACATTAATTTCCTCTACTGTGAGTTTTTATAAATGTGTCCATATCCAAAATTAAGATTCTAGCTAATAATTTTGTAAATCATTGAAATCTGATAGTAAAGATGAATGAATTATTGAAGAAACCTGTTAGTAAAGATGATTGAATGGACTACTGAAAATTGATTCATATCTTCAATATTTACACTCGTAATCATAATAAATATACAAATAGATTCATAAATAATATAAAACACAAAATAATAAAAATCCCATTATAACAAAAAGTCATGGTAAATAAGATAAAAAGAAACCAAGTGCGTGCCGGACACACATAAGCTAAGGGTTCCGTAGAATGCCGCATAAAATATTGAGTTAAAGAAATCTTTGTTGGTAGCTTAAAACATCGAATATCTACATCATTAACGGTAAGACTTTTATTGTTCAAACCAAAAGTCGTTTACTGTTTTTATATAGTTCTACTACCTTTAATTCTTTAAGATTTTTCTGGCCCGTCGTTCAAAAGCTAGAGAGGGGGGGACACACTTTTGACGTTTTTAGAAGCGTATATTTCGCGAACGATTAGCTTAAAGGAAAAAAACTTCAAACAACATCATTGTCATTTTTAAAGACCTTTCCAAAAAGACCTCACACGGGTATGTGCAATGAAAAAAAAATCTTATCCCTCAGGCACGTGTATGGAGTACCACCCTTAATAAAACTTTTTTCTTTACTTTTACTACTGCATTTTCTAGTGGTTCACAGGAGACACCTTACTTCTAAATTTCATTTATATAGTTTCAATAGTTTCCGAATAAAATGGCTGTGACATACGGAGAAACGGACATGACGAAACTATAAGGATTCCGTTTTTCTACGGAACCCTAAAAATGATACTTTGGGTCGCAGGAATCAAGTAATTGAGCGAAGCGAGCGAAGCTCTTATGCGTCGACGAAATATGTAACCTTTGTAACCAAACTCCTCTTAGACCGTTTGGTCAATCGATCTGACATTTTCATACTAATAGTATTTTCGACGGTGAGTGCTAACATCTATTTTTTGTTACTAAATTCGCGAAAAAAATCACTCGGGGTAGGCTTCTTAGTTAACCATTTTTCGGATGAACGAACCAAAATTAGTACGAAGGTTTGTGTCATGGAAATCTAAATTTAGATTTTATGTATTTAGAACGATCACTGCGTTTTTTCCTAAGAATTCCAAAACATACGGCAAACAAAATACAATCTTGACATAAAATCGCTGTCTTTTTGACAGTTTACTTGTATAAATGAAGTTATGGTATTGATCTGAGGTAATTAGTTTTCGCGTGCTTGAACCAGAATTAGTAATTGCGTAAAGATCCTAGCACATGCACCTGATTTTGAAAGCTGTTTTCAGGAGCTTTCGCCAATTCGCCGTTGAGAATTTGAAAACCTGAAGGGAAACTCTATTTTGGTTTATTTAATTCGTAGCAAGTGGACTTTTATAGGTTCATCAAATATAGTAAGTATATTTATGAATTTTAGATCATAGGACACCAAAGATTCCGGAAATCAGAAATTAAACAACTTTCTGCCGGTTTAAAGGGTACTTTTCCCGTGAAAATTTGAATTTTCAAGGGTTTTTTGCCCGTAGCGGCTAAACGCAGCGTCCTTAGGTGTTTGTATGTATGAGCGACCCCCATTATTTTGTCATTTTCTAACACTTTCTCATACACTACTTTTCTCTATCGTGAGGTTTTAAAAATGTATCCATATAAAAGTTAGAAAATACGACAAAATTTAGATTCTTGTTCATAATTTTACAAATCAAAAAAGTCTAATAGTATCTAGTAGTATGAATGAATTACTGAGAATTATTTCATAACTTCAATATATATACTATTAATCATCATAAATAAACACATAGATTCACAAATTTTATAAAAAACATAATACTAAAAATCTCATGATAACAAAAAAGCCATGATTAATTATAGAAAATGTTAATTTAAGTAATAGGAATCAAGTAATTTGATGAATTAATTGAATGAATTACTGAGATTTATTTCATAACTTCAATATATATACTATTAATCATCATAAATAAATACATAGATTCACAAATATTATAAAAACCATAATACTAAAAATCTCATGATAACAAAAAAGCCATGATTAATTATAGAAAATGTTAATTTAAGTAAAAGGAATCAAGTAATTTAAAAGTTTATTAAATTTTAAAGGACTCAAGTAATTTAAAAGTTTACTTTCGATCAAATGCCAGGATGATATGAATAATAATAGTATAAAAGAACAAGCGTATTAATATTAACTATAGTATGCCAGTTGCAGTCGGAAATCCACTGCATACTCTGGAAATTAAAAGACTCAAGTTTACTGCAAAATAGACATCTCGTTTTTTTTTATTTATTTCTTTTTTCACAACTATGATACGGAGAAGGAAAATGCATATTTTCCACTATTTCGGAAGGTATACTCTTTCGAATGAGGTAACTAACATCATCATTGAAAAAAAAAATTGTTTGCCCTAAAAAAACATGGACTAACCATGGGCGAAATTTTTATGAAAAAATGTTTTGCTTCGTATCTTAATATTTTGTATTTCAAATACAAGTCTGAAGCTTAACGAATCTAAAACAGTTGATTTCACGGTGATATACCAAATATTCCAGGAGATATCAATTAAATTAGAAATATTTTCGAAAATCAATTTGAACTCGGAACTTTCTACAACAATTTAATAAATCACAATGAATTCCAATTTATATGACAGCAATAAAGACTAATTAAGGTATTTATGTAGATATATTTGCAATATGATTCAAAATTATTAAGATATTCAAGTGTAAAATATAAGGACATAATTTATCCAAGACACAAATTAACCAAACTCCAATTACGAATTTTTTCACAACTATGAAACGTAGAAGAGAGAAGCACGTAGAAATTATATGCGTGGGTTTGAGCCATATATAGATATACATATGGCGTGCGTAATTTTTTGTCTCATGCTCTTATCAGAGCGTGAGCAATGCATATGCGGGAGAGCGTGGTATCTATTTGGACTAATTGCCACCAAATTTTACTCTACCCCAGTTACTATAAAGCAGAGTGTCTATATCTCGACCGCTCAGCTCAATTTTGTGTGCGACTTCGCGAACGCCACCTAGTATTATCATTATTTCCTGCTATATCCCTCCTCGATCCGCTGATTCTGTTTTTCGTCACCTTTCATCAATATTAGACTCTCTGTTAAGCTGCGCTGATGTTCATGATCATGGCCTCCTAATTGGCGACTTTAACCTCCCTCACCTTGAGTGGTCTGCAAACCCTGACACTAACAGTCTATCGTTTACTAATCCTACATCTCCAGCTGAAAGGACACTTTTTGACTCCACTTCTTCCTTTTATTTGTTCCAAATGAACTCTGTTAGAAACCTGAACCACAGTTTGCTTGACTTAGTTTTTACGAATGTTCCGCAAAATGTCAATGTTTCCCCCTCCGCCAACGTTCTCTGTAACATTGACCCACATCATCCTCCCCTCACCATCTGTGTCTCACTCTCTTCTCCAACATCCACTTATTCGTAAGACTAACTTTCATCTACTTTTCACGACTCTCAATAATCACCTCAATATAACTGACGTTCTCACAAATGTCTCCCAACTGTATGACGTCCTGCATGCTTCTATCTCTTCCTCCACGCCAATATCCGCGCCACCCTCCCCTGACTCCTCTCCCATATGGTACTCTAAAGAAGTTAAGGCTCTAAGGAACAAACGCAACTCCTTCTGGCCGAAATGTCTACGGTCTGGTTCCCTCAAAGACTACGCTCAATTTAATGATTTGAGCAGGAACTTTTCTCAATTAGTTTACCTTCAGTACCATAGCTACCTCTCTTTCGTGAAATCGAACCTTTCCGTGAACCCACACCTGTTTGTCTCCTTTGTGAACGCAGAAAGGAAACGCAAAGGGGATCACTTTCCACAGTCTCTCTCTTACCTAGGACTGGAGCTGGAAGATCCCCTATCCGTTGCTAATTCCTTTGCAACCTTTTTTTCCTTTACCTTCCTTAAAGGTCAATTTGTTCCCGATGTTCAATACTTTTCTAAACTTACTACTACCCCTTCCTCCGACTTCCCTATCCTCCATATTTCAGCGGAAGACGTTCTTGTTGAACTCCAGTGCCTTAAGGACGATTTCTCCCCTCGCCCAGATGGTATCCCACCTGTGTTGCTTAAGAAATGTGCGGCCCTCCTTGCCTCTCCTCTATCGTCCCTCTTTAACCTTTCCATCCAATCATGTATCTTTCCTTCCAGGCAGGTTTCCTGTTCCTGTCCACAAAAAAGGCTCAAAGTCGCTAGTCACGAACTATAGGCCCATAGCCGAACTTTCCACGATTCCTAAATTATTTGAAAAAATTATCGTCAGCAAACTTTATCCCTTCCTCTCATCCCTTATTGGTCCCCACCAGCATGGGTTCCTTTAGGGTAGGTCTACTGTCACCAACCTCATCCACTTTACATCCTATTCCATCAATGCTCTTGAGCGTGGTGACACTGTTGAAGCTATCTTCACAGACATGAGCAAAGCTTTCGATAGCATCCCACACCCCCTTATCCTACTTAAAATTAGATTGGCTGGTTGCCCTGACTCCTTCCTTAGTTGGATTAGTTCCTACCTTTCCAATTGTAAATATCGTGTTCGTTTCAGATCCACCCTCTCCCATTCCTTTGTTTCCACAAGCGGTGTTCCTCAAGGGAGTCACCTTGGCCCGCTTCTCTTTGTCGTTGCTACAAATGATGTCAGCAAAGTCATTCATAATTCCGTGGTTCTTTCCTATGCAGATGACACTAAACTTTTCAAGAATATTGTTTCACCTAAAGACTACCTCGAGCTGCAGCAGGATCTCAATCGGCTCTCTACATGGTGCTCTAAAAGCAATCTCCTCCTTAATAACTCCAAGTGTGAACACATTTGCTTCTCTCGGAACAGTAACCATCAGCCTTACACTTTTTATGTCAATGGTATTTCGATTAAGTCTGTCAACTCTACCTTTGATTTGGGTGTCCTCCTTGACTCGTAGCTTTCCTTTCAAGAACATCGTAATCTTGTAATAAATAAAGCGCGAGTCATGCAAGGCTTTATCACAAGGTGGGCTAGAGAACTAGCGGACCCATATTCCCTTAAAACCCTATTCACCTCCCTGGTTCGTCCTTTATTAGAATATGCCTCCCAAATTTGGACTCCTTATCATAAAACGCATATTGAGCGCATTGAGGCTGTACAAAATCGGTTCCTGCGTTTCGCCCTATCCAACCTTCCCTGGCCTGATCCCTTCCACCTTCCCCCCTATGAGGATCGTCTCCGCCTCCTTAATCTCCAACCTCTCGCTGAACGCCGTGTTTTGGCCGATCTTTCCTTCATACATGGCATTATCCAAGGTCATATCATATCTCCTTACATCCGCGATCAAGTTACCCCTCGCCAAAATGATTTCAATCTCAGATCTGGTGGCTCACTTGTTGTAAGGTTCCATTGCATGGAGTTTGGCAGAATGGAGCCTTTCACCCGCATGATTCGTTTAGACAATCCTGCTGCCCCTTTACTGGAGGACGCGGAGGGCAAGTGTGATGTCAATAAGGCTTTTCGGAACCGTACTGGCACACTTTTGATAGTATAGATAGTATGTGCTGTGTCTCTCTATGTTGTGATACAAGAAATCCCCCCTTGTTCCCGAACACTCGCAAATATCTCCAAACAACTCCAACACACTGAGTGTTCCTAAATATCTCTGACCATTCCTGAATGGGTTTAGATACACCCCAATAGTCCCAAATATTCCCAAAACACCCAATTCACCCCAAAAATACGCCCAGTATAGCCCAAAATACCTCAAATCTATTCTGAATGACCTTGACCAACCTCAACAAACAAATTCATTCAAGTCAAAATAAACAAACACAGAAAACGTAAATAAAACTTACCTACCCCAACATGTAATCCGAGCCGCTCGCGAGCGATAAACAAGTACGCCACCACTCGCGCCACATCAACAAAATATGCTGACTCGGCAGAATGGCCAGAACAGAAGAAGCGCACCAACACTTACGCCAGTCAACATAAATTGCTGACTCCACAGGTTGAACGTTCGGGCAACAACTGTAATAAGACCCGGACCAAATGACTTGGTCGATTACAAATGTTTTGATTACAGGTGAAGACACGTGCCTAGAAAGGTACATTTCATTGTGACCGAGGGAAATGACACGAAATATGGAATGGTATGTGCAACCTACGGGAGAATGGCATGTAGGAACATTGGAATGCAGGTAAATGACACGAAATGTACATCGGAAGGCGCAAGTTACAGGTGAATGGCATAAACGGCCAATTAAACAAAAATATGACCTGACAGTAGATGGGCGATCAACCAGACGCTGATCTAGGCAATATTGGCGGGTCATCGGCTGCTCATTCAGCAGAAAAATAATATAAAAACCGACCCGAAATACAGAAGGAGTCACTTCTGGAGCCCGATTTGAGGAAGACGCTACTTATATCACCAGAAGGAGAAGACACCGAAGACGTGAATAGCACCGAAGACACCGAAGACGCCGAAGATCCCGAAGACACAGAAGACGAGAAGACCTCTGAAGACGCCGAAGACGCCGAAGATCCCGAAGACGCCGAAGATCCCGGAGACACAGAAGACGAGAAGACCTCTGAAGACACCGAAGACGCCGAAGACTCCCAAGGACACAGAAGACTCCGACGACCCCGGAAGACCCCTGAGAACGCCGTAGACCCCTTAAGACTTGTGGGAAGCATCAAGTAAAAATAAATCATAAGAAATCGGTGGACAGGTTTCCGACCTAACACCTTGTGCTCAAACCAGCTCCTGGGCTGGAGGGCGAATTTAATACGTTTAAATAACAATCACTTAAATCAAAGCAATAATACGTCAAACTAATAAGTAAATAAAATTAATACAAAAATATCGTGATAAAAATAAACACTAACATATAACAATATCTATATATAAATAGGCGACACGTTTTTTTGTTATCCCTTTTACAGGAAACCAGGTGGACTTACCAGCTTAAAAATTATACCATTCGAAAGATTCGTTTTTCCTCTATGTGCATCACCTAATTTTTTTTCTAAAATTTAATTATAAATACGTTTAATTTTAAATTGAAATTAAAAAATTCAATGGGATAGTATGTGTGAATTGAGCACACGTATAGCGTAGATGATGCTTTTGAGAAGAATGTGTGCGTGTGAATGTTTTACTTTTTGCCTGGAAATATGCAACCATATGTGAATTTTTGGTTTGTGTCCCCGATACATAACAAGTACTAAATTAGTCGAAAATCAAACCAAATGAATCAATCTTCTACTGGTGACACAAACCAAAAGAATTAACTTATAATTTCATTCCTCTACGAAAATATTAAAATATAGAACATACTTATTTTACATTATCATTTGCATAGATCATACGTTCGACTGAATAACCAACCATATATGCCAAGTAGATGCATTCTTTTCACTTAAACCCACTATCTATGCCAATGATTATGTGAGGGGCAAATGCAGCCATATCACAGACAATATTGATATGTTCATTGTTTTGCTTTTTGCCTGAAAGAAGGCAACCGTTGGCTAATAAAATTGCATTCTTCCAGACAAAAGCCAAAACAATGAACATATGGCCACAGACAATAATATGGATGCATTTCCACAGACAAATTTAAAGCCATCGTTTACTTATACCATTGTTTTTTGCTAATTTGATAAAAATATATGCCAATTTTATTTTAAAAAATATGGAAAATCACAATTTTACAGTTATTTCTAGAAAACGCGAGGTTAACTTTCACGAATATTTATGGAAAGCGAGCGAAAGTCTAAATTTTATCATGTTTACCAACTTTTGTATGGACCCACATTTAAAACATAATTTAGAGAAATATGATATATAGCCAAAAGTTGGGAAATTAAAAAATAATAGGGGTTGATCATACCCCCTAGAATGCTTTATTTGGCCGCTATGAGCAAAAAACTGTTTAAAATTGAAAATCTTAAATTATATCATATTTCCAAACTATTGTCTGCTCACCTTTAAAACCTCAATTTAGAGAAAAAAGAAACGGTAGGAAATGAAAGTTGGTTCGTTTGTATGGAAATTCCAGATATATTTTATTTACAATATAAATGTATTTCCCACAACTTCATAGTGATCCACGGTCCATGTGGCTTATTGAATCATATCCTCTTCTGTATGAGAGATGGTAAATGCAGCAAAAGCTTTTCTAATGACTTTTACAATACAACTCTAGCCAGTATTAGATGCGTCGTGTAAATGGTATAACAGGTAACTTTCGTGGCCACTCTGATGGCAACCGTTATGCTGTTACTTAAAATCCATATCTTTTAGCGAAATTCGATTGCTACTTAAATGTGGAAGTTCTTGGCACAATTAAGAGTCTAAAATATATGTACAAATATGTTTATAAGGGATACGACTGTGCCTCATTACAGTTTGGAAGAGTTTGAGGTGGAGTTGATGGCAAAGGTTATATAGATGAAATCGATAGTTTTCTGTCCGGTCACTATGTTGGATCTACGGAAGATAGTTGGCGGATAAATGAGTATCTAATGCATTACCAGTCACGTAATATATTATAGTTCGACTTGAATGTTACTTGCCTCACCGGCAAAATGTAGTCTTTAGGGAAGGAAATGTTCAGCAAGCTCTTACAAATCACAGAAGAACAAAATTGACTGCATTCTATGAAATGAATCGAATTAGTTCTTCCGAGTTTCTATATACAGAGACGCCGATACATTATATTTAGGTAGATAAAGAAAAGAAATCGAAAAACCTCAAAGAGGAAGTAGTAGAGCTATTGCTACATTATTTTATGTTTTATGTTGAGATGTTCCATTTGAGACTATTTTGCTTCATGTTCGAGGTGCCATCAGGATTTGGGTACTGTTGGGAACATTATTTACTGCACATTTTCAGCACATGCAAGACGTATCGCATGAAATTATGGAGAGTAGTGTGAATATTTATTAGAAGTAAAAGTGTGTAAGTCCTCTCAGTAGTTAAGAAACTTATTTGCCATATCCTATTTGTGGTATGAACTTTCCTCTAAATGCTTTAGATTTGTGGAATGAATTTAAAATGTTCATGTGTGAAGACTTTTTAAGAAATTCTTCAGAAAATGATTCATATAACCTTGCTTTATTAGCTATTGAGGAAATTTGGTCAATAAACGATTCGTTCAGTACTTCAACTAAACTTTTCGGAGGTAAGACTTTTTTACTCTGTGGAGATTTTTGACGAATATTGCCAGCTATATCTCACGGTACACGTGTACCACTTATTGAGATACCAAAATTTCAAAATTCCACAAAATAACTTTTACCCAAAACATGAGAGCTTCACCTCATGAGATTGAATTCGTTAAATTTCTAAAATCTCTTGGTGATGGAACTTTACCCACATTTCCAGATTACAGCCAAGATGTTATTGAAATTCCTTCCCATTTAACTAGCAACTTCGTGATTGCAGATACATACTTATGGCAATGTATCTGAAACCATAAAGTCTAACGATAATCTCAATTCGGTTATATTAGCACCCAAATATGAAAACTGCACTTTCATCGATGCAGAAATCTTTAACAGTCTGTCCGGAGAGGAACGAATATATTTGAGTTCCGATAACATCTTGAGTGACGATTATAGAGAGCAAAATAATTTTCCAGTAGAATTTTTAAACTCAGTTGATGGGAGTTGGCTCCCACAAGTAAGTTGGTCCCACAAATTTACTTTCAAAACCAAATTGCTTACTTTTACTTATTCATAATTTGCGTACAGGACATGACTTGCGTGGTCAATGGTTTGCCTATTCGTTTAGTTCAAATGCAAAAGAAAATTGTTTGGATTGTGAGATTTTAGCAGGAAATAAACCTTAATTATACAAGTATGTACACTTCTGCCTTTTTCCTTCGAAAGAACTAAATTTCCCGTCATTCTGGCTTTTGCGATGACAATTAATAAATCCCATAAATCCCAAAAGTTTCAGAAAGAAGGAATCTTACGCAAACTACCTATATTTTCTCACCGTAAATTGTTTGTTGTAGCCAGTAGAGTTAGATCGTTTGATCGATTGCGTGTCTATATGTATTTCTGAAACACAAGGCCAAGGTCGTTTGGCAGAAGATGAAAAAATTCTTACAAAAAGTATTTTGTATGAGAAAATTTTAAGATCTTTTAAGATCCGCAACCGCACTCGCAAAGTTTTCGATAATTATAGACAGGGCCTCATTCAATATAGATGTACTTTGACGTGCAAAATGAGCTGAAATGATTGCTACTACAGTCTGAACTAAAAAAACTTTTTACTTACAATGCTACTGTATATATAGCGTCATGCGCGAGCTATTAGTGAGCGTAGCGAACGGCGGGGGTTGGCGAGCGTAGCGAGCAGGGGGCGTCCCCCTAGTAATAATAATAGAGTAATTTAATAATATAACAATCCGTTATTAATCAATAACCAAACTACTTCCCTAATAATACACAAATATAATATCTGAAAAAGGGGTAGCTAACGCGACACCAAGTCACTAGAGTATAACCGAACAAGTCTGAATGAAGGAGATTGGATTGGAAGAGGCACTCAAAGATCCCCGGGCTGGTCCGCGTCCAATATCGCTAGACGAGTATCGACGGCGAAATCCAGCGCCCCATCAATTCATCGAGACTCCAGGACAACTACAAAAGAAGGAGAAGACAGGCGTAGAGGCTCGATTCCGTCGAGAAATCAAAGAGGCTATCAGAAGCTGGGTTCTATCCTCTAACAAGGAGGCTCGCATAGCCACTAGCAGAAAGATTGACCAGTTGAAGCAGGACCGGCGCAACTACAGAAACCAGAAGTTGAAGCAGAAGAAGATGTTGGCAAAGAATGGAAACCAAAAGTAATTTATGTATAAGAGTTAATAAATAAATGTACAAGTAACAGAGAAATATTGAATTTTAATGCCCTTGGTCACCCACGATTCCCTGAAAGAGGGAAAATACATAACATCTATATGTTACTTTAGCCAGTAGTGTTAGTTTAGTCATTACTGTTATTTTTCTCGTCTTTCCTTCAATTTCATTGTAATCTTTATTTCCTTTTTTTTTTGAACTTGTATAACATAACTGTACTTGTAATAAGTTGAAATAAATAAATAAATAAATAAATAAATAAAAAGAGCATCATCTACGCTATACGTGTGTTCAATTCACACATACTATACAATTTTTTAATTTCAATTTAAAATTAATCTCATTTATAATTAAAGTTAAGAAAAAAAATTAAGTGGTGCACATAGTGGAAAAACTAATCTTTCGAGTGGTATAATTTTCATCCTAGTAAGTCCACCTGGTTTCCTGTAAAAGGGATAACAAAAAAACGTGTCGCCTATTTATACATAGATTTAAGCATAAGAACATCTAGTAAGTCAGTTTGTAGTTTTCGCCTGTGTGCAACAAATGATTCAGCGGTAGGTACTCCATTTAATGTTTGGTCTTTGTACCAGTACCCCATTCACATCCACTCATAGCTTGACGCCGACTCCAGGTCAGCAAGTTATAATTCAGTCAAATACGCATACTGGCTTTTATCAACGTCTTTCGACGGCAATAGATTTGCTAGTTCTGACAACATGATGCCATTAACTTTCGACTTGAATGAAAAAGAAAAATGTGGTTTCACGTGCAAGCCTCTCGCCTTGGTCGTATCATTTATCGCGTCCAATGATAATGTACCGAAGCGACGTGGTATGTTAAGCAGCTGTATTAGATTCTCGGATACAGGCAAAATTTGTTGTTCTTGATCAAGGAGCACTCGTTCCCTGACCTAAATTCCCTGTTTATTTGTTGCGATGACAATTATGGTTGGCAAAAAGGGAATAGATGATGCTGAAGAGTGAGCTTGATGTACTTGCTTTGATATTGTTTCGCCCGACTTGGATGACGGGTCGGAAGTTCATATACCAGTAACGAGTATCGATGCGTGGTGGCGTTGGACACTAGATGGACTAAAACTCTATTCTCATGCTCTTATGGACTCTGGATCGAGCTTTTGCACCACCAAGAATACCAGCATAGTATTCTAGTCATCGATGATTTCGGTGTTTTCAAGAATTTCTCATTGAATGAATGATGAAGTGAGAATGATAAAAATTATCCCTTGAAAGACAGCCACTTGTACAGTGAGTGTACCACTGAACTTCGGTTTCTCAGGGCATGGTAACTGGGCACATCCTAATGTGGCTGACGAACTGTTATCTTATTTGATTGTGGAGCATGATCTACTTCAATGATAAAATGACCATGAAGGCTTCCAGAATTTGCTGTTTTCGAACGTTTTGTTGACGAAGTGTGAACGATCCAAAAGTTCTTGTTCATCATGAGCTGAGATTTTCCTCATAGCGAGGGAGATAGCTGAGTGGTTATTATAGAAGCGACGCCACTGAGCTTTAACTTCATCTAACCATGTGGCTAAACCTTATCTAGATGGATTGTCTTGTTGAATGCTAAGCATTTGTGCCTTAACAGACGTCAAAAATTCGTTGTATATTTGCTGCTGATCAATCAGATCGTGTATTTGATTGACCTTCATATTGATGCCAGACCAATTAACCTGTATTGTACTTTGGATCCGGCTTGGATCAGGCTCGATGGACCAGAAAAATGTTAGAAACCCGAAGGTACTGAACACTGGCTTATGTGGTTGAGCGGTCAACATAAGTATCAGAGGATAAAAGGAATTGGGGATAGTAATCAATTAGAGGCTCAGCTCAACTCGGATGTGAGTCAATGATCTAAGCTGTCTCTCAACTACCTCGCTAGTTAAAGACTCAGCTTGACTCGCCAGGAGTCAATGATGAAAGCTGCCTCTCAATTGACTTCTATGCAATCAGAAGAATACATATTGTTTTTATATTACTATATTACCTGTACCTGTACATATTTTTATATTATTAGTACTATTCCAATTTATTAACCAGAAGGGGGGTATATGCTGAATCATGCCGAAAACCCCACAAGAAGAATTCATATATTGGAGTTTGATATATGGAGCCTTCTTTTGCGAGTTACTCCGTGCAGAGCCGATAATCTCTCCCTCACCCCTTTCCCCAAAACATCCTTCACCTTATTCCATTAGCTCCTGTTACCACACATTCCTCGAAAACATGCCTCATGGATTCCTTTTCCCTACCGCAAACTCTGCACATTTGTTTCTCCTCCCGTAGCCAGTACTTGCACGCCCTCGACTCATTCCCTAATCTGAAGCCTGCAATACTAGCCATCTCCCCTTTTCTTTTATTTCTGGCCTTCCCTAAATATATAGGAAAGTCCCTATCTCTTCCGCGTATCTCGAATCCCTTATTTCTTCCTTCTTTTTCTGCCTACCAATGTCCCTTCGCACCCTTTCCAACTCCCTCCAGGTCTCCCCCCCTTCCCTTCTCCTACGCTCCCACTCTTCTTCTGGCCACCCTCTTTCCCTGAGAAGCTTACTTCTGTCATGCACTATTTCTGAGCATATCAGCTTTCCGTCCAAGAGTCTGATATACTCCCTTCTTAGGTCCCATTCCCCCAAGTTTCTCCACTTCTCCTCAAACTTGATTGCTCTTGAGGCAATTCTCACCGCCATTTTCTCCCCTTCTGTTTCCTCCAGCAGTATATGCGCTGGGGTGGACCTATCTAACCTGAGGCACCATCTAAGGTACCTCACATGAACTCTTTCTACTTCCTGTCTTTCCCTCTACCCCCAAATTTCCAAGCCATAGGACAATGCACTTCCAACCAGATCGTCAAAGAGCCTCATTTTCCCTTCCCAGTTTTCCCCTAACCTTCTTTCCCCCAAACACCAAACTTTTCCCAGTAACCCCCTCGCCTTTTTCCCTAAGAACCGAATGTGTGCCTCCTCACGATTATTCGTTTTCATCATATACCCTAAGTAAAGGAGTTCCTTCACTTCCTCTATTATATTCCCTCTCCATTCAATACTCATTTCCTTCCATCTTCCCCTTCCTTTCCTGAACCTCATATCTTTCTTCCCATTGCACCAGGCCAGTTTCCTGATGCCTCCCCATCTTTTGCTCTAGGTCGGCAAACGCTATATTGAAAAGCAGCGGACTAAGAGGGCAGCCTTGCCTGACCCCTTTTCCAGACCAAAACTGTGCCACCGTTTTCCTCCCCACGACCACTCTGTTTATCGTTTCCCGATAGATTTCCGCCACCACCTCCCTCAGTCTTCTTCCTATCCCTAACATACCCATCATAACCAGAATCACCCTTCCATTGACGTTATGAAATGCCGCTTAAAGATCCGCAAAATAGACGTATACCACCCCTTGCACGTTCACCAACGATCTCTTAACCTTTTTCAAGTTTTTTTCTATCACTGCCTTTAGTAGGTATACTGCATCTATTGTGCTTCTTCCTTTTGTAAAGCCCATTTGCGTCTCTCCTAACCTTCCCTCCATTTCCAGTATCCCTTCGATTCTTGCCCTCACAATTTTCGCATAAATCTTATATCCCGAATCCATGAGCGTAATTGGTATGTAGTTTTCTGCCCTTCTTTCACATCCCTTTTTGAATACCGGTTTCACTATTCCAACTCTTCATTCTTTAGGGAAGTCTTTCTTCAAGAAAATTCTATTCAGAGTCATAACTAATGCATTCTCCAGATCTTGCCCCCCATAAATCCACGCCTCATTTGGTATCCCGTCTGGCCCTGCTGCCTTTCTTTTCTATAGCCTCTTTATCGCTCTTTGTACTTCCCCTAGCGTTATTTGACCTTCTTCCTTCGACTCCTCCTCGACTCCCTCCAACACCTTCAGGTCCACGTCCCAAACCTGCTGCTTACCACTTAGTTGCCGCTCAAAGTGTGCTTTCCACTCCGTATCTTTGATAGCTTCCTCGACCCCTTCTCTCCTTTTTCTGTTCTTATTTATTTCTTCCCGGAATGTTTTCCAGGACCTGTCCCTTATAATTCTCTCCATTATTTTTTCGTCCTCCCTCTTTTTCTTCCTTTCCAGCAATCTCCTGTACTCTAATTTTTGTGAAAAATACACCTCCCTCCTCTCCCCTGATCTCACTAGTTTTCGGAGACATCCCTGTAGGCTCCTCCTGCTTGTTAAACATTCCTTATCCCACTAAGGCTTGTCCGTTCTTTTCTTCCTAACCCCCACTCTCACCCATGCTCCTTTTAACCTTTCTGCCGATTCTCCGCAGCTACTAATCCCTTCCACCTCCCAGGTTTCCCAGTCGATCCCTATATTCTCTAATTGATTTCTCATCCTACTTTATTATCCATTTCTTCTGTACTTCACTTTCCTCCACTTTCTTCCAGTTCGTAAATCTATCCTCTATCGGAGAGTGATCTGATTCTATCCTATGTGTTACTCCCTTATACATTCCTCCTCAGACCAGTCCCCTCCTTCCGTTCCTGTTCTTGCATTAAAGTCCCCCACGATCCAGCATGGAACAGTCCCCTCTCCCATAAATTCCTCAATTGTTTCCCAGTTCGCTACAATCTCCTCCCTCATAGACGTGGTAAATAACCGCCACCTCCGGCCCCTTATAACCAGCACTCCTCCCATCACTTCGTTTCTTTCACTCCTATTGAGCACCTCTTCCCAACTTCCTACATCTCCCTTCACCGCCATCACTATACCTCCCTTCGCTCTTCGTCTCATACTATCCCTACAAGCCTCTTTCGAAAGGATTTCGTAGTCTCTCATCTCTAATTCAATCCTATCCTTCCCTTTACTACCTTCCTCTGCCCACGTTTCAAAACTCCACTTCCTTCTTTCCCACCCCTGCACATTTCCAAACCAGCATCCTCCCTCCCTCACTATTCTTAAGTTCTTTCCCCTCCCTCTTGGCATGTCCCCCTTCTTCATCCTTTTCCCTCGCTTTCCCTCCCTGCTACTAGCAGCTACACTGCCGCTACCTTTTTCAAAAACCCCATTTTCCTATCATCCCACGTAAACTCCTCCTCCCCAATCCTTATGTAGCTTCCTTTTATTGAAACGTTTTTCCCTTCCTCCGTTCCTAATTCTGCCCTGTCCCTCTCTCCATGTGAGGTCCCTGTCTAGAAAAATGTTCGTGCCCTTCAGCTTAAATTTCTTGTCCAAAACCTTATCCCTATCCCCTGTGGTTTTACAAGCCGCTATTATTTTATGATCCACGCCTCTTATTAACTGAATCCCCTCTACATTAATATCCACCCCTAACTTCTCTAGAATCCATCCATCTAATTTGATTTCGTCTCCCCTGCCTATCCCTTCAACCCATATGTTATAATTTTTACCCTCTAATTTCATTTCGTTTGTTGGGTAAAAGCTTATAGCGTCTCCGCGAGTAAATTTTTTTAGTCCGAAAGATAAAATTTAGGCGTTTTATTTTTTATCATTTTCATTAAAGGTTACAAACTCCTGCTCAAGACTTTAAGTTTATTTGCTTACAACTCTGTTATGTTTACGTTTACGATGTTTACTTTGACAACAAATACTTTTACAATATTTACTTTTTCAACTTAAGTTCCTGCCTAAAGTGACGATGCCGTCTAGGTTCACGAAACAATGTAACCCATGGAGCCCCGTCAGCACATGATTCATCAGCCATTGGAATGTCGCTGGGGCACATTTCAATCCAAAAAGGCATTCTTTTGAAGACATAATGACCATAGGGTGTACTGAATGCGGGTGTACTGAATGCTGTCTTATTACGGTCTACAGCTTTCATTGCTATCTGTTGTTAACCGTTGGCGAGGTCGAGTACAGAGAAGTAACGCGCGTTTCCTAACTGATCCAGGATATCTTCTATCTTAGGTAGTGAATATGCATCTTTTTCTGTTACTTCGTTTAACTTTCTGTAATCTACTACAATTCGGCAGTTTTTCTGACCATCAGGTCCCGGTTTTTTCGGGACAACTAGCAAGGAAACTTTCCACTGGCTCCAACAGTGTTCGAAAATGTCATCCCTTAGCAACCTATCTATTTCCTTGGTGATTATTCCCTTCTGCGTTTCCGGCAGCCGGTAAATCTTACATTTTACTGGCACCTGGTTTTCTTTGGGATGACAGATTCTTCTCCTGTCTTACTCGCCGGAAAAACTAATCGTTTAGCAAGTCCCTCTACGTTCCAGTATTTACTCACAAAATCGTTCTAAACTAAACTTTCTACGATATGGAATTTGCATGGTTAGATATGATACAACTTTACTTGTTCAAATTGACCTTTTGGATGTTATCTCTCCAGAAATAGTGTTGAGGGTGACCTTTTCATTTTTATATATTTCTTTCAGCTTTAATCTGTTTATTTTTGTTTTTTTTTTTATTTGTTTTTTAATTTGATCTACAACTCTAGATAGAGCATCGGCGACAATATTAGAGTCTCCGCGGATATGTAGTATATCACTTGTGCATTGTGATACAAATCCAAGCTGACGAATTTGTCTTGGACTGCGCTCAGCTTTAGTTTTGAGAGCAGTGACTAATGGCTTATAATCTGTGAACACAATGAACTCTTTTCCTTCAAGCCGATGTCGAAAGTGTTTAATACTTTCGTGCATTGCCAGAATTTCTCTGAGAAAACGCGAGTAAAATCCCAAGGGAACTCATCCGCCTAAGTCGTCAGCTTGATGTGAAGCTGAACCAATTGCTAAACCTGACGCATCCGTAGTGATACTTAGTTTAGCATCGAGCCTAAGATGTGCCAAAAGAGTAGCTTCAGATAAAAGTTGTTTAGTCTGTTGGAATTTATCATTATGGATATCATTTTAGCAAAACAAAGTTTATTTTCTATTGTTAGAAGCAACAAGTTCGTGCGAAGGAATCAACATTTCCGCCAAATTAGGTAAAAATCGGTGATAAAAATTCACCATACCAATATATCTCTGAAACTTTTTGACATTTTTGGGAATTGGATAATTACTCATAATTAGCACTCGGTCATTAGATGGAAGAATACCTTTTTGGGAAATAAAATGGCCTGAAAAGTTCAATTCTTGAACTGCAAAAAGACCTTGTTGATTTTAATATTAAGACTGAAGTCCTTTAATCTATTAAAAATCAACGTTAAATGTGTGAGGCGTTCGCCTTCACCTTTACTTGCGATTCAAATATCGTTTATGTAATTATGTATTATATTATATAATTAATATTACATTTATACATTTACAAAAGTTTCTATCCTCAAACCGTTTATTCCATGAAGACGCGCCCCACGCTTTACTCTAACGAATGTGTGAGATTTTTTCATATTTGATTTCTCTAACAGTTTTTTCAAAATATTATTCGAGTTTAATTTTTTTTTATTTTCTGCTTTTTAGTTGATTTTTTTACTAGATAAATGAATTTATTTTCATATTAATTGATTTATTTGTAAAGTAAAGAAAAGCGTTTCCTAAAAATTTTTTTTTCATATTTTGATATATTTTTTATATATATATTTTTTAACTTTTTTTATTTTATATTATAACGTTTTTATTAGGTCGCTTTCTTGTCTGTCTGTCTGTCTGTTCGGGTAGAATCTTGCAACTGGTTGTGACTAACTTCCCGATGAGCTACAGACTTGAAACTTTAAACATAGCCCAGAACTGGAAGACAATGTAATATTATATATAAAAAAAAAATATTCAATTTAAAAAAAAAAAAAAAACAAAGCAAAAGCCCTCTTAGGGGAGATATCCTATAAACGGACATTTTTAATCAACGGACAATATTTTTGGGCCCAAACAATTCCCTATTATTTTGTTAAGTAACGGATCTCTCTTGACAGGACGCCGCCGCAATCAGACCCGGGCAGAATCTCGTTTCATTATTTTATTGAAATGCCCGTATGAACTGACATAAAACGAAGTTTGTGTATGAAAAAATACCGTTCGGTTCCTTAGAAAAGTCCTTTGAAATCAAAGCATTTGGCGTTATTTGGAATAGGCCAAACAATTTCTTTGCGTTTTAGGCATATCAAGCGAAAAATGAGTGAAATTAAATCAAATCTTTAACTTTGAAGGAAAAGATTGAATTTATAGTAATTGGGGAAAGAAATACACGAAAAAAAATTCGGAGAATGGGCCAACTCCCATGAAAAACACGGTTATTTTAAAACTGAGGAACTTAATATAGTCAAAACAGGTTATGGCCGATACTCAAATTTCAATTTTGTTGACATGCAGATAGATACTTGTACCCGTTTTGAATATTTCGTAGATAAAGAGAACTATCCTTAGCTCCACCACGAAAATGCCTTCTTATGGGGCATTCCCTTTAAACGGACAAAATTGAGGGAATCAAGCTTGAGAAGTTTTGCCATCTTAGGTCTCTCCATTAATATCCTCGATATCCTCCATCCTCCAAAGTGGCCACTAGTAAGAGTAGTTGATCTTCATACAGAACCTGATGGATTGACGAGCGTCGTTACGGTGAAAATAGCTGTATCTACATTTAAGGGGCCTATAGTAAAATTGTATCCATTACCTGTAAAAGCAGACCCACTTTGAAGATGTTCGGTGTGAACGAACGGTGGCAGAATGGTCATATTCCTTCCAATCTTAGCGTGCTCACCACCAGCAATGCTTGGCAGATGCGTGGTTCATTTATCTTCAAGGAAAAAGGTATTGTAGAAGGCGTTTGAAGTAAGACTGCTATGATTTTTTTAAATTGTTCATTCTGCTTTCAGTTTTGTTTTGGAAATTACGACCTTTTTGTCTAATTTGACTTTCTTTGAATAAATTTGTGTAATTTACCATTGCTGTTTATTTTGCTAATATTTAATTGATTAATTGGTGCTAGATAGGTGTAAGGTCATAACAAAAGGATTACGCTGCTAGCAATCCACTTAAGTATTGGTAAGTTCCTCAGTGCTTTGGCACAAATGACGAGCACGCTAAAGACTCTGTGGCACTAATTCGGTTCGGTCAACAACAAATGGAGGCAAGATCTATTAAGGCCCTGACATGGGCCGTCTGCTTGAGTGATTCATTAAGGTAACCCAGGCTGGAACTAGAATCTTAGAAGTTCCCGCAAAACAGCGCTGTGTCGATCGTGCAAATGCCAAGGAACGAATGGCTCAAACGAGATCGATCGAAACGATGAACACATATTCTTCTCGACTTGCCAGTGACGCGAAACGACATGCGGAAGCAAGAGCCATTGAAACAGGCGATGCGCATACCTCTCGCCTTGCTAGTGACGGACTTCGTCATGCTCAAGCAAAACCAAGTAAAACGGCCGATGAGCATATCTTTCGTGTTGCTACTGACGCACTTCTTCATGCTAAAGCAAGAGTGATTGAGACTAAGGCTAGCCGCACAATGGATACGAATTTGTATCGTACGTTACTGGTGGTACGAATTAAGTCCGCACATTAATTACGTTTTTGTGCGGATTGGCTTGGCAGTTTCGCGGTGATCACGACACTGCATTCGTAAAGTATTGTTTGATGTGTTTAGTGCTAATTAAAATAATATGAATAATTAATTAAATACGTTATTATTATTTGAATAATTATATACGTCATTATTATACATCAATAAAAAAATTAACCCTTAGCTACCCTTGTTTAAAGATTCTACTTTATTGATCCATTTAGGGAGAAATCCTAAAAGTAGGGGTAATCCACCTAAAGAAAGTAAATTTATGAATAAAGAAAATTTTTCAAGAAAAAAATAAAGAAAATACTTGATTAATATGGAATAATTTGAATACATTAAAAATAAAAACAATTGTAAAAGATGAAAATCTATATATTAAAATAATAGAACAATCATAAATTTTCCACTCCATTCGTGCGAAAAATCCGAACAAGTTGGGATGGATTTCGGACGTCGTATGTATACGCACGTATACGTACGACTAATTCGCACCCAGTGTGCGCGCTCCCATTAGAAACCTAATGTTGGGATTGGTCGTGCGTATGCGTACGTGTACGTACGAGTAAAATTCGTACGATAACGCGTCCAGTGTGCGGCTACCCTAAGGAAGCGCATGTCTCTAGGCTGGAATCAGATCGATTGAGAAAATCTGAGCTAAGAGCTAGAGACAAGTCAGGAACGTGAAGCAGGACTACAACGTCAACGTCAGGCCTACGCTCAAAGGGTAACTGAGGCAGATTTTTACTCAACCATAAATACTTTTTGCGATAAGTGCTGTGATATCTGCCAGAAAAAATGCTACCCTAATCAGGTAGTGAAATATCATTTAATTTAGCCAAAGCCATACTTGCCATCGGAACTTTCCTCTAAAAATGTTTTACTTGTTTGCCATCGATGCAATATGCACTTAAAGAGCTCAAAATGTTATGCTCCATCTAAGGCGTATTGGAATAACTTGCTTCCAGGTGATATTCCCGATGAAATTGCGGCACTATCCGAATCAGAACGACGTTTGCTTCAGCGCATCATTCCGTATGTCAAAGTGATCAAATTTCAAGGAAGATTTGGTCAATACGGTTTCAAAGGACATGCAACATTATTTGCTCTGGATATCTTTGAATTCAGCGAAATCCTACCCGAAATGCTTCCCCGATCGAGCACAGATGTAGGAATTGTTGTAGTGACTGAAACTCTGGAGAACTTGAATGTATACAGAGATTATAATATTTCCACGGAACGTGTCTACAAGGCACTTGATTGGCTTACTGCAAATAACCCACTCTACAAGGATGTAAGAGCTAATCGATTTGCGCGATTAAATACGCAGGATATCATCCGAGTTATACCAGCTCAGCAGCAACGACGAAGTGAACCTGATAACCGAGCTACCGATGGTTCAGCTCGTAGTGCCTACATGCGAATAAATAATTGATCGTGCTTTCTGGAACCAAGCAAATGAAAAAATCTTTCGATCCAGACATGCTGGACATCAATGTTTCACCATGGTCGTGGCAAATTTAATTCGTGCTGCCATCCTACCAACGATCCAATGGGGTACAAATGTTTTAAATGGAAACATGATTGAAGGCGATAGATTTTACGAATGCATTGATCGGGAAACTAAAAAACAACCAGGTGCCTTTCCAATTGATAATCGCGGCTATTTTGAGATCAGAAACCTTGATGTTGTGAGAAATGACGTTCTGATGTTTAACAATGCCTTTGTCATTGAATATGACGATGTAAATGGCGCCTTCAATGGCAGTTTATGCGACAGGGGAAATGATGGAATTAGTTTCCTTAATATACGTGCTTCGATAAACTTACTGTTCGCCGAACACAATGTTGGAATTTCGATTGTTGCTGGCAGTGCATATGGTCTCATGTATTATAACAGCAAATTTTATTTCACTGATTCCCATTCATGTGGGCCAAAGGGAAAGAGTGGAGCACAAAATGGAAAAGCATGTGCCATCGAATGCGATACTATTTACGAATTCCTTCGTATTATCCGCCGAACTGTGCATTCTAATGCCGGTTCACAATTTTCAATAAATGTCATCAATGTTGTCGTCAAAGAAAGAGTTGTACCAATGCAGCAATATTTAGAGGCGCATCAATCGGTTCAGGTAGATGAAGAAAATAAATTGCAACCAGAGCCTGTACAAACGTTTGTTCCTGTGCAAACATCTGTAATGGCGCCAATTGATCACGAACAGCCAGATGTTAATGATGAATTCAAGGAAAGTAGAAACATCAACGAAATTGTTCGGAAAACTAAGGATAACATTGTGAATGTTAATCGAGAGCTGAAAGCCGAAGAATTCTCATGGTTCCATCTCTTTCCATATGGCAACAATGGCTTGAACGAAGAGCGCTCGGTAAAAATCATGCCACTAGATAATTTCTAGCAGCGAATTCTACTATTCTATTCGATTATTTATTTTACGCACTCTCTATGTTTGAATATCTTCGAGAGCAGTCGACAATCAATGCATGTGGGAGAGCTATACGAGGACAAGAAGGTGTTATCGATGACCTTCATTTACATTTAAATAATCTGAGAGGATCGGCATCATATTCGCGAACAGCTCACAATGCATTGGTTACATTTATTCGTTGTCTTGGTCCTCCAACTTGGTTTATTACTTTGAGTTGTTATGACTTAAATTGGCTTGACATGCGCAAAGCTTTTTTGATTGCAGATGGCAGACCTGATGAAGATCCTAGCCAGTTAAGTCTTGATGAGGTACAGCGTTTGATAGAATCTTATCCTGTTGTATTGAGCCGACATTTTTCCCATCGTGTCGATGCTTTCATGAAGCAGATCAAGCGAAATGACAATCTTCTTGGTGGAAAAGTGATCGATTTTTGGACACGAATTGAGTTTCAGAATCGGGGAAGTCCACATGTCCATCTTGTCGTATGGATTGAAAACGCTCCATCTTTCGAAATTCCAGAAGGACATGCGTATGTCGACCAAGTGATTTCATGCCGCTTGCCAAGTGAAGAAGAAGACCCAGATTTACGAGCACTCGTCAAACGCAATCCAATTCATCACCGTGTTCATACACGTCACAAGAACAACTGTGTGTCATGCCGATTTGTTTTTCCTCGTGAGCCTTGTCAACGAACTCGTATTGTGCCGCCGAGTTCTGAAGAGTTCATTCGAAATGGAGGAGGATTCTGCACTTTGAAACGGACAACGAATGAAAAATGGGTCAATAATTATAATGAGCAAATTCCTAAGTTTTGGAATGCAAATATGGACATACAGCCATGCGGATCAAATGAATCCATTGCCCACTACATCGCCAAATACATTTCAAAGACGGAACCAGCAGATGTAAACAACGATGTTGCTCAAGCAGTTCGTTAAATTCGTCGCGAAGAAGCTAACATTGCAAAAAAGATCTTCAAATCATGTATGCGGTTTTTGAAAGAGCGACAAGTTTCCGCATCAGAATATGTTTATCGACTCTGCCACTTGCCACTTCATTCAAGTTCAAGAAAGTCAGTATTCTTAAATACAAGAAAGCCCGATAAACGATATCGAGTGCTGAAATTTGACGACCATAAAGCAGTTGGACTTTGCTTAAACATATTAGAACGATACGCAAATAGCCCAAGGCAACAAGAGCAGGGTTATGATTTCCTAAATGTGTGCTTATTTGAATTTGCGATGAATTTTGAGCCATTTTATGCAAAGAAAGCGGGAAATAGTGAAGAAAGCATTGATGCAGAAAAAGAAGAGCAACCAACAAGACGAAGACTCATCAAGCTGGCAAACAACACTAAAATGGTAAATGTTCAAGCTGTTGTACGGGTGCCATTCTTTCAAATGCAGACTGATCCAGCAAATTATTTCTATAGCTTACTCGTACAATATATACCATTTTACTCGGAAGACGAATTGATTGAGCATAACAATGCACGGGAGGCTTTTCTTGCTCGAAAAGATCAATTGAGGCAAAAAAATTCATACCTCGGAATACATCGTGCAAGAGACAGACAACTTGAAACTGCATTCAATCAGGTACATGAAGAACCAGAAGAAATAGTTGCGGCAGAGCATGAAAATGAATTTACCGAACAGGCGATGACAAACGAACAGTTCCAAAATGTATGTGGAGCAATGAATTTACGGCAGCGACAACTATTAAACACCATTACTCGCAGTGTCCAGGAACAAATGAACGGAACTCAGAGACGCATCAGAATGTTTGTCACCGGAGGTGCTGGAGTTGGCAAAACATTCACTTTCAATGCACTAAAAGAACAGGTCGATCGCTGCTATGGTAAGAAAGCAGTTAAAGTTGGCGCATTGACCGGTGTAGCTGCACGACTTATTGGTGGAAGAACGCTGCATACGTTGTTCAAATTACCAGTTGAGAAAGATGGGAAAATTGCAGGATATTTGGTATCACTCACAGGTAACTATTTGAAAGTCATGCGAAATAAGTGGAAGGACGTCGAATTCCTGTTCATCGATGAGATTTCCATGGTTCCATACGAAATGATGTGCATGATTGATTCTAGATTGCGCCAATTAAAAAAGAAGGAAAATGAACCGTTCGGTGACATCAATATTATTGTTTTTGGAGATTTATTTCAGTTGCCACCTATCCGAGGATCCCAAGTATTCCACCAGCCCGCTAAATTCATTCCGGCAACTCATTTGTGGAGACTTCTAATTCTTGTGGAGTTAACAGAGAACATGCGAAAACATGGCGACACAGCATCCGTCGATCTTTTGAATGCTCTACGCGTTGGTGAGTGGAAGGCCCCACATTTTTCTCTATTGATGTCAAAATTGTTGACAGAGGCATCTGGAGATTTTGATTTGGATAGAGCAATTCGCATATATCCAACTCGTGCACAAGTTGATGCACACAACACAGCCGTCCTTGAACACTATCGAGCCCAAGGAGTTAGAGTTTTCAGAATTCGTTCTCAGGATGTGCTAGTGAATGCGACAAGTAACACCGACAACGTTAACATGGATAATATTGTGTCAGGGGATATAAACAAGACTGGAGGCTTACAAAAAGTTTTGGAAATATTCAAAGGAGCGAGAGTGATGCTTCGCTCAAATATTAACGTAGAGCGAGAACTTGTGAATGGTGCAATGGGCACTATCACTGAAATTGTTTGGCCCTTATTCAATCGCGATCAGATGTATGATACTGACATTCCATCTGTTCGTATCGACTTTGGCAGAGATGGAATTCATTTAGTCAAGCCGAAATCAGTACAGTTTCAGGCACTCCGAAACTATGGAACAATGGAGCAAACACAGCTCCCATTAATACTCTGCTGGGCCTGCACAGTCCATAAAATGCAAGGATGCACAGTGGACCATGCTGTTGTTTACCTCGGGTCTGCACTATTTGCCAAAGGACAGGCATATGTCGCATTGAGTCGTGTCAGATCATTGAAGGGCTTAAGAATAGAGGAGCTCGATTGCTCAAAGCTTACTGATAAGGCACTATGCAATGAAGATGCAATCAAAGAGATGGAAAAAAAGCGAACACTTGGAGTTGTAGCACCATAATTTAAATATAACTAATTTGTTTCAATACGAAAAAAAAAATTTTCGAATTGTAAAAAAAGAAACTAAAAAATTTTTAAATCATAAAAAAGAAAATTAAAAAACAGGCTGTTTGAAGTCAATTGGAAAATTTCACACTTACAAGACTAAAAAACAGAAAATAATTATTTAAACAAAAAAAAATTTTTAATATACAACGTTTTTAAAACGGACTAGAGAGTATAAAATAATTTCTCCTATCCCAATTGAGATTTGCAACACCATACAGATTGTCTTGGAAATTTGCGATTGTGAATTTTTAATAACTATGAAAATACTTGTAAGATTTAAAACGAAAAACGTGGGGCGCATCCAATAGATAAAGGTAATAAGTGTAAGGAGTAGCTGTCAATGAGTTATATGCGCCCCACGTTTTTCGTTTTAAATCTTACAAGTATTTTCATAGTTATTAAAAATTCACAATCACAATTCATAATCTGTATGGAGTAAGGGATCTGTATGGTGTTGCAAGTCTCTATTGGGATAGGAGAAATTATTTTATACTTTTTAGTCCGTTTTAAAAACGTTGTATATTAAAAAAAGCTGGGGTGTGGCTGTGTCATGGACACGGCCGTGTGTGATACGTGATTACGTTTATGTAACGGGTAATATTTCTTGAATAAAATATTTTATTTATGTATTTAGGACAAAAGCAAGGAAACAAATCATTATTTTGTTACAATATAACTTTATTAATTATAGGTTTGTGATACGAAAAGTACGACACAAATGGCATACAAGATACATCCAGATTTCTGGTAAACGTTAAATCAATACAGGTATTACCTAACGCTGTAGGAGAAGTTTCAATATAAAACAAATTGAACTCGCTGAGCATGAAGTCAGGCAATGAACAGTTTTGTGAGACATCAACATTAAAGTCTCCAACTATCATAACTGGTGTAGTAAGATCAGGCTCGTAATAGGGTACAATTTTAGCGATGTTTTTGGAATATTTTAACAACGATCGTATCATTAAGAGTTTAATATCTGCTAACGCTGTGCCCGGGTGGATATACACACACCCGAGTATGAATTTGAAGATGCCATTGGCCTTTATGTTTACTAGACAGACATCACCTGCTTTTGGATCTTTAATTTCCAAATAAATTTCCGAAATGTCAACTCTATTACAATCAGTGAAGCTATTGATGTTGCGATATATAGCGACTCCACCGGCTTTGACTTGATGATGGATCACGTGTTGTTGTTTGAATACATTTAAAAGATCTATTACGTTCGTGATCCATATGGATCTTGTGCATAATAAAACACGGCTGATGATACCACTACCGATAACGTAGTAGCAATTTGTCTGTTCTTAGCGGTTTTACAATATGAAGTCAAATCAAAGCCAGGCACCGAAAAATTGGGATTTTTGACCAAATTTTGCCGATTTTGAATTTCAAAATCGAATTGAATGAACCAGGCTGGCAGAATCGCCAGCAGCACAAAAATTTCGCCACAGCACAAAATTGTGCAAAAAACATTGACCATACGGTGACACCCTACAAAGGGAGCGTGTGTGACGCTCGCATGTGTTTGTTTCGATGAGAAATTCAAAATCGGCAAAATTTGGTGAAAAATCCCCATTTTTCGGTGCCTGGCTTTGATTTGACTTCATATTGTAAAACCGCTAAGAACAGGCAAATTGCTACTACTTTATTGGTAGCGGTATCATAAGCCGTGTTTTATTATGCACAAGATCCATATGGATCACGAACGTAATAGATCTTTTAAATGTATTCCAAAAACAACACGTGATCCATCACCAAGTCAAAGCCGGTGGAGTCGCTATACATCGCAACATCAATAGCTTCACTGATTGTAATAGAGTTGACATTGACATTTCGGAAATTTATTTGGAAATGAAAGACCCAAAAGCAGGTGATGTCTGTCTAGTAAACATAAAGGCCAATGGTATCTTCAAATTCATACTCGGGTGTGTGTGTATCCACCCAGGCAAAGCGTTAGCAGAAATTAAACTCTTAATGATACGATCGTTGTTAAAATATTCCAAAAACATAGCAAAAATTATACCCGATTACGAGCCTGATCTTACTACACCAGTTATGATAGTTGGAGACTTTAATGTTGATGTCTCACAAAACCGTTCATTGCCTGACTTCATGCTCAGCGAGTTCAATTTGTTTTATATTGAAACTTCTCCAACAACGTTAGGTAATACCTGTATTGATTTAACGTTTACCAGAAATCTGGATGGATCTTGTATGCTGTTTGTGTCGTACTTTTCATATCACAGACCTATAATTAATAAACTTATATTGTAACAAAATAATTATTTGTTTCCTTGCTTTTGTCCTAAATACATAAATAAAAATATTTTATTCAAGAAATATTACCCGTTACATAAACGTATTCACGCACAACACACGCCCGTGTCCATGACACAGCCACACCCCAGCTTTTTTCTCATAATATTGTAATACCAAATTATTGTGGTCATGCACTTGTCGATTTGTTGGATAGATCCACAACGCTCGATCAATCGAAAACTCACCCGTAGAGTCAGACGAAACTTTTTGGAGTAAAACACTGATATGTTCTCCACGAAGTTCACCAACTCTCAATGCATTCAGGATGTCAATGAACGTATTATCACCTTTTTGTCTCATGTTTTCAGTCAATTCACACAAAGTGAAACATCTCCAAAGATGTAAAGTTGGGATTATGCATTCCGGTTGCTCAAAAACTTAATGTCCACGAACTGGAGGCAGCTGGAAAAGATCCCCGAAAACAATAACATTGATTCTGCCAAACAGTTCATCCGCATTTCTTAGTTGTCTCAGCCTTGACTCAATCATACATAGCATCTCGTACGGAACCATTGAAATTTCGTCTATAAAGAGTAACTGAACTTCTTTCCACTGTAGTCTCAAAATTCGAAGATAATTTCCCGTCAATTGTGGCATTTGCAATATACGTCCATTCTGTACTGGCAATTTAAATGCGCTGTGTAATGTTGTACCACCAACGAGCCGGGCAGCTACACCAGTTAGCGCACAAACTTTTACGGAATTATTGTTACCTGCAAACAATTTCGAATATTAGCATAGAGTAAGATTAATTATCTACATAAAGATATTCTTCCCGCCGAATATCTCGAATATTTCTGGCAATTGATGTTTCGACCCCAACAGGTTCCCTTTTTGACATACACCTTGCTACGTAATAGGCGATAGCTTCATTAGTGCCGCATGGTTGAATATCCATGTTACCTTTCCAAATTTTAAAAAGTGTTGGGTTGTAATTGTTCACCCACTGATCTTTCTTGCGTCTTTTCAGTAACACGATTCGCCCATTACTTCGTAAAAACTGAGCAGATGAATGAGCAACTATATTAGTCTCTGCACATTCGGAACAAGGAAAACCAAAGCGACAATTGACCGTTGAATTTTTCTTGCACGTAGCAGGGTGTCGATGAATTTGACATTTTTGAACTAGTTGGCGTAGTTCGGGATCTTCTTCAGAAGGAAGTTCGCAGGAACAAGTTTGGTCAATATGTTGTAAATCTTCAGGGGTGTCGAATGCAGGACAATTCTCCAACCAGATGACAATGTGAAGATGAGGACTCCCTCGGTTCTGGAATTCTATTCGCGACCAGAAATCTATGACTTTTGACCCAAAAACTTCATCGTTTTTTTTTTTGAAACTTTCATGATAGCTGCCACTCGGATCATGAAATGACGACTCACAACTACAGGGTTTTCTTCGATCAGTCGCCTAATTTCTTGCACTGTCCGAGTGTCAGGGTCGACGTCAGGTCTATTATCGGCAATTAGTAAAGCTTTTCGCATGGAAGTTCACCACATATCATTGCAGCTCAATGTTATGAAGTGATGTGGAGGTCCAAGACAGCGAATGAACGCGAGAAGCTCACTGAGACTGCTGTGCCAGTATGCAGCAGACCCTCTTAATTTTTTCATGTAAAGATGGGCTTCAGTCACTAAGCCATCCTGGCCTTGAATTTTGACGTGAATACGTCATTAAATTTGCTAGCATACGGGGGCAATCCAAAAAAACCTAATGATAAAATCGGGGATACAGTTTGGCGTTGTAGCTTCGAATCTATCCACAACATCCAAAATTAAATTATACCACTGGATAGCCAATGGATCAAAAAAATCACTAGGACTAGCGAGAACAGTGACGCATCGCGCGCGGCGGAGGGGGAAGCGCCGAAAAATGGGATTATTTTGTACCAAATTTTGCCGATTTTGAATTTCAAAATCGAATTCAGACATCCAGGCTGGCAGAATCGCCAGAGTTACGGTTTCACCAACACCCTCATCAACTATGGTTTCACCAAGCCAAGTTCATCAACCAGTAGGGTCATAGACGGTGACTGATCGATGAACCCGAATGCCAATCAACTCCATTCACAGAACGCAGACTTTACAATTTTCCGATTTTCCACAAATTACATTTTTCCACAAATTTCCGTTGTCTCCGCAAAATTTACTGATCAATGAACCCGAATGCCGATCAACTCCAAATGCAGACCTTGCTATTTTCCTCGCATCGATCGGAAAACCAAAATCCATCGTCTCCGCAAAAAATTAGTGAATAAAAAGGTAATACCCCAGCGAAGCCGACCAGTTGTGACCAAGTTTCTGCAGAACTTAAACCTAAAGTTACTAATTATTGAAATAAAAAAACTATCCAAACTTACAACACTACTAAAATTAATTTTTGAATTTGTAAATTAAAATTATGAACAATACTTTGATTTTAAACTAATAATTGTGAATCTTTATCTAATTTGTAAATTAAAATTGTGAACAATACTTTGATTTTAAACTAATAATTGTGAATCTTTATCTAATTTGTAGTTTAAAATTTTGAACAATACTTTGATTTTAAACTAATAATTGTGAATCTTTATCTAATTTGTAAATTAAAATTGTGAACAATACTTTGATTTTAAATTGTGAATCTTTATCTAATTTGTAAATTAAAATTGTGAACAATACTTTGATTTTAAACTAATAATTGTGAACTATCTTTATCCAATTTTTTCGAAATTGCAAAATTTTAACCACAACAAATTGTGAATCATATTATAAATTAAAATTGTGAATGGAATAATAAATTTGTGTATTTTATTGTGAGGAACAAGATTTAATTACTTCTAATAACTTCGTGTACCTGATAGTGGTGAACGTAACTTAACTGGCGCAGTCGGTAGGATTCGGTAACGATCTTTTACCAAAGTCGAACAAACTACGGCGGTTTACCGTAAAAGTTATCAAGAGAATATTGGTAAATATTGTTCGATTTAATAGTGAATATCCGTTCAAAGGAATATTGAAGTGCGATATCCACTAAAAGTGTAACTTCGAGGGCATATCGAAGAAAGATCGTTGAGTGTTAACTCTTAATACTGGATCAACAACCATGATCATCATATTGGTACTCACGTAAGTCGAATATTGGATTTCCTTTCCTTAAATTTCCTTGAAATAAAATTTTGATTAAACATATGTCTGAAATTAAAGAAACAAATAATTGTAACTTAAGAAGCAAAGTAGACAAAAATCATAAGAAAATAATAAATAGTTTAACGAATCTTGTTGTTCAAACCGAAGATATACCCTATTCTAACTATTCAAACAATACCGAGCCATCTACTAGTCAAGTCCTTTCAAACATTCTAATTCCATCGATCGGTGTCGTAGTTCCAATCGGTAACCTCTCTACTAATATAAGCAATAACCCCCCAAGTGAAAACACATTGATAGAAGAAGAAAATCTCTTATCACCTACTTCTAACGAAAGCCTAAACCTAGAATTCTTCTCTCCTAAAGATACACATTTGACAATGACTGACGAAAACTTAAATAACGAACCTGTGTAAGCTGCAGCAGCAGCCGTGGCTGCATCAGCTGCAGCATCACAATTTGTTAATTGCTTAAAAATCCCAGATGCAGTTAAAGACCTACCTAAATTTGAAGGTAATCCGAAATCACTTTACGAATTCATAAACAATGTAGAAGAAATCCTCTCATTAACAACCATTGTCAATGGCACAGCCTACAGTAGAATCCTTTTAAGAGCAATTAGAAATAAGATTGAAGGACCAGCCAATGAAGTTCTAAACATGTATGGTACTCCATTGGAATGGGAACAAATTAAAACCAATCTCGTTCTTCATTACTCCGATAAACGAAACGAAACATCCCTCATTAGAGATCTTCATAACCTAAGGCAGCATAACAATACGGTCGAAAAGTTTTACAGCGAAATTATAGAAATACAAGCTACTATGTTGAGCCACATCCAAATACATGAAAATGATAGCAACGTAATTAAAGCAAAAACAGAACTATTCATAGAAATGTGTCTAGATACGTTTTTAACCGGTTTAAAAGAGCCTTTAGGCTCCACTATTCGTTCCATGAGACCAGAGTCCTTAACAGTCGCTTTCTCTTACTGCATAAAAGAACAACACATCAGCTACGCAAAAAACGCATCAAGACCCAATTTTCCTCAAGGTAACACTACTCACTACCGTCCAAACACTAATCAGAGACCTCCATTCCGTAACCCTTTTCATCCACAACATTATAAAAATTCCTATCAAGATTCCATGACTCCCAACATACAACAGAACCGATTTACTCCTTATAATCAATTACCAAGGATAAATTCTTTTAACACGTCCAACTTCGTCCCACGACAATTCACACCCTACAATCAACAATTCAGAACACAAAATCAAAACCCAATCAACAGACCTGATTTCTTTAAATCCGAACCCATGGACACCAACTCAGGCAATATGCAATTGCGAAGACCTCCATCACGAGGACCGAATCAACATCAGTACCAACAGCCCAAATATTCTAATAAGGAACTTTTTAACATAAATGAAACCAATCCCAATGTTCCTATCCACTCAAATAATAGTTACTACAATCACGAAAAGAGTAGACCACAAGCAACAAACTCTAACGAAATTTCCGAAATAGAAGATTCAAATTTTCGTATGCCTGGCCTCACCAACCGATCGGATACTTAGATAAAAACAAACACGGATTCATTCTCCCTTACATTAGTATATCCCAACCATACGGTCAACCACTTAAATTCCTAATTGATACAGGAGCCTCATCGTCGTTTATTAACCCCGAACTAGTAAATCCCCAAGACCTAAAGGAAATATCCCCCATCGAAATCATTACAGTTCTGAGCAAACATAAACTCAATAAAGAAGTTATAATTCCAAATTTTAAGGAATTCAAACAAGAAGGTCAAATGAGATTCTTAGTTTTCAAATTTCATGAATATTTCGACGGCTTGATTGGATTAGACATTCTTACTAAGCTTGGTGCAAAGATAGACTTAGTCAACAAACAACTCATTATTAATAATACAACAATAACATTTGTCTTCAAACCAAATTTAATGTCTCAAAAAGACGTCATATCTGCTAAAACGAAATCTGTAGTAACACTGCCCGTCGACATACGAAACGGTGACATATATTCCAAAAATTTAGAAATCTCTCCAAATTTATACGTATCAGAAGACATCTACAAGGCAAACGAATGGTACAGCCTTATGGAAGTCGTGAACAAAGCCGAATCTGATCAAACCCTTCTCCTTGAACAACATTTAAAAGTCATCTCATTCCAAGCAATCGAATACACAGAAGTAAATACATTCAAGATTGAATATGCAACCAACCCTACAACATCACCAGAAGATATATCCAATCTAATCCGAACATCTCACTTAAACAATGAGGAAAAGAAAGCACTTTTCAAAGTCTGTAGAAACTTCAAAGATGTTTTCTTTAGGGAAGGACAAGATCTTACGTTCACAAATCAAGTCAAACACAGTATACTTACAACAGACGATGCACCTATTTATGTAAAGTCATACCGATATCCCTATATACATAAAGAAGAAGTACAACGTCAAATATGATAACGACGATATGCTATGCCAAGGCATCATCCAACAAAGCTACTCACCCTGGAGTTCTCCGGTATGGATCGTCCCTAAAAAGTTAGACGCAAGTGGTAAACAAAAATGGCGTTTAGTGATCGATTATCGTAAATTAAACGAGAAAACCATTAGTGACAAGTATCCCTTGCCAAATATAAGCGAAATCCTCGACAAACTAGGTAAATGTATGTACTTCTCAACGTTAGATCTCGCAAGCGGAGTCCATCAAATTGAAATGAATCCATCAGACATTCCAAAAACTGCATTCACAGTTGAAGGAGGGCATTACGAATATGTCCGAATGCCTTTCGGACTGAAAAATTCCCCAGCAACCTTTCAACGTGTCATGGATAACGTTCTAAAGGAACTTATCGGGAAAATTTGCCTCGTCTATCTAGACGACATAATCATTTTCTCTACATCTCTACAAGAGCACTGCGGAAATCTTTGCAGAGTGTTCGAAAGACTCCAACAAGCAAATCTAAAGGTTCAATTGGACAAATCCGAATTCTTAAGAAAAGAAATCGCGTTTCTTGGACACATAGTATCAACGGACGGCGTAAAGCCAAATCCCGACAAAATCAAAGCAATAAAAACTTTCCCTATTCCCCGCACAACGAAACAAATAAAATCCTTCCTAGGACTCCTAGGTTACTACAGGAAATTTATTAAAGATTTCGCCCATTTAACAAAACCATTAACCGAGTGCCTCAAAAAGGGACGTAAAATTGATCTCAACGAAAGATACGTGAAAACCTTCGAGATTTGCAAGGATATTTTGACTAACGACCCAATCCTTCAATACCCTGACTTTACTAAACCATTCGTATTGACAACAGATGCCAGTAACTACGCCATAGGTGCCATCCTTTACCAAGGCAACATAGGTAGCGATAAGCCCATATGTTATGCGAGTAGAACGCTAACGACTTCTGAGATAAATTATTCTACAATCGAAAAGGAATTACTTGCTATCGTATGGGCCACCAAATATTTTCGACCTTACCTTTTTGGCCACAGCTTCACCATCGTAACCGATCATAAAGCCCTAATCTGGCTTATGAATCTAAAAGAACCTAACTCCAGGCTCATCAGATGGCGCCTAAAGCTCGAGGAATATGACTACAAGATAGTCTATAAAAAGGGAACACAAAATTCAAACGCTGATGCACTATCTCGAATCCAAATTAACAATAGCAACAATGTCGAACTAAACATCAATGACTGTAGACCAAATTTATCAACAGAAGGAGCAGGTAGTCAAGAAAGCGAGATTCCAACATCAAAAAGACCAATCAATGAGTTTAATCTACAACTAATCTTAGAAAACTCAAACATAGGTCCCCAAACGACGCTTCTAGTACCTTTCAAAAACAAACAAAGACGCATAATTCGCATACCATCCCCATCAAAAGAAAAAATTATCGAAATTTTCAAACAACACCTTCCACCCAACAAACAAATGGCAATCCTCTCTGACGACGAAATATTCAAACTTGTTCAGAACGTATATTTTCAATACTTCGCTGGATGCAAAACTTTCAAATTGATACGTTGCACCGAGATATTAAATAACATAACCAGTGAAGACGATCAAGACAAATTAATAAATGACTATCATAAGAATAACAATCACCGTGGTATCAATGAGACATTGTTGCACCTCAAACGAGAAAACTATTTCCCTTACATGAAACAAAAAATTACTAAAATAATAAATAACTGCGAAACTTGCCAACTATTAAAATACGATAGAAACCCACCAAAACCCGTATTCGAAATTCCAGAGACACCTTGTAAACCATTGGATATAATACACATAGATATATATAGTATCAATAATAGACAAATTCTCACAATAATAGATAAATTCTCAAAATTTGCTGCTGCTTATACCATACCCACTAGAAGTAGCCTAACTATAATTAAATCCCTCAAAAATTTCATAAGTCTTCACGGAATACCCAAAAAATTAATTTCAGATCAAGGGACTGAATTTACATCATCAATATTTAATGACTTTTGTAAACAATATAATATCCTTCACCATATTACATCTTTCCAACAAAGTAACAGTAACGCCCCTGTAGAACGAATGCACTCCACTCTAACCGAAATATATCGTATAGTAAGAGAAAAACAAAAGGAAACTGATCATGAAGATATTCTTAATGAAGTCATTATAACTTACAATAATTCAATACACTCAGCTACAAAATTAACACCCTTCGCGCTATTTTACGGTAGAACAAATACGTTCAATAAAAATCTAAAATACGACAATACCCACAATTATCTACGAAAATTAAATGAATTCCAAAAATCCTATATCCTTCAATTAAAACTCACTTAGAAGAAAACACAACAAAAAATATTGACAAATTAAACAAAAACAGAGAGGAACCCGAACAACTCTATAAAGACAACATAGTCTACAGGAAAGAATGTCGTAGAAATAAGTTAACTCCAAGATTTTCAAAACACAAAATTAAAGAAAATAAGAAAGTTTCAATCATAACACACAAAAACAAAAAACTACATAAAAGTAAATTAAAAAGAAGGCTTAAATTTCAGGTTAACACTAATACACGGACAGAAACTAGAATTACAAGACCTGACCCAACATAAGATTTGAAACCATGAAACTAGGAACCGCAAAATTAGTACAGACCCATACCAACCTACTACACGTCGTCAAACTAGACCATTACGAACAGACAATCAACAAAATAACAGACTCCCTTAACACCTTGACAAACTTTAACGAAATAAAAAGTTCCATTAATACTACAAACGCTAAACTTTGGAACATAAAACGAAAACTAAAAACTCTAAAACCTAACGTAAGACACAAAAGAGGCTTAGTAAATGGCTTGGGATCTTTTATAAAAGTAATAACCGGGAACATGGACGCAAAAGACGCACACCGTTTATATGAAGAAATTGAAACCTTAAAACAAAATCAAAGAAACGCAAAATTAGACAGTGACAGACAAATTTTAATAAACCACCAAATGATAGAAAGATTCAAAAATATCACAGAACACATAAACAACCAACAAGATTCCATAACAAACTACTTAAAAAATTTTCAAAACAATTTCGGGAACATGATGACCGCAAATAAAGATATAACTAGACACTTACAGTATTTGAATCAAATTAACTACAACATCGACTTATTGACTAACCATTTGACCGACATATCAGAAGCTATCATACTTGCTAGATTAAACGTAATTTCTAAACAACTATTAAATGAAGATGAAATAACGGAAATATATGAAAATCTTAAAAGTCAAATGATCGATATTAGATCTGATGAAGAAGTATACGAAATACTAGAGTTACAAGCTTATTATACACATGAAGACATAATTTTTAACATCAGAATTCCTGTCCTGTCTAAAGAATCATACTCCATGATACACGTTATCCCTCTTCCCACTAATAACACCAAGATCCTCCAAACAAAACCCTTCCTTATATACAATCCACAAAGAATCCAATATTTCGCTACTATGTGCCCAAAGATCAGAAACCTATTTTACTGCAAAGAATCACCACATCAAGAACTAACCAATAGTTCCACTTGCATCGGAAACCTTATACAAAACAAACCAGCAGAATGTATACTAGAAGAACAACCCCATGCTTCCGAAATTACACAACCAGAACCAAACTACGTACTCTTGATCAACATCCCAGAGACGGAAATAAGTTCCACTTGCGATTCCAAAATTTTAAAACTAAAGGCACAAAACTAATTCATTTTGAAAATTGCAGCTTGAGAATTAATAGTATCACGTATGAAGATCACCTCCACAGCCACTGGGACGACATCTATATATATCCAGTCATCCCCACACCAGTCAAATATTCCAGCACCGTGAAGGACCTAAGGTTGCAGAAACTACAATCCTACCACATCAACAATAAAGAAGCCATAGAAATCCTACGTACCAAAACCTACCAGAAGGACAGCTTTATACTCATAGTCGCCCTAATCAGTGGAGCCACCAGCCTCTCAATCATGATTCACCTTATTTATAAAAAATTGACAGAAAAAATAACTAGTCCACCAACTATTTCCAGAGATCCGAATCCAGGTACAGAGCGGCAACAACAACAACCAGAAGAACCTAAACCAAAATTCTTGTGGCCACCACTTCAAACTAAGGGGGGAGGAGTTATGGTTTCACCAACACCCTCATCAACTATGGTTTCACCAAGCCAAGTTCATCAACCAGTAGGGTCATAGACGGTGACTGATCGATGAACCCGAATGCCAATCAACTCCATTCACAGAACGCAGACTTTACAATTTTCCGATTTTCCGCAAATTACATTTTTCCACAAATTTCCGTTGTCTCCGCAAAATTTACTGATCAATGAACCCGAATGCCGATCAACTCCAAATGCAGACCTTGCTATTTTCCTCGCATCGATCGGAAAACCAAAATCCGTCGTCTCCGCAAAAAATTAGTGAATAAAAAGGTAATACCCCAGCGAAGCCGACCAGTTGTGACCAAGTTTCTGCAGAACTTAAACCTAAAGTTACTAATTATTGAAATAAAAAAATTATCCAAACTAACAACATTACTAAAATTAATTTTTGAATTTGTAAATTAAAATTATGAACAATACTTTGATTTTAAACTAATAATTGTGAATCTTTATCTAATTTGTAAATTAAAATTGTGAACAATACTTTGATTTTAAATTGTGAATCTTTATCTAATTTGTAAATTAAAATTGTGAACAATACTTTGATTTTAAACTAATAATTGTGAACTATCTTTATCCAATTTTTTCGAAATTGCAAAGTTTTAACCACAACAAATTGTGAATCATATTATAAATTAAAATTGTGAATGGAATAATAAATTTGTGTATTTTATTGTGAGGAACAAGATTTAATTACTTCTAATAACTTCGTGTACCTGATAGTGGTGAACGTAACTTAACTCCAGCAACACAAAAATTTCGCCGGTACATGTGATTGTACAACCAAACGTCAACGATCGGTGCCACCCCACCGAGATAGTATGTGTGGCGCCTGCATGCGTTTGTTTCTCATCGAAAAAAACACATGAGAGCGTCACACACGCTCCCTTTGTAGGGTGTCACCGTATGCTCAATGTTTGTTGTACAATTTTGTGTTGTGGCGAAGTTTTTGTATCGCTGGCGATTCTGATCGCCTAGTAGCCTTGATTCGAATTTTTTGTTTTCAGAAAGATTTTATTCTCAATCTCATCTGACTTCATATTGTAATACCGCTAAGAACGGACAAATTGCAACTACATCATCGGTGGCGGTACCATCATCATCAAGTCGCAAAGCCGATGAAGTCGCTATATATCGCAACATCAATAGCTTCGCTGATTGTAATAGAGCTGACATCGACATTTCGGAAATTTATTTGGAAATGAAAGACCCAAAAGCATATGATGTCTGTCTAGTAAACGTAAAGACCAATGGCATCTTCAAATTCGTACTCGGGTGTGTGTATATCCGCCCGGGCACAGCGTTAGCAGAAATTAAACTCTGAATGATACGATCGTTGTTAAAATATTTCAAAAACATCGCTCACATTATACCCGATTACGAGCCTGATCTTACTACACCAGTTATGATAGTTGATAGTCTCACAAAACCGTTCATTGCCTGACTTCATGCTCAGCGAGTTCAATTTGTCTTATATTGAAACTTCTCCAACAACGTTAGGCAAATCCTGTATTGATTTAACGTTTACCAGAAATCTGGATGTATCTTATATGCCCTTTGTGTCGTACTTTTCGTATCACAGACCTTTAAATAATATAGTTATATTGTAACAGAATAATTATTTGTTTCGTTGCTTTTGTCCTAAATACATATAGAAAAATATCTTATTCAAGAAATATAACCCGTTACATAAACGTATTCACGTAAAACACACGGCTGTATGTATGACACAGCCACACCCCAGCTTTTTTTACCACAGGCTGAAATAGTTGATTTTACGCGAAATTACTCGAACATTCACAAGGCGTAGAAAAAGTAATCATTGCGACGAAATCGTGGATCGTTTCCAAGTATCCGGAACTGAAAGTAGTCAAGAGGTGATATCTTCACTAATCTCCTCTGATTTAATCCATTTATCCCATACGGAAACAGATAAAACCATGCAAATTCTTCAGCTTTCAATTCGTGGCGTTCATTGACTATATTTCCGTTTGTTTTTCGAACTATTTCATTTAATCTTCTCGATACTTCCAACTCATCTTCAACATTGCGTTGTACACAATCAATGGGAGCCATCATTGATGTTTGCAGGGGTATATAACTATCTGAAGTAGAATCTTCCGGAATCTGCAACATAATCTCGAATTTATTTAACTGGATATGTTTTTACATACAATGATAATAAAACAAATTATTACCGTTTAAACTCGTTCCTGTGTTTGATACCGATCGTCCTTCTCAGCAAAGGCAATATCAGGAATCTGCAACAAAATTACGAACTTGACTATAAAAACTATAACTGGAGAGGTTTTTTCATGCAATCATAATATAAAAATATATTACCAATGAAACTCGTTCCTGTATTTGATACCGATCGTCATTCTCACTAATAATATTATCCACAATTTCTTGTACATCGATGTATGTAGTTGATTGTGTAATCGATGTTTCTGGATCCTGTACCTCGTTTACATATTCGATGAAACTTGATGTCACCGCAATGAATAGCGCATGCTTTTCCGTTCCTTGCTGTCGAACCTTTCGGGCCACAGGAGTGAGAGTCAACGAAGTAAAATTTATCTCCAGATTTGATGATCGGAAAAGATTTTGAATTTGTAATTAAAATGCCTGTTGTATGTGTTTCGCACAATTTCACGAGTCCATCTGATAATTTGTATCCAAAACCTGGAGTATTAACCTGATCAGAGAGACTGCCGAATATATCTGTATCTTAAATCTACTGAATTCTGAAACTCCGTCCGAACATGGTGAGATTGTTTTTAACCACGTCAAAATCCTTGACTAATAGGTATCCAATTGCTGGGACGGCATATCCATCGTTCTTTTCGACGATTAACCTATTTACAGTGGAATATAATTTGTCAGCTTCTATCATGTTCTCAGTCAAGATGTTTGTTGACCATTGTTGCATGTCCATGATTGAAGATCGCACAATAGCAGCAAGAGCCATAACGAAGCACTGAACTCCAGCGGTTTGAGGGTTGAAGATTTCCTAAAAAATATCATTATGTGAAGGAATTGGCTTTTTTTAATTTGTATTTATAATAACTTACCGTGTTTCCTTGATGCCAAGCTGCATGAATAATGCGTGAATTATTGCCAATAGCCTTGTATTCCGACATAATTTCTGCATTTTCATTTGAATCTTCAGTTTCTTCATCACGTGAAACAGGATTTGATAGCCGAATCAAATCGCGTTCATCAAGATGTGCGTTTTCATCAATGACAACATCTCGATACAAAGGGTTATGTGCCTTCAGCCATTGTAAAGCTGCAATCAGTTTGGTTCTGGAGACTGTGTAGTCTCGTGTAGAGTTCGCATTTTCAAATCGTTCCGTTACTATTATAATATCAGCATCCAAAGTGGATCGCGGTTGAAACGTTGGTAGTTTTGAAATGACTTTAAAAATGTCCAAGGCGAAAAGTCTTGCTTGACCTTTGAATCCGTACTGCCCGTACAATCCAGAAAACTCAACAATTTTAAGAAAAGGATGAATTCGTGATAGAAGACGTTGTTCAGCTTGAGACAGCGTCGGAATTTCCGGCGGGATGTCACCTGGGTCTAAATTGTTCCAGTAAGGTTTCGCAGGGGGATCTGGTTTTTTCCTTGTTAAATGTGATTTACAGCGGTGACAAACTGTGAGCCGAACTTTATTTATTAATTCAGGCGGCATCCAGTCTGGAGGTTCGATTGAAATCAAGTAGCTCAACACTTGCTTGCGATAACATTGATTTGTACAAATGTCACATACTTACTTTTTCCGCAAAAGTATTTACTTCAGCTTCGAAATCTTCGCAATAAGAATTTTGGAGTCTGGTAGTAAGTTGTGTTCTTCTACCCTCTGCATTTTCTTCTTGGCATTATGCTTGTTCACGTACGCGTCTCTTCGTTTTGCCAGTCGGATTCATTTTTGACTATTAGTTTCAGTATAACGTCTTTTGCGGTATTTCTTTCTTGCTTTTTTAGGGTTCCGTACGTAGAATACGGAACCCTATTAATATGACTTCTTTGTCCGTCCGTCTGTCACAGAGCTGTATCTCCTGAACTATAATATCTAGACACTTAAAATTTTCACAAAGTGTGTATTACTGTGGCCGCTATAACAACAAATCATAAAAAAAAATTAAAAACAAACAAAAACAAGTCTAAAAAAATAAAAAAATAAAAAATAAAAAAAAATTAAAAAAAAAATTTTGAAACAAAATCATACACGCGCTGATACGAAAAGCGCTACCAACAACGAAGACGAACATACGCATTACGATCCAAAAAAAAAGACGGCGATAAGGAATGCTGTTACGATGCGACAGTATTCCTTATCGCCGTTTTATATTTTTCAACGACATTGGAATTTTCATTCATGACTCAAAATACAGTGCACGTGCACGAGCACTAGAATGATTGCTTGCTTGAATGATTAAAATTGCTTCAAACAAAGTATGTATGTCCTAATTATTCCGCTGCATACGCCTTACCTTTTCTCAAATGAAACAATTTTGAAAGAGACTTTCAAGACAATGAATTTCAACGAGATTACTTACCAGCGTTCTTTGGTTCTTTTGTATGTCAAGGGATATTAGCAGCCTTTCGATTTTTTTGTGGGCGTGTGACCTTCCTCCTTCCATTGTTTTGGAAATATTTCCTTTATGGAAGATTTGGGCGACCTACGGTTTTTGGCACGAATTTAGAGCACGATTAAACTAGTGACGACATTTAAACCAGGGTGTTTAACTTGTAACGACGTTTCAACAAGTGTGAAATAGATTTTTTGCAAAAAAAATATAATTTCAACATCGACGAGCTTCCCAATCTTCCACAAAAATATGTGTTGTTGCCATTTTGGCGATTGTTGAACTTTAAGTTAAAAGTGAAAAGTATTATTTATACATTGGGTACATTTATGTACATTTTCTCTTAATGAGAAAAATATTGATAGTGAGCGATTTCAGTTATTAATGTCATCGTTTCTCTAAATCTTAGTGAAGTGTGGTGAATCCGTTTACATTTGTTTTTTTTTCTCCTGAAATTGTTGGAAAAGTGTAGGAGTACCACGTACCATATTCCTGGTTTTAATAGGTTTTGATGAGAGATAATTAATTACTCTTTAAATTATATCACTGACGAAGAGCACTCCGTGGATTTCTCCATTGCTTGGTGGTATGTAGTTTTGGTATATGTAGAAAATTTTTGAAAATATATAAAACTAACTTATGTATTAGTGATTGGAAATCTAATTAAAACTCAGAGTAAAATCAACTACTCTGTTTTGAAAAAAGTGAGGTTTCAATAGTTTTCAATAATCAGTTCCCATTCTTGCCAGACTTCCAATTTAAAATCTAAAAACATGGATTTCAGAAACATTGCTTTTGATTTTCAATACCTGTTAGGGAAAACCAGTTATGTCACAGACGATTGTGTTAATGTATTTCACTGCATTTTGAATCATTATACGTCCTCGCAGCCCCCTCCAATGGATTTTTTGAGGTCTATTGCTGACATATCGCCAGTTGAACCTAATTAGAGCCACATCCAATTAATTTACTATGGAGAAAATTTCAGCGGAGTTGGACACTGGGTGTGTATATTTTACAATGGGAACTCACTGCGCATATATGATGGCCTAAATGGCAAATCAATGCCGCCCCTACAGGTGGATTTCCTGAATGCTCTTTTTCCACACAATCCACGAATTTTTTTCCCCGATGTACAAAAGCAATCGGATAGTTATGACTGTGGTGTCTTTGCTATTACTTATGCTACATCCCTTGCCCTGAAAAAGAATCCCATTTTTGCCATTGCGGAAATGCGTCCCCATTTGTTGCGTATTTTAGTTGGCGGAGAGTTGATGCAGTTTCCATCCACTCCAAGAAAACCAAGGAAATCCTAAGCGTGATATTTTTGCGGTTAAAAATGTACAAATGAAGCGAACGGGTGCTGTGCGCAAACAGATTTCAAGAAACAATGCGGAAATGAGATTGAAAGAAAAGGTAAAGGATTAAGAAAACAAAAAGATAGGTCTACATACAAAAAACGTTCAACAAGGTCGCAGCACAAAAATACTCAAGCGCATCGTGCTGCTCGTCTCGAGTGTGAGTATCGCGAAACAGAGTAATTACGTAATACTCAAGCGCATCGTGTTGCTCGTCAAGATGCAAACTATCGTAGTACTGAAAAAAATACAGCCACATCTCGTAAGGAACGTCTTACGACTAACTGGGAAGCTGTTTGTCAGAAATATACGTCTGCAATACAAGAAGGGCATTCTAACGCTTGCGATTGTTGTGGACGTCTTTGGCATAAGAAGTCTATTACATTTATTTCGAAATGCGCATTAAGATTAAAAAGCCACAGGTATACAGATGACTACTTCTTGCAAATATTCCATCTCCACCCAAATGCAGAAATTGGTGTTTTCTGTAACACGTGCGCAAGAGATATTCAGTTATTCAAAGTTCCTCGTTAAGCCAGAGCAAAAGGTTTGATATTTCCTCCAATACCTGACGTTTTGAAAGATCTTACTCCTCTCGAAGAACGACTAGTCTGTGCTCGACACATTTTCATTAAAATTGTTAAAAGGGGGTGTGGCCTGGGACATCAGCATGGCCTTTCAGGAAATGTAATAAATGTTCCAGTCGAAGTAAACACTATGGTTACTTCTTTACCTCGGTCAATATCAGATACGCACATTATAACCGTAGAATTGAAACGCAAAATGTGCTACAAACATGGACGCGTGGAGCGTATCAGGACCAAAAAAGTATGTCAAGCTGCGCAGTACTTCGCTCAATGTAATCTTTACAAAGAGCTAAATATTCTGGTTGATGAGAACTGGTCATATGATGACGTGCGTAATATAGATGTGTGTACGTGTCATGAGCTGAATAATGAATGTGGGGAAACTAATGAAGACGAAGATGTAAATCCTGGTGGTAATGAAACTCTCTTAGATCAGGATCTCACTGTGATAATTGCACCAGGCAAAGGAAAACAACCATTATCTCTAGTTTTCGACGAACACATGGAAGAATTGGCTTTTGTGAAAATTCATTGTGGTCAAAAAAGAGAGTTTAAGGTAAAACTGAGTCATATGGACATTACAAAATCAGAAATATCTCGAGAAGATCGTCGTGCCGTCCGTCCCGATTACCTATTTACTGATTTAAAAAAACAACAAACTATCAGAGTGCAGAATAGTATTTCAATTTGTCTACGAAAGAAAACCCGAAATAACGAACCTATTTTAGTTGAGAACATGCTAGATTCTGCTTACTTTGATAGTCTGCTTCAAGTAGATGACGGCTATAGAGTTTTAAAGGGAATCAAAAATTCGCCTGCACATTGGGAAGCAGAGAAAAGAAAATTACTGGCTATGGTGCGACAATTTGGTGTCCCAACACTTTTTGTAACTCTTTCTGCGGCAGAAACAAAGTGGCCCGAACTAATAAAATTGTTAAAAAAGATTGTGGATGGAGACGAAATAACTAAGGAGCAGGCAGATGAGTTGACATATGCAGACAAAGCTCGCCTCATCCAAAGCGACCCCTACATTTGTGCTAAATATTTTGACACACGTCTTCAGTCGTTGAGAAACACTTGGTGTTGCTCGTCAGGACCCTTCGGTTCATTTAACATAGAACATTTTTACTACCGCATAGAGTTCCAGCACCGTGGTTCTCCTCATGCCCATATAATGATGTAGCTCAAACAAGCACCAGTGTTTAAGCCGGGCGATGATACATCAATACCACCTATCATTAACTTTATTGATAATATTATTACCTGTAGCAGTGAAGATATTGAGAGTTCCCTGATTGAGTTACAGCGCCATAAGCACACACACCTGCCATCCAAAGCCGGGAATACCATGCAGATTTGATATACCATTTTACCCATATGACAAAACAATACTTTTAACAGAAATAAATAAAGATGAACCTACGTATAAAAACTGCGATGAACTGGGAAGAGGCCTTTCAGAAAACCTTGATAATATTCCCGGAAACATAACAAAGTTTGAGAATTTTTTGCAATATATCGGACTCACCAGAGAACAGTACCTTCTTGCCATTAGAGCATCTATTTCTAGACCTACAATTCTACTAAAACGAAATCCCAAAAATGTTTATATAAATCCTCATTCAAAAAAAATTATTGAACTACATCGCGCCAACATGGATATCCAATACATATTAGATCCATTTGCCTGTTCGTTATACATAGTTAATTATATTAATAAAGCTGATCGAGGAATGTCGAAACTTCTTAGAGATGCAGTTGAGGAGACAAGAAAGGGGAATAAGGCGGTTCGGGATTCTGATACCTTTCAACTGAATAATTTTGATGTGATCTCTAAGACTCACGGTCCAAATCTAAATACCGCAAACCGCGGAATGGGCATGATTGCATTTAGAAATACAAATGTCCAAGTAATCAAAACAATAGTGTTCCAAAAATTTTGCGGGGTAGGGCACTGTGAGGCATTACTGTTTTTAAACGGATTTAAAAGGAGTTCTGATAATTGGCATTTATAGATCACCTCGATGTAACTTAAACGATTTTCTAAATGCTCTGACTAATGTTATATTTGATGGTAAAGATATTGTCAATCCTCTTAGGTAGTCGAATCCTTACTGGCTCTTCCGTTTGACGTTCTTCCTTTTATATCTGGTGTTTTAGTTTATCGTAGCCTACTACACCGCACTTTAGTAGACTATGAAATTCTGGGTTCCCTGAATTTCATAGCCCACCAAGTCGTAGTATTTCGATCGCCACAGTAGGCTAAGCAATCCGGGATTTCATAGCCTACTGGTCCATTCACGTCGCCACAGTACTCCCCTGCTAGTGACGAAGTTACGATTTTAATTAAATCCTGCTTGGTATCGCTCCACGAAACGTACCTGTCTCGTTGATCGTCGTAGTGGCGTTATCGGTGCTGGTACGTTTAGACTTGGTTCCGGTTCTGGAAGATCCGGCAGAGGAGGTTGTACTTGTTCTGGTGCTGCTGGCAACAAGATCGGCTCGGGATGTTGATAGGGTTCGTGTTCTTCGACATTTTCTGCTAATAAGTAAGATGGCTTTAGCCTATCAATTGAAACCTTTATGTGCTTCCCGTTGTAATTGATCACATAAGTTTTGTCCCCTCTGCTGATAACCTGGAACGGTCCATCATGCTAATCGTCCACATACTGAAGAATTTGAAGGCATAACGCTTGCTCATTTTGCGGCATTTTATGTGTTTTCTAAGAAGCGTAATAAGCGTGGTGGAATATCATTAAGGGAAGAAAGTATTGAAGATGAAAATGAAGACTGCGAAAAAGTATTAAATAAAACGATGGGTAATTGGATATGTCTGTTATATAACGATGGTTACATAAGGCGCAGACAGAAGCACCGAATTATTCGGTTTTGCCATTTTAGTCGTACTACAGATCCGGATCAGTTTTATAGAGAACCAGTCACGCTATATCTACCTTGAAGAAATGAAGAAAAGGAAATTTTGACAGATTCAGTGAATTTAGTAGCAAATTCCATTCAGCATCTGACACAATAAAGTCAAACAGCATAATTTTTAATAAACTCGAAGGTGTTGAAGAGTTTGAAGCTCTTCTAGGTGCAATAAGGCAAGCTGAGGTGGAGAATGAAGAAAGTGAGGAAGTATGCGTGGGTCGGGGAAACAGAAGGCTTCTAGCAGGCTATGAGTATGAAGATCAAATAGCAGATGTTGCAAATGATATCTTGCCTGGGGGAAACGCTGGTCCAAACCATGGTGATCCAGCTTCATTTGTTGCACCTGCTCTAATAGCTGAGGAAATATACTTGGAACTAACCCGAAAATTAAACGTAGACCAACGCGACTTTTTGATTAATATTTTACAGTATTCTAGTAACTATCACCAACGTGAAAGGCAGCCGTTATATGTGTTTAAAGTGGTGGAGCAGGAGTAGGAAAAAGCTTACTCATCACCACCCTATTTCAATGTCTGATAAGAATTTTCAACTTCTTTCCAGGATCAAACCCTGATGGTATCAAAATACTTTTAACTGCTCCAACTGGAAAAGCGGCATGTGGCATTGGCGGTCAAACATTACATAGTGCTTTTTCTTTACCTGTAACTCAAGTTGGCCACAGTATGCCAGATTTATCAGCTTCGACATCAAACACACTCGCATGCAAATAAGCACATCTAAAATTAATTGTAATCGATGAAATTTCAATGGTAAGTTCAAAACTACTAAACCAAATTAATTGTAGATTACAGCAAATATTTCGAACTACGTCCTTATTTGGAGGCATATCAATTATTACCGTTGGCGACATGCGTCAATTGCCTCCAGTTGGAGATAACTGGATTTTTCAAAATTTAACGGGCAAAGGCATTACATCATTAGCGGGCACTTCTTTGTGGAATTTGTTCCAATTGTTTGAGTTAAAAACTATAATGAGGCAAAGAAATGATCTTAAAACTGCAACTGCATTTAACAACTTAGCTGCTGGGACCATGAAGTCTGAAGACCTAAAACTAATGAACGAAAGATGCTTTAAAATCAACGAAATACCTGCAGATGCCAAAGATGCTGTGCATTTATATTGTAGTAATGCTCTCGTAGACGCGCACAATGAACGGGTTCTTAATGCAATGATAACAGACGGGCCTATTGTTGATGCTTTGGATGAAGTCTTTGGCGAGCCAAATTTATCAGCTAAAGAGCGCGCATTAAAAAATATTTCTTCTGTACCTACCGCACAAACGTATGGACTACCTAAAAAATTTAATTTAAAAATATCGACAAGATATATGATATCGGTTAATGTTAACACAGAGGACGGGCTGGTAAATGGGACAACAGGGAGATTGAAGGCAATTGACTACGGTATTAATAAAGTAACGGGCGAAAGAAGACCACTCAGACTATGGCTAGAACTTGATGACTTAAATGCTGGCAAAAATTAAAGGAGATAGTTTGGTAACCAATACGGAGAACGACTACAAAAAAATTGGACTCCTCTAGAATGTGCTGCTTATATCATTAAAAAGTGGAAAGCTTCAAGTTTGCAGATCCGCCGGACACAATTTCCACTAGTTCCAGCTGAGGCAATTACCATACATAAGAGTCAAGGAACAACGATGGACAAAGTTGTGGTTCACGTATATACTCACATTAAAAGATCAATGCTATATGTAGCGTGTTCCAGAGCGAAAGCGTCAGATGGATTGTTTATAATCCCTGTAAATGAAGCAGGATTTCCGCATCCTCTTCCACCTTCGAAAACATGTCCAGTCGCTATAGAAATGTGCCGCTTACGTGAAAATCCCTTAGTACCCGCTTTCAGATTTCTTCGCTTAGAAAGACCACCTGATTGTATTCAAGTAGTGTATCATAACGTACAATCTTTAAAAAACCACATACATGATGTGACTGTGGATCCCATTATAAGCAATTCTGATGTAGTTTTTTTAGCAGAGACGTGGGGCAGTTCATCTGATACCTTTCAACTGAATAATTTTGATGTGATCTCTAAGACTCACGGTCCAAATCTTAATACCGCAAACCACGGAATGGGCATGATTGCATTTAGAATGACAAATGTCCAAGTAATCAAAATAAATAGTGTTCCAAAAATCTTGCGGGGTAGGGCACTGTGAAGGCATTACTGTTGATTTAAAAGGAGTTCGGATAATTGGCATTTATAGATCACCTCGATGTAACTTAAACGATTTTCTAAATGCTCTGACTAATGTCATATTTGATGGTAACAGAAGCAGAACACTGCCATTGCTTCCAACTATTGTGTGCGGAGATTTTAATATAGATTTACTTACATGTAATGATAGTGTGCCCCTTAAACAATATTTTTACCGTATTGGTTTGAAGTCGAAACTACATCAAGTTGCAACCACAATGAGTTACACTCAAATAGACAACATATTTAGTAACATTGAAATAAATGCTGGTACATACAGTACACTATTCAGTTATCACAAAGCGTTATGGCTACAATTTCAAATAAATAGTAAGATTTGATTCTAAGAACTTTGTTTTAATTTTAAATATTGTAAGGTAGTACGGAACCCTTCGTGTGCGGGTCCGACTCGCACTTGCCATTTTTATTTTTTAATTAATATGTATAATAATAATATTTAAGGGGATAATAAATTATTGTTACTACTTAAATTCTGCTTTTTTAAAAATGATAATTTTCCATAAACTATCAAAAAGCTAAGCTACTTAGATCTTAATTTATATAATATTAACTTAACTTGATTGATAAACACTAAGGTAAGTAATAATAAGGTGTTTTTCTTTAAAATAATTTTTTATTATTTTATTATTAATAATCTTTTCGGAAGTACCCTACACTGTTATACATAAAACAGCCAAACGTAGCGTCGCCTGTTGGAGGACCCAGACAGGAAAATAGGACAGAAGATATCAGAGATGTACCAGAAAATCTGCAATCGGAAGTAGAAAAGGCTATAAAACGTCACAAGATGGAAAAATCAGCGGGCCCAGATAGAATTCCAAATGAGCATATGGGGGAAAAGTTGATTACTTCAGTCCGATACTAACAAAGATCTTCAATGAGATACTATTATACTGCTCTACAAGAATGGTTCAAAGGAAGATATTGGAAACTAAAGACCCATATCCCTCATTTCAAGCGTATATAAGGTTTTTGCAAAAATCATTCTGGAAAGATTATCAATCAGGCTCGACGAAAATCAACCAGTTGAACAGGCAGGATTCAGGAAAAACTTCAGCACGATTGATCATGTACATACTATCATACAGCTCATACAAAAATACAATGAGTACAACAAATCCATCTATCTAACCTTTGCATAAATTGCATAAGTCTTTGAAAATTATATGGAGGTATAATTTATTCATATGAATCATACTAAGTAGGCTCTTAAAGGTGTACTAACTGTACACGCAACTTTAAATAACACATGTAATTTTAAAAGAGAAACATGTGTGCACTTCACACGCGATAGAAGTGAAACCTTCAGGGAAACTAAACTGCGAGAGAATGAGTGCGGTATTTATATAGTTTATTTATTTTAAAATTGGTTCATTGGTAATGTTTAAAAGTTAACCACATTTTTCATGTTTTCCTTTCTTTTTTTCGATGTGAGACAATACAAAAATTTTTTTAACTGATCAGATTTAGTATCTCGTGAACAAAGTATATATGTTTAATTTTTGAGAGTCCGCTACGAAGCACAGCACAAAGAGGAGACAAAGATTTTCAATTAAATCTCTATAGACCCTATCATTTCTATTCATTTACTTTGAGAAATAATATTGCTTTACTCCGTAATCGTATATTTTCCACAAAAATTACCATACTTAGCACAAAAATAATCGCATAAAAATAAAGAATCTTTCCGAATATGTATCCGCAACCATATTCGTTACTCCGTAATCCAATATTTTTCATAGTAAGTTCCATATTAAAATAATCGAGTCGAGTCGAGCTCATAAATAATTAAACATCAAGTATGGGCAACTAGGCTGGCAGAATCGCCAGCATATCGAAAATTTCGTCAGTACACGAGATTGTTCAACCACACGTCAACAATCGGTGTCACCCCACCGAGAGAGCATGAGTGGCGCCCGCCTTGGTTTGTTTCTCATCTAAGCAAACGCATTGCGCGCGTCACACACGCCCTCTTTGTAGGGTATCACCTTATGACGGTTGGTTGCACAATCGCCTGTACATTAATTTTCGTTTTGCTGGTGATTCTCCTTGCTTGGTGTGAGGAATTTTACCTTTAGGTTGTTCAATTAATTATATGTATATTCCTTCTCTTTTCATCGAGATTTAAATCACAAGGGTGCTAAAGAAGTTTTCACTTCAAAAAACGTGAAAGGTGGAGAATTCTGATGAATATTAAGGAAGTAATGGGAATCAAGACCAAGGAAATTGATAAGATATCTTACGCTTTTTTTACTAAATGAGCATGTAATAACATGTAGAAATGCTATTATGGTTCTGTAATTTGATTTAGCGACAGCAGAATAAACGTGGTTTTTCATAGTATGTTTGAGGAATATTACAAAATACAAATTTGTTTAACAATATAGTACGTGAACAGATATATGAAATGTCCAAAAACTCAAACTGACCATCGAAAGCGAGCGAAAATACCCTAAAACCAGAGAGATAATTATTTCTTGTAATTATTCTGTAGCTTAAATCAGGGCGGAGACACCGGTGATTTGACGTGTTTAAAAACCCTGCAGACGCGTATAGGTGTAAGATCGCCGAGTGCGCCGACCCGAAAGGGCATATTTTCACTTGTGTTGCGCTTGGAAAATTTTCTGTTCTTTATTTAAACTAGGGGGGCGCCCCCTGCTCGCTACGCTCGCCAACCCCCGCCGTTCGCTCCGCTCACTCTAATAGCTCGCGCATGGAGCTATATATACAGTAGCATTGTAAGTAAAAAGGTTATTTAGTTCAGTAGCAATCATTTCAGCTCATTTTGCACGTCAAAGTACATCTATATTGAATGAGGCCCTATCTATAATTATCAAAACCCTTGCGGGTGCGGTTGCGGATCTTAAAAGATCTTAAAATTTTCTCATACAAAATACTTTTTGTAAAAATTCTTTCATCTTCTGCCAAATGACCTTGGCTTTGCGTTTCAGAAATACATATAAACACGCAATCGGTTAAACGATCTAACTCTACTGGCTACAACATACAATTCCTGATTTTTGAAACGTTTGCCCTTGGGCTTTATTAATTGTCATCGCAAAAGCCAGAATGACGGGAAGTTGAGTTTCTTGAAAGGAAAAAGGCAAAAATACGTCACACGTGTCAAAATACGTGTGTTTCGGAAAACTCCTGCTAAAATCTCACAATCCAAAAAATTTTCTTTTGCATTTGAACTAAACGAATAGGTGTACCATTGATCAAGCAAGTCATGTCCTGTACACAAATTACGAATAAGTAAAAGTATGCAATTTGGTTTTTAAAATAAATTTGTGGGATCGGGAGCCAACTTACATCAACTGAGTTTAAAAATTCTACTGGAAAATTATTTTGCTCTCTATAATCATCACTCAAGATTTTATCGGAACTCAAATATATTCGTTTCTCTCCGGCCAGGCTGTTAAATATTTCTGCATCAATGAAAGTACAGCCTTCATATTTGGGTGCTAATATAACCGAATTGAGAATATCGTTAGACTTTATGGTTTCAGGTACATTGCCATAAGTATCTGGAATCACGAAGTTGCAGCTAACTAAATGGGTAGGAATTTCAATAACATCTTGGCTGTAATCTGGAAATGTGGGTGAGGTTCCATTACCAAGAGATTTAAGAAATTCAACGAATTCAATCTCATGAGGTAAAGCTCTCATGTTTTGAGTAAAAGTTATTTTGTGGAATTTTGAAAATTTGGACCATGAAGTAAGGCAATAAGTGGTACACGTGTACCGTGAGTTGTAGGTGGCAATATTCGTCAAAAATCTCCACAGAGTAAAATAGTCTTATATCCGAAAAGTTTAGTTGGAGTACCGAATGAATCGTTTACTGAAAAAAATTTCCTAAGTAGCTAATAAAGCACGGTTATATGAATCATTTTCAGAAGAATATCTTAAAACGTCTTCACACATGAATATTTTGAATTCATTCCACAAATCTAATGCATTTGTGGGAACGTTCATACGACAAATAGGATATGGCAAATAACTCTCTTAACTGCTGAGAGGACTAACACTCTTTTACTTCTAATAAATATTCACGCCACTCTCCATAATTTCATGCGATACGTCTTGCATGTGCTGAAAATGTGCAGTAAATAATGTTCCCAACAGTACCCAAATCCTGATGGGACCTCGAACATGAAGCTAAATAGTCTCAAATGGAACATCTCAACATAAAACATAAAATAATGTAGCAATAGCTCTACTACTTCCTCTTTGAGGTTTTTCGATTTCTTTTCTTTATCTACCTAAACATAATGTATCGGCGTCTCTGTATATAGAAACTCGGAAGAACTAATTCGATTGATTTCATAGAATGCAGTCAATTTCGTTCTTCTGTGATTTGTAAGAGCTTGCTGAACATTTCCTTCCCTAAAGACTACATTTTGCCGGTGAGGCAAGTAACATTCAAGTCGAACTATAATATATTACGTGACTGGTAATGCATTGGATACTCATTCATGCGCCAATTAGCTTCCGTAGATCCAACATAGTGACCGGACAAAAAGCTATTGATTTCATCTATATAAACTTTGCCCTCAACTCCACCTCAAACTCTTCCAAACTGTAATGAGGCACAGTCGTATCCCTTGTTAACATATTTGTGCATATATTTTAGGCTCTTAACTATGCCAAGAACTTCCACATTTAAGTAGCAATCAAATTTCGCTTAAAGATATGGATTTTAAGGAACAGCATAACGGTTGTCAACAGAGTGGCCACGAAAGTCAACTGTTATACCATTAACACGGCGCATCTAACATTGCCCTGAGTTGTATTGTAAAAGTCCTTAGAAAAGCTTTTGCTGCATTTACCATCTCTGATACAGACGGGGATACGATTCAATAAACCACATGAACCGTGGATCATGTGGTTTTTAACTAAATTATGAAGTTGTGGGAAATACATTGTATATTGTAAATAAAATATATCTGGAATTTTCGTACAAACGTACCAACCTTCATTTCCTACCTTTTCTTTTTTCTCTAAATTGAGGTTTTAAGGGCGAGCAAACAAAATTTTGGAAATATGATAAAATTTCAGATTTTCAATTTTAAACAGTTTTTTGCTCGTAGCGGCTAAATAAAGCATTCTAAGGGGTATGACCAACCCCTATTATTTTTTCATTTCCCAACTTTTGGTCATATATCATATTTCTCTAATTTATGTTTTAAATGTGGGTCTATACAAAAGTTGGGAAACATGATAAAATTCAGACTTTCGTTCGCTCTCCATAAATATTCGTGAAAGATAACTTCGCGTTTTCTAGAAATAACTGCAAAATTGTGATTTTCCATATTTTTTGAAACAAAATTTGCTTATATTTTTATCAAATTAGCAAAAAACAATGGTATAAGTAAACGGTGTCTCTAAATTTGTCTGTGGTAATGCATCCATATTATTGTCTGTGGCCATATGTTCATTGTTTTGGCTTTTGTCTGGAAGAATGCAATTTTATTAGCCAACGGTTGCCTTCTTCCAGGCAAATAACAAAAGAATGAACATGTGAATATTGTCTGTAACATGGCTGCATTTGCCCCTCACATTATCATTGGCATAGATATTAGGTTTGAGTGAAAAGAGTGCACGTTTTTGGCATAAATGGTTGTTTATTCAGTCGAACGTATGATCTATGCAAATGAAAATGTTAAATAAATATGTTCTATATTTTAATTTTTTCGTAGAGGAATGCAATTTTATGTTAATTCTTTTGGTTTGTGTCACCAGTAGAAGATTGATCCATTTGGTTTGATTTTCGACTAATTTAGTACTTGTTATGTATCGGGGACACAAACCAAAAATTCACATATGGTTGCATATTTCCAGGCAAAAAGTAAAACATTCACACGCACACATTCCTCCCAAAAGCATCATCTACGCTATACGTGTGCTCAATTCACACATACTTTCCCATTGAATTTTTTAATTTCAATTTAAAATTAAACGTATTTATAATAATTGCTGCAGGTAGAGGAAGATAAAACTTTCGACTGATATAATTTTTATCCTGGTAAGTCGATTTGGTTTCTCATAAAAGGGATAACAAAAAAACATGTCGCCTATTTATATATAGATGTAGATCGAGTTATTATATTTGAATTACGAATAATATGGCTACCTTTGTTTGTCTATACTCAGAATTCACCGCCGTTGTTCCCGGACAGATATTTGAAATACAAAATTAATATTTTAGGTCCCAATTTTATGGTCAGGTAATTTTGACACAATGTAATATTAATTATAATTGCACTTGTTTAGTTATCACAAACATATAACTCGCTGATTTATGTCAAACCATGTAATTGTATTTTGCGGTGCGTAATAAATACTAAAATTTCACAATATCTAGTTTCGCATTTGCCAATTCGCACGAAGCTCGAGATAATGGAGGTCATCCAACTCTATATATAACCAAACAAATCAAAGAGGATGATTTTGAGCAAAACGTTTACACGAGTTTATTGGATCGCTGTATAATCATTGCCCTTCCTAAAATTAATTTTAACTCAATTCCATGCCGGCATGCTACGGAACCCTAAGCTTATGCGTGTCCGACACGCACTTGGTTGCTTTTTTTCTTTTTTTAAATACAATTTCAAATATATATTATTTTATTTCAATTACACACAGTATATTATTTTCAATTACACAATCCACGTATAGTATAATTTATTATTTCATTTATGCAGTTCTAAAAGAAAGTGAGGTTAGGTTAGCAGGGTGGAGTGTTCACACCGATTGGGCGATCCACTCCCACTCGGTGGCCAGATGGCCCATTGTGATGCCCCTTATATTTCGCTATCCCCCCCTCTCCTATTTCTTGATCCTTTTTTCCTCTGTCCTGAGGCATTTCCACCCCTTGGCAAAGTTCCTCAATACGTGAACATACATGACCCCTATTTCCTCCAACCCTGTGAAGGATTCGCTCCTCAGTATTTGCCTCCGACTATAGGCCAATGCTGGGCAGGAGCACAAAAGATATTCCACTGTCTCATCTTCCTCGTCACACTCCTTACAGAGACTGTCGCTTGCGAGCCCCCACCTCTGGAGGTTTCTCCCGATTGGACAGTGTCGTGTAATGACCATTGTGATGGTCCGGACTGAGGCCTTTTTTGCTCTTAACAAGCCCGCCGTTCTTGTTTCCTCAATTCTGGGCCACAAATGCCTTGAGTTGAAGCAGTCATCTCTGCTGCTCCATCTGCTTGCCATGTTGTTCCCGAATTACTCTGTCGATGGTATCTTTCAACAACCTCATCGGTGGCTTTGTAGAGAAGGCTTCTTCAGCACTTTGAATTTCGGTTCCGATTCTTGCCAGTTTATCCGCCTGTAGATTCCCTTCCACATCGCTGTGTGCGGGCACCCAACAGAGGCTGACTTTATCTCGGATCCAGGATAGTGCTTCTCGGCAACTCATCACTGTCTTTGACTTGATTGTCTTAGAATCCAGTGTTCTAAGAGCCGCCTGGCTGTCGCAGTAGATTGTGACCTTCTGAATTTCTTCGTTGGTCAGCTGCTTTAGTCTTGCTGCTCCCTCTATCGCGTTAATTTCCGCCTGCAATATACTACAGCCTTTGTTGAGTCTGTGTGACTCCTTGACGTCTAGTATCTTCGAGAATAATCCGACTCCAGTCCCCGTTTCCGTTACTGAGCCGTCTGTAAAGACGCTTATCTCGCCTTTTTCAAAAATGGAACCATTTTCCCATTCCTCTCTGGTTGGGATTCTGATCTCCAGCTCCTCCCCAAACCATTGCTTTGCCACCATATAGTCCGTGCGCTGTCGTAGCACTCCGGTTTCCACGGTGCCTCCCATTTTTCCTATCTTTTCCAGCACACTGGCATGCCCCTGGCCTGTGTGCCTCCACAGTTTCGTTCCTCTCAACCGTAGGGCTGTTTTGGCTACCAGGCCCTTAACAAATAGGTCTAACGGTTGCAAATTTAAGATCGCCTCCAGCGCCGCCTGAGGTGTGCTCTTGATCGCTCCCGTTATACCTATCACTGCTAGTCGCTGCACCTTTCCCAGCGTCTGTTTGTTCATCTCCTTGTCCATGGCTTTCCACCACACAAGGGTTCCATATGTGACAATGGGTCTGACAGTCGTTGCAGACAATGGGTCTGACAGTGGTTGCAGACCCCAGTTCCTACCAAACATTTTCCTACATGTGTAGAAAGCGTTTATTCCTTTTTTCATCCTTTCCTCCACGTTACTCCTCCAAGTGAGTTTAGAGTCCAGGATGACTCCCAAGTACTTCGCCTCTCTAGAGAGGTCTAGTACCCGTCCTTTCACCTTTGGTAGTCTAAGCTTTGGTATCTTATACCTTCTGGTGAAGAGAACTAGCTTCGTCTTTTCCGGGTTTATCCCTAGGCCATTTCTCTCCGCCCAGTTACTCGTTTCTCTTAAAGCTTCACCCATTGTGTCGCAGATCGTTTGTAGGTCTTTGCCTGTTGTCAGTATAACTACGTCATCTGCATAGGCGGTCACCCTAACTCTCCTTCCCCTGAGATCTTTTAGGATCGAGTTGATTACGATCAACCACAAGAGTGGGGATATTACCCCTCCTTGTGGTGTACCCCTGGTCGCCAGTCTTCTGATCTTGTGTTCCCCGTCTCTCTACTGATAATTCTGCTTTTAAGCATATTTATTATCCAGTACGTGATGGTGAGCTCCACTTTCAGCTCCATTAATGCCTCCTTTATTGCATTGGTCTTGACGTTGTTGAACGCTCCCTCTACGTCCAGAAACGCCCCTAGGGCATATTCCTTTTGCTGGAGGGATTTTGCAATCGTTCCAACCACTTCATGCAGCGCACTTTCCACCGATTTACCTTTGAGGTAGGCGTGCAACGCTATACACTCCTCCTCTATTTTGGTCTTCTGCTTAATGTTAAGGTCCAAAAGCCTCTCCATTGTCTTTAATAGGAACGAGGAGAGGCTTATTGGCCTAAAGTCCTTTGGTGTAGCGTTGCTTGACTTCCCCGATTTGGGTATGAAGGCAACCCTTACCTCTCTCCATGTTTCAAAGATGTGTCCTAATGATAAACAGCCCTGGAAGATGCTCGTCAGTACCTCTGCTATGCTTCCTATTGAATTTTGCAGCATGGCTGGTGTGATTCCATCCGGCCCCGCAGATTTGTGTGGCTCGAATGTTTTCACCGCCCATATTACCTTCTCCTTGGTGATGGCGTCTCTTCTAGTTACCTCCTTTCGACTAATCCTGATCGTTGGGCTCTCTTTCTCGCCCCATGTTGTCAGGCAGCGCGGGAAGTGAGTCTCCATCAGCAGTTCTAGTGTCTCCTTGCTCGACTCCGTCCACGAACCATTTGGTCTCTTCAGGTTTCCCGTGACTATAACGTCTTTGGAAAGAATTTTCCTGAACCTTGAGGCCTCGTTCACGTCCTTTATAGAGTTAAGGAAGTCGACCACGGAGTCCCATTTTGCCTTTCTTATTTTATTCTAGTACTCATTAAAACTGCGCTTGTAATTAGCCCAGTCCTCCTCTTCTTTACTTTTCTTTGCTTTGTTATAAAGCCTTCTAGTAGCGTCCCTCTGTTGCTTGAGCTCTTTGTTCCACCACTCATTGGTTTCCCTTCGAGCTCTGCTTATTGGGCAGGTTTTCTGGAAGGCTTTTAGCAAAGTATCGCAAAGTTGTTTTACGGACTTTTCCAGGTCCGCCACCGTGTGGAGATAGGTACCGAAGCACTGTGTGCTCTTTGTTTTCATTGCCTTCTCCACTTCGGTGGAAAATCTATTCCAGTCCGTGTTCCTCGGATTCCTGTAGGGTTTTCCTACCTGAACCTTCCGGTTAATGTCGAAGAGAATTCTCCCATGATCCGAAAAGGAGTGCTCGGAAGAAACTCTCCAGGTTTCTACGTTTAAATTAATAGTGTTAGTGGCCAATGTAAGGTCTATTACCTCCTCCCTAATTTTGTTAGTAAAGGTGGGTGTGTCACCCCGATTACAAATTGGTAGGTTGGTAGAAATTATAAACTCTAAGATTGACTCACCTCTTCTGTTTATGTCACTGCTTCCCCATTGGATGTGATGACCATTCGCGTCGCATCCCATCACCATGTGCCATCCTCTAACTTCGGCCTCTTGTACCAGGGCCAGGACCGCCGCTGATGGGGGGTCTCCTTCCTCGTATGGCATGTACGTTGAGGCCAGGAGTAGGTTAGTTTTGCCCCTCTCCTCTAGTACTGCCACCACCATGTCATTTGTGCTGTGCTGTGAAAGTAGAGTGATGTTTAATGATCTCTTTGCTACTATACACGCTCTTTCTTTACCTGTTGTGCTTGAGTGAAGTAGACTATAATTTTTTGACCTAAGTCCTCGGATTTTGTCCCCTGAGAGCCACGGTTCCTGGGCTAAGGCCACGTCTACTCCATTTGCCTCCATATACAGTATCAAATCCTCTTTGGCCGTTTTGCAGTGGTGCAAATTACTTTGCACTGTTTGCAGCCTCCTCGGTGCCGCTCTTGGATTCATTGGGAAGCCTCACTTTTGCTGCACTAAAGCCGAATTTGATGCTTCCCTTTGAATCCTTTAACTTGGCGAAGGACAAGTCGTCTACCGTTACGACAAGGTCCTTGCCAACTCCGTTTGGACACTTGCTGGAGGAGATAATTCTCCATTTGCTCGTGTCCAGACCGTTCTGCCTGGAAATAAACTTCATTGTGGCTTCGTCCTCCACTAGTGGGGGAGGAATCCACAATAGCGACAATTTCCGCAGTAGTAGCTCCGATTTCGGAATCACCTCCAATTTGGCTCCTGGTCAAAGTTCGCCAAGGCCCTCGACTACACGGCTCAGAAAATCAACGGATATTCTCCCCGAGCAGCCAATGACATTGACTCCCTTGTGCCAGCTTGCTCCTTCGAAGGACAACTCCTCCATCGAGCAACTCTGCTCGCTCGCCATCGCATACAGAAGCCTCGTCTCGACCATTTCCCACCTTTCGCCAGATATTTTGCCATCTAGATCTGATCGATCTATGATAGCCATCTGATAATCGGTGGGCGCTTGGGCTACCGACGAGGTTTTGGCATTTTTTGCTGTATTATATTCGATATTCTTCTCGAAATCGGCGACAATCCTCCTGTTTCTTGCTAAGTAGCCCTTCTGCTTATCAGAGAGCTCTTCGGGCTTCCTTAGCAAGAGTTTCTTCAGGCTGGCCTTGGCACTTTTGTACCTCTTAAGGGACAGTTGCGCCTTGGTCGGCTTCCTCTTCTCAGAGGCCTCGGCTTCGGTAGTCTCGCCCAGCAATCTCTTTTCGGCCTCAGAGTCAATCGTTCCTGTACTGTTGACGGACATACCGTCGTCAGTTTGAACCTTTGTCTCCAGGCCTCTAGAGAGGCCAAACGACCCACCTGTGCCTTGTTGCCTCCCACTTGTAGCATCCACCGCAACGCTGGCCAAGTGTTCCACCGTCGTTGCTGCCACAGGCTTGAGTGTGCCCCCCCCCCCAGAATCCGAATGGGGCACGGCCACCACCTGGGGTAATTTGTAGTTTCCTCAAACCCTCCATATTTAAAAGGGGGGTCCTCCCATTGTCCGCGGCCGAGTATTGAGCTTCCCGAGATCAACTTGTACTCTTCTGCCTATTTCTCGACGATCCAAGAGAAATTTCCCCTGGACTTCCACTATCCGCAACCCGTGGACGCGCCCGGTGGCTAGGGAGGCGTCTAAAACCTCAAAGAGGATTATACTAGCCGTTATTTATATCCCGGGCTTTCTAAAAGTAAATTCTATACATTGCTAAAGTTTGGTCTCTTAACTTATCCTTCTAATGACATTTACTTCTCTCCTGTTCGTATTTATTTTAGTATTACTAATAAAAAACATGTATTTGGGATTTTCCGTCTTGTATGTGCCATGTGTTTATTTATTTTATCAAATTCCCGAACGTAAGTTTCCAAATTGCGGCTGCGCCAAATGTTATGTTATAATTTTTTCCGTCTAATTTCTTTACGTTTGTAGGCTTATAACGTCACCGCAATTACATTCTTTTAATCAAAAAGATAAAACTAAGGCGTTTCATTATTTATCATTTTCATCAAACGTTACAAACTCCTGCTTAATACTGTAAGTTTATTTGTTTACAACTACATTACAATGTTTATGCTTACGATGTTTCCTTTTACAACATTTGCTTTTACAATATTTACTTTATCAACTTCAATTACATAGTACGATTTATTTCATCCATTTCGGTCTGCTAAAATCATTTTTTTCTATATTTGGTATTTATTCTATTGACTTTTACTTTATTATTTAATTTACTCTCGAGGCTTCTGCATCCCTCAAGTTCGTCGTTTCTTCTTCCGGTAACGAAGTCGTTCGTTGTGCAACCTCTGCGACTGCAGGCTCAACTGCGCTCTTTGTTGGCTCCCAACGGCCAACATAATGTTCCTCCTGGCCTCCCCTATAAGCCTGTGAAACCATGCCTCCACTCCCGGTGGTGTCTTCGTTGCAATTTAAACTTTTGTTAATTTAATGATGACCTGAATTCCCGTTAGGTCATTGATTTTGCCAATTTCCTTCCGTCAACTTGCAGTATTTTCCAAATTGAAATTTTCCGTTGGGTCATTGGTTGCACTAAATTCATTTCGCCAAATTGCATTTTGCATTAAGCTCCAGGTTGCATTATTATTATATATATGTATACTGCATGTGTCGGTAATGTAGTTCTCATCGCATTGCAGTTTTCCTCCGCGTATCGATCATTCCGCTTTCCGCGGGTAAATTGGCGTTTGCGGTCAGATCGTGACGGGTGTCATCGTCGTGTAAGTATATCTTATCTTTTTGCGTATTTATTTTATTTCTTTTTAGGCTATAGACTTGCTGGATATTGTATATGAGTCTTCCTTTGGTCGCTACGTGGATGTAATGGGTAAGTCTGTTATAGTTTGGTAGTTATAAAAATAACTACATATGTTTCTATTTTTTTGGTTATGGGCCATGACATTGCTAATGTAGACGACATAATTGCACTTGATAAGTCTGCTGTAATTGTTGCTATTGTAACTGAAATTGCTTATGATGGGGCTGCAGTTTTTGTTGTAGTTGTTGCTGTTGAACCGTCTCCTTGGTGAATTCATAAATACTTATTGAGTCGTTGATTGTCATTGCGACTCCCAGACTGCTACTCTAAAAGGAAAAATATATAGATACAAGATGTGAATACTTTGAGTCCAAATATTAGACAGCCGGCCTATGGCTTCGTGCATCGTATATATAGGAACGAAAGGCAAAGGAAGATCGTAAACAATGGTCTTACGTTCCAACGCATGAAATGGGTTAAATTCCTGGGGAATTTCATCAGCCGAACACACACTTGCATTCCAACTGAATAAACACTGCGATAACCGATTCTTCGAAACATCGTATCACAAACGGATCCTCTACAAAAATTCGTCGCCAGCTGAACAAACAATGGCGAGTCACCACGCGAATTGAGATTCTTGTTAATCCCTAACACATAATTTGGGTCCTTCGAGCCGGATCGTGATCGGCTTTTCTCGATAGTCTTGTGTGAAAATTTAAAAAAAAACAAACTGTTATGTCATTTTTTCTAATAAAGTGATTATTCTGTAATCGTGTTATATTAAATAATTATTTTGATATTTCGTGCTATTCAAAAAAATGGTTTTCTCGTGCTCTTTTGAATAACTTTGGTTTATTGTGCTCTATAAAACAATTGAAAATTTTGAAATTTAGTGCTCGTTTTTTGATTTGTGCTCTTTCGAACAATCTTGAAATCTAGTGCTCGGTTTTTAATTTGTGCTCTTTCGAACTTGTCTTAACAGTTATGCTTAGCAAAATTTACTGCTAGGTCGCGCGTGAATTTAATGCTCGACTTTGATCTATAAAATATTTTGAGTTTCGTGCTCTTTCTAATGTTTTCAACTTTTTGCTCGCGTTTTTAGAATCGTTAGCTCGCGTCTCAGGAACATTGCGGTTCTTCAAAATTTTTAATATTGCAATCGTTTTTAATATTGCAAACAAGTGATCTTCCGAACTATTGTGCTAAATTGTGATCGATATCCTGAAGCTACATTGTGCTCATTGTTAATTTTCTAAACTCGTTATTTTGAACTTTTTATTGATTTGTTGAGATATTTTGACGTTTGTGTTCAAGAAAATTCAATAGTCTTGTGCTCACAGGTAGGACCCAGACGCAAAAGAGACATGTCCAAAGTTCAAATTGGAAGGATGATTACTTGATGTATGGCCCTTCGTGTTCGTCAGCGAGACACAACATACAACATCAAAATGCTCAGCCCTTTAAATCTGAGTAGTTCGAAACATTGGACATACTAATTGCGGAATTACAAAGAAGGTTTTCGGACAACGACGAACTTCTGAATTCTATAGCGAGTATCGATGAGTTGGATGTAGACAAAATGTTGCCTTTGAAAAATTTGGGTAAGCAAGTTTACATAGGATGCAACACTGCTATGTGCGAATCTACATTTTCAACATTGACTGCAATCCATTGGGTCACGAAAGAATCCATAGTCAATGGGTCACGAAAGAATGGCGGTGTAACGTTATAATAGTTTGTATAAGGTAATTTGACAAGTATTCTAAGTTATTCTAGGAAGACTAGTATTTATTTCTTTTGTAATAGTAGTAGGCCATTAAAATGAAGATTAGGAGTTAAATGGCAGTTGTAAAGATAATTGTTGAAGCTAGTTAATAATAAAATTTAAAAAAATATAATATAAAATAATAATTAAATAATTATAAACGTTAAATATCATATATATTAAAATAAATAAAAAGTTAATTGTGTATTTAACAAATTGGTGAAACCGACAAGGGAAAATTATTTAAAAATTTAATTCAGAAAATGTAATTAAAAAATTTGAGAAAACTATTTAAAGAGCGAAGAAGTGTTGTTTTGCTGAGTGAAAGATAATTTGTTTTGAAAATAAATAAAAATAAATATTTTCGTGAATTTTCGTGAAAATTTTGTGCAATTTTAATGAAGTAAACAGTAAAATTTTGAATAAAGCGGAAAACTAATTTCAACAAATTAACCAATCAAATTTCTGTGGCATCCATTTCCGACATTTTGTCATTTCCATAGTAGTGGCGTAGATAATAGAAATTTTTCATTTTGTGGAAATTGCGTTGTGTACCAAGTTGAATTACACAAAACTAATTGAAACAAATACCTATTTTTCCATTTCAAGCGTAAATTTATTCAATTTAAATAAGAAAAATGCGTTTAGATGGTAAACGTAAACATAACCTCTTTATTTTTGCGTTGTTGTTTTGATAGGAACTTGAATTAGAATTTTCGATTGAAAAGTGAAACATAAACAGAACAAATAAAGTTAAGTGAAGCAAAATTTAATTGTTTAAAACAAAAAAAAAAAAACATCCACACAAACGATAAAATATCAAAATTGCTGTTATTTCGCGTGATATTCCAGTTAAACAAATGTTATTTGGTGAAATTCAACTGAAAGTAAAAATAGAGTTGTGCAGTAAGCACAAGAACAAGTAAAACAAATTGTTATTACTCAACAATCAACAATCAATCACTCAACAATGAACAATCAACATCAACTTACATCTCTCAGCAAGAATCTACATCAATATCAAACAGATAAGAAACCTTCAGGATTTTATTAAGCTAAAGATTTAAATTTTTTCATTTTAATTTTTGTTTTGTTCAAAATATCGTTTTTAGAGATTTCCTCTTTCTTTCGCCCACGTTCAGATTGAAGTTGTTCCTTTTCTTCTTATACCTTTTTGATATCTCCATAATGGAGGGACAAGGTATCTCAGGTACGGGAGATATCCTTGCTGGTGAGGAACGGAATACTTCTGGTCATTCAATTGAAGCGACAATTTTTTCGCTTAAATTGCCAACCTTTTGGTCAAATGCACCAGAAGTTTGGTTTATACAGATTGTGTTATACAAATTTTTGCCCTAAACAGAATTGTTTCGGATATGTCCAAATATAGGCATGTTATTGCCGTTCTTCCCCATGAAGCAATGACCAATGTTCTTGATTTGCTTAAAGATCCTCCTGAAGATAACAAGTGCTCAAAATTAAAAGAAGCTTCCCCAAGAAGCAATGACCAATGTTATTGATTCGCTTAAAGATCCTCCTGAAGATAGCAAGTACTCAAAATTAAAAGAAGCTTTAATATCTCGACATTCTTTAAGTGAGAACAAACGGTTGGAAGAACTTCTAAATTCTTCAGAGATGGGCGACCATTCTCCGTCTATCCTTTTCCGAGATATGGAAAACAGACTTGGTTCTTCTTCTTCTGTAAATAGGGATTTACGAAGACGTATGTGGTTGAGGAATTTACCGGAGGCAGTCAAGGTTTCCGTGACCTCTTCTAACCTAGAAGATATTTCAGCGATTCTCTCTATGGCTGATAAAGTATGGGAAGTTACCCATAACCACAAAAATTTATGCTGCTAGTTCGGCTGTGGCAACCCGTTACTGTGAGTTCACCTCACACCATCGGAGCTAACGTCACACTCATTCACGGATGTGGGTGGTGAAGAGACTAACAATAAAATAGGCAACAAGGCATTCGGTTGATGGTACTGAGGACGGAGTCACTGAGTGTAAAAATTATTAGTCAAAATACCCGAAAGTTTCACACATCATAAATCTTGTAAAACGCAGTTATTGAATAAATAAAACTTAGTAGCAATATATATATCAATTCATTTATAATACCTACATTGGTGACCCCGATAGTTGAGAAACGAGGTAAATATAAGTCGAGATACCTTACGAACATCAAGATGGCGAATGGGAATGAGGAAGAAAAAACTGAAGCCAACAGCGACGCGCAACAAACCACCGTGTCAGCCAGCCGCATCACAAAGCTGCCAACATTTTACAGTGAGGAGCCAGAGTTTTGGTTTAGCCAAGTTGAGGCTCAATTTGATATCCATGGAATCACCCAGGACTCTACGAAATTTGCATACATTGTTGCGCATGCGGAAAAAGAATTTTTGCCGCATATCATTAGTTTGACGAAGAACCCACCAGCAGAGGGTAAATATGACGCTATAAAAAATAAAATTTTATCTGTTTTCGGGGAGACAGAAGAAGCTCGTCTACGCAAAATTTTTCGTGCCGGTCGCTACTTAGAGGGGAAGAAACCTTCCCATTTTCTGCAGGAAATGAGAAATACAGCTGGCGATCGGGTAAGTGACACCGTATTAAAAACGCTGTTCCTAGAACAACTGCCGGAGCAGACCCGATGCATTCTATCGATCTCCGATGAAGCGGACTTGGAAAAATTAGCGAAAATGGCGGACAAAATCGCTGATATTAAACAGTTTCCAGAAGTCTCTACGATACATCATCCTCCAAGTAGTAGTTCTTCCCAGCCAGACGTCATGACTTTGCTCATCAATCGCCTTGACAGGTTGGAAGCAAAGATTAGCGAACGATCACGATCACGTTCACGGACACGTGGTATCCTCGATGATAAACGTGCACGCTCGACATCAAGACGTTTCAAGAAAAAAGGTCCTTTATGTTTTTACCACTTTCGATTTAAGTCAAAAGCGAAAAAGTGCGAGCAGCCCTGCTCATGGGAAGAAGCGAAGGAGACGGAAAACTAGTGATGTCGTCCCGTAGGCAGGCGGTCGGTGACGACGGAGAAATAGGGGGAGGACAAAGCCGCTTGTTAGTTACAGACAAAAGAACCGGGATGAGATTCCTGATTGATACCGGCGCGGATTTGTCTGTGATACCTAGATCTCATGCAGGAAGACTATCATCCCCTGCTAAATTCCAACTGTTTGCCGCCAACAATTCGAAAATTAACACTTATGGCGAAAAGCTACTAAACTTGGACCTCGGTTTTCGCCGACCTGTTAATTGGATTTTCACCATAGCCGACGTATCCCAACCAATCATCGGAGCCGATCTATTGAAGTCTTTCGGCATTCTCGTAGACCTCAAAGGTAAGAGGCTAGTAGACACAGATACAAAACTTTTTACCGTAGGTATTATTACAAACGATCCATATGAAAGTGTCACCTCAGTATCTAACGACGTAGTGTATAAAGATATCCTCAAGGATTTTGGCGAAGTAACTATCCCGGACAGAGCCTTAGGAGCAGCAAAACAAAATGTTTTCCATCATATAATGACCCAGGGTCCTCCCATTGCGCACAAACCTCGGAGATTGTGCCCAGAGAAGCTACGTGAAGCCAAGACAACATTTGATTTTATGATCGCCAAGGGAATTTGCAGGCCGTCCAGCAGTCCGTGGGCCAGTCCACTTCATTTGGTAAAGAAGTCAACGGGAGAGTGGAGACCTTGCGGGGACTATCGTTTTCTTAATGCCGTAACAATCCCTGACAAGTATCCCATCGCACATATTCAAGATTTCTCTCACGAATTAAGAGGATGCACCATTTTTACGACGTTGGATCTGACACGGGCATATCACCAAATTCCAGTCGCGCCGGAAGACATCGAGAAAACAGCTGTGATTACACCGTTTGGGCTTTTTGAATTTGTTCTCATGCCTTTTGGTTTACGTAATGCTGCGCAGACCTTCCAGAGATACATCGATTCAGCTCTCAGGGGGCTAAATTATTGTTATAGATACATCGATGACATCTTGATAGCATCCAAAAATCCACAAGAACATAGAGAACATCTGACAGCAGTTTTAAGTCGACTTAAAGAATTTGGATTGGCAATCAATATCGCCAAATGCGTTTTTGGAGCACCTGAAGTTCGCTACCTAGGTTACCTAATCAATCAAGAGGGAACTAGACCACTTCCAGACAGAGTACAAGCGATTATTGACTACCCCAAGCCGCAAAATGTTTCCGAACTCAGACAGTTTCTTGGGATTGTAAATTTTTATAGGAGGTTCATAAGAAACGCAGCTCAGACCCAATCACACCTCCATGCTTACTTGACTAACGCAAAGAAAAAGGACAAAACACCAATCAACTGGAATCATGAATCAGAAAGTGCCTTCGAAGAATGTAAGAAGCAGCTTTCCGAAGCAACACTTATCCACCATCCACTCGAAAACGCCACTTTAGCAATTACAACTGATGCGTCGAATACAGCAATCGGTGCGTCACTCGAGCAGCTCGTCGATGAACAATGGGAGCCTCTCGGTTTTTTTTCTAAGAAATTGTCCGAAACGCAACAGAAGTATAGCACCTACGACAGAGAACTGCAAGCTATTTATAGCGCCATCAAATTTTTTCAACACATGGCTGAAGGACGTCCGTTGATCATTAGAACCGACCATAAACCCCTGACATTCGCTTTTAGGCAGAAAGCAGAGAAAGCATCACCAAGACAACTTCGACAGTTGGATTTTATAGGACAATTTACGACCGAAATAATCCACATCTCTGGGAACGACAATACTGTTGCAGATGCCTTTTCTCGGATACAACATATCAACATGCCCGTCAACGTTTCTACTGAAGAAATTGCACAGGCACAAAAAGAGGACGAAGAACTACAGGAAATTCTGAAATCAAAAACTTCCTTGGATCTACGTCAACTGAAAATTAATGAGAGCAGTGACGGAATTTACTGCGATGTCTCAACTGAGAACATTCGCCCTTTTATCCCAAGGAATCTGAGAAGGCGCATTTTCGATACAACGCACAATTTGGCACACCCGAGTGGTAGAATAACAAGAAAGTTGATACAGAAAAAGTTCGTTTGGCCGAATATGACAAAGGAAATTACGGAATGGGCTCGTTGCTGTATTTCATGTCAAAGAAGCAAAGTGGGTCGTCACGTACACTTACCAAATGAGCACATAAGTATACCAGACAAGAGATTTGACCATGTCCATATAGACATTGTTGGTCCCTTACCGCAGTCTAAAGGATATGCCTATGTTCTTACAATGATTGATCGCTTTACTAGATGGCCAGAAGCTGTACCCCTGAGAAATATCACCGCCGATGTAGTAGCTGACGCGTTTTATTCATCCTGGATATCGCGATACGGAGCGCCCGCCGTCATAACAACGGACCAAGGATCTCAGTTTGAGTCAACATTGTTCACAGCTCTAACTCATTTAGTAGGCTGTAATAAAATAAGAACCACAGCGTATCATCCCAAATCTAACGGGATGATAGAAAGATGGCATCGATCAATGAAAAGCGCGATAATGTGTCAAAATAATTCCCAATGGATTGATGTCCTGTCCACAGTCTTATTAGGACTACGTACCAGCATTAAAGAGGATATCGGCGTTTCAGCAGCCGAGTTAGTTTTTGGAACAACACTGAGAATTCCTGGAGAATTTTTCATCAATGTGGACACGCCAGCGGATCCAAAAATTTTCGTGGAAAAATTTCGTGAAGTCATGAGGAAGGTACGTCCAACACCTACAGCACATCACCATAAAAAACGAATTTTTGTATTCGAAAACCTGTACACATGTAGTCATGTTTTTCTACGCGTAGATAAGATCAAGAAACCTCTAGAACACCCATATGAAGGACCGTATAAAGTACTAGAGCGTCTTTCTGATACCATTTTTAAGATTGATTGTAATGGAACTGAATATGTGGTTAATGTCGAGAGGTTGAAACCGGCTTACTTCGAAGCAACAGCTGGAATATCACATGCAAAAGGAAACACGGTTTCACCCACACCTTCAACTAGCAGAATCTTCACGGACGAGGAGAATCCATCTTCTAAGGTCCAGTCTCCAGATACACAGGAGAATATACCACAACAAATAATTAGTCACCCATTGAAGCCGTTAAGAGTTTACCCGGGCCCAAAAACTAAAAAAGTAACTTTCAATATCCCGAATGTATAATTTATTTAACAATACAACGCAACCAAAGTCGCTCGGAGGGGAGTAATGTGGCAACCCGTTACTGTGAGTTCACCTCACACCATCGGAGCTAACGTCACACTCATTCACGGATGTGGGTGGTGAAGAGACTAACAATAAAATAGGCAACAAGGCATTCGGTTGATGGTACTGAGGACGGAGTCACTGAGTGTAAAAATTATTAGTCAAAATACCCGAAAGTTTCACACATCATAAATCTTGTAAAACGCAGTTATTGAATAAATAAAACTTAGTAGCAATATATATATCAATTCATTTATAATACCTACACGGCACCGCCTACTGGTTCCACCTCTTGGCGATGAAGTGTGAATTATTAGAAACAATTAAGGTTCTAACTTCTGAAGTGGCAGCACTTAAGTTAAGTAATACAAGAGGAAGAACCAATTCACGATATTTCGGACGGAATTGCTCTCGGTCTCAATCACGAAGTTTTTCCAGAAACGACTATTGCTGGTACCATTGTCACGGTCGCAACGGACGCGGCAAATCCCGCGCAGTACTTTTCCTCATAAAACCAATCGCCTGGAGGTAGGCAACTGATCGATTAAAACCACACGTAACGTTGAGGGAAATTACGTAAACGCGGGACGATTGCCTACCTCAGGGCGTTTACGAAACAGGAAAATTAACATCCAACCTCGCGTGGAACGCACAAGCGACTGATCGTCTCGATGACCATCAATCAAGGATGGTCACGATCGATCGACGGTGAAGCGACCCCGCCCACTTTCAGTACCGCAGAGAGCAGGATGATGGAATTGGCACGCGCTCAGGGTCAAAGATCGATTTGGGAAATCGTTCGTTGACCTCGTCCGAGCGTGGGAACTCGACTACTGATCAGAGGTGAACGACCGGGAGATAAGGCTGGGGGTCGTGTGCGTATGGAGTACGTGACTCAGGGTACGAACGACCGAGGACACGCGCGTCGCCAGAAATTGGAGACATGTGCATCAGGCACACCGTTAGAACACGAAGGATATAAGGGGTCGACAGCGAAGAATCGGGGCTTTTTGAGATTGTGGAGTTGCGCAGTGATTTTGTTTGGGGGGATTGCGAGTTGGCACGGGGAATTTCTGAAGGAATTAGTCAAAAGGAAAAAAAAAATAAATAAGTAAAATAAAATAGATCGCGTAACGTTGTCGGGAAAATTTTCTCACTCGATATGGTCTAATAGTAAGAATCGAAGGTGCCAAGGAATACGAATGGATTAAGAAAATAAAGAGTTGAAGAAAGTTGGCAGGGATTGTTAACATCGAGGTGGAGTAAGTTAGATTAGGTAGTTGTAGTGATAGGGTTTAAAGCAACCAAAGAACTGCGAGAAGGACGTTGCCTAGAAATAGTCGCAGGAAGTGTTTTTGAAGTGTTTTTGAAATACGCTAAAGATTAAGAGAAGATTTAAAGACAATTAACATATAGTGAAAAAGAAGAACAATGGTGTAGAAATTAAGAGTGTTGAAGACAAGAGAGTCAGAGGTGCACGAGTGGGTTGAAAGCAACCAAAGAACTGTGGGAAGGACGTTGCCTAGAAATGGTCGCAGGAAGGGTTTTTGAAGTGTTTTTGAAATACGCTAAAGATTAAGAGAAGATTTAAAGACAATTAACATATAGTGAAAAGCAGTGTTGTATAAAGGTAAAGAGTGTTGAAGACAAGAGACTCAGAGGTGCACGAGCGGGTTGAAAGTAACCAAAGAACTGCGAGAAGGACGTTGCCTAGAAATAGTCGCAGGAAGTGTTTTTGTAGTGTTTTTGAAATACGCTAAAGATTAAGAGGAGATTTAAAGACAATTAACATATAGTGAAAAAGAAGAACAATGGTGTAGAAATTAAGAGTGTTGAAGACAAGAGACTCAGAGGAATAACGGTGTTTGAAGACAATCGCGGGAGGTGAACTTGAGCATACCTCAATATACATTGAAAAGTAAGGACGAATATCCAAGCGGCAGGAGTATCCAAGCGAGTAGCAGGAGCGGCAGAAGCAGCAAGAGAGAGCATCAAGAAATAGAGATAAGTAATAGATTTAAGGAATTTATGTACAGATAGGGTAATTAGACAGCGGAATTAGTAGGGCAAGGGTAAATGTAAAACTAGATGTATTGGTAGATTGGCACAAACGATCTGAAAGAATAGAATCAGAACAGAGAAATCTGGAATTTTTTTTTTTTTTTTTTTTTTTTTTTTTTTTTTTTGGGTGACGCGACCGCGGGATTTCTCGCTTCGACCGCGAATCGCGTAGGTGAGTCGACCAAAACGAGTGGCGCCCACCCACGATCCATCTTCGCGGGCAATAGGCCGGGTGAGTCACCAAGGCTCGTCGCGGGCAGTAAGGAAATTTGAACGTGACACCATTTAAACTTTGGGAGTGGAGCCAGCAAGTGTGTACAACCAATTAAAAAACGAATAAGGACTGGTGTCGCAGCGACTGACTCTGGTGCACTAAATTCACGTCGCTTAATTATTTTTGACAATTCATCAAAATTTAATTTTGTTTATTGATACCGGCACCGACATCTCTGTTTTACCCAAAAAATTATTCCATTCTTTAAAACAAACAAATGACATTATCTTAACCGCGGCAAATCGTGCCACTATTCGGACGTTCGTTGAAAAGCTAAAGTTTCCCTAAATCTCCAGAGGGAGTACCTTTTCTTGTTTATTGTCGCGTCAGTTGACAGACCCATTGTTTTATCCGCCAATTAGTTTTTTTTTTTTATCTTTTGGGCGGAAAGGAACAGGGAGTGCTTTCCGTATGGAGAAGTTCTCCTGTACCCGGCGTGAAGGGATTATTTGCAACTCCTTGTAAAATAAAAAGGGAGATTTTGTGTTGTTTTTTTTCACATTCAAGTTTTATTTGGTTTCGCTATATTTTTTCAAATTCGAGCCAAAGAGCTTTTTACAATTTACAATTACAATTTTAATTCGTCACATTTAAGTTTTATTTTAAGGTTCACTATAATTTTCAAATTCAAGCCATAGAACTTGTTGCAATTTACAATTACAATTTTAATTCGTCACATTTAAGTTTTATTCAAGCCAAAGAACTTTTTACAATTTACAATTATAATTTTAATTCGTCACATTTAAGTTTTATTTTAAGCCAAAGAACTTTTTACAATTTACAATTATAGTTTTAATTCGTCACATTTAAGTTTTATTCAAGCCAAAGAACTTTTTACAATTTACAATTATAATTTTAATTCGTCACATTTAAGTTTTATTTTAAGCCAAAGAACTTTTTACAATTTACAATTATAATTTTAATTCGTCACATTTAAGTTTTATTTTAAGGTTCACTATAATTTTCAAATTCAAGCCATAGAACTTGTTGCAGTTTACAACTACAATTTTAATTCGTCACATTTAAGTTTTATTCAAGCCAAAGAACTTTTTACAATTTACAATTATAATTTTAATTCGTCACATTTAAGTTTTATTTTAAGCCAAAGAACTTTTTACGATTTACAATTATAGTTTTAATTCGTCACATTTAAGTTTTATTTTAAGGTTCACTATAATTTTCAAATTCAAGCCATAGAACTTGTTGCAGTTTACAACTACAATTTTAATTCGTCACATTTAAGTTTTATTCAAGCCGAAGAACTTTTTACAATTTACAATTATAATTTTAATTCGTCACATTTAAGTTTTATTTTAAGCCAAAGAACTTTTTACAATTTACAATTATAATTTTAATTCGTCACATTTAAGTTTTATTTTAAGGTTCACTATAATTTTCAAATTCAAGCCATAGAACTTGTTGCAATTTACAATTACAATTTTAATTCGTCACATTTAAGTTTTATTCAAGCCAAAGAACTTTTTACAATTTACAATTATAATTTTAATTCGTCACATTTAGGTTTTATTTTAAGCCAAAGAACTTTTTACAATTTACAATTATAATTTTAATTCGTCACATTTAAGTTTTATTTTAAGGTTCACTATAATTTTCAAATTCAAGCCATAGAACTAGTTGCAGTTTACAACTATAATTTTAATTCGTCACGTTTAAGTTTTATTTTAATTATTTTGTTTGAAAAGGTATCGAGTCTAAATGTAGTGAGTCGATGACTGCGCGCGAAACTGGCTTGGGGAAGAAAAAGGATAAAGAAACGGCGACCACTCCAGTCACCGGCCACAGATCGACTGAAAATGCGCGTCAGTTTGGGGCCCTTAAATCTCGACCCAAAATGCTGACGCGCACCTTCATTAAGTCGCGCATGGCGACCCGGAATGTGCGCAATTAGCACTTCTTTTTTAAATTTTCCGAACTTACGCGATCAGGTTTCATCACGACGGTGATGAAATCCAATCGCGACAGTTCGTCGCGATCCCATGTTTGGGTTGCGATCAAGTTTTATCAGAGTGATAAAACTTGACCGCAACGGAAAATTTTATCGCGCATGTGGTTTATTCTGTCGCGATCAGGTTACATCTTAGTGATAAGACTTGATCGCGACAAAATTTCGCGCATGGGAACCCAAAATGCAACGTCAGCATTTTGGGTTGGGAATGGACGAGTTCCCATGGAAATTGTTCAACGGCTGGGGTGGTAACAAGGGCGGGGGGGAGAGAGAGCATGTGTGGCTGAGCCTCGGCTCAGTCACAACATTCCACCCCCCTTGGAAAAACAAAAATTTCGGGGAAATTTTTGTTGTTGAGGTGGCTAAATGTTGCGGATTTTGAGAGAGAAATGAAAGTTCTGAACTTGTGTGAAACCGGAACCGTTCTATGGTATGATTACTATTTTTCTTGTTAAATATTTTTTTGTGTGAAATTGTTTACTATATGTAACTTATCATGTTTAGTTATTTATTCTAAATGCTAGGTGAATACATGTGTCTTTTTCTATAATTTATGGTAGATTTAGGCATATACATATTTTCCATATATGTCTATATCTGCCTTACATCAGTATTACATTTTTTTTTTCTTCGCCATTAGGGCTTACAATTCCTTTTCGCTTATATACTCATATACATTTTTTTCTTAATGTTATACCTCTTGAAAGCCTTATTTGATTTTTATTGGATCTTGGGGATATTTTTCATCCTTTTCCTTCATCGGCCCTTGCATTAGCCATAATATTTATAGTCGTATTAATTCTTATATTCGGTCAGAAAATTCGCAGGCCTGGTCAGCGGAGGAAGGTAGATACAAGAGGGGGAGAGGGATTATAATCCTTGTGTGGGGGTGTAGTTGGCTTGGACTGGAGAAAGGGTACCTATCCAGTCGAAAGCAAAACAACTGAGACGAAATGTAAAAACAACTGTAGGACCCAATTCGTAGGTTTAGCAGGGGCCTGTGGTTGTGAGAAGGCTAGCTAGCAGCCCAGTTAGGGAACCATTACAAAATAACGCATGAAGAGAACGAGACGACTTATTTACTTGAGCAAATGGTTATTATCTCAAACAAACGGTGGGTAATAAAAATTTTGTTAAAAAAAAAAAAAAATGGAATTAGAATAACGCGTTAGTGGAATTATTAAAATGACAACAGAATAATAGAAGTGAGTTGGAGATTGACGGTACTGTGGTACCAAGTTCGAAGGGGTAAACCAAACTATGTGCAGTTTGATCGAAAGCAAAAGGAGTAAAGTCACCAATGGGGAGGAAAAGACAAAAGGGGTTTTGGTTGTCGAGCGAGCAGTTTGGCGGCATGCCTGGGACGAATGAATGGGGCGCGAGATTTCAAAGAATACAGAGAGAAAAGAAGAGAAAGAAGAAGAAGGGAAGGAGAGAAAAAGAGAGATAAAAAAGGCAAAATAAAAGGATTTCGATAATGCAGTTTAATGTCATGCTTAGGACGAATGGGGTGTGTTGAACTATGTTCAGTTTGATCGAAAGCAAAAACGCAAAGCCACAAAGGGGAAGGAAAAGCAAGAGATGTTAGGAGAGCAGTTTAACGTCATGCTTGGGACGATGGGTGTGTTGAACTATGTTCAGTTTGATCGGAAACAAAAAACGCAAAGTCACAAAGGGGGAGGAAAAACAAGAGATATTAGGAGAGCAGTTTAACGTCATGCTTGGGACTATGGGTGTGTTGAACTATGTTCAGTTCGATCGGAAACAAAAACGCAAAGTCACAAAGGGGGAGGAAAAACAAGAGATATTAGGAGAGCAGTTTAACGTCATGCTTGGGACTAATAAATGGGGCGAAAGTTCAAAGAGGGGAAAAAAATAATAATAAAAAAAAATAAAAAGGATAGCACGAAAGGGGGTTTTGATGATGCGGCCTAGGACATGAACGTTATTAGGCTGCGCAAGGGTTGACGGAAAACAAGGAGGGTTTTAGAGGTTCGTGTCGCACTAAGGGAACGAAGTGACTTACTTGACTTCAAACAATAACGACGGTTAGAATATATTTAGTATGCCGACTGTGCAGTTCTTATAAAGGAGAAAAAAAAGGAGGGAGATAAAACAATTAAATTAGACTTCTAGCTCACAGGGCGAACACAGTACAACGATTTGGGGAGAGCAGTTTATCGTCGTGCCTGGGACGATTGAAACGTGGATTTGTAACAAAAGTATTTTATTGGGAGGCAACCAAGTACAATCAAGTAATTCCTCATCTAGATGGAGCTAAAATTCTAAAATTTTATCCAAGGTAAAAATGTTTAACAGGGCAAGAATGGATCTAGGTTGAAACGAAAATATTCTAAATCCCGACATAAACACCACAAAAAAAATATGAAGGAAAAGGCTTTCAAAAAAAAAATATATTCGGTTGAAATCCAAGTAACAAAGAGTAAAGGGAGAGAGAAGAGAAAAAGAAAGAGAGAGCAGTTTAACGTCATGCCTGGGACGACGAAGATCGTTGGACTGAAATCGTTGGGCTGCTCACGTTATGTTTGAGAAAAGGGGCAGGGCAATTTAACGTCGTGCTTGTGACGAGCAAATGAGGCTGGAGAACAGAGTTCGAAAAAAAGAAAAAAAAAAAAGGGTTAAGGAAAGGGGATGCAGTTTAATGTCATGCTTAGGACGAATGGGGTGTGTTGAGTAAGACAAAAACGTATTTAACGTATTCGAAAATAAACCAGAGAGAAAGGGAGAGAGAACAAAAGGTAATTATACGGAGAGAAAAGGGCTTTTATTTTGTGAGAGAGAGAATATTTCAACATCACGGCTGGGATGAACGAAAAAGGTCCTTACTGAGAGGTGGAAGGACTTGAAGGAGCAGTTTAACGTCGTGCTTAGGACGTTAAACCGTTTGGTGAATCCTCTTCTTGGGGCGGAGATGGTATGTGAAACAACGAGAGTCTTGGGTTTGGGGTGGGAGGAATGTGGCATCTATGTTCTGCCACGACTTGAAGGGGAAGGTTTCGCTGGCGTCCTCTTTTAAATAATTGCATAATTCCAATTACGAGAATAAGGGAGAGGACTACGTATAACATAGTGTAGTGGTGAATGTGGTGGTTGTTCAGGTTCAGGAGGGGTACCTGTTCGTCTCTCTTCTGCTGTGAAATTTTTGCTGCCAATTCGTCCAAGTCGTCCTCTGGTTTTCTTGGGGATTCTTTGATGTAAGGGCCCTCGGGAGGGGGTAGAGTCGTGTATTTAGGATCTGGCTTGGTTGCCAAAAGAGCTGTGACATTTATGTGGCGTATGGTATGGGGGAAACTAGAGCTTTGCCTCTCGTTTTGGCCATGTATGATGATGTTACTGGTTCTGAGGTAGCAAGTGGGTTCAATGTGGAGTAACGCTGTCTGGTTTAGTTCGAAGGACTGAACAGTGTTGTTACACACGACGTCGGCATTGCGGAGTGTCTTGGTGGCGTAGATCCAAGTGTTAGGGCGAGAAAGGGAAATCCAGTAAGAAGTACGCTCGGTACAAGTAAGTTGGCACTGGGATGTATCCACGCCACTCCTTATGAGGGCAATTTCACATTTGAACGGGCTTGACTGAGCATTAAAAATGGGGAATTTCGCTCGACAGAAGAATTTAGAGGCGTCTGAGGATAGACAGTCGTGAAAATCGCTAATGCTCATTTCATAAAAATGCTCTCGGTTAAGATCGACCAAGAGGATTTCGAAAGAGGGTTGAATATAACAAAGGGAGTTGTTGTAGACTGTAGGTAGTGGAAGAATCCTGAAGGTTTGATATACATCTCTGAAAGGTAGGGGTAATTTTAATTCGATGATTAATTTAGAATTAATTATTGTGGCGGACATAGTGGAGACCTTGTAAATTTGCCATATCATATTGGGAAGAGGGTCGAATGGAAGAGTTTTTTGAGGGTCCATTTCCTGCCGAATGGTGGAGAGAAGGTTTTCTATCTGAGAAGGAGTTATGAGCGTAGGGTGAAATTGGCCGTGTTTTACATCTGCTAGGAGGTCTATCAGGTCGGATTGAGTAGATTGGTATTGATTTATAATAATAAGGACTAACGAGAAAAGAGAGTTTATTTCGGTTGCCCATTCATTTACATGTACTTGATTTTCAACTTTGGAGACTTTGGATTCGAGGGTGGTTATTTTGGTGAAAATTACGGAACGATCTTTCCTAATGCTTTCCCGAGTTTTATTGGTTAGATTAATGGTCGCGTCCAAGATAGAGGTCTGATTTTTCAATAGGGAATGTAAGTGATGGTTATTTCGTTGAAGGGTTCGTATTTGCTCGTCGTATCTTTGAGCATCGTCCTCATTAAGGATTCCAAAAAGGGGTTTGGTAATCTTCCCGACAAAATTAAAAAGGGACCTAGTTTTTCTAAGCGGGGGAAATATAATCCTATTTTTGTTTTCTATCGCTTCCTCCAAGTTATCTAATTGCGTGATAGAAGAGAGGCAGATCGTTTTTAAAGGCGTCTCAGAGGCCAACTGGCTACACATTTGCTGAAGCTTACCCGTGATTCTTAATATTGAGAGGTATTCTTCCTGGAAGGCCGCTAGGTCGTAGTAAGTTATTATCTTCCATTCGCTTGTGAACAGCCTCGTCCTTCCTATTTCTTCGAAGTATAAGCCGACCGTGGAAGTGAGAGGAGTAATTTGGATTCCCAGCTCCTCGCGAGAGAAAGCTGAGACGGTAAGGCACAGGACCGCGAACATATAAACCCTTGCCCTGGGAACGAAAGGAAGAGGTTTTAGTTTGAGAGAGAACTTAGTTAAGAAATTATGGATGTATGAATTTTCTTAAGTCGTTATTATGTACGCGTTTTTCCTTGTTTTTTATTTTTATTGTTGAATTTTCAGGGGTATTCACCTGAGTTAAAGTGTAAGGGCCTTGCCATAAGGGTGAGAATTTGTTGTCTCTTGTTCTCGCTCTTAGAAGGACCAGATCTCCGATTTCAAAGGATTTTTGTTGTGTTCCCCTATCGTAGTATTGTTTGGATCGCTGTTTGTTTTCTAACGCGATCTGTCTAGCGATTTGATGACAGTGCCGGAGTCGTGCCTTGAGTTCCTGAGCATAATTATCGTAATTGTACCCAATTTCGGGGGAGGATTTCAGATGGTTCGGAACTTCGGCGGGAAAGCCATAAAGGAGTTCGTGCGGAGAATAATTGGTACTTGAGTGGGGAGTAGTGTTGTACACGAACATGGCGTAAGGAACCCAGGTGTCCCATGACAGTGGATCCTTTTCTATGTAAGAACGGAGGTATTACGCTAGAGTTCGATGACTTCTCTCTAGGGCTCCGTTAGACTGAGGGTGGTAAGGAGTTGTTTTCAACCTCTTGATTCTTAGGAGTTTGGAGACTTCCTGAAACACTCCTGCGATCAGGTTAGCACCTTGATCAGTCAATATACTTTCAGGTATTCCGTGTCTACATATGATTGTAGTAGTAAACGCTTCCGCGAGGGTGGTTGATTCGGCATTGGGAACAGGGATTGCCTCCGAAAATTTTGTTAAATCATCCTGGAAAGTGAGGAGGTATTTATTTCCTAGGTACGAAACGGGTAGAGGCCCCACAACATCTAAATAAATTCTTTCGAAAGGCTTAGAACTCACTGAGGTTATTTTCATAGGGATTTTAGGATTTCGCGATACTTTGTTTATTTGGCACCGTGTGCAGTTTCTAATAAATGTTACAACAGCTTGGGTCATTGCTTCCCAATAAAACTGCTTCTTGATCCTCTTCAAGGTCCGAGATACACCTTGGTGACCTCCCGTGGGTAGCAAATGGAAATCTTTTATTATTTGCTCCCTTTCCTTGGGGTCATTCAAGTACCTAATTGTTTCGACATGGAGTATTGCGTCGATTTTAAACGCCTTACGGATTTTGTCCTTAAGTGTCATTAGGGTCTGTAAGCCCAGTTTCGGAATACTTATGTGTATGGTCTTCAGGTTTCTTTCTACGGCCAGGGATACGAAGTTGGAGAGGGTAGTGTTGAGGTTGTCCTCATCCTGAGGGGTACGAAGGGGAAGTATTAATCTTTTGACAATGAAATCGGATTCTTTGAACGGGAATATTTTAGGTTCGAGGGAGAAATCGGTTTCACTCAAATCGACACTTAGTATGGCGGCTAAACGCCGTTCAAGATTTGTGTCCCTTGTGGGCAGAATAAAGAATTTGGCGCGGGCAGATTTAGACAGTAATAAAGAGTCGTCAGTTTCAATGAGGGATGATGATAAGTAGTTGTCATTATTGGTTCTGGCCTTCTTTTGTGCATCCTGGTGCAGGTTATCAGTGACCTTGGCTTGGCTTCTTGTTATCGCGTATAGAGAGGTGATGTTTTTAGGGTCGTTTCGTTTTTCTGATTTATCAGTCTCAGGAGAGTTCTCTTGTGCTTCCGCGGTTAGTCTACTTAAGGCATCGGCGTTTGCATTAAGTTTCCCGGCCTTGTGAGTTATCGTGTAGTCGTATTCTTCCAAACGGATTCTCCATCTCATCAATCTTGACGAGTGGTCCTTTAGATTCATGAGCCAAACTAGAGGCTTGTGGTCAGTGATAATGGAGAACTTCCTTCCATATACATATGGACGAAATTGTTCCACGGCGTACACGATAGCAAGTAATTCTTTCTCTATCGTCGAGTATCTTGTTTCGGCACCGTTTAGAGCTCGGCTCGCGTATGCAATGGGGTGATCTCCATCTTCGAACAGCTCCTAGAGCTATGTCACTGGCATCGGCCGTGACGTAGAATTGCCGCGAAAAATCGGGGAGGCCAAGATGGGAGAGGTTATTAACCGTTGCTTTAAGTTCGTAAAAGCTTCGTCACAAAGGGCATCAAATTTAAAGGGTACGTCCTTTTTTAAAAGGTTGGTCAAGGGTTTGGCGATCTTAGAGAAATTTGGGATAAATCGGCGGTAATACCCGATAAATCCGAGAAAAGCTCTGATATCTTTTACCTTTTTAGGTCTTGGATATGTTTTGACTGCTGTTATCTTCCCTGGATCTGGTTTGACACCGTTTTCCGTAATTAAGTGTCCCAGATACATGATTTCTTTCCGAAGAAAATGGCATTTTTCTGCCTGCAACTTTAGTTTGAAGTCGCGTAAACGTTGGAATACAGCAATGAGCCTATTGTTGTGTTGAGATAGATTGTAGCCATGGATGACTATGTCGTCCATATAAATGAAGCAGTGAATTCCTTGTAATCCAGACAAGATATTATTCATAGTTCTTTGGAATGTAGCGGGAGCTCCTTTCAGACCGAATGGCATTCGATTGTATTCGTAATGGCCATAAGGCGTACTGAAGGCTGTTTTTTCCCGATCCCTGTCGTCCATTCTTATCTGGTGGAATCCGCTGGCCAAGTCGAGCGTCGTAAAATACTTAGATTTCCCAAGTTGGTCCAATATGTCTGTTATATTTGGTAGAGGGAACGCGTCTCCTACCGTAATCTCATTAAGACGCCGGAAATCTACCACTACTCGCCATCTCTTATTCCCTTGTTCATCAGGTTTCTTCGGAACGAGGAGTAGGGGAGAGTTCCAGGGACTATAGGATGGTCTGACAATGCCTGAGTCGCGTCCGTGTAGGACAATATATCTCCTTCTAGATAAAATATATCATTGAAGGTTCTACAGATATCTCGAATTGATGTCTCTTCTTCTTCATTACAATGATCCAATTTTACAAAGTTCTGCAGTTTTTTTATTCTCCCCTCAATCGGATCTTGGTCGAAGTTTGGAGTTATCATGTCGAAATTCTTTGCATCTAGATATTCTAGGTCCAGATCATGGAGGGGTAAACTAACGTCTTCCTCTGTAGTATTGAGGATTAAGACTTTTACCATTCCATTTTCAGGAGTACCAATAGAATTGCCTATATACACTCCGGGAATTATTTCTTTATTCGATATTACCGTTTCTGTGGAAGCCGTAGTGGGTATTAAGTGGATTGTTTCTGCTCGAGCTGGAATGATCGCACGGCTTAAGGTACTTGGGTTGAAATGTGTTTGCAGTTTACCGTCGTGCCCAGGACGAATGCCCTTTTGAGAAGATGTTGCTGGTTGCAGTTTGATGTCTTGCCCAGGACGGTTAATTAACAAGGAAGGAGATATATACTTAACTAACGAGGAAGGAGATACTTCTGACTTAACTAGCGAGGAAGGAGATACTTCTGACTTAACTAACGAGGAAGGAGATACTTCTGACTTCACTAACGAGGAAGGAGATACTATTGTTGACTTTATTAACGAGGAAGGAGATATTTCTGACTTAACTATCGAGGAATGAGATATTTCTGACTTAACTATCGAGGAAGGAGATACTTCTGACTTAACTAACGAGGAAGGAGATACTTCTGACTTCACTAACGAGGAAGGAGATACTATTGTTGACTTTATTAACGAGGAAGGAGTTATTTATGGCTTAACTAACGAGGAAGGAGATACTTCCGCCTTTATTAACGAGGAAGGAGATACTACTGTTGTCTTTATTAACGAGGAAGGAGATATTATCGAAGGCGACGAAGAAGATATTATTGGATGCAGTTTAACGTCGTGCCCAGGACGCGTATTAGACGAGAATACTGAAGAAGGATTGGACGTTGGGTGCAGTTTAACGTCTTGCCCGGGACGGTTATTCGTGGAGTTCATAGTCCTACGATAAAACTGAGGGAAATCACTGAGATATTGCTCCAAGGTGTAAGGAATCGAGTCGCGACTGACCTCGAGTGTTAGTATCTGAGCCCCATAATCAATTTGTGCCTTATATCTGGTCAAGAAGTCGTGACCTAATAAACCTTCATACGCCATTGCCGAAGCATCCCTCAGAATTTGGAAAGGATGTTCGATTTGGAAATCTGCACCTTCGTGGTGTAGTTCGCTTATTATGAGGCCCTCTGTGGAAGTAGATTGGGAAAAAACTGTATTGATGTGACAAATAATATCGCTGTAATACCTGCTGCCAGGTTTCAGTGACTGACTTCGAACTAAGCTGATCTCCGCTCCGGTATCTATTAAGAATTCGGTGTATGGACTAACGGACACTTTAGAGGCTAGGGTGAGGGTTATGGATGAAGGTCGTACGGTTATAGGGAGTTTTATCCTTGAGTGTTGGAAAGTTGGGTCCAATTCCCATGTACATCGGCCTGAATGACGATCTGCGGGGGGTTGCCGACGAATTTCCCCCGCAGCTGGGAGTTTTCCGGGTTGTTGGAATGCGTAGTTGACGGGTAAGGAGGATTCGGTGGTGACAGAGGAGACAGGGGTTGTGAGTAACGCGATTGTGGGTTATATGGTGGCCTTCTTCTTCGGTTGTTGGTCTCCCTCTTCCGACATTCGTCAATTGTGTGGCCTTTGTTATGGCAATAGTTACATATTTTCGGAATCTGTTTTGGAATGGAGTTTTCAGGGGTTCCGTTCCTGGACGAGAGGTGGTGTATTGTAGATGGGTTAGACCTTTCCTGGCGTTGTACGGAGCGGGGCGGTAAATGGCACTGTGGGGCGATGTGACCTGGCTGGCCACATCTGAAGCAGGTAGTATTCCTTAACCGCTGTGGTGGACCTACCCGGGGCTTCGTTGGATCCTGTCTCGGGGTATTGATTTGATTAAGTCGCGTCGCGTGCTCTAATATATAGTCGGACATTGAGGCGAGTTTCTTTTCAGAAAATACCTTGGCAAGCATTTGCAGCTGGCCATTTAGCAGCCCGTCTTTGAGGGTTCTGACGGCCTGCGCCTCGTTGTCCTTAAGAAGGGATCTCAACAGGACGTTGTCGCTTGTATATTTTCGCGTGGCTTCGTTTAACAGAGTAAAGGTGGTGGTCAGACGATTTAAGAATTCTTTAACACCCTCGCCAGTTTTCTGCTTTAACTGTCCTAATTGGGTTTGTAGGGTAAATCTGGATAGTCGGGTTTCGAACTTGGATGATAGAGCGGAACGTAGAACAGTCCAGTCGTCAGTGGGGTTATATTTGTACACGTCGTACGCTGGACCACTCAATTTACTTTTGACAAGACCCATGAAACTTTGATGGTCTGTCCCCGTTGACACAGTGGAAAAAATGTCATCCGCACAGGTAAGGAATCGGTGTAGATCCCTGGTATTTCCGGAAAATTCTGGCAACAGTCGTTGCGAATTTGCAAGGGAGAACCCGGACGTTGGAGAAGCATGGTGTAGAATTGAGCCCAATGTAGCATTTAACTGGTCCTGAATATTAGGTTCTTGGAAAGGGTATCTGTCCTGCAACCCGTCTTGCAGGAGGTCAAAGGTGTTATCATATTGTCCTTGGATCTCCTCGAATGTGTTACTGGTAAAATATGAATCTTCTTCCTCGTCGTCGTACAAATCCGCTAGAATTTGGAAATGGGTTTGCTCAAAAGGTTCCCAGTATTTTTTCAGGGTGGTGATTTTATTCTGTAAGGCAACCTTGCTAGCGTCTCGGAGGAAGTCAGGGGTAATTTGAGAAACAATCCGCCGGATTACCTGGCTCCTTTCCTTTTGGAGCCTGAGCCTTGCCGGATTAGGTGATTCGTTGACTTCGGATTCGGCTTCGGGGGCGTTAGCCTTTTTTTGAATTTCGGGGGCTGGAGGTATGAAAAATTGACTGGTGGCCTTAGCTAGTGAGGGGCTAACGAGCCAATCACTAAGGGCCGCTTTCGTGGTCTTGTACCAATCGTGGGCCTTCCCATGGCAGTCGAGAGTGAAATATTCATGCTTATCATCCCGTTCGGGGTGATCTTTGAGAGAAACATGGCCCTTTTGGAAATTTCCCCAAGCTTCCTCTAGGAGGCTGAGTTTCCTTTTTGTATAATCGGCGGTCCTTGAAGATTTGGGCGCCTTACTGAAGTTGTTATATAACTTGACGATCTCTGAATTGATTTGCATTTGCGCGAGGCAAAGATCGTGAAACGTGGGAGGAGACATTATTAGGATGTTTGAAGGGTACTGTTGAGCAAGAGTTAATCGAAGTGTTATCGAAGATCAAAGCTGATCAAAGGAAGATGGAATTTGCGTCGAGATCAAGAAATTAATTCGAGCGTTAGATGGATTTAATAAAGAATTAGAGCAATTACCAAAAAAAAAAGGGGAAGCAAGGAAGGGGTGTTGTACAGTACTTTTGACGAGTGTCTAAAAAAGATCACTCACGAATCAGTAATTGGTCGAACTAGATAAGTTTTGGGTTTAGGCGGTTACATTCATTGTTAACCAACTATCTCCTTGTTTAAAATTGGTTATAGCTATTTCTTAATATCGGTCCGCAGAATCTTTGCGATTAATAAGATTTAAAAATTCGGAGTCTCCCAAAAAAGGGGTTCAATTTTTAAACAGGGAAGAGGCACGACGATAAGATACTGGTAGATTGATCGGAGCTAGTACGAGCTTGCTTTCATGAAGCGGTTCATTTGGATAGGTCAACGCAAATATACGAGTAATCGAGCATCAACAGAAGAATTTGGGATACATTCCCACGGTGGTTGAACCAGAATTGAAGTTTAACATACGATCTGGATTTAAGGATGTCTGGAGAGTCCTCTCAATATGACGCTCCAAGCTCACGTATTTCCCGACAACAAGAGAGATACAAAGATGCGATTCGGAATGAACTCTTCTGACACAAAAAAAAATGGAAACAAGAGCCGGTGAAGGAGGATGTGGGAACAGTAAAATTTTCCTTTTATTATGTTTTTATATGATCCGGTACGTAGAGGCCGGAATGTCAGCGTGACAATTCCCTTGCCTAGCAGACTGTCCAAGACTCTTACCTTGGGTAGGGGAAATCTTGGATTTCTTCTAGGCGCGCGGACTATTATTCGTTTTTAGTTATAAATGTTATTTTTCATTATATATTGTTTTTGAAAATTATAAAAAAGTAAAATATTTGGCTCTCAAAAGGTTTACAAAAAAAGTTTATAAAAATATGGGGATCTGGGTATTAAAATATCGTTTTTTTTTTTCTTTTTTTTTTAACTAAAACTCACGGTTTCATGTTTAATTCTTCCTTCGTGGGTCGGGGTGGTGCTTCCTGGCTGGCAGTTGGTTTGATTGTTGTTTTTTTTTTCTATCTGTTGAGGACTCCCTGGTCACTAAAGATGCGGGCAGGGTTGGAGCCCCTAAAAGAAATTTCGTTGGGGTTTAATTTTGTGCTCGCCTGGAGCCCAAAACCCTTTTCACTTCACTTTATTATTTTATTATGTTTCCCTTTTGTTGATTATATATTTTTTTTTTTTATATATATATATTTTTTTTTTCTAATTTATTAATTTTTATTATTTTATTAAAATTTTTTTTTTTAATTTGTTGGGATCTGACAGAAATGATCCCACCGGTGCCACCAAATGTTTTATCCGCCAATTAGTTTTTTTTTTTATCTTTTGGGCGGAAAGGAACAGGGAGTGCTTTCCGTATGGAGAAGTTCTCCTGTACCCGGCGTGAAGGGATTATTTGCAACTCCTTGTAAAATAAAAAGGGAGATTTTGTGTTTTTTTTTTTTTACATTCAAGTTTTATTTGGTTTCGCTATATTTTTTCAAATTCGAGCCAAAGAGCTTTTTACAATTTACAATTACAATTTTAATTCGTCACATTTAAGTTTTATTCAAGCCAAAGAACTTTTTACAATTTACAATTATAATTTTAATTCGTCACATTTAAGTTTTATTTTAAGCCAAAGAACTTTTTACAATTTACAATTATAGTTTTAATTCGTCACATTTAAGTTTTATTCAAGCCAAAGAACTTTTTACAATTTACAATTATAATTTTAATTCGTCACATTTAAGTTTTATTTTGAGCCAAAGAACTTTTTACAATTTACAATTATAATTTTAATTCGTCACATTTAAGTTTTATTTTAAGGTTCACTATAATTTTCAAATTCAAGCCATAGAACTTGTTGCAGTTTACAACTACAATTTTAATTCGTCACATTTAAGTTTTATTCAAGCCAAAGAACTTTTTGCAATTTACAATTATAATTTTAATTCGTCACATTTAAGTTTTATTTTAAGCCAAAGAACTTTTTAAAATTTACAATTATAGTTTTAATTCGTCACATTTAAGTTTTATTTTAAGGTTCACTATAATTTTCAAATTCAAGCCATAGAACTTGTTGCAGTTTACAACTACAATTTTAATTCGTCACATTTAAGTTTTATTCAAGCCGAAGAACTTTTTACAATTTACAATTATAATTTTAATTCGTCACATTTAAGTTTTATTTTAAGCCAAAGAACTTTTTACAATTAACAATTATAATTTTAATTCGTCACATTTAAGTATTATTTTAAGGTTCACTATAATTTTCAAATTCAAGCCATAGAACTTGTTGCAATTTACAATTACAATTTTAATTCGTCACATTTAAGTTTTATTCAAGCCAAAGAACTTTTTACAATTTACAATTATAATTTTAATTCGTCACATTTAGGTTTTATTTTAAGCCAAAGAACTTTTTACAATTTACAATTATAATTTTAATTCGTCACATTTAAGTTTTATTTTAAGGTTCACTATAATTTTCAAATTTAAGCCATAGAACTAGTTGCAGTTTACAACTATAATTTTAATTCGTCACGTTTAAGTTTTATTTTAATTATTTTGTTTGAAAAGGTATCGAGTCTAAATGTAGTGAGTCGGTGACTGCGCGCGAAACTGGCTTGGGGAAGAAAAAGGATAAAGAAACGACGACCACTCCAGTCACCGGCCACAGATCGACTGAAAATGCGCGTCAGTTTGGGGCCCTTAAATCTCGACCCAAAATGCTGACGCGCACCTTCATTAAGTCGCGCATGGCGACCCGGAATGTGCGCAATTAGCACTTCTTTTTTAAATTTTCCGAACTTACGCGATCAGGTTTCATCTTAGTGATAAGACTTGATCGCGACAGAATTTCGCGCATGGGAACCCAAAATGCAACGTCAGCATTTTGGGTTGGGAATGGACGAGTTCCCATGGAAATTGTTCAACGGCTGGGGTGGTAACCAGGGGGGGGGGAGAGAGAGCATGTGTGGCTGACCCTAGGCTCAGTCACAACACCATCATTGGAGCAGATTTTCTTTCCAAATACGGACTTCTTGTTGATCTTAAAAACAAGAGACTCATCGATTCCTTAACTTCCTGCCAAGTTTCTGGAATTTCCCAAATTTCTGGGACACCCACTCCAAAGATTTCCTTATTGTCCAATAGATTTACAAACTTATTGAGAAAATTTCCAGAACTATTAACTAACAACAATTTCACGAGTGAACTTAAGCACTCTGCAAACCACCACATATATACCACCGGTCCTTTACCTTTTTCCAACGCAAGAAGATTTGATGTTAAACGTCACAATCTGGTAAAAAAGGAGTTTGACTCCCTTTGCCAACTAGGCATTTGTAGACAATCAAGTTCATCGGCTTCAAACCCACTTCATATGGTTCCCAAACCTGATGGAGAATAGAGACCTTGTGGAGATTAAGGCGTCTTAACAAAATTACACGACCGGATCGATATCCTCTACCACATCTGCAGAATTTCAATCTGCCAATCTGGATGTGCAATATTTACCAAAATCGATCTGTGCAGAGCATACAATCAGATTCCTGTTGCTCTTGAAGACGTGCATAAAATGGCCACAATTACTCCTTTCAGGATGTTTGAGTTTTTAGGGATGCCTTTCGGTTTGAGAAACGCAGCTCAAACATGCCTACGTTTTATAAATAAAGTTTTAGGAGATTTCAACTTCGTTTTCGTCTACATTGATGACATCTTAATCGGTAGCAAAGATGAGGAAGAACACCTAGCGCGTTTAAATATGGTCTTTACAAGATTGAAAGACTTTGGTCTTAACATTAAACCTTCGAAATGCATTTTCAGAGTTTCAGAACTCACTTTTTTAGGACATCACATCTCTAACAAAGGTATTCTTCCCGCAAAGGATCGTGTGGCAGCTATTTATAATTACCCAACTCCTAAAACAGTCGAGGAATTACAGAGATTCATAGGTATGATAAATTTTTATCACCGTTTTATCCCTCATTTGGCAGAATACTTAATCCCTCTACACGAATAGGTTGTTTCTAGTAAAGAACCAGCTTCTTTTGATTGGACTGATCGTCATATAAATTCGTTTCAACATGTCAAACAACTCCTTTCTGAAGCAACTCTTTTGGTACATCCAGCTATTGATGACGATTTAAATATCACTTCGGATGCGTCGGAGGTTGCTATTGGTGCGGTTTTGCACAGATTTAACAAGTCTGGAGATAGGGTTCCTTTGGCATTCTTCTCCCGTAAGCTGAATTCAGCTCAGAAGAATTATTCGACTTTTGACAAAGAACTTCTGGCTATCCATGACGGAATCAAACTCTTTCAACATTGGCTTGGAGGCAGGGAGTTCACTGTGTTTACTGACCACAAACCGTTGGTCACTGCCTTAAGCACAAAAACTGAGCGTAGTCCAAGACAGATTCGTCAACTTGGATTTATTTCTCAATTTACCAATAATATTCAACACATTCGTGGCAGTTCTAACATAGTTGCCGATGCTCTATCAAGAATTATTGATCAAATTGACGATCCAAATAAAATTAATTTTGATCTTAAAGTTTTTTTAACGCTCAGTCTATTGATAAAGAAATTCAAGCTCTTCTTTCTAGCGAAAATTCTTCTACGAAATACGAATTGGTAACATTCCCCTTTACCAACGATAAGGTTTGGTGTAATATTACCACGAATGTTATGCGCCCATTAGTGCCCTTTTCTTTTCGTAAAGAACTTTTCAAGAGATTTCATTCTTTATCTGATCCTGGTATTAGAGCTACCAGAAAACTGGTTACTGACCGGTACTTTTGGCCAAAAATGAATTCAGACATCAACGAATGGACCAAAGAATGTATCGTTTGTCAGAGAAATAAAGTCTCAAGGCATACCAAGTCTGAATTAGGCACTTTTCCTCTTCCAAGGACACGTTTCGAACATATCCACAAGGATATTGTTGGGCCTCTACCAGTTTCCCGTACATATAGATACAATTTAACTATAGTTGATAGATTTTCCCGATGGCCAGAGGCATATCCTTTACACGATATAACTGCTGAAATGATTGCCGGAACCTTTGTCAAAGAATATGTTTCGAGGTTTGGAGTTCCTTTCACTCTAACAACGGATCAAGGCACAAACTTCGAATCGAAATTTTTTAATTCTTTAACGAAGCTTCTTGGTATAAACAGAATACGAACGACTGCTTACCGCCCACAAAGTAACGGAATGGTGGAGCGTTTCCACAGACAACTAAAGGCGGTTTTAAAGTCTGATACTACTAGTAATTGGACTGAGAAGCTCCCTTTGGTTTTACTAGGATTCCGCACCGCCGTTAGAGCTGATTTAAAATGTTCTTCTGCTGAGTTAGTTTATGGACAAAATCTACGAATTCCAGTGGATCTTTCTTTTCATGAGGACGTTGGTTTGTCTGTCCAGAGCCAATCCACACTGGAAAATTTACGACAAATATTTGCCGACACTATTCCCATAGCCCCAAAAAGACGGGTCATCCCTTCTTCTTTGCAGACTTGTTCTCATGTTTTTGTCAGGTCAGAAAAAAAAATCTTGTTTGTTTTCTCCGTATGAAGGTCCTTTTAAAGTTATCAACAGGACAACAAAATTTATAACTGTTGATATGGGGAGAGGAACAGGAACAATCCCTATCGATAGACCAAAACCGACTTTTCTCGAGAGATAGATCTCAGATCTCTCTCAGTACAAAAACAAAAAAAAAAAGTAATATATATACATATATATATATATATATAATGATATTTAACTTGACTCCATCATTTGGGGGAGGAATATTGTAACATTATCATATTTTGTATAAGGTAATTTAACAAGTATTTTAAGTTATTCTAAGTATTTTTAAGTAGACTAGTATTTATTTCTTTTGTAATAGTAGTAGGCCATTAAAATGAAGGTTAGGAGTTAAATGACAGTTGTAAAGATAATTGTTGAAGCTAGTTAATAATGAAATTTAAAAAAATATCATATTATAAAATAATAATCAAATCTATATATAAATAGGCGACACGTATTTTTGTTATCCCTTTTACAGGAAACCAGGTGGAATTACCAGCATCAAAATTATACCATTCGAACGATTAGCTTTTCCTCTATGTGCATCACCTAATTTTTTTCTTAAATTTAATTATAAATTAGTTTAATTTTAAATTGAAATTAAAAAATTCAATGGGACAGTATGTGTGAATTGAGCACACGTATAGCGTAGATGATGCTTTTGGGAAGAATGTGTGCGTGTGAATGTTTTACTTTTTGCCTGGAAATATGCAACCATATGTGAATTTTTGGTTTGTGTCCCCGATACATAACAAGTACTAAATTAGTCGAAAATCAAATCAAATGGATCAATCTTCTACTGGTGACACAAACCAAAAGAATTAACAATTAATTGCATTCCTCTACGAAAAAGTTAATATATAGAACATATTTATTTAACATTATCATTTGCATAGATCATACGTTCGACTGAATAAACAACCATTTATGCCAAATACGTGAATTTTTTTCACTCAAACCTAATATCTATGCCAATGATAATGTGAGGGGCAAATGCAGCCATATCACAGACAATATTCACATGTTCATTCTTTTGTTTTTTGCCTGGAAGAAGGCAACCGTTGGCTAATAAAATTGCATTCTTCCAGACAAAAGCCAAAACAATGAACATATGGCCACCGACAATAATATGGATGCATTACCACAGACAAATTTAAAGCCATCGTTTACATATACCATTGTTTTTTGCTAATTTGATAAAAATATATGCAAATTTTATTTAAAAAAAAATGGAAAATCACAATTTTACAGTTATATTTAGAAAACGCGAAGTTATCTTTCACGAATATTTATGGAGAGCGAACAAAAGTCTGAATTTTATCATGTTTACCAACTTTTGTATGGACCCACATTTAAAACATAATTTAGAGAAATATGATATATGACCAAAAGTTGGGAAATGAGAAAATAATAGGGGTTGGTCATAGAATGCTTGATTTAGCCGCTACGAGCAAAAAACTGTTTAAAATTGAAAATCTGAAATTATATCATATTTCCAAACTTTTGTCTGCTCGCCCTTAAGACCTCAATTTAGAGAAAAAAAGAAGAGGTAGGAAATGAAGGTTGGTACATTTGTACGGAAATTCCAGATATATTTTATTTACAATATACAATGTATTTCCCACAACTTCATAATTTAGTTAAAAACCACATGATCCACGGTTCATGTGGTTTATTGAATCGTATCCCCGTCTGTATCAGAGATGGTAAATGCAGCAAAAGCTTTTCTAAGGACTTTTACAATACAACTCAGGGCAATGTTAGATGCGCCGTGTTAATGGTATAACAGTTGACTTTCGTGGCCACTCTGTTGACAACCGTTATGCTGTTCCTTAAAATCCATATCTCTTAGCGAAATTTGATTGCTACTTAAATGTGGAAGTTCTTGGCATAGTTAAGAGCGTAAAATATATGCACAAATATGTTAACAAGGGATACGACTGTGCCTCATTACAGTTTGGAAGAGTTTGAGGTGGAGTTGAGGGCAAAGTTTATATAGATGAAATCAATAGCTTTTTGTCCGGTCACTATGTTGGATCTACGGAAGCTAATTGGCGCATGAATGAGTATCCAATGCATTACCAGTCACGTAATATATTATAGTTCGACTTGAATGTTACTTGCCTCACCGGCAAAATGTAGTCTTTAGGGAAGGAAATGTTCAGCAAGCTCTTACAAATCACAGAAGAACAAAATTGACTGCATTCTATGAAATCAATCGAATTAGTTCTTCCGAGTTTCTATATACAGAGACGCCGATACATTATATTTAGGTAGATAAAGAAAAGAAATCGAAAAACCTCAAAGAGGAAGTAGTAGAGTTATTGCTACATTATGTTATGTTTTATGTTGAGATGTTCCATTTGAGACTACTTTGCTTCATGTTCGAGGTCCCATCAGGATTTGGGTACTGTTGGGAACATTATTTACTGCACATTTTCAGCACATGCACGACGTATCGCATGAAATTATGGAGAGTGGCGTGAATATTTATTAGAAGTAAAAGAGTGTTAGGCCTCTCAGCATTTAAGAGAGTTATTTGCCATATCCTATTTGTGGTATGAACGTTCCTACAAATGCCTTAGATTTGTGGAATGAATTCAAAATATTCATGTGTGAAGACGTTTTAAGAAATTCTTCAGAAAATGATTCATATAACCTTGCTTTATTAGCTATTGAGGAAATTTGATCAGTAAACGATTCGTTCGGTACTTCAACTAAACTTTTCGGATATAAGACTATTTTACTCTGTGGAGATTTTTGACGAATATTGCCACCTACATCACACGGTACACGTGTACCACTTATTCAGATACCACTTATTGCCTTACTTCATGGTCCAAATTTTCAAAATTACACAAAATAACTTTTACTCAAAACATGAGAGCTTTACCTCATGAGATTGAATTCGTTGAATTTCTTAAATCTCTTGGTAATGGAACTTTACCCACATTTCCAGATTACAGCCAAGATGTTATTGAAATTCCTACCCATTAAGTTAGCTGCAACTTCGTGATTCCAGATACTTATGGCAATGTATCTGAAACCATAAAGTCTAACGATATTCTCAATTCGGTTATGTTAGCACCCAAATATGAAGGCTGTACTTTCATTGATGCAGGAATCTCTAACAGCCTGGCCGGAGAGAAACGAATATATTTGAAATCCGATAAAATCTTGAGTGATGATTATAGAGAGCAAAATAATTTTCCAGTAGAATTTTTAAACTCAGTTGATGTAAGTTGGCTCCCGATCCCACAAATTTATTTTAAAAACCAAATTACATACTTTTACTTATTCGTAATTTGTGTACAGGACATGACTTGCTTGGTCAATGGTACACCTATTCGTTTAGTTGAAATGCAAAAGAAAATTTTTTGGATTGTGAGATTTTAGCAGGAGTTTTCCGAAACACACGTATTTTGACACGTGTGACGTATTTTCGCCTTTTTCCTTTCAAGAAACTCAACTTCCCGTCATTCTGGCTTTTGCGATGACAATTAATAAATTCCAGGGGCAAACGTTTCAAAAATCAGGAATCTTACTCAAACAACCTATATTTTCTCACCGTTGATTGTATGTTGTAGCCAGTAGCGTTAGATCGTTTAACCGATTGCGTGTTTATATGTTTTTCTGAAACACAAAGCCAAGGTCATTTGGCAGAAGATGAAAGAATTTTTACAAAAAGTATTTTGTAAGAGAAAATTTGAAGATCTTTTAAGATCCGCAACCGCACCCGCAAGGTTGTTGATAATTATAGATAGGGCCTCATTCAATATAGATGTACTTTGACGTGCAAAATGAGCTGAAATGATTGCTACTACAGTCTGAATAAATAACCATTTTACTTACAATGCTACTGTATATATAGCTCCATGCGCGTGCTATTAGAGTGAGCGGAGCGAACGGCGGGGGTTGGCGAGCGTAGCGAGCAGGGGGCGCCTCCCTAGTCATTATAAATGTTAAATATCATATATATTAAAATAAATAAAAATTTAATTGTGTATTTAACAGCGGGCATGGTGTTTCAAGCTTTTGAAAAGAAAAGAATGAAATTAGTTGATTTAAATGAAGTACTACGTATTTTTGATGATAAAACGAATCGAAGAATTCGATTGTTTAAAGGAAGATTTTTTTATTGTTTTTAATTTTGTTTTTATTCTGTAATTTTAAATGACGTTTAAAATCAATATAATATAATATAGCAATTAATATAATATAAAACTTGATGAATGAAAAACTATTGATGCTGAAGTTACTTTTCGGAATTTTATTGCTATCAATGATCAGGAATTACCTTGTGTACAAATAGGTGCTGATTATCTACCGAGTGAATGTATTACCTTCCTTATTCATTGGTGAACAGATAAATGTTTTGATCATCCCAACACTTAAGTACTGCTTAACAGATGTGCGCCGAAAATCGATTCACCTGATCAGACCGATAAACTTTTACTTCTGCCCTACCTGCCTGTAACTGAGATAATGAGCTGATCTTCCTTGATGAGCGGAGTAAAATATTCTTTCGACTATCTATAAAGAGACGATCAATTTCTTTTCTTGACTAATAAATAACAAAAACTTCGTGTCTTTTCACTTCTAATTTTATTCACTAATTTTACAAAACGCTACCAAAGCACCACAAGAGTTGATCTGCAACGCAAAACTCGAAGAAAGAGAAACTGGCGTCACCCGCAACAATGTAACGGGAAGAACGAAACTCTTGTTCTTCCAGTGAACAGTTGAGCTGAGATTTCACGAAAATCGGAACCTCATGAAGATTTTTCTTGTTCGTTGCGAAGAGTCATGCGGGAGCTTTGAACATTCTCCCACCATTCTCCAATCCATTGGAGAATATATGATTATTGAAAAACTTCCGTTTCGTCGGTTCCAGAAAGTGGTATCAATTTTGAGAGCGATCTTGTTAGAGTTGAATACACTGTCTTGACGCTAACAACTCTGGTCAATCCGTCTTTGCCTGGATGGAGCTGCTGAACTCGAGCTAGAGGCCACTTCGAAGGTGGGTATCGCTCATCAGCGAGTAGCACAAGTGATCCAACCTTGATGTTGTCATGAATTGCAGTCCATTTGCAACCTCCCACTTGCGATAGTACGCTGTAGATGAAACTTCACTGACTTGACGGCAACCTCCCACTTGCTACCCATGTGGGGAGTGGCAAGTGGGTTAAATATCCACTTAGTTCCATCGTTGGCCATAAGTTGTTGAATTTGGGCACATTCTTTGGTGACTCCTTGAAAGAGCTGTTTAAGTATGATATCAGCTCCCTTAAAGTTAGTTCCACAATCACTTCGAAGGGTTTTGCAGATACCTCGTCGAGCAGTAAATCGTCTGAAGGCTTTCAAAAATCCTTCTGAGCTTTAGTCAGTCACAACTTCTAGATGAAGAGCGGAAGTTGAAAGACAAATAAAGACTGCTATCTAGCCTTTGTAACACCTAGTTCCTCTTCCTTGGAAAAACTTAAGTGATACTGGACCTGCATAGTCAACTCCTGTATTCTCAAAGACAAGAGATGGTGTTACACGTGGCGCAGGAAGTTGACCCATGACCCATACCTCGTATGCGTGAACATGTGATGCAGCGATGAATGTTAACTTTTATAGGTGCTCGTCCACCAATTATCTAGCACCTCTTCCTAATGGACGATAAAGTGAGCTGAGTACCTCCATGCATGGTCTTAGCATGGGCATCAGAAATGATTAACTTTGCTAGCAGACAATCCTTTGGCAAGATTGGAGGGTGTTTGCTATCTTGATCTAGCTTTGAATTTTGTAGTCTTCCTCCAACTCGCAAGATTTGTGACTGATCAAGATATGCAGTAGGCCGAGATAGAGGATGAGCTTGATAAAGAAATTTTCCTTGAGATAATTGATGAATTTCTGAAGGAAAATATGCCTGTTGAGTCACACGAATCCAATACATGAGAGCGGATTGTAGATCAGATGGGTTGAGCGGCGAAGTACTGAGCTGAGAATCAGGAACTCCTTTAAATATCGACACAGCTCGCAGTAGAGTTGCTGTTACTCTGATAAGTTTTGTAAGAGATGAATAGCGGTTGATCATTGAATTTAGAGGCAGATTAGGTTTCTTGATGACGAGGAAAGTCTTAATTGGTTTAAGTTCCATGTCAACGTCTTCATCATCTTGAGCAGTAAATATTGGATGTAGATGTGATGGTTGAGATAACCATTGCAGTCCTGACCACCACAATGAGTGATTAATGAGTTGAGTTGGTGAAAGACCACGAGATGCGCAGTCTGTTGGGTTTTCCTTCCCATAGATGAATTTCCAAATTGCGTCTGGCAATATCTCTTGGAATGATTGAACCCGATTTTTCACGAACTCATTCCATCGACATGGTTCACCCTGTATCCAGGAAAAAGTGGCTGATGATTCTGTCCAAAGGTACAAAGGAACTTCTGTTAATTCTAATGACTCTTGAACATGCTTCACGAGTTTAGTTAGAAGAAGCGCAGCAGATAACTCCAATCTCGGAATTGTGAGCCGTTTTAAAGGTGCCACGCGGGTTTTAGAGCACAGCAGATTGACTGAGAATGAAGTTGATCTATGATGTTTAACTCTGATGTAGACAACAGCTGCCATTGCTGACTGAGAAGCATCAGAGAAGCCATGAATCTCAACATTTGACTTATCAGATGTGAGATTAATCCATCGAGGAATTGTGAGCTGCGCGAGTTGTGGTAGATGACTACGAAATGTTTTCCATCTATGAGAAAATGCTGGTGTCAAAGGATCATCCCAACCGACTTTCTCAAGCCATAGGTGTTGAATGATAATCTTAGCATTTATAATAACTGGTGATATGAGTCCTAGCGGATCGAATAACTGAGCTGCTTCTGATGTAATAGATCGTTTTGTAATAACTGAGTGTTGAATGGTATTACCAGTGAATTTGAAGATGTCATCTTGGCAATTCCATGAAAGTCCGAGGATTTTTGATGTAGAATCAGCGAATGAATGAGTGTCTTCTGAACTGAGAGGCTTTGACGATTTGTTGAAGTCTGGATGATTACTTTTCCATTTGGCTAATGGAAAACAACCAGCCAGGCAAAGCGCTTCGACCTGAGATGCTATGATATTGAGATTCTCTAAATTATCAGCACCTCCACTGATATCATCTACGTAACTGCCTTTTCTGAATGAGTCAATAGCTAAAGGGAATTTATCTCCTTCATCTATGAGAAGCTGTTGAAGAACTCTACCTGCAAGGTATGGAGCAGATCTCGAACCATATGTTACAGTAGTAAGCTTATACGTAATTAAGTTTTGATGTTCATCGGTCCATAATATGAGCTGATAATCCCAATCATCTGGGTGAATGAGAACCTGACGGAACATTTTGGTAATGTCGGTTGTAAAGATGAACTTGTGACGTCTTACGTAGAGTAACACGTCAAAGATGTTGGCTTGAAGTTTTGGGCCGATGTGTAGAGTGTCGTTGAGAGAAGTGCCTAATGAAGTTTTACTAGAGCCGTTAAACACGACTCTCAACTTTGTGGTCTCGCTATCTTCACCAACTACACAGTGATGAGGAAAATAATATTTTTGAGCTGGTTCTGGAGCTCATGATGGGAGTTGTTGCATGTGTCCAAGAGATGCATATTCCGCTAAGAAGTCAGAATACTGAACTTTCAAAGAAGGATTCTGATCAAGACGTTTGATAAGGCGATTAAGACAACGTTGAGCAGTGTGTTTCGAAGTTCCGAGTTGTTGAGCTGATGATTTAAATGGAAGGCGCACTATGTGTCTGCCTGATGAATCACGAGAGTGAGTTGATTTGAAGTGATTCTCACATTCAGCTTCTTCCATTGTCAAAGATTCGTCTATTGACGATGGAATTTCATCCAATTCCCAAAATTTAGAAAGAGACTCATGGAGTTTTTGATTAGAGATGACATGATAAGTTTGAAGCGATGATGCTGATGGATGATTCTTAACAGGACCTAAGATGGTCCACCCAAGAATTGTACAGATAGCAATTGGATCTAAACAACCACCTGACTTCAGTCTTGGCGTAATGATTTTCCCGTATGAATCAGCCCCTACAAGGATATCCATTTTGCTTGACTTGAGAAAATCAGGATTCCAAGAGACTTAAGTGCATTGATAGCCTCATTTGTTGTGTTTAGTAATATAGTGAGGCCTTGAGCTGATTTGCTGTCCATTATTGGTAGTGAGAAGAGACGATCAAGTTCGGCTGAAATTAACAAGCGCTTATTCTCATACCTCTCTATCAACAAATCCCAAGCGGATTTGAAAGCTGTTGAGTTCACTGGAGTAGTTTTGATTAGGGATTTGGCACTGCCTGACAGACATGAGCCGAGATACTGCATCTTCCCTACATTGGAATATTGAGTATTTCCACCTACTAGAGACAAAAACATGTCTTTGAATTATCTCCACTCTGTATAGCTTCCCGAAAATGATGGTAGTGAAATAGGTGGTAATGACGGACGAACGTGAGCTGAATGATTGATACTTGTGTTTGGTTGCGAATCAATTGCTTTGTGTTCTTCAACGGACTCAGAAAGCCATCGTTTTAATGCAGCTTTGGTTTTAACTAAGCGCTTCAGAGCTGATGAAACCACTCTTCCTTAATATAATTATTTTTTGCAGGAAGATCTTTATAGTTATATAGATTGTATCATGAACCGTATCTATCTTCTCCCAGGTGAGTATGACCTGATCGAACCTGGTCTGTGTATCGACCACGTCCATCTTGGCCACATCACCTTCTTCTATTTCATTCAAAACAGAATCGATACACTCCATCCTGCGTTTTTGATTACGGATTAACACAAGAGCCATTGTAGATGTATATTTATTGATGTGAACTGCCTATTAAATTACTGGGGAATTGAGGATATCCATATTAATCCGTCTAGAAGGTCCGTAAATGTAACTGAGATAATGAGCTGATCTTCCTTGATGAGCGGAGTAAAATATTCTTTCGACTCTCTATAAAGGGTCTTTTCACTTCTAATTTTATTCACTGATTTTACAAAACGCTGCCAAAGCACCACAAGAGTTGATCTGCAACGCAAAACTCGAACAAAGAGAAACTGGCGTCACCCGCAACAATGTAATGGGAAGAACGAAACTCTTGTTCTTCCCGTGAACAGTTGAGCTGAGATTTCACGAAAATCGGAACCTCATGAGGATTGTTCATGTTCGTTCCGAAGAGTCATGCGGGAGTTTTGAACACTGCCATTACCGCTGCCCTATCTCACATACAACTCTGGCTACGGCCCTGTTTCCCAATCGAAAACCACATGACAAGAAGTCGCATCCATCTTTAGTATGAGTCCATGGATGTATTTCGTATCAAGAGAAAGTGTACTTTGTTTCTTAAGAAAAATAAATGAAGACAGATCGTGCAATCACCAAAATGCCGAAATGTTCTCTCGAATACGTCTCATACTTAAGAGAGAGGGAGCACTAAGCACTAAGTGAAATGAAAACCGTGAAAACTTTAAATCTTAAATATTTCCAAAAGTTTTTAAAACTTTACATGAACACTCCTCTACCGGACAGCAATCTTCGTGCTAAATTTTGTTAACATGGACTCGGTAGATTCCGAGTTTACCCGCGACAAAAATTTTCAAAAAGATATCTTTTTATATATATAAGATAGTTTGTTGCGAAACATTATCAGAAAATAATGAATGCTATGCCTTCATAAAGTTTCATTTTATAAATGAATCTGAAGAAATCTATAATAAAATATGCAATGTAGTTAAGGAGAAAACACCAAGAGAGGATAAATGAAATAAATCTAACAATTTTTTTTTCTAGTATACTTTATTTTTATTTTATTAATTTCAAAACTACAATTTCTCATCAGTGAAATGGTATAATTATTGGTCAAATTAGAAATTCTCGAATGATATAGAAAAGTAGGTTAGGTTAGGTTAGGTTAGCAGGGTGGAGTGTTCACACCGATTGTGCGATCCACTCCCACTCGGTGGCCAGATGGCCCATTGTGATACCCCTTATAGAAAAGTAAATAACTCAGGATTATGTGGAGAAATTTGAGTAAAAAATTAGTAAACTTTGACTGGAAAATTTTCTATTCTTTTCAAAAGGGGCACTGTTGAACTTGAAACAAATTAAATCACGATTTATCTAAATATATCCTTTTTTTCCTCCCCCAAGAAACGATGAGATAATAAAAATTGTAGAAACATAACAAATGAAGGAAATGAAAATTTTAAAATTCTAACATATTTTTTTTTGGACTGATAAAAGAAGGGTAAGAAGAAACTTTTATTATTACCATGAACATCAATTACTTTTGTTTTTTTTTATTGCGTTCAAAATTTCAAAGCAGATTTATTTCTTTACCCTTAAATAACTAAGTAAATCAAAGTTTTATTAGTCAGCGAAATGGAATTAAAGATAAAACAATATCCAAATGAAATCCTAACACGTTTGAATAACTAATCGTTTTGTGGGGAAAAGGAGGGAACCATTGGATGGGAGATATTAATTTCATATTAGAAAAATGTGTCAAATTGATAAATAATAATAGAAACTGTACTCGTCCTCCTTTGAAAGAAAACATATGTTTCTTTTTTTTCCGTTGTTCCCTAACCAAAAATTTAATTAAATTTTTTTACTACAAATCACTTGTAATAACAAATAAGGGGAATTTGAATCTCACATTTGTGAAGGCATCCTGGTGAAAAAGTTTAAGTAAGAACTGAGAAAAAAAAAAAAAAAAAACAGGGAACTACTCTTACTCATCCGGATGAAGTAATAAGTTAAACCATGGTGGGTGTCCTCCTCCTTCCTGACCATCCAGGCCACTGAGAACTCGTGCGTAACTGAGGGGGAAAGTACGTATCTCGCGGGACCGTACTTTCCACCGCTTGGGAGGGCAATGAATCCGTTACATCGAGATTCGGTGAGGAGAGGGTGATAACGTATCAACAAACGCGTTGGTTCCTTATTCGTACCCTTCCTCCCCCTTATATTGTTTTGTTACCTCTTGCCCTCTCCCATTTAGGTCTCCTGACAATCCAAATTTCTCTGTCGACCTATCTCTATGCCCGTAGTACCCTTCCTCCCTTCACCCTTTTTCCTGTTGTTGTTTCTCCGCTGCGAGATTTGAATTTGCGGCCCTTTTTGAATTTTTTTTTTGAATCGTTAGGGTTAGAAGTTCGTGGAGGTTCCTCAATTCCCGTCTCTTTCCGAGTCACCTCCCTTCTTATGAACTATGAGGGAAGCCTTTTCGACTGCACGTGACCACGAACTTCAGGACGTGCTAAATTGTTTTCTGTAGTCGATCCGGAGATCGGCTTCGAGCATGATCGCACCCCATTAACGCCGAACTAGCTAGCAATGGCCTGCGAAGACACGTCCACTGCTCGAAGACCCATCAGGGGACTGTTCTTGGTTCCTTTTACGAACCCTTAGGCCTGCACGGCACCTGAGGTGCCCCGATCAGCTCGTCCCCCTTCCTACGTTCTCCATAATCACTTTCCGGATCCTATGAAGGAGGGAGTTTGAGTTCTCATCTCTCTTCCTTCCCTCTTCGCCCTACTCATCTCTAGAGAAAGATTCCCGTGAGCAATCCAAGCCACCCTTTTGACCTTTCTGCCCGGAAATATTTACTACACCGTCTTCAGATCATTTAATATTTCCACCTAAACTTTCAACGATGACGAAAATAACAAAACTAACAGTTCTCTCCGATGTTGCTCTTTGATCCATTGGGATTCTTATCTCCAGTAATAGTTCGAGCAAGAATGATTATACTGGAGCTCTGGTTAAACAAATCTGGATGGGATGATAAATTACCTGCGCAGCTCATTCAAAGGTGGACGCATCTGTGAAATGAGTTGCCTCATCTGGCTCACATTCATATACCAAGACGGCTCAACACTCTTTCCAGCTCATATATTGAACTACATGGCTTTTCAGATGCATCGCAGTTAGCCATGGCTGCATGTATTTACATCAAAGTCTTATCAAAGTTTGGCTCGCAGGAGAGTTAGCTGACGTAATGCTTTTGTGTGCTAAAACCAATGAAGCACCGCTAGAACCAGTTACTATATCTCGGATCGAATTAGCTGCAGAATGAATGCTCGCAAAACTCATAACACATGTACAACAAATTCTCGGGTTACCTCACGCTTCTCTCAATTTATGGACGCATTAGTATGTTGCATTTGTATTAGTATGGACGCATTAGTATGGATACCATGTCGTCCTTCTTAATGGAAAGAATACGTAAGAAATCGAGTGTCATCAGTTCAAGAACTCAACCCAACATCAAAATGGCTTTATGTTCCTGGAAAACAAAATCTAGCTTATTGTCCTTCTCGATGTATTACTGCAACACATTTAATGATCTTCAATCGGGGGTGGAATGGACCTGAATTACTGCTAAGGTCATCTTCTTCTTGGCCCGCCCAACAGTTTAAAACTTCGGCTCTAGCTCATAAAGAAGAAAGACTAGGAGTATCTTTACATGCAATTAGTACCCCAGTTGAGGAAGATAATCCATTATGGTATCTGCTGTCAAGATATTCAACACTCTACAAGTTTAGATATAATTGTTACTCATTCACCAGAATCTCGACTAGGTCTTTGGGCACTTATCCTACAACGGCTCGAACACTTTTGGCGACGTTGGTCTAAGGAATGTCTTCAAAGATATCAGTCCAATTCAAAAGTGAGGTACGCTCGTCTTGCCTACAAATGACATCTTCCCTCCAGTCAATGTCCTCTAGCTCGTGTAATCGAGGTTCATCGCGGGCAAGATGAACTTATTAGAGTTGTCAATGTCAAAACATCAAAAACAACATTGACTAGACTGCCAGTTGATTCATGCCGCAATGACGTTGCGGTACACGAAGAGTATGTTGCAAGAACATTGTATGTTGCCCAGCTCAATTGGCCACCATGTTTTGTACTGCGCAATCAATTTTGATTGGTGTTCCTTTGTTTCTGATCCTCAACAAATCTCATGTTGGAGATGACGAGTTCAGTTGATCGAAAATATTTGTACGTTACGCAAATTCGTTCAGATCGGTCTGCCTATATTAGCTTAACCAGTTCCTTCAATTTTTTAACTTGCCCAAGTTATTTTTTGTTATTGTAAAATAAAGTTAACAGCAAATAATAAATAAAATTAGAATTAAAATTGAAAAGTGAAAGTGAAAACAAAGTGAACTCCAGGATAAACTAAACGTAGACCCAACAGGTGGACCCATCAAAATACTCAAAAACGAAGAGAAAATCACATCCACGAACACTACCACCTCAAGCCAAACAAGGCCGCTACGGAAAAGAGGCGGCTGTTATAACCTAAAAACCAAAATAGTTTTAAATATAAAATTCACAAAAGTCAAAATCAAAAATCAATCAAGAAAATCGAAAACTGAACGATCAAACGCGTTGAAACCTAAAACCAAACATGTTGAAACGTAAAAGCAAAACTGTTTTGAAAATCAAAATCACAAAAGGAACATTTAGAACCAATCAAAAATCAATAACTGATCTATCAAACTCGTTGAAACCTAAAACCAAACACTTTGTAACTTTAAAACTAAAATTGTTTTAAAAATAAAATTCACAAAAGTCAAAATCAAGAAGCACTCAGAAAATCGATAACTGATCGATCAAATTCGTTGAAACCAAAACCCAAACATGTTGGAACCTAAATTACCGTTAAAACAAAATTCACAAAAAAATACACTTGCTATGTATGTGATTTAAAAAAAAAATGCGTTTTGCGTACTGTGTATTCTACCTACGTATTTAAACAACTGACAGGTAAACTGAATCATATGCAAGAAGGAAACGAAATAGGAAATCAGACAACTGATTTTGTTTTTTTCAATATTGAAACTGCGGCACCATCATTCGTTTGGTTGTGCTGAATTCTGAGTATGCCAAAATATAGATATGTATTAGTAATTAGTAAATACATAAAAAATATAAATGATTTAATTTTCATAAAAATTATAAATATAATGGGGTTACATAACCTCATATTCACCGGTTTTGTGTCATTTTGTGCTGGTAATATCATCTTTTCAAACTCGAGCATGCGCGTAGTAATGATATCAAAAAACTTTACTAGTATAAAATGAGACAAAAAAAACCAAAAGGGCCAGTCAAGGTCCGCGCCGTAGATTTTCCGTGAAAACTTGGGGATCAAATTAGAAAAAGTGTTTCTTATTAGTATGAACTTAAATCAATATCTCTTATACAATGGTTATATAGAGTAATACGGTGACAGAAAAGATAAATCACAAGTTTATTTTTTCGCGCCTCTTATCATTTCTTCTTTAATGCTGCCGTAGTTCTGACATTTATTCGGCACTGGACACGTTAGGTTTTTTGGAATTCGATTTGATGCAAGGTATCTTTGATTCGCGTTTTATTCAATTCGCCCCATACATATTTACGACTCATATCAACCGATATTTTTTCAATTGTCAACTTAATACCGATTTTTACTTATACTTCAGCGAATATTTTTATTGTTCCGCTCTAGGTCCTGGTAGCTTTTCTCAAACTCCTTACACTGACACCCGAATAAACGTCCTACCTGATCGCGTTCTCACGCTACACTGATTTATAATTTTACGCAACAATCATGTGTAAGTGAACTAGCCCGGTGACGTCACGTACAAAACCAATGCTGCACGATAAACACCAACAGAAGTTCTCTATCCATTGTGAACTCAACAGTTGTTATCGCATTATTAGCCTAGGTGCTATTGGCGATTGAAATCTGACGGTATATTGTACCGCAAGAACGTTTGACTGGCTATCAGTGTACTTAACGAGCGAAAAGACGTTTAACGTCAAAAAAAACTAGAACAGAATGTTCGTACTAATATTTACTTTAATTATCAGGCTATTAATTATAATGGTTATGGAGAGTAGTACGGTTACAGAATAGATAAATCACAAGTTTATTTATTTCCGCGGTTTTTTCTTTCTTCTTCGATGCCGCCCTAGCTCTCACAGTTGCTCGGCACTGAACGTTCTCACGCTACACTCATAAATAACTTTACGCAACGCTAAAAATATCAATCACGTGCAGGCGCTTACACTAGCCCGATGAAGCCACTGGGAGAGACAATGCCACACAATAAATACGTACATATATGCTCTAACCACTGTAACCTGACCCGTTGTTATCGGATTTTTAGTCCCGTAGTTATTAGCGCTTGAAAAATGACGGTGTTTTCTAACACAAGAATGTGAGACTGGCTCCCAATGTACATACTCATTAAGAAGAAAGACGTTTTCATATCAAAACGATGAATGTGAGTATATTAAACCTTATTTGTTGATCGTGATAGATTAATCTGAAAAATGCTAAAAATTTGAAATAATACTTGGTTCCTATTGCTTTAGTTAACATTTTCTAATTAATAGTAACTTTTTGTTATCATGGGATTTCTAGTATAATGTTTTTTACATTCCCATATTTACGAATCTATGTATACCTTGATGATGATTACGAGGTTCATATATGTGACTATTAGATTCAAAGCGGGTCTATTCCACTTTTTGAAAAAAAAAAGTTGATGATTGGTTTTGTTTCCTACTGTTCGATTCTGTAGCTGGCAAAGCACACAAAACATCAAAGCGACTCTAATCCCATACAATTTGATCTTGAAAATGCAGTTTAGATTCAAAATGGTTCCTTTCCTTGTTTATGTAAGTTACAAAACGAATCTATTCCAACTCATTATCAAAGTGGCTCTATTCCTATGTTAACTGTTAACAGTGGCATTCATTTAAGTAGATATCAAAGAAGGGTATATCAAAGGGGAAAAACAAAGTTCTAAAAATGATTTGCCGCGAAAAGTTATTGCGAAATTCTAAGTCTATGAAAATTATTTGGCGCGAAAGGTTGTTGCGAAATTCTTGATCAGATATGAAATAATTCTGGGTATCTCTAGTCAACAACTTGTTTTCAGTGGAGAAACATTGTTTGGTTTAAGATTGTTTGATTTCAGAAAACGTTGCATTTATTAATAATATATAATGGAATCGATTGAATCACCTTTGGTTACTGAATATCCAAGGAAGCGAAAGTCAAATAAACAAAATTGTAAGAGGCATCAAGATCAGCTTGAATGTTCCTTTCCTTGTTTATGTACGTACCATGGATTCTGACTAAATACATGAGCTCTGACTAAATAAAAGCGCCTTTCAAAATGTTCGCTTATAGATACAAAAGGAAAGTACTGCCAATTATGCCTGCGTGCAAACATAGAGGAGCAACCTACCATTGCCATAAGATAAAAGGCCGAGATGCTCTTTCATTTTCTGATTCATTTTACGAAAATAAAAGTAAGTGTGCACAAGATTTGTTTATCCTGATGTACTGCCGCATTGAGAAGTCTAAAAGGACCGACCGGAACCTCAAGAATGGGTCCAGAAAAGGGGTTTCAGTAAAGTACTATGTGCGGATGGCTTCGAAAAAATTGATCCAAGTTTGCCAAAAAGTTTTTTTAAATACACTCAGGATATCAAAAAGTCGTGTACAGCGCTTATGCAAAAATCATTTTGAAAATGGAAGTACTCCTGTTGAGAAAAGAGGAGGCGACAGAAAGAGTGCCAGATATATTGCGAGAAAAGAAAGTATTATTGACCATGTGAAAAAATATAAAACATTAGAAGTGCATTATTGTCGCAGTAAGGTCGCTAAGCGACAGTACTTGCCCGGTGATTTGTCCGTAAATAGGATGTATAAAGACTACACAACTGAAAATCCGGACAAAGATGTCAAGTCCAGTTACTTCAGAATGGTTTTCAACACCACATTTAACATAGGCTTCAAAGCTCCGTCGTCTGATGTATGCTCTACTTGCTTACGGCTAAAGGAGCAGATTAAACTGGAAAAATGTCGGGATAAGAAATTGGAGCTTATGACTCAGTATCGGGTTCACAAACTCAGAAGCAAGGCCTTTTTCAAAATATTAAACGAAAAGGTAGATAGTGTATTGACTATGTCATTCGACTGCCAAAAGAATATGGTCTTACCGAAAGTATCTGACCAAGCTGCGTATTATAGCCGTCAGTTATACATTTATCTATTTGGTATTGTAATTGGCACTGCCCGGGCCCCGTTGACAATGGATAATGTGTTTTTATACCACTGGACAGAAGGCACTCGTCCAAAAGGATGATGTGAAATAGCATCGGCAGTATATCATCGGCTATGTAATTTAAACCTTGTAGGCGTTAAAACTATCAGAATGATGGCGGACGGATGTGGAGGACAGAACAAAAATACAGTTATGGTTGGAATGTGCATGTACTGGCTCGCCAACAAAGCTCCACCTAATATCAGATCCATTGAAATGATCTTCCCTGTTGTTGGTCATTCATACATCCCTCCAGACCGTGTTTTTGGCCAAATTGAAAAGAAAGTTAAGGCAAAGGAGACCATTGTAATGGTTGATGATTATATCGCCATTTACAAGGAGCACGGAACGACAATTCAGTTAGCCAGCGATTCTTGCCCAGTTTTAGACTTCAAAACTGAAACTTCTCAGGTTATTAAACCACCTGGAAACTGGCATTTCAGATTCAATGAATCAAAAAGATTTATAATCACAAAAAGAAATAAATCGGTTTTCATTAGGGGAGAAGTTTTTTATAGATCCAATATTGGTAGCAGCGCCTCAGTTACAAAACGTGGCAAAAATGTGTCAACGATGGATCCCAAATGTATACATGCAGCAATCAAAATTAAGGATGAGAAATTGAAGGATGTTGATAAACTCCTGCAGAAACACTTTGGAAATAATTGGAGAGAAATGGAAAGATTACAATTTTACAAAGATACTATCGACAACAATAATTTGATAATGGCACCGAGTGGCAATGAAGAGGAGGACCCTATATGCGAGCACGCAACCAACGAAGACATGGTGCTAAGAGTTTAAACTCTACATTCCACTTACCACACTTATCACGCGTTTATAAATCCTTTAATTTGATAACTTGTTAAAAATTATATATAATATATTTTTTATTACTTTCTTGATTCGTATAAAATATTATTGAGGTTGAACTGAAAAACAATCTTTCCATACTTGGCTCAAATTGACCATTAAAACCTTTAGATATTTTCAAAGGCAATCTATTCCACGTAGATAATTTTCAAAAAAGGTCTTTTCCAAGAGGTAAGCATCAAAGTGGATCTATTCCAAATTAAAACTCAAAATTTTGGAAAACGCACGTGCTTTTGATTTTTAAACGTAAGAAATTTCGGCTTATATGATGGTGCACTTACACTAGTAGAACTAAAAAATTTAATTGGTTGAGATAAACACTTAAATACAGTTTTTTCCCATTATCTCCAAACTGCTTATAATGGAAAAGACCCGCTTTGAATCTCATAGTCACATATGGTTCATTTATGACTTATATTTTTGAATGTATCCCAAAAACTGTAAACACCTGCTGCTGCAACGTGACTTGTCCCAGCAACAATTGTTTCCCACGGAATTTACCTCTATTGACAAAAACCAGCTCCACGCGAAAACATCACATTTTACCAGACGGCGAAAATAAGAAGATAAGTAGATCGAACAAGTAAGTTTAAATTCAGTTGTTATTTAGACGCATCTGTATAAACATACCTCGAAGCTTAGATCACATAGAACAGGATATGACACCTTATCTAAAATCCATATACATATACGGGCACATATAGTGCAATCGGCGTACCTTCGAGTTAATGGTGAACTTAAAACCCTTTTCTAGACGCAAATAACCAGATCTGGCACACATTTTATTTTATGACATCATAGAATTTAATTTCTAATTTACAGGTTTTTCAACTACATTTTTATTTACAATAGATATAATAAATTCTGCAGTTGGTCTCCTGCATAGTTTTTTTTTGAGTTTCTTTATATTTTAATTAAGAAAATTAAAATAAATTTGCTTGTCAAAGCATAAGAACGCACATTTTTCATCTTGAGTCACACACATATCTTCATTTCCAGTTAGCGTGGGAGCTAACTGGTGTACGAAAATTGAACGAGAATTCTTTTTTTATCAAATAAAAATATGTGTTGGTGTTGATTTTTGTAAACAAAGTAAATAGTGGATGCTAAAAATTGGGAAGTTTATGGAATTTTACTGTACTTTTGTGGAAAATAGTAATTGTTTGTTCAAAATAAAATGAAATGAAGTGCAGTGAAGTGATAGTAGCAATTTCGAAGCGTGACATTGTCATATTCGTGAAACATAATAATAATAACTAGGAATGCCAGTGGCAAGTCGGAAATCGACTGCATACTCTAGAAATCAAAAGGCTCAAAAGAGAAATAGAAAAGAGCAAGGCATCCGAAAGAGTTTATTTGAAAACATCCGTCGACAACCAATTTCAAAAGAAACAGACATGAACCGACATGCAAGAGTCTGAAACGATTCCAATTAAAATTTTTATAATCATTAGAATTGAAAAAAGAAGAACAATAAAATGTATAAAATAATGTAAAACTTATGTTACATAGTAACTTAAATCGTGCAATTAAACACATTTGTGGAAAAAGCCAATAAGATTCTTTATGTTCGCCTTCGGTTAACTATTAGGATCGACTACAGATATTTTTTGACATTCTAAGAAATGTTGTGACTCAAAAATATTACGGCCGGTAAACATCTGGAATGCTGTCTGTGGCCTACATGGGAAAATATCCACATCCCACCCAAATCCCAAACCGTTGATCAAACACACCTAACCCGAGACCCATCCCACCATACTTCCACACCACACTAACCTAAGACACATCCCACCATACTTCCTCACCACACTAATCTCAGACACATCCCACCATACTTCCTCACATCACTAATCCCAGACATACACCTTACCTTATGATCCCACCGTCACCTGAAAATGGAAAAGAAAACGAAAACGAAACAAGTCACCCAGTGACCTAATTTCATAAGTACGAAAGTACTTTCGGTCGCTAACCCGCATGAAGGAAATTAAGTATTGTCAACGGAAATTGTCAAACACTCGCGGTCACTTACCTTAAAAATAGCTGACCCAGGTCCGTTTCAGGTCGATCACCTGATGAAACGGCAAAAGGGAGTTTTGCTACTTCTGCAACAACATATGGATCGATCAATATAGTATTGATTAATTGACGAAATCCAACAAACAGGTGGGGCAGGCAATCATGCTATAAATAATGAGCCACCAGCAACGGAAAGGCAGTGATGTACTCAACCCGTTCCTGAGTCCTGACAGCCAACCAGTTAAACCAAGAAGACCAGACGAATGCAGCCACAGCAAAGAGTCAATCAGCCCAGTGAAACTAGAAGACCAGACGAATCCAGCCACAGCAAAGAGTCAATCAGCCCAGTGAAACTAGAAGACCAGACGAATCCAGCCACAGCCGCGAAGAATTAACGAGGAGTCCACCAGCCCCGTGAAACCGAAGCCCAGAGACGTCTAGCCACCTCCAGCGAGAAACTACAAGGAGCCAACCACCGGTCCAGCTAATATAAAAACAAAAAGGGTAATCCGATCAAGTTATCGGCTACCCAAAGACCTGAACAGCCCTCGAAGGCAGCAGGCATTAACCCAATGAAAATAGCAGCAGAGGACCAGCTTAGAGAAGCCCTGAAGGATCCAACAGCAGGACCACGACCGATATCCCTGGAGGAATATCGGCAACGACAAGCCGCTAAAGTACCAAAGCCCGAAGCAGTAGACGATAAACGCCCCCCGAAGAAACCCCGTTCCGGAGTTGAGGCCTACTACCAGCGAAAGCTCCAAGAGGCTCAAAGGGAACTGGTTCTGGCAACCACAAAGGAACAGAAGCGCGACGCCAGCGACAGAATCAATAGACTGAAGATGAGCCGCAGGAACTATCGCCACCAGAAAAAGACGGGCAAGCCAGCACTGCCTAAGTAAGGTTCTCTAGTGTTTAGTTGAATTTAAGTAAATTTGTATAAGGTTTAGTAGATAGACAATAATAAGAGTTGGGAACTTCAATGGAAATTTGTATACCGAATAAAGTAATTGAATAATAAATTTTGGACTTTTGAGAAGAAGAGCATTGAAACCCCAAGATAAAGAGGGGGACCCAACATTAATTGGCGCAGCCGCACTTACGAACATACGCACCACAGATCACGACTCAACAAGGCATACGATTTAGACCATTGATTATAAAGAGACTATGGGGAAAAGACAATAATAAGAACCACTATTGAAAATTTATGGCCCACTCAACACCTAAGATACCCTTAAAGATAAGTTTGAAAAGATTCATGAAAAGAATAGATTCATACACGGTGGATGAAACGAGCCCAGAACACGAACCCACCTACTCCACTAAGAGTACAAATACAGAGGAGGAATTGTTCGCAAACGAAGGGGATCAGATTGATGAGAAAGGGAACTCACCAATGCAAACAGAGGATCAAAAAGATCCAACGGAAATAGCCAACACGAGTCCGGAAAGACCAGGAGTGGTGCAACTAAGAAACGGGAGAAAATATTATAGGGGTCACTCGGATCCAACTGGGAGCAAGGACCAGGAATTGATTAATAAGCTACAAACAGAAACAATCAGTATACACAAAATGGCAAATGTGACACTAGTTAACAACGTCCTTTGCAACAACGTGCCCATTTTAACCGGAGAAGATAGCCCACGTAAAGAAAGTGAGGTAAATGAATTTGCAAATTGTGCACGCATAGCGTATGACACACTGGTCGACGTACAGGACCAGGTACTATTTGTGAGACTACTGCCCACAAGATTGAGAGGACGAGCATTGGATGCCGTCCAGTCAGGACTAAGAGACTCATTGGAGAACATAATAGCTACACTGAGGTCAAATTTAATACAAGGGACCTCATACATCACGCTAAATAACCAGTTAAGAAATGTGCAACAATTGCCAACCGAAACACTATGCGGTTATTTTAATCGGGTTAAAGCGTTGATTAATGCTTGTAAAAGAGCCGCGGAAGCCCAATACACCAACGGAGGTGAAGGACTAAAAACCGAGATCGAGGAAGTGGGCATTCATTGCTTTAAAATTGGAATTCTTAATGCCAATTACAAGTTTTATTTATTACAAGAATCCGAAAATACAGTTGAAGCATTGGGGCGGAAAATAACGAAGCTAGAACAAACAGAACAATGTATGAACGCGGGACCACATAGTCGGCATGAAATGGGACAACAGGTATCTTTAATAGGCCAAGACATAAACCATAGCATGGATAATCGGGAATCCATCGGATACCAACCGGAACAGTACCGGGACCCACCAAGAAATAGGTTCGAATCCGGAAACTCTAGATACAACCAACCACACCGTCCGAATAATTTCCCTCCACGAAATTATCACCCCAATGGCAACACCGGAAGATATAATAATAACTTCGCTCGAGGAGGACCAGAGAGGCGGCAAGTGAGAAGTGAATTTTGTAATAAAATGGGCCACATCATGGCAGAATGTCGCACACGGCAAATGACGCCGTTTTGCTCCGGATGTAGAATGTACGGGCACACTAACACAAACTGCCGCTCCCAAAAACAGCAAAAACAATATCAACAGGGAAATAGAGGCGAACATCAGAGACAAGTAAACCAAACCACCACCAGTGGGGGTAGTAACCCCTGCAATTTTTGTCTCGCCACCGACCACCTAGAAACTAGATGTTTTCTTAAAGCAAGATGGGAGAGAATGCAACTAGAAGATAGGATGAAGGACACGGGAAACTCAACGGAGACGATCGAGCGCACCGCGAATCGTCAGTAGAGAGAAACAGGTGCGCGATCATGCCTAATTTGCCTATAATAACCATATCCACAAACATAACAACCCAGAATGCCCCAAAATTTATAATCGACACAGGGTCAGAAATCAGCCTCATAAAGGCAGATGAGGTAAAAGAACAATACTTAAAAGAAGTAAACGCCTTAGATAGGGTAACATTAAATACCATATCCGGGGAAATAGAATCGGAAGGTACCATAATGGCTTACCTAGACACAGCGCGACCATACCCCTGTAAATTCCACGTGGTAAAGTCTAATAACCCAACAAACGTGGTGGGAATAATAGGCAACGATTTTGTAGCAGAGAATTGTAATGTAGAGGGACCAGCTAGAAGATTAGTTTTCCCGACAATAGGAGGACAAGAAGCCATAACAATACCTTTTGAGGAAAACCCACGTAGAAGGGCAGACAATAACCGTTTCGTAGACGTAATAGCGACAGGCAGGGCAGACGTCAACCAAGAAAATTCCTTCGAAGGGCACACAAAAAGTCGCAGCTCGCAACCTACGGCGTGTGAACTGACTTCACATGATGGAAGGGATGACGTGGTAAAACCAGTTCTATTACAACAAGAAAAAGACAACGGGAAGCAGGACGTGGCAACAGCTCTCGAGACTGTCCAACAAGATGAGGGTGGTCAACAATATGGGAATTCGCACATTCTTATCGAGAGATATAGCCATCATACTCGCAAATATGACGGTCCTAGTAGTCCGAGCCCACACGTGGCGAAAGATAAGGCTTCAGAAAAAGGGCAAAGTAATGACGATAAAACGTCCCCAGTCCAAGATAACGAAAACTACATTACAGTAACGACCCAAGAGGCCATTGAGGTACCATCCAGAACAGTGAAATTTTTTGAAATTCCAACAAACCTACAAGGAGAATATATAATTATCGGGGAAGAAGTCAAACAAGGAGTGTACATTAGTAATGCTTTGGTATCACCAAAAAATAGAAAAATACAATGCAGTATAATGAACATAAATAATCATGAGGAAATAATCCATACGTTTAAACTTTTATTGGAAAAACACAGTGCCCAAGAAAGGGAAGTAGAAAAAGAATATATTAACCAGGAAAAAGAAATCCACAATATACAAAAAGGGGAACCAGAGGAGAACCAGGACACCCAGGAAAGGATAACCAAACTAATGGAAATAGTAGGTATAGAAAAAGATTTGAATGAAGAAGAAAAAGAAGCAATAACACAGACCATAAAGGAGTTCCAAGATGTGTTCCACTTGCCCGGGGAAAAGTTAGGTCATACAGCGACTGTACGACATGAAATACGGACAAAACCGGAACAAGTGCCGATAAAATGTAAAATGTACAGACTCCCCGAAACTCAAAAGGAAATAATAAACGACGAGATAGATCGACTTCTGAAGGATGACATTGTTGAACCTAGCTGGAGCCAGTGGAATGCCCCCTTACTAGTGGTTCCCAAAAAACCGGGGCCCTCTGGCGAGAAAAAATGGAGAATAGTAGTAGATTACCGAAAACTTAACGAGGTAACGGTCAGTACCCCGTACGGGCATTACGCGTTTAAAAGAATGCCGTTTGGTTTAAAGGGAGCCCCGGCAACGTTTCAACGTTTGATGAATCATGTGTTGACGGGACTCCAGGGACTACGTTGTTTCGTGTACCTAGATGATATAGTCACCTATGGTAGAAACCTCAACGATCATCAGCGGAAAATACGAGAAATACTACAGAGGTTAAGGGAACATCGTCTAAAACTAAACCCAGAGAAATGCAATTTCCTGAAGAGGGAGATAATATATCTGGGACACAAATGCGGGACTGAAGGAGTCGCGCCCGATCCTAGTTTAGTCAGAAGCGTACAAGAATTTCCGACCCCGACAACGGTGAGACAGGTGCAATCGTTTTTGGGTTTGGCAAACTACTACCGGAAGTTCATTAAGGGTTTCTCAAAAATCGCAGCCCCGATCAACAAGTTGTTAAGAAAAGACATAAAGTTCCATTGGGATGAACAATGTACGCAAGCGTTCAACACTTTGAAAGAAAAACTAATTACACCACCAGTACTGCGGTATCCAAATTTCGATGAGCCGTTTAAATTGTACACCGATGCCAGCGGGGAAGCGCTGGGAGCAGTCTTGGCGCAAGGACCCGAAAATAACGAAAAACCGATTGCCTACGCCAGTCGAGCACTAAATAATGCGGAACGAAATTATTCCACGATTGAGCGCGAACTGCTCGCGATTGTATGGGCAGTGAAAAACTACCGGAGTTACCTGTACGGAAGGCCTTTCACTGTCTTCACTGACCATAAACCATTGCGCGGGGCCATACGTATAAAAGATCCCACTAGTATAATATTGAGGTTATGGCACAAGCTGTCAGATTACACTTTCGATATTCAATATAAGGAAGGGAGGAAAAACGGCAACGCCGATGCCTTAAGCCGAATCCCGTATGAAGTCTTAGTGGTAACGCGGAGACAAGCCAGAGAAATGGAAACAAACACTATTCCAACGGATCCAGCGGACAATGTGGTACAAACGAACCCAGCAGAGAGGAAAACGCCGCCGCTGTCCAGTACCAGAAATGAGTCGCGACAACAATCAGGGGAAGAACAAAAAAGGGTATTAACGGACCCGAACGACATCAAGACGATACTAGCCGACTGTCATGACGCACCATTTGGGGGACACCAGGGGGTCCAAAAGACGTATCAACGTTTAAAGCGTGAGTTCTATTGGAAAGGAATGAAGAAGGATGTAGTGAATTACGTAAAACGCTGCAAAAAGTGCCAAACCAACAAACAAAGCAGAGAGCACAAGGAACCTCTGGTTATTACCGACACCGCAGAATTACCTTTCGATAAGGTATACCTAGACATCGTAGGGCCATTGCCGGAAACAGTGAACGGAAATAAATATATCTTAAGCTTTGAAGATGATTTAACAAGGTTTATGGACGTGGTACCACTCACGAATGTAGAAGCAAAAACAGTCGCACAAGCATTTGTGGACGAGATAATTAGTCGATACCGAATTCCGAGGAAATTGATCACGGACCGCGGAGCCAATTTCACCTCGGAGATGTTCCGTCATGTGTGCAAATTGTTCAAAATTCATAAACTGGAGACAACAGCTTATCATCCTCAAACGAACGGTGCCCTGGAACGATCGCATAGACCCTTAATGGATTATCTAAGAAGTGTCGTTGACGAGAACCAGACGAACTGGGACGAACATTTGCGTGCAGCAATGTTTGTGCGAAATAATAATGTCCATACTGCAACAAAGTTAACCCCCATGGACTGCCTATATGGGTTTTCGGCCCCCCTACCCAATAATCTAAAAAGAGAGCCACAGCCTATATATGATCACGAGAACTACTATTTGAAATTGCGAAATAAACTCCAGAAGACCTACCAAATCGCAAAGGAGAACATAGAGAAAAACAAGGCCATCTCAAAGGAATACTACGACCAAAAGACACACCCACTCAAAGTCCACGTGGGAGATGAGGTGCTCCTCAAGAATGCGGCGCGAAAGAATAAACTTACGCAATTTTGGCTAGGACCATTTAAGGTTTTAGCGATAAATAGCCCAGTAAACACGACAATACAGATGGGCAACAAAAAAAGAAGGGTCCATAACAACCGATTAAAGTTGTTCAACTGACACCACAATAATTTTCCTTCATCGTTTCAGGCTAAACATGCTGCTCCACATTTATTTGATGGTCGCCATAAGTGCAGCCCAAACGCCAGTTGAGATACACCCCCTCAAGTTACGAGGGGTGGTATTCGAACCAATTGGAACAGCCCAAATTTACCAGGATCACTGGACTGTGCTGACGCGTATCACGAAACCAACTTGGGAATCTTCGTTGAAATACCTAGAAGAAAGCCAAAAGGCACTTGCCCGACTATGCGACACCCAAAAGGAGTTCACCTTCATCTTCGGAGGCGACATGTGTCACCACTGGACCTACGTTCTCCAAGAACGAACTAACCAAATCACCGAGCTCATAGAAAAGATAGAGCTAACAATGAACCTCAAACACCGAACTAAACGAGGCCTCATTAATTTCGGGGGGAGAGCAATGAAGACACTGTTCGGCACTATGGATGATGATGATTCCGAGCAAATACACAAAAAATTGGAGGAACTAGAAAATGAGAACCGCCAAAATCTGGACCTGGCCAGACAACAGGTCTCAGTCGTGCGCTCAAGCCTCAAAACGATGAATGAAACTAACCTAGAGATGACTCGACGATACAACCAATTGGTGCGGAAGATTAATGAAATAAGTAACAGGGAGTACAATGAAACACAAAAATACACGGAAGAAATGAGAAGCATGCAGAGGAGAACAGATATAAATGAAATCATGATACTAGTATTAGGAGAATTGCAGCAAATATACCTCGATGTGACTGACCTCTTCATCATAACCGAAACCATTAACAAGAGGGAGTTGAGCCCCCTGCTGATACCTTCTCACCAATTCCGTGAGCTGTACAATAACGTTACCAAAATATATTACGGGAAGGAGACCAACATAGACTTCCCCATTATACAACGAATCACTAAAGTCGATTGTCAATTCAACGAACTTGGAATACTAGTTCAAATACGGATACCCCTAGTAAACGCGGTACGGTATACTACAAACCGAGTATACACCACGCCCGTACCTACCAATCATAGTACATTCTTCCTGTACAACGTGGACGTGGAATATTATATGAACACGAGCATCTCTCAACTAAGTTTCGGTATGAATGAACTGGACTACCGATTCCAATGCATCACTATAAACGAAACATACGTAATCTGTCATCGGAATCAACCAACCCAAACGCATCCCACTAGAACAAATTGCCTTACGGAATTATTAAGAGAGACAAATGGACAAACTGATGTTTGCACTTTTCGCATAATGGAAGAAGCTAAAAACATGATCGTACCCATGCATCAGGAGAATGCTTGGCTGTACTGGCTACAAGGAACCACACCCCTAGTTGCTCAATGCGATACTATGGAATACACGGAGCTACTTCAGGGCCTCGGAATAGTCATGTTGAAGGAAAAATGCATATACCATCTAGCTGGATTTACACTACCCTACACGACCGATAGTGTACACGCTATGAAAATATACCAGCCAGAAGAAGATCCAGTACCAGAAATCGATTTTTCTCGCTACCAACCCCCAAAACGGGAAAGTACCGGAAGAACTGGGATAAAAATACTCCACCCAATCACATTCAATGACAACCTAAGAGCTGAAAGCAAAGCCGTGGACAAACTAGAGCAGGAGATAGTGGAAAAATCACGTGAAAAACGAATATCCATACAAAGTAATATCGGTACAACCATATCAAGCTGCCTCCTCGTTTTGGCGATAATATGGATTAGCCTAAAGATTTATGGAAGAAGGCAGGTGGCCCAACAAAGAGCCACCCATAGAAACCGCAGAAAGCCAAGTGTAAACATCATACCGGTACCTATTACGGTACCTAGGCGGGACCAAATCATACAAACAGAGAAGATAAACAATAAAGAAACCCCGACAACCAGTACCGCAGCAAACTAACCAACATCGGGAAAAGGAGAAACTAGAATAAGTAGAACCTAAGCTAGAACTAGACATCATACACCTAATAAAAAAAAAAAAAAAAAAACTTAATAGAAACAAGGCAACAATTACTAACATCTCAAACTCACATTGGCAGAGAACCAACGCCAGAGGGAATAAAAAGGAGAGACAGCCTCGGACTCGACGACCAAGAGGAATTAGATAACCTCCTAGCAGAAACAGCCGAATGGATCGAGAAACTCGGGATTTTGGACAAAGAAGAAGACAATGACAGTGAGACCGACACACCTAAGACAAATGTTAAGAGAATTGCAAGAGACCACCGAACCCAAAGTAGGACTCGCGGAGAACGCCGAACCCGAGATAACGGAACTCTATATCGAATGCGCAAGGACTGATATCCGACCCCTCCTGGACCCAAAGTTTTTCCAAAGTTTTTCAAATTTCGATAACCGGAAAACATGGCCAACAGTGATGAGACAGCGTCACGAGATGTCGTTGAAACATATATACTAGTATAGCAAACATAGGATAGGATTAAAGAAATCAAACATTAAAAATTTAGAAATAGATATATGTACTCAGAAAAAAATATGTAACCTTAGGGAATATAACGTATGTAATCAAAAAAAAAAAAAAAAATTGTTATTAGGGGAATTAAGAATATATAAAATACATCAACTATTTATTACTATAGACCTAGAGTAGTTGATCCAAATAAAGATGTAATGTTGAAAGAAACCGAAAATAGAACTAAATTGTAACCTTAAATTAACTAAGTAGAATCGCTTACCTTACGCTCATATAGCCAAAATAGTTATTCAAACAAAAAATACTATGGGAAGATTAATTAAGTTTAAAAATATAAAAAAATACTATGTGAAGATTAATTAAGATCAAAAAATACAAAAAAGTACTATGTGAGGTCAAACCAATTATAACAAGTTAGGAATGTAGATCTTTATATAAATATATACACCCGACAAACACCTATGGCTGGGGGGAGCTTCTCTAAAGAGGGGAGGAATGTTGTGACTCAAAAATATTACGGCCGGTAAACATCTGGAATGCTGTCTGTGGCCTACATGGGAAAATATCCACATCCCACCCAAATCCCAAACCGTTGATCAAACACACCTAACCCGAGACCCATCCCACCATACTTCCACACCACACTAACCTAAGACACATCCCACCATACTTCCTCACCACACTAATCTCAGACACATCCCACCATACTTCCTCACCACACTAATCCCAGACATACACCTTACCTTATGATCCCACCGTCACCTGAAAATGGAAAAGAAAACGAAAACGAAACAAGTCACCCAGTGACCTAATTTCATAAGTACGAAAGTACTTTCGGTCGCTAACCCGCATGAAGGAAATTAAGTATTGTCAACGGAAATTGTCAAACACTCGCGGTCACTTACCTTAAAAATAGCTGACCCAGGTCCGTTTCAGGTCGATCACCTGATGAAACGGCAAAAGGGAGTTTTGCTACTTCTGCAACAACATATGGATCGATCAATATAGTATTGATTAATTGACGAAATCCAACAAACAGGTGGGGCAGGCAATCATGCTATAAATAATGAGCCACCAGCAACGGAAAGGCAGTGATGTACTCAACCCGTTCCTGAGTCCTGACAGCCAACCAGTTAAACCAAGAAGACCAGACGAATGCAGCCACAGCAAAGAGTCAATCAGCCCAGTGAAACTAGAAGACCAGACGAATCCAGCCACAGCAAAGAGTCAATCAGCCCAGTGAAACTAGAAGACCAGACGAATCCAGCCACAGCCGCGAAGAATTAACGAGGAGTCCACCAGCCCCGTGAAACCGAAGCCCAGAGACGTCTAGCCACCTCCAGCGAGAAACTACAAGGAGCCAACCACCGGTCCAGCTAATATAAAAACAAAAAGGGTAATCCGATCAAGTTATCGGCTACCCAAAGACCTGAACAGCCCTCGAAGGCAGCAGGCATTAACCCAATGAAAATAGCAGCAGAGGACCAGCTTAGAGAAGCCCTGAAGGATCCAACAGCAGGACCACGACCGATATCCCTGGAGGAATATCGGCAACGACAAGCCGCTAAAGTACCAAAGCCCGAAGCAGTAGACGATAAACGCCCCCCGAAGAAACCCCGTTCCGGAGTTGAGGCCTACTACCAGCGAAAGCTCCAAGAGGCTCAAAGGGAACTGGTTCTGGCAACCACAAAGGAACAGAAGCGCGACGCCAGCGACAGAATCAATAGACTGAAGATGAGCCGCAGGAACTATCGCCACCAGAAAAAGACGGGCAAGCCAGCACTGCCTAAGTAAGGTTCTCTAGTGTTTAGTTGAATTTAAGTAAATTTGTATAAGGTTTAGTAGATAGACAATAATAAGAGTTGGGAACTTCAATGGAAATTTGTATACCGAATAAAGTAATTGAATAATAAATTTTGGACTTTTGAGAAGAAGAGCATTGAAACCCCAAGATAAAGAGGGGGACCCAACAGAAAGAAGCAATACAGCGAAAGTTGAGTGGATAAACAAATTTGATACAATTTCAAAATCTCAAATAACTTACAATTTGTGAAGATTGAATTTGTCAGATACAAAAAATTACACTAAGACGACACATACTTTAATTTAATACACTCACCGATTTGGTCTTTTAGTATACCGGCCTCCATGTGAGGAGAATCACTGTAGCCTAGGAATTTTTCAAAGATTCATTATTTAATATTTTTTTTGGGAAATGATGAAATAAGACACGATATACTATTAATGTAATTGAACACATGCACATATGGTTACGGCCATAGAAATATTGCTAACCATTCGTTCAGTAAACCATCCATTCTACGAAAACGTGCACACCTGACTTCTGATAGTATGAGATCCATTCACTCTTGAGGATAAATTAAATCGAAAATTTATTCATGTTACGGTACCAGATGAAATGATAAAAGTTAGCTTGCTTTAAAGAGGTTCCCAATAAGGAATTAAGGGCCGAAATTTCCGAATTCGCTTCATTTAAACATTCACGCCATTCAGTATCATTAAATGCAATACCACGTGCGTGGCATGCATCAACTAATGTCAAATGATAAATGGAATCATACGTACGCAAATCGTCAAAGGACTGTGGACCGCAAAAATGCAATAAAAGTCAACGTAAGCTAAATAATTCAATGTCTTTTGGTGATACTACGTATAATCGTGATATGATTTTTGTCCTTGAAAGATTTGCAACTGCTTAGCGCTCGGTTCCTTCTCTTAAAACAATATTCTGACGATTTGGTAAGTGACAGTCAAGACGTATAATCGTACGGTATTGAAAGTGCAATGGATACCCAAATATTCGCCAAGCAGCCTCAGTGGAACAAAACGTCCATTAAGAAAATGTTGAATTTCATTTATCTGAATACCACCCAATTAACCTCACCATTCACAACTCCAAGCTCTAGCAACGCACAATCGTACCCTTTGTACACATACTTCTATGTGTACTTAACACTCTTGACAGTAGTACAAACTTCGACATTCAAATGAAAATCGAACTTTGCCAGAAGATATGGATTATAAGGAACGACGTATCGATTGTCAACTGAATGTCCAAGCACATCAATGTTCGCACCGTTATCACGTCGTTTATAAACAGGGTAACCATTTACACTATCCCGCGTTTTATTACAGAAATCTTTTGGATAATTTTTTTTTGCGCTTTCCATCTTTCATGCACACTTAATTTGGATTTAATAAACCACATGGTCCATGAATCATGTGCTGTTTAACTAATTTATGCAATTTTGGGTGGCAACAAATATCAGGAATTTCTGCACAGACAAACTGATCGATGCTATTCCATCAATTTTATCACCACTATTCAATGTGATCAGCATATGTGCATGGGGGAGACCACGTTTTTGGAATTCAATAGTATATGTATATTAATGCTTCTACTTTACCAAAAATTTGCCTTTTAAATATTGAACCGATAAGTTCTCTGAGTTTTGATTCGAAGACACAGGCAACAACATCAGGACGAAAATTGGCGTTAGCTTCACGAAGAACCTGGCCAACCATTTCTGGCCAACTTGGGTTACATGTCGTGTTCACAAACAACAATGGCATGCCGAAATGTTGTATGAAAGTCACCGCATCTAAATATTTTTGAAACATATTTTTAGGTGAGCCAGTGAAAGATGATGGTAAAATTATTTTACGGCCCACTCCATGGACACTATCAACACCGTTTTGGATTTTGTTTAACAAAGTCAGTCAAATTATTATACAATTCGTATAATTGTAATTTATATACAATACAATTATATAATTATACAATTGCATAATTATTATACAATTTGATCATAATGAGCGAATCAAATTATTAACACGATCTAATTCAACACCCAATTCACGCATCAAATCAACATGACATCCCTGATTCGCACTTACACGCATTTTATGTTGAACTGCTGTATCAACATCAAAAAAGCAAAGCTGTGCATAGATTGGTGAACGACCATAATTCGGAGTCAATGCACCACTGCGATGATACAAAATATCGTGAATCTTAAAATGATATACACCATTCAAAGCGGTATCAAACAACTTAGATTCAGAACTAACCATTGCAAATGAAGAATTTCAAGAACGAACATTGTGAAAATAATTTTTCGAACGACTTTTAATAGCAACGTCAGAAGAGTAGAGTCCTTCACAAAGGCTCTGAAAAAATCTATTGTGAGTTAGGGTGAGTAAATTGACTTTACCCTTATGGCAACATGTTGTAAATACATGAGTGTTACGTAGAGTACTCATGCACCACAAAGTGAACAACACAAGTTTAAAGAGCCACATTTATGAGATACAAAATCACGGATTGAATAAGCCAACGCAATTTTATTTGAATCAACTAAATTTTGAAGATCACTTTCATTTTACGTATTCGCAACCTCACTTCTCATTGATCTCATACTACCTCTTCTATTACGCCGCTCCACCCTGCCAGATACTCTCACTCGGCAAGGCATCGTGAGCTGAAATATATAAAACCAAAAAATTACGTAGATGAAATAGATAAAACTAAGAAATTGCTTTTAAAGCAAAAATCCAATTTTCTTTCACCAAAATTTCACTTCATTAGAACGTTTTTCACATGGTGATCACCAGAATCAAATACTTTCGAAAAAATTTGTTAAAATTTCAAAACTCCGACCGCACTCAAAGAACAATTTCAATTAATAATTTTGGATATATGCATCCCCAAAACATATGAAATTTCACCATCTGTTATTGCATTGAGCTCGCTCTGATAAAAGCATGAGCGAAAGAATATTGTCAAAGAGAGAAATCGACAATTTCTTTTGCTCATGGTCCGTGAGGAAAAAAAATTTTCCATTTACACACCCCAGAATCATATGTAGGTATGTTTTTGCATACGTGGGAGTGTGAGCCTTATTCTGTGATGTATGACCTTTGGCTGTGAAGCGGATAATTTCTCTTATTCGCGCTCCCAAATATACATTGCTCACGCTCTCATAAGAGCATGAGCAGACGAACTACGCACCCCGAAGATATATCAATATATGTCCCTGGGGTGTCTGATTGGACTATTTCTTCTCTTATCAGCGCGAGTTTATTGCGTATGCGCGAGTGAGAGGAAGAGACCAAAGGACATATATCCATAAGGCTCGCACTCCCGCACATGCATTGCTCACGCTCTGATATGAGCATGAGCATGAGCAAAAGCAATTGTCGATTTCTCTCTTCGACAATACTCTCTTGAACATGTTCTTATCAATGCGTGGTCAATGCAAAAACAAATGCACTGATATTGTTTTTATTAATTATGGGTAAACTACTTGACCAATTTTTATTAAAAGTATGTTCTGCACCTCTTCAACAACATATCTTTTAAATTATGCAATTAGCAAAATTTTTAGTAGCAAAAAACTTACATAGAATTGTCTACTGAAAATCTTTAATAGTTTATTTCATAATTCAGAATGTGTAACATAGGTGAAAATTATTAATGAATGTTTCTAAAAAAATTGATTTGGATTTTTTAATTGTTTGGCAAAATTCATTTGTTTTAGGATCATGTTCAGAAATTTTCCTACGTCAATGCTTTTCGTCCAAGTGTGGTTGTTAATTTTGTTAGCTTGCGTTAGAATGCTACGCTCGTCTGTCATAATGTCATATCCTGTTCTCTATGAAAAAAGTATAAGTAAAATTCAAAGTTGTTAAAAATAAAAATTTAATTGTTTAATAAAAATTTATTAACTTATACATTGAAGTTATGAAATAATTTTAAGTAGTTCATTCAATTAATTCATCTCTACTGTCAGGCTTTATTAATTAAAAAAATTATTAGCTGGTGTACCCGGCGTGTAAGGATCACCCTATAAAATTGTAACGACAAAGCACCCTGCACATTCGTTAAGACAACTTACATGTATCAAAGACAAGTTAGCACAGACACTTCCGGTTAGTATGAATGATAACCATAGACAGATTAGTACCGGAAAAGAATTGTGAAGGCAAAGTAATAGAATAATGCAATTACCTTTGCCTCCAATGCTGAACTTTGATGAGAACGTGTGAAGAATCGATTGCAAAGATGTTCTTGTTAAATTTTGTGCAATCAGTTCTAGTTCTCATGGAAAATTGTTTCTCATAAGATCAATAAACTTAAGATCACTAAGATAACTTTGCATAAATAACCATGGTAATTGGCAAATAAAGTCAGTTTAATTTCCATCTTCATAGAGGGCGTTTTACTTTTGAAAATTACAGGGCACTACTTCAGTGCTCTTCATTATCTCTGTTCTTACTCAATATTGGTCGGGGTTTATTCCGAGCACTTAAATATCGCGAGGCCTAAACCCTTTAAATTAATTTAATAAACAAACATTACAGGCATCGCTGAGGGAGTAGATATGAGATTATGTGGTAGAAAAAACGGATAAACTTCAAAATGAAAGAAGTACAATTTTGTCACTGAAAATATATTCTGACTGCAATACTTCTATTTACAATACATACTTGTTTATAAACAGTATTTTTCATATTGTTATCCGTGATATATATACATATAAATTTTTCGAATTTCCTACTCGAGAGAAAGCTACGTATAATTGACGGAGAGGAAAGCAGGAGTCTTTGTGGTTGATGCCGCAATATTTTAAAGTTTACCCTTTGGCTTTGTTAATTGCAAAACTCTAGGCTTTTTTGATTGGAAATTACAGTTTTTTAATTTGGAATTCTTAATTTGGACTTCTTATCGCTACACGGTCTCTCTCAAATCAATCCCATCAAAAACCAGTACAATCGACAGCTTGACCTCATCTTTTCAAATGATCCACCAAACGTACTTGTTTCCAACTGCACGATGGAACTCTGCAACATTGATCCCCATCACCCTCCAATCAGTGAATGTCTCTCCCACTATCGCCCTCCCCACCCTATTGACACAAATCCTCCACCGCGCCCCAACTTTCGTAAAACTATATTTGACCTACTTAATTCAACCTTTCATGATACCTTCCGAGATCTGAACTTTACGGGAAGTGATCTTACTTCCCATATTAGTATGCTCTACGAATCTCTGCTTCATTGCATCTATATTACTACCCACACCTCAGCCCGTCCTCCACCCAATCCCTCCCTTCCTTGGTATACAAGAGAACTGAAAGCCATAAGGAACAAGCGTAACTCTAATTGGAAACGTCATCTTGGCAGGAACTTGCCTGATGACTACGATAAATTCGTGGTTTCATACACCAACTTCGCTTCCCTTAACAGGTCTCTTTATACTGAATACCTTTCGTTGGTCAATACTAGTCTACTAGCTAATCCCAGCGACTTCTATTCCTTTGTAAACTCAAAAAGGATACAGCATAAGGACTGCCTTCCTAATTCCTTCTCCTACCTCAGAGAAGAGTGCGACCATCCTCAAACAATCGTGAACATGTTTGCTAACTTTTTCGCGTCTACCTCCCAAAATGGTACATTTGAGCCAGATGTAGCATACTTTCCCTCACTATATACAGAGCCGGCTTTAGGGGGGGGCGACCCGGGCGGCCGCCCGGGGCGCCATGCGCTTTCCACTAAATTTGAATACCTTTTTATATTGATCTAAATAAAAACTAAATTCAGCGTATGAACGTTCATGAACTTATCTTGTAGGAGTGAGTATGATTGTTCAGCATCTCAAACACGGCTTTCAGCATGTTTAATTAGCTAATGTGAGAAGAAAGAAACTCTCTGAGCGACAGGGGAGAAATGGTTACTTGTATTAGACGCTTAGTTCAGAAATTCGGCTTTATTTACGAACGCTTAACCATTGCGATTGAGCGTGCATGTGAAGGATCACGCCCGCATACATTTATGCGTATCACCTCGCAGTAACAGAATGTACTTACATTACATTGTGGCACAAAGACCATTCCTATGTTCCCTATGTTTAAGTAAGCGATGCCACTTGATACCGTTATCAAGTGGTAAGATCAGCAGAGGAATTTTTATCAGTTAACACTTACGATTTTCTTCCTCCAAATTTAGTCGCGTCAGTCTAAATATTTCAATTGTAGTGATCGCATTGATGTTAAGGAATATATTATATTTTCATTTAAAAAGACTCAAAAGTCCGAAAATACTTAACTACAGTCTAACAAGTGTCTTGTCCAAGATATTATTTTTGATTTTTGGTGAGTTCAAAAAATAGTGTTATTTTTTCCATTGACATTTATGTAATTTTAGATATTGTTTTTGAATTATGGCAGAAAAAAAGGAAATAATTAAAAAAAAGCTTTCTGGCGCAGAGAATCGTAAAAGAAAAGCTGAAAAAGACAAAGTTTTTGAAAAAACTAAAAAACATATGAACATCAATAAATATTTTGGAGGATGTTCTAAAGCGAGTACTTCAGAAACCGTTAGTTTCACCTCAGAATCCGAAAGCCTAGAAGCGCCCAATATTTCTTTAGATTCTGAGCAATTAGGTACTGAAAATAAACAGTCACCTATTCAAGGGGACCAAAGTAAGTTTTCTCTTGGTCAAACTTCTCTGGATGTTTCTGACGTAGCTACGTGGCCGCAAGTTCTTAATACGAAAAATATAGATCACATTATATTATGTGGACCTTCCCAACAACATCTTAATAATTTTCCAAAAGATGAAAATGGGCGTCATTTCTCTTCAACTCATTACAAGAGAAAGCTATCAAACGAAGAAACTATCAGACGTCGGTGGTTAGTTTATTCAATATCAAGCGATAGTGTCTTTTGCTTTTGTTGTCGACTGTTTGATTCAAAGTCAACTACACATTTGGCCACTACTGAAGGCTTCAAAAATTGGAAGCATTTAAGTGAAGCTTTGAAAATGCATGAAAATAGTCCTGCACATAAAAAAGCATTTGTACAATGGATTGAAGCTGAGGTCAGACTCAAAACTGGATCGACTATTGACAAGGAAGAACAGAAGGTAATTTCTAAAGAAAGATTGCGGTGGAACAATGTGCTTCAAAGATTGATGCACATAACTTTGTATTTGGCTGAAAATAACATGGCATTCAGAGGGTCATCTGATAAATTGTTTACTCCAAACAACGGAAAATTCTTGGGTCTTGTACAATTATTAGCAAAGTTTGATCCCATTATGGAAGAGCATATCAGATTGGCAGTGAATGGTGGTTTGGCTGACCATTATTGCGGCAAAAATATACAAAATGAATTAATAGAACTCATGGCATCAAAAGTCACATCTACAATAGTATCCCGAATAAAGGATTCAAGGTATTATGCAATCATAGCTGATTGTACTACTGATATAAGTCATAAGGAGCAACTTTCAATCACATTAAGATGCGCCGACATAACAGAGGATACTGTAAGCGTAAAGGAATATTTTATATCATTTTTGCAAACAGACGATACAACGGGCGCAGGTCTCACAGAAAGCATTTTAAAGACATTGAGTGATCGTGGCCTCAGCATTAATGATTGCAGAGGACAGGGTTATGATAATGGCGCGAACATGAAGGGGAAACATAAAGGCGTACAGACAAGGATTACGACCTTAAATCCGCTAGCCTTTTTTGTACCATGTGGATGTCATAGTTATAATTTAGTGTTATGTGATGCGGCAAAGTCATCAGTAAAATCCGTTACCCTTTTCGGAATTTTACAAAAAATGTTTAATTTATTCGCAGGATCGGCAAATAGGTGGAAAATTTTGACCGAACATTTGAAAATATACACCCTTAAAAATTTAAGCGATACGCGCTGGGAAGCTCGAATTGAAAGCGTCAAAGCGGTTCGTTATCAGTTATGTGAAATGCATGATGCTTTGATTTCCTTGGCCGATGCTACTAAACAAAGCGATGCTTCGACGTCACACGAAGCGACCACATTGGTAGGACAACTAAAAGATTTTAGCTTTATTGTTTCTCTTATAATATGGTATGATGTGCTTTTTCAAATTAACTTTGTGAGCAAAGCAAGTCAGTCACCTAAAATCAACTTTGTTGACTTTACCCATATGCTTGATAAATGTTGCTCTTATTTGGAAACATACAGACAAACAGGTTTCGAACAAGCTATTGTAACAGCAACTGAATTGGCATCGGCACTTGATACTCAGCCATTGTTTAAACCGCAAACGCGACTAAGACGCATTAAACGTAGACCGGGTGAAGAGGCTCTTGATGAACCAATAACTGACCCAAAACAAAAGTTTGAAGTGGAGTTTTTTAATGCTCTTTTGGACACCGTGGTTATATCTATGAAGGAAAGATTTCAACAAATGCAAGATTTTTCTGCCACATGGAACTTCTTGTTTAACATTAAAAAAAATCAAAATAAAGAACAACTAATGCGACATTGTTCTGTATTGCAAGAAAAACTAACGGCCAACTTTAAATCAGATATTGATGGAGAATTGTTGTGCGATGAAATTTTAGGTCTACAGCACTTTCTTGAAGACAGTCAGGCAACTCCTATCGAAGCATTAAACTTTATAAAAAAGCACAATCTTGTTGAATTATACCCCAATACTTGGATATCGCTGCGTATTCTGCTAACAATTCCGGTGACTGTTGCAAGTGGGGAGCGCAGTTTTTCCAAACTAAAGTTGATAAAAACGTACCTGCGGTCTACAATCTGCCAAACAAGACTTACGAGTTTGGCCTCGCTGTCCATTGAAAATCAAATTGCAGAAAACCTGGATTTTGTCAGTCTAATCAGAGAGTTTGCTGACAAAAAAGCTAGAAAAATAAGGTTTTAGTTATTTCTTCATTTGTTTTTTAAAGAATGAATGGGTGAAATATATCATTAATAATAATAATTAGATGTTTCTATTATATGAAATTCATTAGAACTGTGATATCTACCAAAAAATTTTTTAGCTATAATATGAAATATAAAAGGGCGCCAAATGAAAGACTCGCCCGGGGCGCCTAGGTGGTTAAGGCCGGCCCTGACTATATAGTACCACAACACCATGCCTTTTAGACCTTCCTCTTCTTACCATTGATTATACTCTTATGCGTCGACGATATATGAAACCTTTGTAACCAAACTCCTCCTAGACCGTTTGATCAATCGATCTGAAATTTTACATACTAATAGTATTTTTGACGGTGAGTGCTGACATCTATTTTTTGTTACTAAATTCGCGAAAAAAAATCACTAGTGGTAGGCTTCTTAGTTAACAATTTTTCTGATGAACGAACCAAAATTAGTACAAAGGTTTGTGTCATGGAAATCTAAATTTAGTTTTTATGTATTTAGAACGATCACTGCGTTTTTTCCAAGAATTCCAAAATATACGGCAAACAAAATACAATCTTGACAAAAAATCGCTGTCTTTGTAATGATAAACGTTAGTTTTCTTGTATAAATGAAGCTATGGTATTGATCTTAGGTAATTAGTTTTCGCGTGCTCGAACCAGAATTAGCTTGTACATAAAGATCTAAGCACAGGCACCTGATTGTTTCCGGAGCTTTCGCCAATTCGCTGTGGGGAATCGGCAACTTTGAAGAGAAAATTTATTTTGGTTTAATCAAAACCGTAGCAAGTGGTTTTTTACAGGTTCTTGAAAAATAGTATTTTAATTTATGAATTTTGAATCATGGGACAAGAAAGATTCCGGGAATCAGGAAATGGACAATATTCTTCAGGTTTTGAGGATACTTTTCCGGTAAAATTTTGAATTTTCTACGGTTTTTTGCCCGTAGCGGCTAAACGCAGCGTCCTAGGGTGTTCGTATGTATGACCGACCCCCATTATTTTGTCATTTTCTACCTCTTTTTTATACATCATTTTTCTCTAAATTGAGTTTAAAGATGTGCATCCAAAAGATGGTGAAAGTGATAAAATTCAAATGTTGAATTTTCAACAGTTTTTTGCCCGTAGCGGCCAATTGAAGTGTCCCACGGTGTTTATATGTATGACCAACCCCCATTATTTTGACATTGCCTGCATTTTTGTCAAACATTAATTTCCTCTACTGTGAGTTTTTATAAATGTGTCCATATACAAAATTACGATTCTAGCTAATAATTTTGTAAATCATTGAAATCTGATAGTAAAGATGAATGAATTATTGAAGAAATCTGATAGTAAAGATGATTGAATGAATTACTGAAAATTGTTTCATATCTTCAATATATACACTCGTAATCATAATAAATATACAAATAGATTCATAATGCCGCATAAAGTATTGAGTTAAAGAAATCTTTGTTGGTAGCTTAAAACATCGAATATCTACATAATTAACGGTAAGACTCTTATTGTTCAAACCAAAAATCGTTTACCAAAAATCAGATTTTTCTGGCCCGTTGTTCAAAAGAGGGGGGACACACTTTTGACGTTTTTAGAAGCGTGTATTTCGCGAACGATTAGCTTAAAGGAAAAAAGTTTCTAACAACATCATTGTCATTTTTAAAGGCCTATCCAAAAATACCTCACGCGGGTATGTGCAATGAGAAAAACAATTTTGTCCCTCAGACACATGTATGGAGTGCCACCCTTAATAAAACTTTTTTCTTTCTACGGAACCCTAAAAAAGATAATTAGAGTAGCAGGAATCAAGTAATTTCAAGTTTAGCATTTTTCAGAACAACAAATAGCATAAATTACATCTTTTCTAAATTATTTAACATAAATTATAGAAGCTGAGTAATTCAACAGTGTGGAGGAAATAATAATTTTGTAAACTATAATTATATAGGGCTCACCATAGGATAAGAACTAAGATAGAAAATACTGGGAGAGGCATCTAACATTTGGAATACGAACTACCGTATATTTGGAGTTTGATAGGCATAATGTCTTTTATGAGTTAAAAGAAAATTAGTTTTATGTTTGACATTTACAAAATGGGACGTTTTACGCTTGAACAAAGTTGGGAATTATTGAAAACATACTTCAACACTGGTGAGTTTTCTACGGAAACCATAAGAAATTTACGGAAAAAATTTGCCTTCCAATCAGTTGATCAATCAGTGAAGCGAGTTTGTGAAACCGATTCGTTATTGGACAAAACAACCCGTTCCCGTTTTCGTCCAGTGCGCACACCCGAAAAAATTGCTGCGGTTTCGCACAGTGTGCATGAACATCCATCAACACCAATTCGTCATCGTTCTCAGGAACTAAACATTTCTCGCACTTGTCTGATGAGAATTTTGGCTACAAACAAGAGTGCAAGAAATGAAGCTTCATGACCATCTGATGCGTTTTATGTTCGCCTATCGCATCGGATGGGCTGAAGATCGTTTGGTCGAAGATGAACATTTTTACCGAAAAATTAACTTTTCCGATGAAGCCCAATTCCACCGTGGAGGCTATTTCAATAAGCAAAATTGTCGCATTTGCGTATTAGAGAATCCATACGTTCATCCACAATAAGTGACTGTTTGGTACGGCGGCATTATAGGGCCATTTTTTCGAAAATGAGGAAGGAGCCGCCCTCAGGGTCAATGGCGAGCGTTACAGAGTTATGTGAGTGTGTTTGAGTGAGTTTTGTGAGTGTTATATGGAAGGAATTTGGTTCCAACAGGACGGGGCAGCAACAGAGTCAACGATGCAATCGATCTTTTGTGCACCGCTTTTGAACATCGAATAATAAAGCGAAATTCTGATCAGAATTGGGCGCCTCAGAGCTGTGATTTTAAACCAATAGACCATTTTTTGTGGGAATCTATTAAGAATATATGTTACGCTTATCATCCAGAGACCATTGAGTCCTTGAAACACGAAATTCAAGTTGCTATTCATGAGATTGCAGCCCAAACAATCGAAATGTACTGAAAAATTGGATTGATCCGATGGGGTACTGTAAGGCCAGCCTTGGCAGTCATTTGAATGATGTTGTGTTTCACTCGTAAATGGAAATGTTCAATCTTTCTAACAAAGTTATAGTTTTGGACAAATATTCATTAGTTTTTTTTATATCCGCTTCAAATTCCAAATCGTATATGGCCCACCCTTTATCTCTTGAATTTCTCTCACTGAAGGTAACGAAGAGATAGAATAACAAACAAGAAATGGCCAATAAATCAGTGCTTAGGGCTAGAATTGTAATACACATATTTTTTACATTAAAACCAAGTCAACACACATTGTATCGACTTGAACCAATTGCTACCAATTAATTATTACATTACCACAGATGACTATGAAGCAGATTGTCTATATATCGACCGCTCAGCTCAATTTTGTGTCCGACTTCGCGAACGCCACCTAGTTAAGAAGAAGTATACGAACGACTATTGCATGTCAAGGACGACTCTTCCCCGGGCCCGGACGGTATCCCCGTTATAATCTTGAAACGCTGCGCGAACACCCTGCCGCGTCCTTTATCACACATTTTTAACATCTCTATCATTACAGGCGAGTTCCCCGACGAATTGAAAGTTATCTTACTAACTCCGGTTCATAAAAATTATTATTCTTATTCTGGCCCTTTTCTTTCGTCGTACAAATACTAGATTTTCGTGTGCAGATGCAAACCAGTTACCATCCATTTCATGGGTGTTCTCTTGAGAAAAGGCATTATCTTGACTCACATCCGGTGGGTTAATACCATTTGTATGTGGTCGAAGTTTAGAGTAAAGACAATAGGCTGCAAAGCATGCTAAGCTGACGTATTCTCATACTAGCGGCCGTTTAGTATAGTAATCAATGAAACTCTTTTGAAATATGTCAGTTGAGTCAGATATATGAATATTTTGAATAAGTCAGTTGGGTCTAAATTTTGAATTTCACGCATATATTTCTAAAGGTGTACTCTTTTTGTGGCAAGCTAGTATTAACATCAATTTCTGCTTCACTGGCTCGAGATAATAGAAGACTTGTTAGCAGTAAATACCCTCCTGTGCAGATATTTCACTGGTGGTTAAAAAAACATCTGAATTGCTACGTAGAGAGTCCTTTACACTGCTGTTGCCCTTTTTGGCCTCTTCTACAGCGGAACGTAGGAGAAGTGACATTCCTTTATCTGCCTTGTTTATGTTATCGACGATATATACTGCACAAGCGAATGGATCTAAGATGTACTGTATATCCAAGATTGCCTTGTGTAACTCCAAATTGTCTTGGAAAATGCATTGACGTACGTATCTTTTGAAAGTGCCTTCTAAAATATTTTAGGTCTTCTTAAAGTGATTCTAATGGCTAAAATATAATCTTCATCAGTAACCGCTAAAAATTTTCAATGATTCTATCTCTGATAGCATATTTTGCATTATTGTTTTGTATTTTTCTTACCATATTGTTACCCTTTTGGGATTTCGTTGATCGCCATTGCTTGCTTGCAAAATATTTTCCCTCCCCATATAATTCGATGTCACGGACTTCCCACGCCCAGATTTAACTCCATCGAAGTAGGGATGTCGAAAATTTTAAAAATATCGATATATATCGTATCGATATTTTTTGGAAATATCGAAATCGATATTTATCGTTTGCCAAAAAAATATCGATATATCGGTTCAATTTATAAGTGAATGAAAAATAGTATATTTATCCTAAAATACACGTTAATCACATATATTTTGAAAAAATAAAGTTTATTTTTCTCAAAATATTAACTTTTCTTTATTTACGATAACTAAAGTAAATAATAAACCAAGTACTGAAGTTGAATAATTATTTATTTTTTCATATTACTATTATTATTAGGTACATACATATTACTATTATTTTTCATATTTCACATTACTGAAACCAATATTTGTCTGGCACTGACAAAAGAAAAACTCTTTGATTAATGTGCTCTGATGTAAGCCGACTTCTGTTATCAGGCACTGAGATATTTACAGCAGATGCTACTCTTTCTGATGGCACTGAAGATGCAGAAGCTATTAAATACTTAAGAGCTATTTCTGAAAGCACAGGGGTGAAATGACGGCAATCAAACCAGCATTTTTCTGGATTCTCTTTTCTGGGTATAATTGGCTGATCCAGATATTGCTTTAGTTCGCTGGGCATGCCACCACTAGTTGATATTGAAAATGAAGAAGAGCTGGCTAAAGCTGCAGTAATTTCTTCATGTCCTGACCACAACGACGGCGGAGAATCTGAACTTTCAATTGCGGCAGTGGATTTAGATTCAGCAGGCGAAATTTGTCCTCTACGTTTGTGTTCCGTGCGGATTTCCTTTGACAACTCAGCTATTACGACGGAAACAGCTAGTGCCGAATTGAAGTGGATGCGCTTAAACCGAGGGTCTAATATAGTAGCTTTGGCCAGGTGTAAATTTTCCTCCAGTGGTTCAGGTTTGGTATTGAGTAAATATAACAAACTCTTCTGAACAGCAACACCTAATTGTGTGGAAGGTTTCCCTTGTTCAAGTCCTTTTCGCAGCAAGTTTGCAATTGGAATCGCTAAACTAGCAGTTACATACCGATCGCCGCTAATATCTTCGGTAGCTTCCTTAAAGGGGGTTAAAAGTATTATAAGGTCTCGTATGACACTTAATTCTGCTGAAGTGATCATGTCAGGTGCGTTTCGTCTTGATGCCAAAATCTTAGCCACAATAGCTGAAAGCGCGTTGAATCTTTCGATCATATCGAGAAACGAGTTCCACCTTGTGCTTATTGATTGTATAAGCGTTAATACTTGTCCCTCTTTCTTTTTTCCCCTTTGCTCCGCTCGTAAATCGACCATCGCGTTGACGGATTGTTTAAAATAAGTGACTATTGCTTTCACACGATTAGCAATTTGAAGAAGAGGTGGATTTTCCTTTATCGCGCCATCCACTACTAAATTAAGCATATGCGCCATACAAGGAATTCTCTTTTCATCTCCTAAAAATTTTTTCACTGCAGCCACCATGTTAGCCCCACCATCAGTGGTAATCGATAAAATCCTATGTTTTTCTATCCCAAACTCGTCGGTTATGTTTGCAAAGTATTCCTTTATATAATCAGCTGTATGTGCCTGCAAAAAATAAGTCCAATATAAGTACTCTTTACTGAATTTATAACTTACTATTTATTTTATTTTATATAATTTTATGCATTTACATTATCCTTTACATACCTCATACATCATTTGTGCAGCCAAAGTCACCATTTCATGTTCAGGAATTGAGTGATCTGCAGTGTTAATGAAATGCGCTGTCACTACAATGAAACTCCGTGTAGAGTTAGTAAGCGTTACTAGATCACTCGTCAACGCAATATTGTTGATCTCACTCAATTTCCGCTTTACAATATTTTTGGTAGTGGCATATCTTTGTTCCACTAAGCCAGTTATCTGTGATTAAATGAATAAATGAAGAATGATTAAAAATAAAATGGGACTATACTGTTTATTTTCCCATCAATATAACTTACAGTAGTTCGTGATGGAAGCTTATATCGTGGACAAATGACCTTCATGAGTCGTTTCAAGCCAGGTTTGTCTACACAAGACAAAGGCATGTTGCCTTTACAGATCATATAAATCAAAGCTTGATTTATTTGACTGGCTTTTTGACCTCCTGCTGAATTTACAAAAATAATAAAATTAGACCTTACAAATACAAATTTGATATAAATAAAAAATACCTTCATAACTTGAACTTCGTTCTAAAACGTCGATGATTGTAGTCTGCCTAACCTGACTATCTTTAGCGGGATAAGTCTAAAGAAAGGCATTGAATATTTATTACATACATTTTTCCTAAGAATTATTAGTTTATATAAAACACAAAAATACTTACATCAATATCATAACCACTCGCAGAATCTGACATTTCCATAGACATACTATCTGTCTCAGCAAGGACATCAGGTGTATCAATATTTGCAGAACTAGTAGACGCAACAGGTGAACTGGTTTGTATTAATTTCCGTTGACGTCCTGAAGACTTTGGTTTGTCCTTTAATTGTAAGAACGCATGGTGATGTTTAGTTTTTAAATGTGTAGATAAATTCGTCGTGTTGCCACTGCTTTTATAGGTTTTTCCACACAGATTACACGAAACATTTTGTTTATCAATTTTTTTAAAATAATTCCATACAACACTAGACATAATGCATAAAATTAAAGTCCACTACACTATAAAATAATAATAAACACTACACTACACTATACACTACACTACAATACACTACAATACACAAATTAATTTTGTCTATATAATATTAATATAAAAATTTACGTTTCCAATGTTAATAAAAATGAACAGCAATAATGTAGGTATTAAACTTAAACCTTCTAAAATGTCAGCTAACACAATATTTTATTGTTCACACTTTCGATTACGCCAGGATGATTTGAATGTTCGGAACGAACTGATCCTGACGCTTCGATGTGCAAAGGGACCACCAACATACCTGATAAGAAAAATTCCTCAAAAAGATAACAAATTTCCTTCCAATCCTTAAAACGCGCAAACAATATTCAGATTCCTTTGTCTTTAATTATACACGAAGAGAACGAAACCAAACCTAAATAAACAAAACAGGGGTAAACATACAGTTCGCATATAGTTCGTTTCGTTGGCCTTTCTTCTTACATTCATGTGTAACAGTACAAAAAACTAAGATATTTTTTCTACATCTTTACATTTAGTGGTGATGTGCAACCAAAGAAAAATGCACGAACTTTTTTTAAATCGGCTGTTGTAACACAACATAAAGTAAAAGAAATTATAAATTGTCGGTCGGGAAAAATATCGTTTTTTTATACTTTTTCGATATTGAGAATTTTATATTGATATTTCGATATATCGGGAAATTAAATATCGGTTAAAAATATCGAAATATCGAACAAAAAATATCGATATTTCGATATATCGATATTTTTTCGACATCCCTACATCGAAGTGTATCGGTCAGTGGGATTTGCTCCAGAGACCTCAACCTTCGGAGCACTGATGAGGGTTCGTTGAGGTCTCACCCGAAATCCCCAGCCGATGGCCTTCCTTAAAGTTCCCGGCTTTTGGTTGCCCATGTCCGACCCGGTTCCCGGCCCTTCCGCTTGTAGCGTTACTCCACACTCTACTTCACGCAATCGTCGTGGTCTTTGAACGTGCAGCCCACCGACGCAACATTGTAACAATACTATCTATGTTTTATGTTTTACTTTAGTTATGGATTTTTGATTCATAGCAGTTATCTTTTGATTGTAACATAAGTTCAAAAACTTCCAAAAGATCTTTGGCTATTTCAAAAATGTTTTTATTAAAATGGATAAAAATTTAAAGTATGAATAGTCAATAAGAGAATGAGAAATAAACATAAAACAACTAACCAAGCACTCTTTCAAAAAGAGCCAATTTTGAAAATATTACTACGCCTTACAACACCTATTAACTCTAAAGTTACAAAAAAATTGAAATATAGTAATTATAAGAAATCGAAATTTATCTTATGTTCGGTGACAGCAAATAAGGATTTAAAGATTGCCGGTTGAAACTCAAACACAACTGGTTAACTTTTTACTTAAACTTCGATTAGTTCCGACTACTTATCTAAATTATCTTAGCTTATATACATTTTCTGAATGTAAATTTTTTATGGCACAGTAATATTTGAGGGGTTTACCCTATCCGGTCGGTCACATCAACAAAACGCTCACATTAGCCGTGTAATTTTATTTTCGGCGAATTTGTTGAAAAATATTGCTTTCCTCTATTTACGAAAAAAGTTAACGTTTAATTACAAACAAAATAATTTACCAGATGGCGCAATCCCATGTGACTCTGTACCCAACTTATTCCAACATCACACACGTAACAGCAGACAAAGGATGCATGGGCCGTATGCGCCTTTGACCGGTTTTCACGTTTGCAGAACAGTCAGTGCGCGAATTTTTCTTCTAGTTGATGCTTGATTGTCAAATAGGGAATGAGTGATCACAAGAATAGGAAAGGGGGCTGAAACAAAATTTCGCGGATGGAACATAATGTACATGTACACACAATGCACACAATTTTGATGTTCTGAAATTTGCACAAAACAAACACAAACAAAAATCGTTCATATGTGTACCATTGGAGAGTAAAATTTACTCCCGTACACGTAAATAAACTCAAAAATTTCTGTTTTCTGTGTAGAAAACTAAAATTTTTGTGCGCAATAGTATTTTTTATTTATTTGAAGAAAAAATATACAAATTGAATTTCCAGTATATAAAACTTTACAAAATTTTTCCGAAAAACACGAGATTTTGCATGTACGAACTTTAATCTGAATTTTATCACATATCATAACTAATGTTTTGACATACCTTAAAAATCTAAATTCAGAGAAAAAAATGTATCGAAATGTATAAAAGTTAGGAAATTTCAAAATAATGGGGGTAGGTCATACAAATGAACCCCGTAGGAAGCTTCGTTCAGCCGCCAGGAGCGAAAAATCGTTAGAAATTCAAAATCTGAATTTTATCAATTTTCCAACCTTTTGAATGCACACATTCAAAACCTCAATTTAGTGAAAAATTACGTATAAGAGAAAGGTAGAAAATGTCAACATAGTGTGGGACGGTCATACATATGAACCCCGTAGGAAGCTTCGTTTTGGCGCTACGGGCAAAAACCGTTAAAAATTCAAATTTTTACGGGAAAAGTACCCTTAAAACCGGAAGAAAATTGGTCAACTTGGGATTCCCAGAAGGTATGATGTCCTACGATCTGAAATTCATAAAAATATTTACCATTTTTCTCTAATTTGAACAAATCCACCTGCTACGGGTTGAATGAGCCAAAATTGTATTGAATAACCCGAGCAAAATTTTTAGAAAACGACTAAAACCGGCTCTACGGGAATACAGTGTGTCAAAGGATAGAGATTCCTTGAGCTTCTGTTCCGATTTGCAAGAGCGAGAAGTAACGGTTCACTCATAAGCAAGTGAACCATAACTCATAAGCATTCTTTGCGTATTTTTTCTAAAAATCCTCCCCTGGTTCTTTCTTCCTTCTCTGCACATTGTTGTGGTGGATTCTGCAGCGTTGTCCTCCTTCTATATTCCTCTAGTGGGATAACTATTTCTTTCTATGGGCTGCTGGGCTATCCCTTTGCTGTAGCTTCTATCGTATCTCGTGATGTCGATGGGTCGTGGACCAGCTGTCTTATCTCTCAAGGCTTCCTCTAGGAGGAAAGACACTAGATTGGCAGGATCGCCATGTGATGATCGTATAATATCGATTAATTATTTGTAAATAAAGTGTTTGATTATAATATTTGCCATTGCAATATGCAATACGGCTAAATACTCACTCGCGCTAATGCGAAATGTGACTCATTTATTTTTAGTTATTGCACCGGTTTTTATTGACAATTTCTTTTATGTGTTTTAATTAATACATACATACGATGTAATTGTCTTAAGCTATTTTTTTAACTTCCAGAAACAAAGAAATAGTTCTAGCGTAAGCTATTTCTTTGTTTCGATTGGAGTTTTTAAAAATTAGGTCAGTTCAACGAACGCTTCAGTTTTATGCAATGTAAGTATTTCATGCAAGGTAAGTATGTATTTAGTTAAGCCCCTAAATATATATAATTAATTGAAATAATTTAATTTAAATATAACGGTTTAAGTATAACAAATTTCCCTATGAATATTTCCTTATACTATGCTACTTTTATTATTATTAATTCTTGTACAGTAACCTCTGAAATTATAAATTAATGATATGTTTCCTTACACAATGAATTTCTTTCCCTGCAGGTCATTCTCTCAATGGGAATTGTTGTTGTGATTCGTTTCATCGAACATTCACCTATTAATTAATTGCCTTCCCTGTGTATTTGTTGTTGTTCCCATTTTCTTCTCCATTAATGAATGTCCCCGTATTTTTGTTCTTGTCTTTTCCAGGTTTCGGGTTTCATACTCGGTCGTAGCGTCCTCGGCTGTCGCTAATTTCCGCATTTTTGCTGAATCAGCAGTTTTCGTTCACTCGGCCTGAATGAAGACTACATGTGTTCGACGGTGTCAGGTAGCATCCCATGCGGCAAACCAATTTTTGCTGACTCGGCCCGAATTCCGTTGTGGAATGCGATGGTCGGATCAGATGTCAATTCAAACTTAAACCTTTATTCAAGGTCAGATTTGGTAACAAACGGTTGGCTCCGGTTTTCAATGAGAGTATATTTGGCGGTGTTTTGAAGGGTTTTGAGGGCATTTGCGGGGGTTTTTCGGCGTGTCATCCTCAGCTGATTTTCAGGTCCTCCCTGGTCCTTTCGGTGATTCATCTCTGTGGGGGCCCTTTTGGTGGAAGGATTTTTGGGTCATAACATGTTCATATTGACTTTGGTTGCCCCTTTGAAATGCTTGCCATTTGTTTCGGGCATTTGTTTATTGGTTAGTCTATTTGCAATTATTTCGGGGTACATTTGGTGCTTGTCTCATAAACCGTGTTTGATTATTTGGGGTGTTGGATATGATTCTTCCTTTTTGCATACATTTCTCAGTTTGTTCCAATCTCAATATTTTGGGACTTTTTTCATGGGACTTTGTTATTTTGGGACTATGTTATTTTGGGACTATGTTCAAAATTGTTTGCAGGAAATATACGTATAGCAGCTTTATTCCTTCAATTTATTCATTCACAATGTATTCATTCTTAACTCAGATAATGAGGGGACTCATTTATTTAAAATGACATTGAATTGTGTTCGTAAACTTTTTACTGTTGTGTGCCCCTTACTTCTTCAACTGTCTCAATATCCTCTTCAGTTGCCGGTAGTTCTTTTGTTCCACCTTCAACTCGTTTATGCGTTGGCTGGCTTCTTGTTTGGCCTCCTAAATACCTGCTAGGACGAGCTCCTATTGTGCTTCTTGAAGTTTTCGTATGAAGAAAGCCTCTGAACCAGACCTCTGTTTCTTTGCGGGCGGTATTAACGTTTCTTTGGGATGTTTATTCGCTTGTCGACGAAGATACTCTTCTACGGTGATCGGTCTGGGGCCAGCTGTTGGATTCTCTAACTCTTCCTTGAGGTCTGGGGATTTCTGGCCGGGCATAACTTATTTAGATAGAGAGAACTGGTGTATGCTAGGACCCTTCAGTACTCAGGTATTGTCTATTAGGTCAATTCACCCAATAGGAGATTTCTCCCTTCAATGTTACTGGACTGGCGACATCTTTCCTCTAAGAAGCATCAAAGTAGCTGGAGAGACAATGTCTTCCTACTAAATAGCTTCTAAACAGCTGGCGAAGCGATGTCTTCCTTCTAAGTAGTTTCTGAACAGCTGGGGAGGCAATATCTTCCTTCTTAGTGACTTCTAAACGGCTGGAGAGGCGATGTCTTCCTTCTAAGTAACTTTCGGAACGATGTCTTTCCTCAGGCGGCTCTTTAAGCGTCTCGCAGCGGACCTCAACTGCCTAATTACGCTTAGTTTTCCCTTTTTATACCAGTTTTCGTACTTTTGCAGAATTTTTTAGCGTGAAAATGTCCCCGGGAGCAACGCATCCTAGGCCACGCGTGCCGTCAATTTTCCTTACGCGCGTAGCCTTCACAACCATTATGGGAACGGAATTCAGAATTTTAACAATTTCCTATGCATCTTTGGAATTCCAGCGCAGGTATCCCAGACGAAACTGGAGATTCTGGTGGCGACATAATTTGCTTTCATGGGAATGTATCTTGGAAACTTATTATTATTTTGTATGGGATTACACAAGTGCATGCAAACTTAATTTTTCGTTGACAGGTGCATTATTTAGATGCATTTTGCATTCCTTAGATAAACGGTAAGTTTCTTTAATGCGCAGATAAACAGATAAGTTCTTTGTTCTCAGACAAACTGACCGGGCATTAACATGGTGGGATCGACACGTTCGCGAAGATGACAATCGAGCGCATTCTTTTGTGCGCATGATAAGATTTTTTGCGTGGCATCATCACGCCAGTTTACTGGATTGAGCGAGCGAAGCTCTTATGCGTCGACGAAATATGAAACCTTAGAAACCAGACTCCTCCTACACCGGTTGATCAATCGATGTGAAATTTTACATCCTAATATTATTTTCAACGGTGATTGCTAAATTAAGTAAACGGTGAGTGCTTTGTTACTAAATTCACGAAAAAAAAAACACCAGGAATAGGGTTCTTAGTTAATTATTTTTCTGATGAACGAACCAAAATTTTGTCGAAGGTTTGTGTCATGGAAAGTTAAATTTGGTTTTATGTATTAAGAACGATCACTGCGTTTTTTCCAAAGAATTCCAAAATATACGGCAAACAAAATACAATTTTGACAAAAAATCGCTGTCCTTTTAACTGTAAACGTTAGTTTACTTGTTTAAATGTAGCTATGGTATCGATCTTAGGTAATCAGTGTTCAAGTGCTCACACCAGAATTAGTACTTGGATAAAGATCCTAGCACAGGCACCTGATCTTTAAGGCTGTTTACAGGAGCTTTCGCCAATTCGCCTTTGAGAATTTGAAAACTTGAAGGGAAACTCTCTTTTGGTTTATTTAATTCGCAGCAAGTAGATTTTTAAAGGTTTATGAAAAATATACTTACATTTATGAATTCAAGATCATATGACATCAAAGATTCCGGAAATCAGAAATTAAACTTTTGATTAATGAGAAAATGTAAATTTTAGTAATAGGAATCAAGTAATTTAAAAGTTTATTACATTTAAAAGGAATCAAGTAATTTAAAAGTTTACTTTTGATAAAATGCCAGGATGATATGAATAATAATAAACGTGCGTCTAAACATCCGTAGTTATATTGATACTTCCAATAAAACTAACATGCAATAATAGAAATACTATTAGTATCGCTTAGACGCGAAAGCCGCGAGATTACGTATTTATCCAATACGTATTACGTATTATTATTACGTATACGTATTTATTACGTATTTATTATTATATATCGCAAAAGTCTTTTGTATATAGATTCGGTATCCATTTGGACTAATTGCCACTAAATTTTACACTACCACAGTAAGTATAAAGCAGAGTGTTTATATCTCGACCGCTCAGCTCAATTTCGTGTGCGAATTCGCGAACGCCACCTAGTATTTTCTTCACTTGGTTGACATGGCATTACTCGTGTGGAATTGTTTGATCGCGTTATCACACCAGTTTATTTTTGCGCGTCGTGTGGAGAGTGTCGTAATCGGTTGAACGCGTAATTGATATCGCGTATATATATCGGTTAATATTGATTATTGTTAACTAGTGATTTTTCGCGTTGTGCGAGTGTTTGGTTTTTGAGTTCGTTATTTTGATTTCATTTTTATTATTTCTTGATTGTTTGCATTATTTGTTTTCGTGAGTCTAAATGCAAACATATAATTTCGTATTTGTGTTTTATTATTGTTTTATTATCAATTTGATTGATGGTTTGTTATTTTGTATGGATTTATGTTTCTTGTTGTTTGTTTTATTAATATTTATTGGTTCTAGTTATAAGGTTGTAATATTATAAGTTTGTATTAATTTTTTGTTATTGCCCTCATTTCAGTTTGATTAATTGTTTGTTATTTTGTTTGACAATTTCATTTCTATTTCTTGTTATTTAAAGGTTGTTTTAGTTTTTAGGTGTTTGTTGATATTGGCTATAAGTCACTTTTTGTGATTTTGATTGAGAATAAAATATTGTTTAGATTTTTTTAATTGATTATCGTGTCCACTTCATCTTTCGCTTGACTTACTTAGTGATCGATGGTTTAACTGTTGTTGTGGTTCGATTTTGACGTGAAAACGTCTTTGTTCTCATTGAGTATGTACATTGGTAGCCAGTCTAACATTCTTGCCTTACAAAACACCGTCATTTTTCAATCGCTTATAACTACAAGACTAATAACGCGATAACAACGGTGGAGGTCACATTGAATAGAACATATTTATACGTATTTATTGTTTGTCGCCCGATTTTCCCGTGACATCATCGGGCTAGTGCAAGCACCCACGTTTGATTGTTGTTGTTTAGCATTGTGTGAGGACATATGTGAGTGTAGCGTGAGAACTCGTCAAGCTAGAACGTTGATTCGGGTATCTTTGTAAATAGCTCCAAAAGGGCTACCAGGACCTTAAGAGAAAATATAAAAATACATTCCGAAATAGAAGCCAAAATGGGTATGAATTTGAAAATCGAAATTATATGGAAGATATCGTCTCATATGAGGCGTAAATATGCTCCAAATTGCAAAAAACTCAATTCGGAGAAAACTTGCATCAAACCAGATATTAAAAAACAAAAAAGATAAGTGCCGAGCAAGTGTGAGAGCCACGGCGGCATCGAAGAAGAAATAAAAAAACGGCAGTAAAAAATATACTTGTGATTTATCTATTCTGCAACCGTACTACTCTCCATACCCATTGTAATTAAATGTTTGATAATTAAAGTACATATTAGTACGAAAATTTTGTTGTTGTTTTTTTGACGTTAAGACGTCTGTTCGCTCGTTAAGTACACTGATAGCCAGTTAAACTTCCTTGCGGTATAATATACCACCAGATTTCAATCGCCAATAGCTACAAAGCTAATAACGCTATAACAACTTTTGAGGTCACAATCGATAGAGAATTCCTGACATGATTTTTGTTTGTAATTTTTTATTGAAAATTTCAGAAAATCAAAAAATCTATTTGCTCCGCGAAAATTCCTTTCAGCCCCCCCTCCCCTTATTGCGATGACCCTTTGCCATAGTGACAATAAAACACCAGCTACAAGTAAAATTCGCTCTCAGAGAGCATTGTCTGTCCTTCAGACGTTGCAGTCGTTCCCAAGCACATACGTTCCATGCGTCATTTGTCTGCTGTTACGTGTCTGCTGTTGGAAAAAATTGGGTACGAAGTCATGTATAGGATCGCGACATCTGGATAGTTATTGTCTGTGGCCAAAGATTGCCTTCTTCAAGGCAAAAAGCAAAAGAATTAACATACGCCTATTGTCTGTGATATGGCTGCATTTGCTCCTCACCCCTCACATTATCATTGGGAAAGATAATACGTTTGAGTGGAAACAATACACGTATTTGTCATAAATGGTAGGCTAGGCCAATGATAATATTAAATAAGTACATATGTTTTATATTTTGATTTCTTCGTAGAGGAATGCAATTATATGTTAATCTTTTTGGTTTGTGTCACCAGTAGAAGATTGATCCATTTGGTTTGATTTTCAACTTATTTAGTACTTGCCATATATTAGGGACACGAACCAAAAATCATCATATGGTTGCATATCTTCAGGCAAAAATCAAAACAATCACAAGCACACATTCTTCCCAAGAGCATCATTTACGCTATGGGTGTGCTCAACTTACACATACTATCCCATTGAATTTTTTAATTTCAATTTAAAATTAAACTTATTTATAATTAAATTCAAGTAAAAAAATTAAGTGATGCACATAGAGGAAGAATTAATCTTTCGAATGGTATAATTTTTATCCAGTTAAGTCCACCTGTTTTCCTGTAAAAGGGATAACAAAAAAAACATTGGTTGTCTGTAAAGTCGGTTTACGGACGATAATTTTACGTGATAACGTCATAAGAAAGCATTGATGAAAAATTGCCTACTTTTATGAATTGAATTGAATTATTTTCACTGAATTATCATTATTTTGTATAATACAAAGAAGGAGCTAATTTTTTCAATTAATTTTTTTACTTAAATTATGCAGAATAATTATAAGTAACAATTTGCTATGTATTAACAATTTATTTATTCGTACATACGCGTATTAGTTTTGATTCAAGAGAGATTTTGAATCCACACTAATATGCGTATGAACGAATCTCTCATGAATCCAATCTCATACGAGTATTAGTTTGGATTCATAAGAGATTCTTGAATCCCCACTAATGCGCGTATGGACAAGTGAGAGATTGACGAATGAGAGATTCGTACATACGCGTATTAGTTTGGATTCATGAGAGATTCTTGAATCCACACTAATGCGCGTATGAACGACTCTCTCATGAATCCAATCTCAAACGCGTATTAGTTTGGATTCATGAGAGATTCTTGAATCCACACTAATACGCGTATAAACGAATCTCTCATGAATCCAAACTATACGCGTATGAGACGGGATTCATGAGAGATTCCTTTATACGCGCATTAGTGCGGATTCAAGAATCTCTCATGAGTCCAAACTAATGTACGAATCTCTCATTCGTCCGCTCAGCTCAGGCGGAACGTGACAATGAGTCACGATTTTTCATTTGTGCAGCCGGCCATCGATTTATAAGACGTTATCACGTCAAAACGTGTCGCCTATTTATATATAGATTTATGGGATTTATATACATAAAAGATGCTTAGATTTGCTAAAATTTTTACACTCGTTGCTTAGGGACTAACTTTAATCAATTAAGGTGAGTAGTAATTTGAGTTCACATCAAAAGGCTTCGTTTTGATTCTCACAAAAAGGTGTTTTCACGATGCATGCGCTTTTCGCTTAGGGCAATGGCATTTCAGGTGACAGGTGATCCAGGGCACGGTCCGGTAAGTTTCTTTGATAATGGGAAATGCTGACGCGCGGAACTAAGGTCAGGTGAGTTTATGAATGTAATTTGATGATTTGTTGAATGAACAAAAAACAGGTGAGTGGTACACTGCAGTATGTAATTATTTGCACATCAGGCACAGTGAGGTAAGGTATTTGCGAACAACTACATTTAAACCAGTGTTTTTAACTAGTAACGTCGTTCAAACAATTGTAAAATAAATTTTTTTTTGTTACCATTTTGGCGATTGTTTAACTATATGTTAAAAGTGAAAAGTATTATTTATACATTGCGTACATTTATGTAAATTTTCCTTTAATGAGAAAAATATTGATAGTGAGCATTTTCGGTTATTCATGTCATCGTTTCTCTAAATGTAAGTGAAGTGTGATGAATCCGTTTACTTTTGTTTTTTTTTTTGACGTGAAAACGTCTTTCTTCTCGTTAAGTATGTACATTAAGGTAGCAAGTCTAACATTCTTGTTTTACAAAACACCGTCATTTTTCAATAGCTAATAACTACAAGACTAATAACGCAATAACATCGGTTGAGGTCACAGTGGATACGTATTTACTGCGTGGCGCCCGGTTTTTCTGTTACGTCATCGGGCTAGTGCAAGCGCCCACGCGTGATTGTTTTGTTTTTTTAGGGTTGTGTGAGGATATTTATGCGTGTAGCGTGAGAGCGCGTTAAGCTAGGACGTTTATTTGTGTATCATTGTAAGAATCATAAAAAGAACTAGAACTAAGGAACTACCTAAAGAGAAAATATCAAAATATTTTCCGAAAAAGAATCAAAAATGAGTATGAATTTGAAAATCGAAAAAATATGGAAGATATCGTCTCATATGAGGCGTAAATATGCACCGAAGTGCAAAAAACTCAAATCAGAGAAAAACCGCATCAAATCACATATTTAAAACTAAAAATGATAAGTGCCGAGCAAGTGGGAGTGCTACGGCGGCATCAAAGAAGATATAAAAAAATGGTGGTAAGAAATAAACTTGTGACTTATCTATTCTGTAACCGTACCACTCTCCATAACATTTTTAATTAATAGTTTGATGATTAAAGTACATATTAGTACGAAAATTTTGCTGTTATCTTTTTGACGTTAAAACGTCTTTTCGCTCGTTAAGTACACTGATAGCCAGTCAAACTTTCTTGCGGTACAATATACCGTCATATTTCAATCGCCAATAGCTACGAGGCTAATTAAGAATTCCAGTACGAGTATATCGCGCAGCATTCGTTTTGCGCGTGACGTCATCGGACTATTTCACTAACGCATGATTGTTGTTACTAACCGTTGCGTGAAATTATAAATCAGTGTAACGTGAGAACGCGATCATCTAGGACGTTCATTCGGGTGTCATTGTAATGAGTTTGAGGAAAACTATCAGGAACAAAATTGAAACAGTAAAAATGTTCGCTGAAGTATAAGTAAAAATCGGTATTAAATTGAAAATTGAAAACAAAATTAAAAATATCGGTTCATATTAGTCGTAAATATGGGACCAATTGAATAAAACGCAAATCAAAAAGAGCTTGCATCAAATCGAATTCAAGAAAACCTTAAGTGTCCAGTGCCGAGTAAATGTCAGAGCTACGGCAGCATTAGAGAAGAAATGAAATAAACTTGTGATTTACCTTTTCTGTTACCGTATTACTCTATATAACCATTGATTTAGAGATATTGATTTAAGTATATACTTATAAGGAACACTTATCATATATATTATTTCTGTTGTATAGGTCCCTTTTTCTCGACTCATACGAAACCAAACTCCATATAAAAGGTATCAAAATGTACAGAATTTATCGGTGACTTTGCGAATCTATATTAAAATTCAGTAAAACCCCTATTTTTTCCGAAAAATTATTTTAAGGAAAAGACCCTTTTTATTTCCGTTAACGGCGACCGGTTAACCGGTGAATTTTCGTGAGGTTGACGGCGTACAAACTAATACTCACATACTCACGTTTCTTTATTTCAACATTGTTTTCTTGAATTTCTCTTGTCGAAATGCGGCCTATTCGATATTAAGGTCTCCTGTCAATACGTAAGAATGAGTTGCCATCACAATGTGCGTCCAATGTCATGCTGTTGTAACGGTCTACATTCGTGTTTACTTTTACAGGTATTCTGAAATAAACTACTGCGAAAAATTCCCGATTCATCTTTCGAACATATAATTATCGATTCATCTGAATCGCACTGTATCCAGTGACACTGCTCCATAAATTGCAACCTATGCATTCCTTAAATCTTATCTGTACATTGCCTTTGTTGCAGACTCATTATTAGCAATATGCCAAAAAGGAAGACACTGAGTTCATATACTGAATGGCGTCGCAGACAGCAAGCTGCCTTAAATGAAGATCCATCCCAAAGGCAGCGGAGGTTAGCAACATTTACGATCAACACTAGAAATCTCAGGGGTCAGCAACAAACTGCTACGCAACCACCACCAACAGCTGCACTACAGCCATCAACATCAGCGGCTGCAGCTCAAACATCCACAGTTGCAGCACAGCCGTCAATATCAACACCTGCAGCACAGCCATCAACATCAACGGCTGCGCCACAGCCACCAACACAACAGCAACAACCTCCATCAATTCCAGGCAACAGCCACAATCCACCATCACAGCAAAGTGACAACATAGACAGGTTAAGACATGATGTTAATAGGAAACGTGCTCAAGAACGCCAGCCTAACTCATACTGCTGTGCTTACCTCCTTCGAACAGACAATGAGGTTCAAACACACGTTGTTGGCCCCATGACCCAAATATGCAGGTATTGTCATGCCAAGTTATTTCGAGGGGAATTACTCGAAGGCTCTTCTTCGATTTGTTGCCACAAAGGTAGAATAAAGTTAGCAGAAGTAGTAGTCTGTGATGAACTGAAAAACTTGATAACAGCGAATGATGCCAGAACTCTAAACTACCTCGACCGTGTTCGGAACTACAATTATGCGCTTGCCTTTGCTTCGGTTCAAGTTAAAGATCGCAAGTTAAAGGTCGCTATACCATGTAGGGGCCATTTTGTTTCAAGATACATGGGCTGGTTTATCATCAAGCGGGCAGCCTACAGCCTCAGGAAGGTGATGCACCAACTTACGCAGGCCTTTCCGTTATTGATACAGAGGATGCTTTGCAACGTCGACTAGGTCATGAAGCCAATAGACAGTGTAATGCTGAAATAATGGCACTTTTGCAATCCAGGTTGCAACGGAACCGTCCCTATGTTCAAATGTTTCATTTCCTCAAGGATTCAATTGCAGATGCATCTGATGTTCAACTATGCTTTACAATTGACAATGCCTTTGACCCCAGACGGTATAATGTTCCAACTACAAGTGAAGTCGCAGCTGTATTTACAAGTGTTGATGGGGCTTCCCCAGGAAAGTTTGACTTTGCCGTATACTCCATGGCTTCTCCAGGTTTAACAAAAATATCTTATCTGAATCCTCACAGTGATCCAATGTGTTATTCATTGTTATTTCCATGTGGTGACAGCGGTTGGAGGCCCGGGATACCATACGTAAATATTTACAGAACGGCAGTAAGAAATGTTACAACTCAATTACATAATTACTGTTACCTTCTTATTCTTTTACCTTCTTCGTTCATAGAAAGTCCGAGGAATATACTTCAAAATTATCAGGATGCTATGACCATAGTCACTCGCTTTGGCAAACCAGATATATTTCTCAGTTTTATATCTAACCCAAGGAGGCCTGAAATCACGTCTGGGCTTGAGCCATACCAAAGCGTTCAGAACAGACCTGATTTGGTGACACGAGTGTTTCATTTAAATCTGAGGGGTCTACTGGATGGTTTGTTCAAGGGACATGGCTTCGTTGTTGCCATTGCAAACGTTTATGTTATTGAGTTCCAAAAGCGAGTTTTGCCACATGCCTATGTTCTTTTCATTCTGAGAGATGTAGTAAATTTTTAAATTTTTTGTGAGGGGGATGTTAGGACTTGATAGAGAGGGAAGGCAAAGGCTATGATGAACGCACCTCCTTTCCTTCATAGGATCCGGTTTGATGATTTGGGGTGGACGTCTGGGACGACGTAGAAGGTGGGACGAGCTGGTCGGGGCAGCTTGGAGAGCCGTGCAGGCTCAAGCACTCGTGCGAAAAGTCCCTGTCAGACATTGAGCGGCGGACGTGTTCTGGCCGGCCATTGCTAGCTAGTTCGGCTAAATTTGGGGTGGGTTCTTGCGAATCTAGTAACCCCGAAATGCAAAAAAAATCAAGGGAAAACAAGAAAAAAAAAATACAACAAAAGGCATACATCTCGCGAAGGGAACCAAGAACGGAAAGAGGGGTGAAGAGAGGAAGGGTACGTCTAGGGAACCGACGCGTGGTTGGGGCGTTAGGTAAACCTTGTCTCCAATATTTAGTTCTATCGGATAGCATTTGTGTTTATCGTATGCAACTCGTTTTAGTTTTGAATCTAACAAGTATTCCCTAGCTTTGGATATACTATTTTGTAGTCTATACTTTAACTCCTTTATCTATAGTTCGTGATTGTATACAGGGTCAGGATGCTTACGAGACGATTCTACAGGTATTGAAGAGGTTTTTCCAAACACGAGTTCGAAAGGTATATAACTATGTACAGTGTTCGGTGTTGTATTGTAACAAAACGAATAGTATGGGATCCGTCCATCCCAATCATCTCGATTTTCATTTACGAAGCTTGTCAAGCATTCGTTCAAATGTTTATGGTTGCTCTCCAATGCTCCTTTAGTTTCTGGATGAGCTATTGTTGCAAATAGCTGTTCAATATGAAGATATTTGCGTATCCCCTCAAACACTTGTGTTGCGGCAGCAACTAATGCTGACCGGTAAGGTGTATCGACCAGGTAAAATGCAGACACTCACAATTAATGGATGTCATTGCTCGGTCAATTCACCTTACCGCTCACACCAAAATTGCAAGTAGGCTATAATTGCGATTTTGGTTAAAGGTCGTTACCGTGCGAATTGCTATGATTGCTATTTTGGTTAAATATGTTTATGTGTTTCAGCCTTTTGAATTTGTATAAAAGACCGGGAATATGTCCAATAAAGTTAGTTGTCCTTTAAGCGTCAACCCTAGCGTTTCATTCATTCCCTACAGAGAACTAGTGATACCTAGTTTCTCTTCCTAATCAATTAGTCAGAACTAGAGGTACCTAGTATCTACTATTGATCGCCAACCCCTTCCCAACCCAACAGTCAATTAATAAGAACTAGCGATTCCTAGTATCTTCTACTCATCCTCAACATTTTTTGGTGACCCCGACGTGATCACAGTGTGTGATCACAAACGAAGACAGCAACCGAGAGGTACATCATCTACATCATCAATATCGGTCAAGAGCTACAATCATCGATTGACGTCAAGAGCTACAATCATCGACTAGCTGGAGAAACTAATTCAAGAAGTAGATATCATTACGGAAAGATTACCACATTAGAGGCGTTATCAACACAACAGGCTCAGCTAGGGAAAGAAATTGTAAGGCTGGCAAAATCCTTCTTTTCGGAGGCCGCCGAGGGGAAAACACTCGCATATTTAAAGGACAAACTAGCTTGTTCAAACTATGGCAAGCATTTGAGGCACAGGACCAGTTAATTCTAAAAAAATTATGCTGAGCATACGCATCATCAATACTTTACTTCGACGTATTTTAAAAAGGTGCAGTTGGTTTACGACGAAGTGTATACAAAAGTGACAGCCTCAAGTCCATGGGAACAGTTTAGCTGCATCTCAATTGACAGATCAAACTGCCTCAACATCAACGACTCACCATGAGGTGAGTTTACCGGCATCTACATTGACGAAAGACCCAACGGCCTCGACATCAAGGATTCAAGAAGAAGACAAGCTGGATATTGGATATTGGATATTGGTTAGCCAATATTGGTCCGAGCTTGAGAAGGTTAATAAAGCTATTTGGGAAAGCAGTTATGCGGTTACTGAGGAATTTGAGATCCAAGAATTCATCCACCTCGAAGAAAAATATCATGGTGCTTTTATCAGCCTCACTGACAAACAAGAGCAAACTGGCTGTCAGACAAATGAAATGGTTGTATCAGAGGTAGGAGCAATGATGAGACTCCCAAAAACCGAACTGCCATATTCAATGGTGACTACTTGAAATGGCAGCAGTTCTCAGATCTGTTTGTGCAAATGGTCCACAGCAGACCAATAAGCAATGTGCAGAAGATGTTCTACTTAAAAGCAAAACTAGAAGGAGAGGCAGAAAGACTCATTCGGCATATACCCGTTTCTAATGGAAACTATCCTTCTGCATGGGAGGTCCTGGTCAACAGATATGCTAACAAGCGAATATTGGTAAATGCCTTGTTAGGGAGACTAATGAACATACCAACAATATCAGTAGAAACGGCGTCATCCATTAAAAAACTTCCTGACATTACTAGAGAATGCATCTTGGGGTTGGAAACCCAAGGACTGATGGTCTACAAGCATTGGGACCCGATATTATTATATCTGCTAATTCAGAAGCTAGACAAAAATATTCACACTACCTATGAGCAGTCATTAGCCCAACCAAGAGAATTACAATCGTTAAGGGAATTTCTGGACTTCCTAGAACTTCGATTCCAAGCATTAGAAGCATTAGGACCCAGAACGACAACCCCAGATCGGAAATATGCATCAGTGCATGCAGCAACAAAACGAACAGCATGTCCTTATTGCAACAAGGATCCTGTTATTTATTATTGTGAGAACTTCATCAGACTTCCAACACAAGGCAAACAGGCAGCGGTAAAAATGTTGAATCTGTGCTTCAACTGTCTACGGCCCGGACACCAAATGAGCCAATGTTCCTCAGGAGGATGTCGGAAGTGTCAACAAAAACACAACACCCTCTTACATCAATCAGAGTTGAAGGACCAGCAAGGAGACGCCAAAAGTTCATCAGTTACAACCCATTTGGGAGCTAATTCTTCCACGGAGAACACTAGTTACGTGTTTTTGGGAACAGCTACTGCATTCATTCAAAATGGTGCTGGTGAACGAGCAAAATGTCGAGTTTTAGTGGATTCCGGTTCTCAAGTCAGTTTTATCACCGAGAGCTTGAATCAAAGGCTTAAGTTAGTGAATATGCAAGATCATCTAGATGTATTAGGCACTGGTCAATCAAAAATGAAGGCTAACCAGAAGGTTTATGTGACACTCCTCTCCAGAACGACAAGTTCTAACCTCAACGTAGAACTGCATGTGATCAAAAATATAACCTCATATCAGCCACAGCAGTATATCCACACTCAGGACTGGAATATCCCAACTCATATCGCAGTGGCTGATCCAGAATTCAACAAGCCAAGTAAGGTTGACATCCTACTTGGAGCCGAATTGTATGGGGAATTGATGAGAAATGGACAAATAAGACTAGGAGAAAATTTGCCAGTACTCCAGAATACAAGCCTAGGTTGGGTAGTCCTGGGGAAGATGTCACGACCAACACCATTTTGTGGCATCCCCAACGTTGAATTGGATCAACGTATACAACAATTCTGGGAGCTGGAAGACTGCACTGCAGAGAAATTGATTAGTCAAGCGGACCAAAAATGCGAGGCTTGGTTCCAAGCCACGACAATTAGAAATCCAAGCGGAAGATACACCGTGAATCTACCGATGTTCACTGATGCATCCTTGTTAGGTAATTCTCAAAACATGGCTTATCGACGGTTCATCAATATAGAAAAGAAGCTACAGAGGCAGCCAGAACTGTATCAGCAGTACAAGGATTTCTTAGAGGAGTACTTATGACTTGGCCATATGCAAGAGATCGAGGCTACTGACCTACCAGCGGTACACTACTTTCTACCTCACCATTTTGTGCTGAAACCAAGCAGCACGACTACCAAACTACGAGTAGTCTTTGATGCCTCCGCTAAAACCACATCCAATATATCATTAAATGATTTAATGGTTGCCGGACCTCGGATTCAAGATGACTTGTTTGATATCATGCTGCGATTTAGGATGCACAAATATGTTTTCACAGCTGACATTGCGCAAATGTACCGTCAAATTTTAATGAATCCTGAAGATCAGAACTTACAGCTAATAATGTGGAGAAAAAATCCGGCAGACAAATTGAAATATTTTAAATTATGTACAGTTACTTATGGTACAAGAGCCGCACCGTACTTAGCTACGCGATGTCTCAAACAATTAGCTGAGGACGAAAAAACTAATTACCCGGTTGGCGCAAGTAAAATTCAAGACTTCTACATGGATGATATAATCACTGGAGCCGACAGCCTTGCAGAAATAAGGAAGATTCGAACAGAACTAGACCAGCTAATGACTTAGGGTGGGTTCAAGCTACGTAAATGGTGCGCTAATCATCCGGCTATTCTAGAAGGAGTCCCAGCATCAGAAATAGAACAACAAATAGACTTCACTAAGCACAATACTGAATGTATAAAGACATTAGGCTTAGCTTGGGAGCCGTTACGCGACTATTTTAAGTACTCAATAGAATGGCCAATGAGAACAATCACCTCAAAACGAACAGTACTAGCTGATATATCTCAACTTTTCGATCCACTAGGGTTGGTGAATCCGGTGATTGTCATTGGCAAAATATTTATGCAACATTTATGGAGTTTGAGCCTCGATTGGGACGATGAATTACCTGAAGATTTGCAAACATCGTGGTTGGATTTTCGGGCGAACCTACGATTTTTGGATGAGCTAAAGATCGGAAGAAACGTAATTATTCCTGAATCGCCTGCAACAATTGAACTTCATGCATTTGCTGATGCCAGCGAAAGAGCCTATGGGACTGCAGTTTATATGCGCTCCACAGACAGCAATGACAATATTTCAGTGAAACTACTGTGCGCTAAATCTAGAGTTGCTCCGCGAAAAATAATCACAATACCAAGGTTAGAACTTTGTGCCGCAAAACTAGCTACACAGCTTGTGCAATGCGTTACCAAAACCATAACGGCAAGGGTCACGAATGTAACCTACTGGTCGGACTCCACGATCGTATTAAGCTGGATACATGGGGACCCCGCTACATTAAAAACATTCAATGCGAATCGGGTGCAACGAATCCAAGAAGTTTCATCGCCGTCACAATGGAAATACATATAAACTACATTAAATCCAGCCGACATAGTGTCAAGAGGTGCCACGCCACAGCAGCTTACAGCATCAGCACTATGGTTTTGTGGACCATCATTCCTAAAGACGCCAATGCCAGAATGGCCCGACCTTAAATTTGAAGCAATTCGAGATGTAACCGAGGAACAGAATACCAGAGCTGCATTAAACCGCTCAAACAATGATCTGCCAAACGACTTCCTCACCACGATAAGGCACGAAAATTCGTTCTGGAAACTACAACGCATAGTGGCATACTTATTGCGCAGCATCAACATCATAAAGAAGAGGTATTCTAAAAACGTAGCTTCAGGACATTTTCAAATGAGGGAACTCAATGAGGCACTTGACGTGATAGTAAGGTGGATACAAGGTGACAAATTTCAAGAAGAGATCGAAGACCTACGGACAAAGGGTGTTGTCAAAAACTCCAGCCGCCTTGCTGCTCTCACACCATTCCTCGACAACCGTGGTCTTTTGCGAGTTGGCGGAAGATTAGAGGCAGCAGCCATCGCATACGGTGCCAAGCATCCACTACTTCTTCCGGGCGATCACATTTTATCGAAATTGTTATTAAATGACCTTCATGTCCGACACCTACATGCAGGTCCTCAAGCACTCATGGCCATTGTTCGCCAACAATTCTGGGTTATTCAAGCGAGGGCTATAATACGCACAGTGGTCAATAACTGTGTGCATTGCGCACGCGCTAAGCCCCATCTGATGCAACAACTGATGGGTAACCTTCCAGCAAGCAGGGTATTGCCCGGTCGACCATTTGTCACGGCAGGAGTGGATTTTTGTGGGCCCATCTGGACTCATTATAGGTTACGTGGCAAAAGGCCACACAAATCTTATGTCGCTGTGTTTTGCTGTTTTGTCACAAAGGCCGTACATTTAGAAGTCGTAACCGACCTCACATCTGAAGCATTTCTAGGCGCTCTCAAGAGATTTGTGGCTCGACGTGGATTATGCAAGGACATATATTGTGACAATGCGACTAATTTTGTTGGTGCAAAAAATAAATTAGAAGAAGTCTACGCAATGCTCAACAAGCAACCAGAAAAGGAGAAAATACTGAACGAGTGCGCCAAGGACAAAATACAATTTCATTTCAGTCCACCCCGATCACCGCACTTTGGAACACTTTGGGAAGCTGCCGTGAAATCATTTAAGGAGCTTTTGTACAAAACGGTAGCCCATGCTTCGCTCTCCTTTGAAGAGCTGACAACCGTCACCGCAGAAATTGAAGCCATATTAAATTCTAGGCCGTTAACACCCATGTCCAGTAATCCCAACGATTTAACCGCATTGACTCCTGGCCATTTTTTAATTGGCGAACCACTGGTAGCAGTACCTGACTCAAGTGAAACAGCCAAAATGTCGTCATTATCACGCCGGAAATTGGTAACTTGTTTGACGAATGAATTTTGGAGGCGATGGAAAACGGAATATCTTGCTGAACTACAGCAGAAGGTAAAGTGGACTAAGGAAAGCCCTAATGTCAAAGGACGACAAGGTGCGAGACGTCGATGTAAGAACAGCCACTGGAACATTTACAAGGCCAGTTCATAATCTGAGCCGTCTCCCAATCGAAGAGGAATACACCACGTCCAAGAAACGACAAGACGACCCCGAAGATAAACCCAGTAAAAGAAGATGCACCGCTCCCGGAGCCTTCACCTCTCTATTATTACTGTGTTCAATGCTGCCGTCGTCAACAATAGCAACTCACAGTGATCAATTTATTACCGTGGAACCATTTTCGAATCAGGCCGGAATCTACTTTGAAAATCTAGGACATGCACAGTTAACCTCGCATGACTGGAAATGGGTTATCTATAACAACATGACTTCATATCGGACTACGTTGAGAACCATTGAAAAAGGCGTAAATAAGCTAGAAATCTTAGAGCGATTGTCGCAGAAACAGTCCTATCTCGCTGGCATTGTCGCTCAACATCAACACATGCTTCAAGGGATGCATGATGTCAACAACATTTTATTATCTCACCACGGGATAAGACAACGCAAAAGATCAAAACGAGGACTTATAAATGGTGTGGGAATGTTCGCCAGGAAACTTTTTGGGGTACTAGACGAAGACTATGCAGCTGAAGTGAAGGACACCATCGACAAGGTCCAAGCAAATGAAAATCATTTGTTAGGGTTACTGAAAAACAAAACTTCAGTCATAGAAGCCACAGCGTCTGTGTTCAAAAAATCGGAAGAAGAGCGAATCAAGCACATGTTTGATGTTTGAAGAACACATGATCCAGATTGCGAACCTGAACCACGAACTAAAGGAAGAAGCTATAATACAGACAATTTTAGCATTAAGCGCCTTCACGTCACTTATTTCTTCCGAATATCAGCAAATTCAAACGGCGTTGCTAGAAACTATCACTGACGTCCATCACGGCAAATTGAATCCACGAATCATCTCCGGAGAAAAACTTGTCAAGAATTAACAGCCGTTAAGGAGCATTTACCGTCGGCACTATGTGTACCAACCTCTGATATTGCTGCAATTTATCGTCTTATGACAGTCAAGTGTGATATTAACAGAGACTACACGATGTTTGCCGTAACCGTACCACTGGCCTAGCTGCAATAATTCGAAATATTCAAGCTTGTGCCCTTTCCAATTTTAGTAAACGAGACATTCATCGCAATTAAGCCAGGTTCGGAACTGTTGTTGGTCAACCTTGAAAGAGATGCTTTTTACCAGCTAACAATTTTGGAATTCACGCATTGCATGGAGTTGCATCCAGATAATTTCTTATGTCCACAAAATCATCCAGTATACAACCAAAATGCAGATATTATTCAGTGTGAAGCTCAAATAATGAATCGTCAATAACTATCAGACAAATGCTCCTTAGAGATAACCACCCCATCAAGAACATGGATAAAACTGAGCCACCCTAATCAGTGGTTTTACTCACTGAATGGAACTGCACTCTACAATATTGTCTGTGGAAGATTCACGGTCCAGAAAACATTGAACCTCACCGGTCTGGCCTACCTTGGAAAAGGATGCACCCTTACAGACAATCATATCACGATAGCAGCCAATAACCGATCGGAAAATCGGAGCAACGCAACTTTTCATCCGATGATCAATTTACCGAACGAAGTTTCAATACCAAAAGACTTTCCCAAGGCTCAACCGACTGCAGTCAACATTTTATATGGAAATCACACCCAAGAATTGACGAAAATCCAAGAACGACTATTGAACATACGTCAACATCAACAACTACCAATCAACCTTCAGGCGCATGATATCCGCCAGTTTGGCATTGGTTACACATCCTTAGGAGTTGTTATTATTCTAGGCGCATCCGTCATTTATTTGTACAACCGCATAAAACAGTTTAAGTGGCAGCCTTCGAGTTCTTCACCAGTAGGAGCTTCTACAATCAGTCCACAACCAGGCTCATCTTCTATCTTCAATATTGAACTTAACAGGTTCAAGGGGGGCGAGGATGTTGCGGAGCGGTAAGGTGCATCGACCAGGTAAAATGCAGACACTCACAATTAATGGATGTCATTGCTCGGTCAATTCACCTTACCGCTCACACCAAAATTGCAAGTAGGCTATAATTGCGATTTTGGTTAAAGGTCGCTACCGTGCGAATTGCTATGATTGCTATTTTGGTGAAATATTTTTATGTGTTTCAGCTTTTTGAATTTGTATAAAAGACCGGGAATATGTCCAATAAAGTTAGTTGTCCTCGAAGCGTCAACCCTAGCGTTTCATTCATTCCCTACAGAGAACTAGTGATACCTATTTTCTCTTCCTAATCAATTAGTCAGAACTAGAGGTACCTAGTATCTACTATTGATCGCTAACCCCTTCCCAACCCAACAGTCAATTAATAAGAGCTAGCGATACCTAGTATCTTCTACTCATCCTCAACAACTTGTGTTTTATATTCTGTGCCTAAATCTGTCTTTATAAAATTCAATGGGCCATATCTGAGGATAAATTCGTTCACCATAGCTCTTGTTAAGTGTTTGCATCCTTATCTCTCACTGGAATAACTACCACGTATTTACTAAGGTCACACTGTAGCGTTATGGCGTATCTGTTATTATTTGCAGATCTAGTAAATGGGCCAACTGTGTCTATTGAAACTATTTCAAATACTTTCACTGGGGTTGTCGTTACTTGTAATGGTTCCTTGGTTTCTAGCTGATGTTTATTTTTGAAACATTGTTCGCACCTTGAAACATATCTCGCAATGGATTTTTTCATATGTCTCCAACGATACATCGCTTTTAATTTTTTGTACATCCTGGCTTGTCCTACATGTCCTCCAGTAGGTGCATTATGGTGTAGTCTTAAAATTTCTTCAATCTTTTCGTGATCTGTCACAAAACCTGGCGGTTTATATAGTTTTATTGATAAATGGCTTAAACTTCTATTGCATATCTTCTTGAATGCAGTCATATTAATATATCTAAATATATCACTTTGTGCAGAAAGCTTCACATTTTCGGTGTGAATTTTATTATATAACTCTTTTTCAAATACTTGGATCTCTCGCTCTAGTGCGGATTCCATTGATTCGTTTTTATTCCTCTTAAGTAATCGCCTTATGACTACTGTATTCTTTTCATGTACTAGCATTTCTAAAGCGTGGCCATTCGCTATGAACTCTAGTTCTTTCATGAACTCGCAGTTGTTCAGACCGCTGTGCCTCAGTATTCGTCCTCTTGATTTCATTTTTCTGTGCCTGTGACAGCATCGATCTTGTTTTTACCTGTAAAATATTAATTTTTTTCAAGTCACCTATTCGTGATAGGGCATCTGGTCCGTTATTTTCTTTTACTTTTATGTACTCTATTGTAAAATCATACTCTTCAAGGTCCAATCTCATTCGTGTCAGCTTTGATGATGGATTTTTCATCGCAAACAAATACGTTAGCAGCGTGTGGTCAGTTCTTACCACGAATTTCCGGCCGTGTAAATATGGTCTAAAATGTTGCACTGCCCAATGTATAGCTGCCAGCTCCTTTTCAATGACCGATTTGTTTCGTTCTCCTGGGGTGAAAGTTCTATTTGCGTATGCTTGGCAGATTATCATCCTCGAATTTCTGGGATAGTATAGCTTCGCAAGCTGCATTCGATGCATCCGTGGACAAAATGAACTTTTTCTGAAAATTTGGTTATTTGAGGATAATTGGGGACATGAGTGCCGTTCTTAATTTATTGAAGGCTCATTGCTGCACCTCTGTCCATTCAAATTTTACATTTTTCCGTAAAAGTTTATTCAATGGAAGTGCCATGTTCGCAAAGTTAGGCACGAATCTCCTATAGTAATTAGAGAATGCAACAAAGCGTCTTGTTTCGTCCGCGTTTTTCGGTACTGAATAGTTTTTAATGGACTCATATTTAGAACTGTCAGGTTTAATCCCTTGTTCTGAGACTTGGTGGCCTACGAAAGTGACCTCAGTTTGAAAAAATTTACACTTCTTAGGATTTAATTTTAAATTTTTTCCCTTGGCTTTCCAAACACGCATTGAAGGTTTTTGAGGTGATGTTTTAATGAACAACCCACTACAATTATATCGTCAATGTAAAGAAAAGCAATTTCCGGTTGCAGGCCCGCCATTGCAATCGTCATCATCCTTTGGAAACCGTTTGGACTTATATTTAACCCGAAAGGAAGTCTGCGATATTGGTAATGACCCTTATTTGTTGAAAAAGCTGTGAATTTTCTTGATGATTTTTCTATTGGTATTTGATGGAATCCTGACATAACGTTGAAAAAATTTGGCCCGCCCCATTTGATCTAGAATTTCTTCAATTCTAGGTAATGGAAATTTGTCTCCAATGACTTTTTTATTTAAATTTCTGAAGTCTACTACCAGCCGCCATTTCTGACTCTTTGACTTCTTTGGCACTAAAAGGATGGGCGAGTTGTACTCCGATACTGAATGTTCTATTATCCCATCACCTAGCATTTTTTTTATCTGTTGGTCAATTTCTTCTTTATGCGCTTCTGGACATCTATAGTTCTTTATATAGACCGGAGTTTTGTCCTTAAGTTGAATTGATTGTTCATACAAATTGTTTGTTGATAACGGCTCGTCTAATAGAGCGAAAATATCGTGGTAATTAGAACACAATTCTTTGAGCTGTTCTCTTGCGAATTCTGGAGTGTTTGAAAAATCAAGTTTTGGGATTAAGTTTTTGAGTCTTTCGTCATTTGTCGCACTTTGGCTAATTTGATACTCTGATGATGGCTTCGTCTCTATTTCATTTGTACTCATTTTTACCGTTTTATCTGTTTAGGACTATTTGCCGAAATTATTGATGAGGCTATGTAAGCCCCTGGTGACACTTCTCTATTTTGTACAACCGGATCCTCTGTCTTACTACTAATGGCGTGAATTGCTCGTATGACCTCAAATCTTGGTGGTATGAATAATGCGTCTTTTTCCGGGCTGCTTTCGATCGGTATCTCTAATACTTCTCTTGATGAATACAACGTTAAGGTCCCCGTATCATAATTTATGTTAGCTTGGTATTTCACTAAAAAATCAATGCCGAGAATTCCATCAGCCTCGAAAGACACGTCATTATCCACTATATGAAAGGTGTGTTTCAGCGATATTTCATTGTTGAATTTTAGGGTAGTTTCTGTCGAACCTATTGATATTTGTGCGGTGTTCGCAATACCTCGTAGGGTACACTTATTTTTTGGATAGAACATTTGATCTGGTTTAATCAGATGTCGTTTGAACAAAGATACATCGGCTCCTGTATCTACGAGAAAAGTACATTTTTTTCCACTCATTTCGACGAAGGCCATTATGAAATTATTATGGTTTAAATTTACATTGTAGATTCTCCGATTTGCTGCTGTCCCCCCAGCTGGCTCGGATCTGCATCTGGCTGAGGGGTTTGGTGTTCCCCCGCATCTACGCGGTGTACTCTTTGAGTGTTGGGTGTGTTGTTATTGTTGGGACGAAATGAATTTCTATTCTTTTGGTTATTTCTTCTGAAATTCGGCTGGAATCCTCCTGGCGATTGTGTGTCACTGTTCCTGTTACCAGGTCTTTGATATTGCCTGTTTGCATTATACGCGTTGTAGCCATTCTGCCATTGTTGCCATTGATTTTGCTGTTTCCACATAGATCCGTCAGATTGGTGTTGGCTATTTTGGAATCTGAACGCGTTATTCCTCGGTTGTGCATTGAAATGAAACACACTAGGTTGGTTCGGCTTGTCTATTGATATCGCTTTAGCTGCAAGATCAGACAGCTTGGTATAGTTTGTTGCTTTAAGGGTGATGGATGTTTCCGCATTAGCCACATTGTCTACAAATGCTTGCTTGGCGAATTTTTCAGCGAGACTTTCTGCTGACTCACCAGTCACCAGTTTCCCCGAAATAAACGCTTTTGTGAGCTGACTGGCCAGATGTTCAATCTGACTAATGTAATCGACGAGCTTTTTACTCCCTTGCTGTGTTGCCTTTAGCTGGGTTAAAATGGCGTCTGAGGATAATTTTATTACGAATTATTGACGAATTTTTGTTTTGAGGCTTTCAATTGTTTTGACGTCTTCCGTTATTGCCAATTTTGCTTTGCCGGTAACACGAGTTTTAATGAATTTGAAAATTATCTCCTTATCTGCCGGCTGAGTGAGTTCGTCGAGTAGCTCAATAGCATCCAAAAATGACTCTGATTCTTCCTCCTTTCCATTGTAAGGTGCCACTAAGGCTGTTGCCACTTTTATATCAAACGTCATATTTGCGGTTCGGTTTTGCTCTTTTCTCTCTCGTATTTACTTTAACTGCTTCCCCGCTTCGATTTGCTTTGTTCTGCTCGCTTATTAGTTTCCTTGTTTGCTTAGCTATATTTTCTATCTCTACAAATGTGTCTGCTATTTTGGAAGCCTCTCCTAACGTAGTTTCTACCGGTTTAAAATTACTCGCTGTCTCCAATAGGCTTTAAACTGTTTGTTCTATTTTTTCTAAGGTATCAGTTGTGTATCCCCTATTTATCTGTTTTTTAAAATTTGATAGTATGGATTTGAGTTCTTCTTTAATTTTTTCCAGCACCTTCATTGGTTACACTAGGTACCTTATTTATCTCTTACTGCTACTCTGGCTGGTGGGCTAAGATAACGTTTACGAAGTCCCCTTCTATGGTTCATGTAAGTTTTATAAACTATATTGAAGACAAGTACTGCCAAAATTCCTTCCAGAAGGAATATTATCGTCGCGTTTTCAATTTGTACTACATCTTGGACTGTAACATTGTTGATTATCCCTGTATTTTCGTTTTTCTTTGAGTTAGTAGTTCACATTTTTGTTATTTTTCTTATATGTTTTTAATATGGAAACGACTGACTTAACACGTAATTTGAAAAATTTTTAAAAAATTTTTTTTTTCACATCATTTATTAGTACTGTGGCGACGTGAATGGGCCAGTAGGCTATGAAATCCCGGATTGCTTAGTCTACTGTGGCGATCGAAATACTACGAATTAGTGGGCTATGAAATTCAGGAAACCCAGAATTTCATAGTCTACTAAATTGCGGAAATGACAGCGAGCCGGTGTAGTAGGCTACGATTATCGTATAAAAGGAAGATATAAAAGTACATTCAATTATTAATTTTTTTTCTTTTTTCTTAACCTGTTTAGCTAATTTTTTGCTTTAGCTAACAAAATGTTATATTTTACTTTTTCCTCCTCTGTTCCGCATATAACAATTAGTTGCTTATATCCATCTATTTCTTTTAACAATTGATAGCGCTTTCCGCCTCTAACATTATTTACTGTCTTTTTTTGGGTTTTATCATTATTTTTTCTCTAAATATTTGTTTATCTAAATATTTGTTTATATTTGTTCTGTTTATTTGTTTGTTTGGGTCCTATATTACCCTCATAAACTTTACTTTGCTCCCTGTTTTTGTTTGCCGGTGTGACCCGAAACTTTAGATTGCTTATATTAATATTCGCGGGATACAACGTTAAGTTTTCTGTTGCACTTTCTGGGTTTTTACTTCTCAGCTTCGCTGATAATTTCTCCATAATTTCATGTTCTGGTAACTAATTTCTTGCAATTTCCGTTTTCCGACTGGTATCTGCATTTACCATGTGAAATTTAAGCAGGATGTCACGGTCGCCATGTCATGTCCTCATCCATATGTGTCCAGCAAGTTAGGGAATTAATTGAATACTTCGGAAAACTTCCAAAAGGGGTGCCGCTTTAACAAGCCATACCCATAATAGAAGCGAAAGGTTATTAATTGGGAGACTGGGAGGTTTCTTGGTTAAATAAATAATCAGCGAATTAAAGTCCGATTATACTTTTATTTAACTGCACTCAACAAAGTCAAACTTAAAACTGAACTTGCGATGTAAAATACCGCGGTATTTATTTTCATTTGCAATGCGAACGTAGCTTAAACAGTCACGTAGACTGTGGGACCGTTCAGTGGATAAAGAACGGAAATTGCAATTGCCCAATCCATCCAGCGAGCGAAAAGAAGTTCGCTGGATTCATTTGACACTTTTTGTGAAATTGGTGTCATCGGAATGGGAATGGGAATGGTGTCATGGGAACAAGGTAAACCTATATTATTTATTTCTTCATTAAGTAAATTTATTCGTTTTTCTTGCAGATATTATTTATGGGTATTCTACATTATCTATCCAGGCGAAAGTAAATGACATGGGCAACCATAGTTGGGAGGTAGGACAGTTTCACGTCTTAATAGGAGACGAACGGAAAAACAAATGAAGGACCGGCCTCGTAGGTTTGACAGGGGACCTAAGGTTGTGAGAGGGCCAGTTAGGGAACCGTTACAAAATAACTCATGAAGAGAACGAGATGACTTATTTACTTGAACAAATGGTTATGAACTCAAACAAACGGTGGCTAATTAAAAGTTAGTTTTCTAAAAAAAAAACTTATTAGGGATGGAGAGAATTAAAATAACGCGTTAGTGGAGTTATTAAAATGACAATTGAATAAAAGAAGTGATTTGGAGATTCGCTGTAATGTAGTGCTAAGGTCGAATTGGTAAATTAAACTACATGCAGTTTGACCGAAAGCAAAGAGAGTAAAAAAAAAAAAATCAAAAGGGGCAGAGAAAAACAAAAGGAGTTTTGGTTTTTGAGTGAGAAGTTTGACGTCTTGCCTGACACGAATGAATGGGGCGAGAGATTTCAAAGATTAAAGAGAGAGAGAGAGAGAGAGAGAAAACGAAAGACCCAGTCAAGTTCCGCGCCGTAGATTTTCCGTGAAAACTGCGGGATAAAATTATTATAAGTGTTTCTTATTAGTATGTTCTTAAATCAATGTCTCTTATACAATGGTCATATAGAGTAATACGATGATAGGAAAGATAAATCACAAGTTTATGTTTTTGGCGCCGTTTTTCATTTTTTCTTCAATGCTGCCGTAGGTCTGACATTTACTCGCCAATGGAAACTTTAGGTTTTTTAAAATTCGGTTTGAAGCAAGCTCTCGGTGATTCGGGTTTTCTTCAATTCGGCCAATATTTGCGACTCACATGAGACGATATCTCTAATTTTTTTTACAATTTTCAATTTAATACCGATTTTCACTTATCCTTCGGCGATTATTTTTATTGTTTCACTTAAGGTCCTAGTAGTTCCTTTCAAATTCCTTACAACGACTCCCGAATGAACGTTCTACACGATCGCGTTCTCACGCTACACTAATTTATAATTTTACGCATAGCTTATTCACAGCATTCATGCGTGAGTGACCTAGCCCGATGACGACACGCGCAAAACAAATGCTGCACGATAAACACGTACTGAAATTCTCTATCCATTGTGACCTTAATAGTTGTTATCTCATCATTAGCTTCGTAGCTATTGGCGATTGAAATCTGGCGGTGTATTGTTGCGCTAGAAAGTTTGACTGGCTATCAGTGTACTTAACGAAAAGACGTTTTAACGTCAAAAAAATTACAATAAAATTTTGGAAGTAATATGTACCTTAATTATTGAACTATTCATTGCAATGATTATGGAGAGTAGTACGGTTACAGAATAGATTAATCACAAGTTTATTTTTTTCCACCGTTTTTTTATTTCCTTTTCAATTTCGCCGTAGCTCTCACACTTGCTCGGCACTCATTATTTTTGGTTTATAATATTCGGTTTGATGCTGTTTTTCTCCGATTTGAGTTTCTTACAATTCGGTGCATATTCATCGCTCATACGAGACGATATCTTCCATATATTTTAGATTTTAAAATTCATACCGATTTTTGCTTCTATTTCGGAGAATATTTTTATTGTTTCACTTTAGGTCCTGGTAGCCCTTCCCATGCTTTTGACAACGATAACATAATCAACATCCTAGCGTAACGCGTTCTCACGCTACACTCACAAATATCTTCACGCAGCGCTAAAAACAACAATCACGCGTAGGCGCTCACACTAGCCCGATGACGTCACTGGCAACACAGACGCCAGACAATACATACGTACAAATATGATCCATTCACTGTGGCACCAGTCGTTGTAATGGGTACCAATGTACATACTCAACGAGAAGAAAGACGTTTTCACGTCAAAAAAGGCACAGATGGGGATTTCGATAATGCAGTTCAACGTCATGCTTAGGACGATGAGGTACGATAAACTACATTCAGTTTGATCGGAAGCAAAACGCTGAAACCACCAAAAAGGGGATTTCGATAATGCACTTTAACGTCATGCTTAGGACGACGAAAGGGGACAGGTGACGTTAATGTTACAGTTGATGGAGCCGAGCACATCAAAGTTGTGCCACAAGGAGTAAATGTGTTTACGAATATACGACGGAATTATGAAAGGGGGGGGTGAGGGCTTTGAGGATAGTGCAGTTTGACGTCATGCCTAGGACATTAAAGATATTGGACTGCGAAAGGGCAGATAGGAGACAAAAAGAATGTCGCACTAAAGGAACGAAGTGACTTATTTAACTTCAAACAATAACGACGGTTAGGGTTAGAAAAATTTTGAACCATAAACAGCATCTGCAATTGTAAATGGGTCTTCAGCATATTCATATCCTTGTAGGATTGTAAAGTAAAATCCTAATAAAATAGTGAAAAATAATCCTTGAGTTGTTTGTGAATTTCCTTCTATTAAACTATGATGAGCTCATGTAACAGTAACACCAGATGATTTTCATAAAAACAAATAGAGGAGGAGAGGACAATTAGACTTCTAGCTCGCATGACAAAGGGGGACACAATACAAAGATTTGTGGAGAGCAGTTTATTGTCGTGCATGGGACGATTGAAGGGTGGATTTGTATAAACAAAAAAAAATTTCCGTTAGGAGACAAATACGATGAAGTAATTCCTCATCTAGACGCGATTTCTACGGTTCCACCATGCATTATGGAAGGGCCTTACCGACAGGGTGGAACATGGTTGAGGTAGTTTAATAACGTGTTGGGATCGACGAAACGAAAAGGTCCTCAATGAAGGGGGGGCTTGAAAGAAAATAGCGGCGGTGGTGTATGGTACGATCGTGCTACAGACCTCGAAAGGATTTCAAAAATAAGCTTCTACTTCGCAGGGAGGAGTTGGTGCCTTGCTAAATTGGAGTAAAAGAAAGCGAGGGGTTAAAGAAGAAGAGAAAAAAAGGATTGGGAGAGCAGCTTAATTTCATGCCTGGGACAACAGATTGATCGGAAGCAAGGTACAAAAGAGTTGGGAATGTCATTCAAGGAAAAAGATCGACGTGATGAATAAATATGGCTGCTAAGTCTAAGTCAGGTAACAAGATTTCGACTCCAAATAATTTAAACGAATTCAGCAAGACCACAGAAAACATAGCATGTACTCAAAGTACTAAGAAGACTGCTTTAAAGTACCAAGTACCACTCATAAACCTTCGAAACCGAACTCAGATTCTACAACTTCATTCTTGGAAGTTTCAAAGAGAAAAGAAAAATAAAATCCAAGGTAGAAAATGATCAATAGAGCAAGGATGGATGTAGTTTGAAACGGGAACCTTCTAAATCTCGACATAAGCACCACAAAAAGGATACGAAGGAAAAAGTGGACTATCATAATATAGCAATGCACAGATTGGATATTGAAAGGTGAGTAGATGTCTTCCTGCAGTCATAAGAAGTGCTTCCAGTATATCGTCGATATTGAAATCGATGTCATAAAATAAAGGAACCATGTAGAAAGGTTAGGATTTCTAACCGTCGCGGAACGCAAAAGATAAGACGAACCTTTGGATAATGCAGTTTAACCTCGTACCTAGGACAAATGAGAGAGAAAAGAGACATGAAGGATATTGGACTGCGTAAGGGCAGATGGGAGTCAAAAGGGATATCACCAGATATGTAAGATAAAAGTAAATTATCAAGGAAAGAATATCATTAACCGAAATCCGTAGAGTATTCGAAGGAGCAGAGAATGGATAGAGGGGGGGGGGGGGGTAAGAAAGGACCGAAAAAAGGGTAGGGCAGGGCAGTTTAACGTCGTGCTTAGGACGCCGGAGACGTTGAGCTGTGTGTAGTGAGATGTGAAACGTTAGTTTCGAGTGAGATGTTAATTTGGGATGTACCCAAAGAAAACCAACGGTTGAGAAAGAGAAAAGAAGAAAAGAAAGGGAGGATTTGAAGGAGACAAAAACGTATTTAACGTATTCGAAAATAAACCGGAGAGAAAGAGAGAAAACAAAGGGGAAATATATACGAAGAGAAACGATTTTTAAAGGGGTGGGGGGTGGTGGAAGGACTTGAAGGGAGCAGTTTAACGTCATGCTTAGGATCGTGGGTGAATCCTCATCGTGCGGCGGAGATGGTGTGTGGAACAACGAGAGTCTGGGGTTTGGGGTGGGAGGAATGTGGCTTCTATGTTCTGCCACGACTTGAAGAGGTAGGGTTCGCTGGCGTCCTCTTTTACATAATTGCATAATTCCAATTACGAGAATAAGGGAGAGGACTACGTATAACATAGTGTAATGGTGAATGTGGTGGTTGTTCAGGTTCAGGAGAAGTACCTGTTCGTCTTCTTTCTGCTGTGAAATTTTTGCTGCCAATTCGTTCAAGTCGTCCTCTGGTTTTCTTGGGGATTCTTTGATATAAGGGTCCTCGATAGGGGGTAGAGTCGTGTATTTAGGACCAGGCTTGGTTGCGAAGAGAGCTGAAACATTTATGTGGCGCATGGTATGGGGGAAACTAGAGCTTTGCCTCTCGTTTTGGCCATGTATGATGAAGTTACTGGTTCTGAGATAGCAAGTGGGTTCAATGTGGAGTAACGCTGTCTGATTTAATTCAAAAGATTGAACAGAGTTGTTACACACGCCGTCGGCGTTACGGGGTGTCTTGGTGGCGTAGATCCAAGTGTTAGGGCGAGAGACGGAAATCCAGTAAGAGGTACGCTCGGGACAAGTTATTTAACACTGGGATGTATCTACGCCACTCCTTATGAGGGCAATTTCACATTTGAACGGGCTTGAGTGAGCGTTAAAAATATTGAATTTCGCTCGACAGAAGAATTGAGAGGCGTCTGAAGATAAACAGTCGTGAAAATCGGTAATGCTCATTTCATAAAAATGCTCCCGGTTAAGATCTATCAACAGAACTTCGGAAAAGGGTTAAATATAGCATAAGGAATCGTTGTAGGTTGCGGATAATGGGAGAATCCCGAAAGTTTGGTATGTATCTCCGAAGGGTAAGGGTAATTTTAATTCAATGATAAATTTAAAGTTGATTATAGAAGCAGACATGGTAGAGAGCTTGTAAATTTGCCAGATCACGTTGGAGAGAGGATCAAACGGAAGAGTCCTTTCAGGGTCCATTTCATGTCGAATGGTAGAGAGGAGGTTTTCCAACTGGGAAGGGGTTATAAATGTAGGGTGGAATTTGCCGTGTTTTACATCCGCTCATAGCTCTATTAAGTCCGATTGAGTGGATTGGTACTGGTTTATAACTATAAGAACTAATGAGAGAAGAGAGTTGATTTCGGTAGCACATGTATTTGACTCTCCACTTTGGAGATTTTGGATTCAAGAGTGGTTAATTTGGAAAAGATCACGGCACGATCTTTCCGAATGCTTTCCCGAGTTTTATTGGTTTGGTTGATGGTCGCGTCAAAAATAGAAGTCTGATTTTATAGTAGGGAATGTAAGTGGAGATTATTTTGTTGAAGGTTCCTGATTTGCTCGTCGTATCTTTGTGCATCGTCCTCATTAAGGATTCCAAAAAGGGGCTAGGTAACCTTCCTGACAAAATTAAAAAGGGACCTAGTTTTTCTATGAGGGGGAACTATAATCCTATTTTTGTTTTCTATCGCTTCCTCCAAGCTATCTTATTGCGCGATTGCAGAGAGACATGACGTGATTCTCAATATTGAGAGGTATTCTTCCTGGAAGGCCGCTAGGTCGTAGTAAGTTATTATCTTCCATTCGCTTGTGAACAGTTTCGTCCTTCCTATTTCTTCGAAGTATAAGCCGACCGTGGAGGTGAGAGGAGTAATTTGGATTCCTAGCTCCCCGCGAGAGAAAGCTGAGACGGTAACGCACAGGACCATGAACAGATAAACCCTTGCCCTGGGAACGAAAGGAAGAGGTTTTAGTTTGAGAGAAAACTTAGTTAAGAAATTATGGGTGTATGAATTTTTTTAGGTCGTTATTATGTACGCGTTTTTCCTTGTTTTTTACTTTTATTGTTGAATGTTCAGGGGTATTCACCTGGGTTATAACGTAAGGGCCTTGCCATAAGGTTGAGGATTTGTTGTCCTTTGTTGTCGCTTTTAGAAGGACCAGGTCTCCGATTTCAAAGGATTTTTGTTGTGTTCTCTCGTCGTAGTATTGTTTCGATCGCTCTTTATTTTCTAACGAGGTTTGTTTAGCGATTTGGTGACAGTGCCGGAGTCGTGCCTTGAGTTCATTGACATAATTAACGTAATCGTACCCAATTTTGGGGGAAGACTTTAGATGGTTTGGAACTTCGGCGGGAAAACCGTAAAGGAGTTCGTGTGGAGAATAATTGGTACTTGAGTGGAGAGTAGTGTTGTACACGAACATGGCGTAAAGAACCCAGGTGTCCCACGACAGGGGATCCTTTTCTACGTAAGAACGGATGTATTCCGCTAGAGTTCGGTGAATTCTCTCTCGGGCTCCATTAGACTGGGGGTGGTAGGGAGTTGTTTTCAGCCTCTTGATCCTTAGGAGTCTTGAGACTTCCTGAAACACTCCAGCAGTTAAGTTAGCACCTTGATCGGTCAAGATACTTTCAGATATCCCGTGTCTACATATGATTGTAGTAGTAAACGCTTCCGCGAGGGTGGTTGATTCGGCATTGGGAACAGGGATTGTCTCCGAATATTTCGCTAAATCATCCTGGAAAGTAAGGAGGTATTTATTTCCTAGGTACGAAACGGGTAGTGGCCCCACAACATCTAAATAAACTCTTTCGAAAGGCTTGGAACTCACGGAAGTTATTTTCATAGGGATCTTAGGATTTCGTGATCCTTTTTTTATTTGGCACTGTTTACAGTTTCTGATAAATATTACAACAGCTTGGGTCTTTGTTTCCCAACGAAACTGTTTCTTGATCCTCTTCAAGGTCCGAGATACACCTTGGTAACCTCCCGTGGGTAGCAAATGGAAATCTTTTATTACTTGCTCCCTTTATTTAGGGTCATTCAAGTACCTAATTGTTTCGACATGGAGTATTGTGTCGATTTTAATCGCGTTACGGATTCTGTCCTTAAGTGTCATTAGAGTCTGCAGTTCTAGTTTCGGAATACTTATGTGCATGGTCTTCAGGTTCCTTTCTAAGCCCAGGGATACGAACTTGGATATGGTAGTGTTAAGGTTGTCCTCATCCTGAGGGGTACGAAGGGGAAGTATTACTCTTTTGACAATGAAATCGGATTCTTTGAAAGGGAATATTTTGGGTTCGTGGGAGTTCGATACTTAGCATGGCGGCTAAAGGCCGTTCAGGATTAGTGTCTCTTGTGGGCAAGATAAAGAATTTGGCACGGACAGGCTTAGACAGTAATAAAGAGTCGTCAGTTTCAATAAGGGATGATGATAAGTAGTTGTCATTATTAGTTCTGGCCTTCTGTTGTGCAAGGTTATCAGTGACATTGGCTTGGCTTCTTGTTATCGCGTATACGGAGGTGGTGTTTTTAGGGTCATTTCGTTTTCTCCGATTTATCAGTCTCAGGAGTCTTCTCTCGTACTTCCGCGGTTACTCTTCTTAAGGCATCGGCGTTGGTATTAAATTTCCCGGCTTTGTGATTATCTTGTTGTCGTACTCTTCTAAACGGATTCTCCATCTCATCAATCCTGACGAGTGGTCCTTTAGATTCATGAGCCAAACTAGAGTGATAATGAAGAACTTTCTTCTATATACGTATGAACGAAATTGTTCCACGGCGTACACGAAAGCAAATAATTCTTTCTCTATTGTCGAGTATCTTATTTCGGCACCGTTTAGAGCACGACGGTTCAAATTTAAAGGGTACATCCTTCTTTAAAAGGTTGGTCAAGGGCTTGGCTATCTTAGAGAAATTCGGGATAAATCGGCGGTAATACCCGATAAATCCGAGAAAGGCTCTGATATCCTTTACCTTTTAAGGTCTTGGATATGTTTTGACTGCTGTTATCTTCCCTGGATCCGGTTTGACATCGTTTTCCGTTGTTAAGTGTCCCAGATGCATGATCTCTTTCCGAAGAAAATGGCATTTTTCTGCCTGCAACTTTAGTTTGAAGTCGCGTAAACGTTGGAATGCCGCAATGAGCCTGTTGTTGTGTTGAGATAGATTGTAGCCATGGATGACTATGTCGTCCATGTGAATGAAGCAGTGAATTCCTTGTAATCCAGACAAGATATTATTCATGGCTCTTTGGAATGTAGCGGGAGCTCCTTTCAGACCGAATGCCATTCGATTGTATTCGTATTCGTGTCGTCCATTCTTATCTGGTGGAATCCATTGGCCAAGTCGAGCGTCGTAAAATACTTTGATTTCCCAAGTTGGTCCAGTATGTCTGTTATATTTGGTAGAGGGCACGCGTCTCCTGCCGTGATCTAAGACTTTTACCATTCCATTTTCAGGAGTAGCAATAGAATTAGCAATTTTTTTTTTTTTTTTTTTTTTAGAAACGATGTGCCAGGGTGCACAGCTCAGGGACACTGAGTTTTCACCATTGTATCCCTATCCCCCCGGCTTTTACTCAGAGGTGTACGTGATCCCCAGTGCTTTGCAGAACGCAAGCAGGTTGTTAACGTTCACCTCTTTGAATAGCTCTGACTCGAGGATCTCTCTGCCCAACCATTCTTGACGACAGTTCATCAGGATCGGACATTTCCAGAGGAAGTGTCTAGGTGTTTCTTCCTCCTCACCACACCATCTGCACAGGTTCTCATGGCCCTTTGTCTTATGGGTATAACAGCGTAGGCCACAGTGCCCTGTTAAAATTCCCAGGACATCGCGTGCTCTTCGTCTATCAAGTTTGGTGATCGCTTTCGCCCAGCCGGTAAAATAGTTTCCCAGCAGCTCTTTCGACCACCTGTATCCAAAGGATTTCTCCCAAGTCTCCCACCTTTCTCTGTCGATGGTTTGTGAAATGATGTTGCAACCTTCCTGGTATGGGACTCCCACCTCCATTTCCGGTTGTTCATCCGACTCCGCTCCCCTATTCGCGAGTTTCTTCGCTCTTTCATTACCACTGTAGCCTGAGTGACCGGGTATCCAGGTAATGATGACTTTGTTCTTTCGGGCTAGTTCATTAAGAGTTTCTTTTGCCTCCTTAACTAGCCTGGACTTGGTGCCGGGGTTTTCCAACGCCTTTATGCAGGCCTGACTGTCGGTACAGATGCGTATGCATCTTCCCCCAACATCTCCTCGTACCAGTACTCCAGCACATTTTACCACCGCAGCAATCTCTGCTTGGAAAAAAGTGTTGTATTTCCTCAGACTAAACGAGCCATCGTCCACTCGCCTGGGTCCAGCTATTCCAAATCCAGTGCCCAGGTCATTTTTGGAGCCATCTGTAAACGAGATGTCTCCATGCCCGAGGCCTTGTTTGCTCACCCAGTCCTCCCTGTTCGGTATTAGCGTTTTATAGCGCTGCCCAAATACCTGGATCCTGTTTATTCTATCCTGTGGTGCGTCAAAAACCGCCCCCCTCAGCATAGTTTTCCGGATGGACGCATGTCCGATTCCATTTCCCACCCATTCGTTGCCGCATATCAGTCTGTAAGCAGACCTGGCCGCCGCTAGCTTAACGTCAAGGTCAATGCAATTGACGTCCAGTATCATCCTGATGGCAGCTGTGGGTGTGCTTCTTTTCAGCCCGAAGATTCCCCTCAAGGTGACTGCCTGTATATGGTCCAGACTGCGCCTCGAGGTGGCCTTCTCGGTTCCTTTCCACCATACTAGTGCAGCATAAGTAAGTTTAGGTTTCAGTATTGCTTCATAAATCCAAAGAGCTTTAAGGGGTTCAAGCCCCCAACCTGTCCCAATCGCCGACCTACACTGCATAAAGATGTTGAGGACCTTCTTACATTGCGTTTCCACATGCTGTCCCCATGTTAGCTTCTTATCTAGATAAACACCTAGATATTTGACACTCTCAGTATATGGTATGATTTTCCCACGCATTGAGACTTCCCTCGCAATCTTGCTCTTGTACTTCCCGGTGAAAGCAATAATCTCAGTTTTGCCGGGGTTGACACCCAAAGATCTTGCTTCGCACCAGCTACTCACCCTTGCCAGGGCATTCTGCATGAGGTCTGGTAGAACTTCCTCATACTTACCCTTGATAAGTATGGCAAAATCGTCCGCATAGGCGATAGTGAAGATTTTCTCCTTGTTCAGGGTAGTTAATAGCCCATTTGCAACAAGGTTCCACAGTAGGGGTGAGAGGACCCCGCCCTGCGGACAACCTTCACTGACTTTTCCCTTAGCGGTTTTACCGTTCCATTTGCTATAGATGTCTCTGTCACTCAATACCCCCGTTATCCATCTTCTGATGGTATTCGGTACTCCCTCATCCGACAGAGCATCGTCAATGGCTCTCCTAGTGGTGCTGTTGAACGCACCTTCTATGTCAACAAAGGCAGCTAGGACGGTGTCCCTTGTATCTATAGCTTCCTCAATAAAGCTCACCACTTGGTGTAGAGCTGTCTCTGTGGATTTCCCCACAGTGTACGCGTGCTGCCCATGGTGTAGTGGGTTCATTGTCAGTATATTGTGCCTGATATAATAGTCCACTACTCTCTCTAAGGTCTTCAGAAAGAAAGATGTCAGACTGATAGGTCTGAAATCCTTTACCGTGGTGTAACTTCTTTTCCCAGGTTTCGGTATGAATGAAACCCGTGTTCTTTTCCAACTACTTGGAACATGCCCTATGGCGATGCATCCTCGGAAAATGCCCGTTATCGTCCCAAGAAGGTATTCTCTTCCCTCCTGTAGCATCTTGGGAAAGACGCCATCAGGACCTGGTGCTTTAAACGGTTCAAACGAGTCGATCGCTCATCTTACTATTTCCGGGGTGACGACTTGAGTCGCTATCTCCCAGTCAACTCTTCTTCCCGTCCTTTTCCTACCCTGTATAGACTCCAGGTTCTCCCTTTCCTTGGAAAAGTCCGGGAAACTAGCCTTCAGAAGAAGCTCCAACGTCTCTTCCTCTGTTACCGTAAAGGTTCCAGATCTGTCCTTCAAACATTGTAATCTGGTGCCGTTTTCTCTGGTCAGGATTCAGGCTAGCCTCGCCACATCTGTCAAGCTCTCAGCGTTTGAACAAAATTCCTGCCATTTTTCTACTTTCGCCTTCGCAATAGCCCCTTTGAAGTTTCTCAGTGCATCCTTGTACACCTTCCAGCCTTCTGGGTTATTTCTCTTCTTAGCGCGATTGAAAGCACTCCGAACTTTCACCCTGAGCCCCTCCAGTGTCCTATTCCACCAGGGTGCATTGTTGGGTTTGGTTCCGAGTTTCAGTGGACAGTTATCTTCGTAGGCTCTGATCATGGCTATTTGTAGCTGCTCAAGAGTCCAGTCTAGGCCATGTTCAGGGCAATGCTTTCCCTTGAAGTGGATCAGGCATTCCGCAAGGTCACTCCTATACGCTCCCCAATTCGTGTCCTTGGGTATCCTCCTAGGTTCCATCCTCGGTTCCTTGAATTCTATCCCGAAGATGATAGTCCTGTGATCAGACATGGATGGTTCGCTGTCCACTCTCCACCCTATGTTATCTCTCATGCCCATAGTGACTAGGGTAAGATCTAGAACCTCCCTTCTACTAGCTGTAATGAAGGTTGGTTCGTTCCCCCTGTTCGCTATGTCCATACGTGTACCTGTGATGTACTCCAGCAACGCAGCGCCCCTCTCATTCATATCGGTACTGCCCCATGCCTCGTGATGCGCATTGGCGTCACAGCCCAATATCAGGTCCGTGTTGCTGCGTTTGCTGTATTCAATCACTCTCTTCACCTCCACTGTAGGTGCTTCCTCGTTGTGGGGTATATAGGCTGATGAGATAATCACAGCTCTCATACGCCCTTCATTGTCCTCAACTTCCATCTTAATGGTTGTACAGTCTCTAGAGCTTAGTTCCTGCAACAACAGTCCACTAATCCCCTTGACGTAGATGCACGCCCGTGCATCTCCCTCACTCGATCCTACCAATAGTTGCCCGCTCACACCTAATCCCCTAATACGACCCTTGTGTAACCAAGGTTCTTGAATCAGTACTACGTGTGTATGCATCCTTGCCAGTCCCCTTGCTAGAACGGCAGAGGCGCTTTTGCAATGATGCAGGTTAATCTGGGAGAAAAGCATCAGCGAGGGAGCCATTTTCAGTGCTCACCCGCGTTCTGCGTATTCCCGCCAGCCTTCACCTCAGCCTTGGCGGTACCCCGATCAAGCAGCTTAAAAACTGTTTGACCGACTCCCACTTTCAGCTTACAGTTTAGGCTCTTGAGTGTAGCGACCGATGGTTCGTCTTTGCCAAGAATTAGACACCCTTCAGGTGTTTCATTCAAAACCGCCCATTTGGTCGTATCCACCCCCTTGTTCTGCATGCGGACCAACTTCAAGAAGTCCGCAGCTTTCTCTACTCCCGTCGGAAGATGCACCACCACCTTCCTGGTCCTCATCTCTTCCGGTGGTACCACCAGAATTGCTTGGTCCCCTTGCCCAAGCTTCAGGTTCCCCGCCTTACCTTCCAGCCATTCCCCGGACTCTTTATCTTCACAGATAAAGACAACGGTGCCTTTTCTGGGGAAGGATTCCAGAAATCGGGGGACAAAAGCCCCCTCCTCGATCGCAATGACCTCGTCCACGACGGCCTTTTTGATCGCCTTGCAAACCGCGGTCGGCATTTCCCCTCCCAAGTATTCCCCACAAGTGAGGAATACCCTCCGCGCGTTGGAAGCCACCGCCGCGTAACTCGCATCCAATTTCGGTCTTTTCAGCAGTTTAGTTACCTGCTTACTGACCGCCTGCTCTGGGCTTGCGGAAGCTTTCCTCTTCCCGGTCTGACTTCCTTGAGCAGAGGTTGAGAGGGTGATGTCGGTTCTAGCGCGTCTCTCGTCCCTCCGCCTCTGCTTTCTGGCTTCGCCACACTTGGGAAGCGGTCTGCCTTCCTCAAGCGCTTTTTCCTTAAGGAGTTTCCTCCTTTGTGCCCCGCTCATGCCCCGGTGCGAGCCCGGTGCATTGTTGGTTTGCATGGGTTCTAGCCCCTGATGGCTGGCGTTAGAGGTCCCAGGGATCGGTTCAGAGCCCGACATTCCTGGTGCCTCCGTTACTTGTGCCGAAGAGGTCCCCTGGGTCGGTTCAGAGCCCGAAATTCCTAGTACCTCCGTTGTTTGCGTGTGTTTTGTTTTGTTTAATGCCTCATTCATGTTTGGTCCCACGAGTAGTGCGGATAAAAAGGTCCACTCGCCATTGGCCGCAACTAGCGGGTAAGGCTTGGCTACGACGGGATTTAGCCTGGTGTCCCGAAGGGAACCGTTAATGACACAGCACCCCCTGTGCTACGCATCTTTCAGCACGGTATCTCACACCTTAGATTGGGCGGACCACTTCTTAGTTCCATGAGATTTGGCTGCTCTCGTGTAAGGGAGAGCTCGTTTATAGAGATCCCTACACTCGCGAGACAGCCCCCATGGGTAAGCTTCCACACCAACGACAAGGTCATGTAGTCCCTAGTGGAAGTAGAATTAGCAATAGAACTCTGGGAATTATCTCGTTATTCGAGATAACCGTCTCTGTAGAGACCGAAGTGGGTGTTAAGAGGATCGTTTCCGCACGAGCTGGGATGATCGCGTTGCTTGAGGTACCGGGGTTGAAATGTGGTTGGAGTTTACCGTTCTGCCCAGGACGAACGGCCTTTGGAGAAGGTGTTACTGGTTGCAGTTTGATGTCTTGTCCAGGACCCGTGGCTGACAAAGAAGATGTGAAAGGAGGTATTAACGAGGGAGGAGTTATTATTTGGTGCAGTTTAACGTCTTGCCCAGGACTATTAACTGATGAGGAAGGAGATATTATTGGCTTAACTAACGTGGAAGGAGATACTGCATTAACAGATGAGGAAGCAGATATTATTGACTTTACTAACGAGGGAGGAGATGCTGCATTAACTGATGAGGAAGGAGATGTTATTGACGTATCTGTTGAGGAAGGAGATGCTGCTGGGCGCAGTTTAACATCTCGTCCAGGACATGTAACAGACGGAGGCGATGTTGACGATGCCGATGATGTGGCTGATGAAAATTAGGAAGAGACTGTTGGAGATACAGAAATGGAAAAGGATATTATTGGTTGCAGTTTAACGTCTTGCCCATGACGTTTAACTGACGAAACTGACGAGGAAGATGTGGACGGAGTCAAACGATCCGAAGAAGAGGGGATAGGCGAAGACGACGCTGACGAAGATGGTGATGAAAACAACGGATACGAAATCGTTTGTTGCAGTTTAGCGTCTTTCCAAGGACGATTAATTGGCGAAGAAGGTGTCGAAATGACTGGTAAGGACGAGAGGGGAGGTATTGTCGAAGATGAAGGTGTTGGATGCAGTTTAACGTCTTGCCCAGGACGCGTAATAGACGAGAATGTTGAAGAAAAAGATGATGTTGGATGCAGTTTAACGTCTTGCCCAGGACGCGTAATAGACGAGAATGATGAAGAAGAAGATGATGTTGGATACAGTTTAACGTCTTGCCCAGGACGCGTAATAGACGAGAATGATGAACAAGAAAATGATGTTGTATGCAGTTTAACGTCTTGCCCAGGACGCGTATTCGTGGAATTTATAGTCCTTCGATGAAACTGAGGGAAATCACTGAGATATTGCTCCAAGGTGTAGGAAATGGAGTTGTGACTGACCTCGAGTGTCAGTATCTGAGCCCCATAATCAATTTGTGCCTTATATCTGCTCAAAAAGTCGTGACCTAGTAAACCTTCATATGCCATTGCCGAAGCACCGCTCAGAATTTGAAAAGGATGTTCGATTTTGAAATCTGCACCTTCGTGCTGTAGTTCGCTTATTATGAGACCCTCTGTGGAGGTAGATTGAGAAAAGACCGTATTGATGTGGCAAATAACATCACTGTAATATCTACTACCAGGTTTCAGCGACTGACTTCGAACTAAGCTGATCTCCGCTCCGGTATCTATTAAAAATTCAGTATATGGATTAACGGACACTTTAGAGGCCAGAGTGAGGGTTATGGATGAAGGTCGTACGGTTATGGGGAGTTTTATCCTTGAGTGTCGGAAGGTTGGGTCCGATTCCCATGTACGTCGGCCGGAATGAAGATCTGCGGGGGATTGCCGCCGAGTTTCCCCCGCACCAGGGAGTTTTCCGGGTTGTTGGAATGCGTAGTTGACGGGTAAGGAGTATTCGGTGGTGACAGTGGAGACAGGGGTTGTGACTAACGCGATTGTGGGTTATATGGTGGCTTTCTTCTTCGATTGTTAGCCTCCCTTTTCCGACATTCGTCAATGGTATGGCCTTTGTTATGACAATAATTGCAGATTTTCGGAATCTGTTTTGGAATGGAGTTTTCAGGGGCTCTGTTCCCGGACGAGAGGTGGTTTATTGTAGATGGGTTAGACCTTTCCTTGCGTTGTACGGAGCGGTTGGTAAGTGGCACTGTGGGGCAGGTAGTATTCCTGAAACAGGTAGTATTCCTTAAAGGGTTTTGCTGTCGTTGATCTACCCTGGGTTTCGTTTTCTCGGGGTATTGATTTGATTAACTCGCTTCGCGTGCTCTAATACATAGTTGGACATTGAGGCGAGTTTCTTTTCAGACCTTGGCAAGCATTTGCAGCTGGCCATTTAGCAGCCCGTCTTCGAGAAAAAATATCATCCGCACAGGTAAGGAATCGGTGTAGATCCCTGGTATTTCCAGAAAATTCTGGCAACAGTCGTTGTAAATTGGCAAGGGAGAACCCGGACGTTGGGGAAGCATGGTGTAGAATTGAAGCCAATGTAGCATTTAATTGGTCCTGAATATTAGGTTCTTGGAAAGGGCATCTGTCCTGCAACCCGTCTTGCAGGAGGTCAAAAGTATTATCATATTGGCCTTGGATCTCCTCGAAAGTATTGTTAGCGAAATATGGGTCTTCTTCCTCGTCATCGTACAAGTCTGCTAAAATTTGGAAGTGGGTCTGTTCGAAGGGTTCCCAATACTTTTTCAGGGTGGAAATTTTGTTTTGAATGGCATCTTTGCTGGCGTCTCGGAGGAAGTCAGGGGTAATTTGAGAAACGATTCTCCGGAACACCTGGCTTCTTTCCTTTTGGAGCGTGAGTCTTCCAGGATTAGGGGATTCACTGATTTCAGATTCGGCTTCTGAGGCGTTAGCCTTTTTTTGAATTTCCTCTCAACTCAATTGGAAGTGGAGCCTCTCGGTCGGGGAAATTCAGCCATTTACTGGCCATGGGATTGAGTGACCGGCAAATGGTGTCGTAGGGAGAAGGTGTACGTGACACAAGGCACGTATGGCCGACGACACGCGCGACGCGAAACATCAGGGCCGCGTGCATTCGACATCCCTTTAGGGCGAGAAAATATAAGGGACCCCCAACGAGAAATGGTCTCCTTTTTTTGGGTGGGTCGAGAAAGAGTGAGGTCGATTTTCTGCGTGAAGTGAGGTTGAATTATAAAGCAACTCGCGGTGAAGCATTAATAAAATCTGTGTCGATTGCAATAGAAGTAAAGTAAAGGTTTCCGCGAGAAGTAGAATCGAATTATAAAAGAAAAGCAACTCGCGGTGAAGCATTTATAAAATCTGTGTCGATTGCAATCGATGTAAAGAAAAGATTTCCGCGAGAAGTAAAGTTTAATTATAGAAGAAAAGCAGCTCGCGGTGAAACATTAATAAAATCTGTGTCGATTGCAATAGAGAACTTTAGTGGCACGCTAAGGACGTTCTTTCGAGGTCTGGGTGGGAAGATACAATATTCCCAAAGTGGTGGTTCACGATAAAAAAAAAATTTAATTAGTATACCATCTTATATATATAAAACAAGATCTTTTTACAAAAGTTTGTCGCGGCAAAACTCCGGATCTACCGGGACAAGTTTTATGAAATTTGGTAGGATTTAGTATTATGAGAAGGAGAGTTTCAAGAAATTCGCCTAAAACTTTTCGAGATATGGTAGTTTTAAAGTTTTGGTCGTTTTGATTTTAAGAGAGCATCTTCTTTCCGTGCGAAAGCTTGAAATAAATAAATTAAGAGCGATCGTTTCTCTCGAGTACACATTTTTACCGATTTCTCTCACTCTCATGAGCATGAACTGTATTCGCGAGAACAATTCGGTAGTTTGATTTCATAATATCTCTTAATTTTAAGTAGAGTTCTCTTGATATGAAACAATCTGTATCCATGAATGACTCTCAAGAGAAAATCTACTTTAGAATATAAGAGAGATCGTGCAATTATTGTCGCTCCGTCACGCGAAATATTTCTAAGAGAGAAACGAAGAAGATCATGAAAATGGGAATCAAATCGTGTCTCTCGAATACATAGCGTTACCCATCCAAGAAGAAGTCGACGTTAGCGCTTAAGCTTATTAAATGAAGAGAGATCGTGCAATTATCGCATCGTTAGCGGTTACTCCCTCTCTCTTAAATATGAGACGTATTCGAGAGAACATTTCGGCATTTTGTTGATTGCACGATCTCTCTTCATTTATTTTTCTTAAGAAGCAAAGTACACTTTCTCTTGATATGAAATCTATCCATGGATTCATACTAGAGATGGATGCGACTTCATGTCATGTGGTTTTCGATTAGGAAATGGGGATTGATTTATATTTGGATCTTCTTATGCCCATCTCGAATACGAAAACTTCAACCTTTACTTGCGTATTAGGGAACCGTTACTTTTCGCTTTTGCAAATCGGAACAAAAGCTCTCTCTCAAGAAATCTCTATGATTTGACACTCTGTATTTCCGTAGAGCCGGTTTTAATTGTTTTCTACAAATCTTACTCGGGTTATTCAATACAATTTTGGTTCATTAAACCCGTAGCAGGTAGATTTGTTCAAATTGGTGGAAAATGGTAAATATTTTTTTGAATTTCAGATTGTAGGACATCATAGTTTCCGGGAATCCAGAGTTGACCGGTTTTCTTCCGGTTTGAAGGGTTCTTTTCCGGTAAAAATTTGAATTTTTAACGGTTTTTTGCCCGTAGCGTCTAAACGAAGCGTCTTACGGGATGCATATGTATGACCAACCCCCACTGTTTTGACATTTCCTACCTTCCTTTGACACATCATTTTTCTCTAAATTGAGGTTTTAAAGGTGTGCATTCAAAAGATCGGAAAATTGATGAAATTCAGATTTTGAATTTTTAACGATTTTTTGTTCCTAGCGGCTAAACGAAGCGTCCTACGGAGTTCATACGTATGACCGACCCCCATTTTTTTTAAATTTCCTAACTTTGAATCCCAAGTTGACCAATTTTCTTCCGGTTTGAAGGGTTCTTTTCCCGTAAAAATTTGAATTTTTAACGGTTTTTTGCCCGTAGCGGCTAAACGAAGCGTCTTACGGGATGCATATGTATGACCAACCCCCACTGTTTTGACATTTCCTACCTTCCTTTCATACATCATTTTTCTCTAAATTGAGGTTTTAAAGGTGTGCATTCAAAAGATCGGAAAATTGATAAAATTCAGATTTTGAATTTTTAACGATTTTATGTTCCTAGCGGTTTAACGAAGCGTCCTACGGAGTTCATACGTATGACCGACCCCCATTTTTTTTAAATTTCCTAAATTTTTCAATACATCTTTTTTCTCTGAATTGAGTTTTTAAAAGTGTGTCCAAACAAAAGTTATGATACATGATAAAATTCAGATTAAAATTCGTAAACGCAAAATCTCGCGTTTTTCGGAAAAATTTTTTAATTTTTTATATATTGGAAACTCTATTTGTATATTTTTTCTTCAAATCAATAGAAAATACTATTGCACAGAAAACGTAACTTTTTGAGTAAATTTTACTCTCCAATGGTACACATTTTTGTTTGTGTTTGTTTTGTGCAAATTTCAGAACATCAAAATTGTGTGCATTGTGTGTACATGTACATTGTGTCCCATCCGCGAAATTTTGTTTCAGCCCCCTTTCCTATTATTGTGATCACTCATTCCCTATTTGACAATCAAACTTCAACATCAATTCGCGCACTGTCTGTTCCTTAAACGTTGAAGCCGGTCAAAGGCGCATACGGCCCATGGATCTTTTGTCTGCTGTTACGTGTGTGATGTTGGAAAAAAATGGGTAGAGAGTCACATGGGATCGCGACATCTGGTAAATTATTTTGTCTGTGATTAAACCTTAACTTTTTTTGTAAGTAGAAGAAAGCAATATTTTTCAACAAATTCGCTGAAAATAAATTTACGCGGCTAACATGGGCGTATTGTTGTTGTGGCCGATCGGATCGGATTAACCTCTCAAATATTACTGTGCCATAAGAAATTTACATTCAGTACTAATCGAAGTGTATGTAAAAAGTTAACCAGTTGTGTTTGAGTTTGAACCGGCAGTCTATAAATCCCTATTTGTTTCATTGTTGTCACCGAACATAGGATAAATTTCGATTTCTTATAACTACTATATTTCAATATTTTTGTAACTTTAAAATTAAGAGGTGCTGTAAGGTTCAGTAATAATTCCAAAATTGGCTCTTTTTGAAAGAGTGCTTGAATAGTTGTTTTAAGTTTATTTCTCATTTTCTTATTAAGCACTATTCATACTTTCAATTTATTATCCATTTTACGGCAAAAATTTGTAGCCAAACGTTAATAAAAACATTGTTGAAGAAGTCAAAGATTTTTTGGAAGTTTTTGAACTTATGTTACAATCAAAAGATAACAGCTAAGAATCAAAAATCTATAACTAAAGAAAAACAAAACATATATAGTATCAACATATACAGTATACAAAAAATATGCAGTATTACGTAATGCCCAGCAAAGCGGGCGGGTACAGCTAGTACTTAATAATAACGCATTTATGTTGGATCATCCGCCGAATCCGGGAATGTAATAACACGTTTTCCTTCTGATCCAATCCCAAACAATACTGTTAGTGCCCCACTGATCCCAGACTCCACTCCCCCCAATGATGTTCGACTCAGGCCAGAGATCTCTCCCCTATCTACCTCACGGTTGTCCCAAACTTTGTTGAGGACAGTTCCTAAGACGAGATCAGTCTTCGTTACTGAACTCGTCCCGGCTACGTCAACGGAAGACATCCTCTCACATATTCCTGACGTTATCGGACTGGATGTTATGGTCAACAAAATAAAGGTATTTAAACTTTCCGTGGGAAGGTGCGCCTTCTTTGAGATCATTGTCCACCTTTCCCTCTTTGACCGCATCCTGTGTAAACCTAACTGGCCCCCAGGAGTGTTTATTAAGGAGTACGTTCCAAGGGCTCCCACCTCTAGTGCCCCTGGCAGGGCAGTTCATGCTTCTCCCACCTCCTCCCCCGCTACGTCCATGCAACGAAAAAACTCCATAACATCTCCATAACATCTCCATCTATTACCAAAACGTGAGAGGTATTAGAACGAAGACACACTCAACATTCCTTTCCTCCCACTCTCTACCCCATGATATTATCTGCCTTACAGAAACCTGGCTCTGCTCCAACATCTATGATCATGAAATCCTTGACCACGATTATTCCTTGTTTCGGAAAGACCGTCTCCTCGGTGACCCTAATCAGCGTGGCGGCGGAGTATAAATTGCTATTCGCTCGTCACTGAATGTAACCTTGCTACCCAATTCCTCCTGCGAACCCTTGGAGCTCATTGCCGTTACAGTCCATTATCCAACGTTTATATTATCATTTTTTCTTGCTATATCCCTCCTCGATTTACTGATTCTGTTTTTCATCACCTTTCAACTATATTAGACTCTCTGTTAAGCTGCGCTGATGATCATGATCATGTCCTCCTAATTGGCGACTTTAATCTCCCCCACCTTGACTGGTCTGCGAACCCTGGCACTAACAGTCTATCGTTTACTAGTCCCACATCTCCAGCTGAAACGAGACTTTTTGACACCACTTCTTCCCTCTATTTGTTCCAAATGAACTCTGTTAGAAACCTGAACCACCATTTGCTTGATCTAGTATTTACGAATGTTCCGCAAAATGTCAATGTTTCCCCCTCCGCCAACGTGCTCTGTAACATTGACCTACATCATTCTCCCCTCACCATCTGTGTCTCACTCTCTTCTCCAACATCCTCTTATTCATCCCCATTGCCACCTTGCTTCAACTTTTGTAAGACTAACTTTCATCTCCCTTTTACGACTCTCAATAATCACCTCAATATAACTGACGTTCTCGCTAAAGTCTCCCAACTGCGCCACCCCCCCTGACACCTCTCCTATATGGTACTCTAAATATGTTAAGGCTCTAAGGAACAAACGCAATTCCTTCTGGTCGAAATATCTACGCTCTGGTTCCTTCGAAGACAACGCTAAATTCAATGACTTGGGCAGGAACTTTTCTCAATTAGTTGACCTTCAGTACCATAGCTACCTCTCTTTCGTGAAATCGAACCTTTCCGTGAACCCACACCTGTTCTTCTCCTTTGTGAACGCAGAAAGGAAACGCAAAGGGGATCACTTTCCACAGTCTCTTTCTTACCTAGGACTGGAGTTGGAAGATCCCTTATCCATTGCTAATTCCGTTGCAACCTTTTTTTCCTCTACCTTCCTTAAAGGTCAATTTGTTCCCGATGTTCAATACTTTTCTGAACATAATATTACCCCTTCCTCCGACTTCTCTATCCTCCATATTTCAGAGGAAGACGTTCTTGTTGAACTCCAGTGCCTTAAGGACGATTTCTCCCCTGGCCCAGACGGTATCCCACCTGTGCTGCTTAAGAAATGTGCGGCCCTCCTTGCCTCTCCTTTATCTTCCCTCTTTAACCTTTCCATCCAATCATGTATCTTTCCTGACATCTGGAAGGCAGGTTTTCTGATCCCTGTCCACAAAATGGGCTCAAAGTCGCTTGTCACGAACTACAGGCCCATAGCCAAACTTTCCACGATACCTAAATTATTTGAAAAAATTCTCGTCAGCAAACTGTATCCCTTCCCCTCATCCCTTATTGGTCCCCACCAGCATGGGTTCCTTAAAGGTAGGTCTACTGTCACCAACCTCATCCACTTTACATCCTATTCCATCAATGCTCTTGAGCGTGGTGAAGCTGTTGAAGCTATCTTCACAGATATGAACAAAACTTTCGATAGCATCACACACCCTCTTATCCTACTTAAACTTAGATTGGCCGGTTGCACTGACTCCTTCCTTAGTTGGATTACTTCCTACCTTTCCAATCGTAACTATCGTGTTCGTTTCAGATCCAACCTCCCCCATTCCTTTGTTTCCACAAGCGGTGTTCCTCAAGGGAGTCACCTTGGCCCACTTCTCTTTGTCGTAGCTACATATGATGTCAGCAATGTCATTCATAATTCCGTGGTTCTTTCCTATGCCGATGACACTAAACTTTTCAAGAATATTGTTTCACCTAAAGACTTCCTCGAGCTGCAGCAGGATCTCAATCGGCTCTCTGCATGGTGCTCTAAAAGCCAACTCTTCCTTAATAACTCCAAGTGTGAACACATTTGCTTCTCTCGGAAGAGTAACCATCTGCCTCACACTTTTTGTGTCAATGGTATTTCGATTAAGTCTGTTAACTCTACCTTTGATTTGGGTGTCCTCCTTGACTCGAAGCTTTCCTTTCAAGAACATCGTAATCTTGTAATAAATAAAGCGCGAGTCATGTTAGGTTTTATCACAAGGTGGGCTAGAGAACTAACGGACCCATATTCCTTTAAAACCCTATTCACCTCCCTGCTTCGTCCTCTATTAGAATATGCCTCCCAAATTTGGACTCCTCATCATAAAACGCATATTGCGCGCATTGCGCTGTGTGTCTCTATATGTTACTTTAGCCACTAGTGTTAGTTTATTCATTACTTTTGTTATTCTTGTCTTTCCTTCAATTTCATTGTGATCTTTATTTTCTTTTTTTTTTCTTATATTCTGTAATCTTAATTTTCTTTTAATTTCTTTTTTTTTCTCTATCCTCTTAATTGTATCCTATTTTTTCTTTTTTTTTCTTGTTTCTTTCTTTTTTTAATCACATATCTGCATTTGTAATAAGTTGAAATAAATAAATAAATAAATAAATACAACATTTGATTGAATTTAGATTAGGTCTTTGAGGTCGTTTACACTCGTTGCTTAACCGAGTATCTCTTCAACAAAAAGGATTTTATATTAAAAAAAAAATTCTTTTTGCATCAATTTCGAAAATATCGGTTCGCAGGATCTTTGAAGACAGTGCAGTCGTTCGGGTAAAAGGGGACTAACACACAAGGATTGAGGTTAAGACGATAATAGGGACGAGCCTGTTTGTATGAAGAGGTACGAAGAGATCGGAAGACGAGGGGATACGAACATACGAGCAGCGACTAATGTGAGCGGCAAGATCTAGGACATGGATTCCAAAATGTAGGATACCAAAATTAAAATTTAGGAAACGTAGTCGAGAGAGTAGGATGTTCCAAACTTTCGTACTTCCTGACAAAAATTAACAAATACGATTTAGAATGCGGGTTCGGAAACAAGAGCCGGTGAAGGAAGATGTGAGGACAGTAAAATTTCCTTTTTATGTCATTATTATATCCTTATATTATTGGTTGCGTAGTATTTGGAATGTCAGCGAGACAATTCCCTTACCTAGCAGACTGTCCAAGACTCCTACCTTGGGTAGGGGAAATCTTGGATTTCTACTAGGTGCGCGGATTTTTATTTGGTTATTAATTATTATTTTGTTGTTTATTACGTATATATTTGTTTTGAAAATTATAATTAATAAAAATGAAGGGAGAAAAAGATAAAAAGAAAAATATTGGGCTCTCAAGGGGTTTACATTTTTAGTATGTTACAAATTAAAAATTATTTCTAACTTACAGTAACATCCTTGGGTTGGGGGTCGTGTGTCCTAGTTTCCCGGCTTAATGATGAAAATTATTATTGGTGTGGACTCACCGGCCCCTAAAGGTGCGGGCAGGGTTTAAGCCCCGACAAAATTTTCGTTGGGGTTTACCTTGTGCTCGCCTGGAACTCAAAAACCCTTTTCACTTCACTTTCACTTTGTTTAAAAAAAAAATTTATTTTATGTGATTTTATTTTTGTGAGTTGTTATTATTTTTGTTTAGTTATTTATATTTTTTTGATATATATATTATTACTAGCGTTACCCGGCGCGCGTTGCTACGCCCAAGAAAAAATATGTATTTAATGTGAAATGTGCAACACACACATCGTAGTGCATTAAACAAAAAAATTGAAAGTGAAATCAAAAATGAAATAACATAATTTTTTATCAATTACAAAAATAATAGAGTTTTATTCTAATGCTCTATGGTAAACAACATTTCTTGTTTTTGCGTTGGCAGTGTAAACATACAGAGCAGATGGCTTTCCAACACGCGAACAGGCAACATATAGTTGTCCATGTGAAAACACAGGGTACTTCAAATTCACTCCGCAAATTCCCAATGAGTGGCCTTGCGCTTTATTAATGGTAACTGCAAACGCGAGGCGCACTGGAAATTGCAGTCGCTTGAATTCAAAGGGCATATCAGACGGTATCATAGGTATTCGTGGTATGAATACGTCTTCATCTTTGAACTTTCCAGTTAGAATAGTTGTTTCAATCACGTTTGCCATTAACTTTTTGACTGCGAGTCTCGTTCCATTACATAACCGCGGCTGATTGATGTTACGCACCATTATGATGGTAACACCAATTTTCAATTGTAGGTTATGTGGTGCTAATCCAGGAATTTCTAAAGAATTCAAAAATTTAGTTGGATAGTGTATATTAAACCACATCTTCTTCGTTGGTAACCGTATCCAATGACTTGTACGAAACCAATTCGCCAGGAAATTTTGATTGTATTGCTATGTTTAATTCACTGACATCTTTGTTTTTCGCCGCTAAAATTGCTCTTTCACTCAACCAAGCATAGAATTTGTACTGTTGTGTTATGTTTGGAAAAACACATTCAATCAATTCTTCTTTAGATTGAGCAAACCGGCAGAAATCATTTGGCAACGATATCAATCCACTTTCATCGACTTGCATAACACCGTTTCCAATTTTTAACAATTGTTTGGAAAATGTATCAGCAGATGGATCATTTTGCAACTGAACACGAACATTGGTGGTTAACTTCATTGTTTTCACGTGCCTCCATAAGTATGATGATTTCAAGCAAGCATTGATTTCATCAGCAGGTGTTGATCCAGGTATGACTGGCAATGTTTGCCGAAAATCACCTGCCAATAGAAGCAATGCACCACCAAATAAACGTGAAATTCCTCGAAGATCTCTCAAAGTTCTGTCCAAAGCTTCAACTGATTTCTTATGTGCCATAGTGCACTCATCCCATATAATTATGCCCCATTGCTGTAATAATTTTGCTGTGCCAGATGTTTTCGGTAATGTTGCATGTTGTAGTCACTTGAAAATTCAATGGCAATTTCAATGCAGAATGCGCAGTTCGACCATCATCAAACAAAGTAGCAACTATAACAGAAGAAGCCAATGCCAATGCGATTTTACTCTGGGAACGCAATCGTTGCTAACAACAATGAAATCAAGAATGTTTTTCCAGTTCCACCTGGAGCATCGAAAAAATAAAATCCACCGACACCACTGTTAACAGCTTGCATGATTTTATCGTAAGCAATTTTCTGTTCCGCATTCAATTGTTTTGTTTTGTTAGATATCGCCATACATAAATCCTCAATTTGAATCAAAGCATCGTTCTAAGCTTCCGGTGTAAATTCCAAGACTGGATTACCTCTTGCTTGACGTACCCGAAACAGAATATCTTCAGATAAATAATCCTGATATTTCATCCACAATTCAGGTGGATTCGATGGAAAACATGTAGCCAAAATGATTGCAAACAAAACACGTATTTGACATGGATGAGCAAAAACTGCAGCATCAGCAAGAGTTTGATCCCAATGCAAATCATTTTCCAATAAATTCAATCTTTGACATGCTTCACGATACGTTGCACACAATACACCATCAACTGTTATCAATGATTGAAATGATGTTGGACCGCGAACATTTACTAACAACAATCGCTAATAATAACAGTTACGCACATACGTCATTGCATCCTGTGCGTACTCGTGCATATGACGTGGACTTCCGGTATACGTCGCAGGCAATATAATAATTTTGCTAAGATCCTGAACATTGCCATCACAGTTGATTGCATCACGTAAGTGAACATATTCTTCCGATCGCAATTTTTTCTGGTTCAAACGCTCAGTTTCAATTTTACATACATATCAACAACGTACTGATTGAAAAGTCGACGACAATACAAAATGTGGTTAACATCATTTTGACGAATCATGAGCCGGTATGAATAAAAATTCATTGCAATAACCTTTTTATGCGTTTCCATTCCTAAAATATATTGATTAAAAACTTCAAGTAGAGATATCACAAAAAAATGAGAATCAAAACACTAACCGGTGGAAGCATTGATCATTTTAATGTTGAAATGATATCCATCTTCACCACGTGCACATAATAATGGATATTGCAATCCATCATAACAACGGTGAATTTCAGCTACTCGCTGAAGTCCCAAATCACGTCGACGCAACATAATATCACGTGAATTGAATTCATCTCCAACAATTACAATTGCAACTTCTTCCATAGTAGGCGCATTGAATCTTCTGGCATGCTGTCCTGTTGGCGTTTTATCAGCATGAATGACAATTGAATATTGATCGGACGGCATTCGATCAATAGCAGTTTGAAATAAACGAACTAATTCGTAATATCGTGCAACATATTCTGCAAACGCTCAACGATATCTCTCTTCAAATTTGATGATATATTGCAACGTTGATCTGTTTCAAAATTTGGGTTACCCACAAAGTGTTTTTGCAAAAATTGATAACTTTGGTCAGGAAAGGCTAACAAAGAACCAAGCCGATGGTATACTTGGCCTTGAATCTGTTGAAAATCAAAATTTTCAAATTTCAACGTTGCGTTATCATCAAAATAATCGTTGTTTGTATCATGTTTTTAAATTACCTTAAACGTGGGCATAAAATTATCCCGAATAATATTTCTAGCACCGAACGAAGTCATTTGAAAGCAGGAGTTGTACGCCTATATATTCGTCAAAAAATGATTCGACCTCATTGCATCACCCAATATTAAAGAACGCAATGGTTCTAGCGGTGGCATCTAATCAGGTAACTTGACTTGACCATTTGCACAACACAACCCAGGGGCTTCTCCTTTAAATTTGGATGCCTTACAGTAATTACAAACTTTATTCATACCACCAATCACAACCATATTGTGAACAGAGTAATCAATAGTAGAATCATAAGCAAACGCAGCACGCTCAAGTACAACACGACGAAGTGAATTTTGCGTAGCTCTAATATGTGCACGACGACGATTCATATTTGCAGCAACAACAGAATTTATATTCACACGTTGCTCATCACTTTCAGAAGCTCTTAATGCCGCATATGTTCTAGCTTTTCGAGAACGACGTCCCAAATTAGAACGTGGACGTGTCATATTACACTGAATTTACGACTCAAACGGCGCTAAATCCAATCGGTTTAACGAAATGTGATAGTCACACAATTCGTGCACAAATCCAAAAATCCAAAACAATCCTAAAAAATTTCATATTAAAATCTTATGATCGAACAAAAAAAAATTTGTTAAGACACAAAAACGGTTTTTTTTAAATGAATGAATATCAAAATTCAGTTAAGGAACGTACTGGAAATATTATCCAAAAAAAGCCACGCTTACACGTTGCTCAATCCAATCGAGTCAACGAAATGTGTTTGTGTGTATGTGTGTGTAGCGATAAACACAAAATTCGTACACAAATCCAGTAATCCAATTAAAATATTACATTATAATACAAAAAATTTCGTTAAGACACAAAAATCTTTTTTTGTAAACCGAACTGAATTTTGTGGCGCATAATTAGGATATGGAATGCAAACACCATTCCTCAGAATATACACTAACAACAAATACATACCGGCATTCGAAATGATAATGCGTGTAAAATAATGGAATGCACCACAAATCCAATGAAATTTCAGGGAAATATTCAATTAAATTTCCAATCTGAAATTTTTCGAATGAAAATTACATATGTATTTACACAAAAGCACTTTTTATTATTTCACTTAAATTTGCTTTCTTCTTTCAAAGCACATGATACCTACACATGAAACACACCGAATGAAATGTGCAATGGCAATTTGCAGAAGTGTCATTCAATCAGGCGGTACCCGGCGCGCGTTGCTACGACCAAAAAAAACATGTATTTAATGTGAAATGTAAAATACACACTTCGTAGTACATTAAACAAAAAAATTTAAAGTAAAATCAAAAATAAATGATATAATACATACATAAAAACCATCATACAGACGTCACCTTTCATGGAAAAAAATTTCATTGGAATCGATTAACGCGTTTAGCCAAACACCGGCTAAACAAACACAAATATGGATTGATTTTTATATATTATTATTATTTTTTTTTTCGTGTTCGGGAGCCAATCGGCAATCCCACCGCTGCCACCAAATGTTTTATCCGCCAATTTGTTTTTTATATATTTTGTGGAAAGGAACAGGGAGTGCTTTACGCTAGGGAGAAGTTCATCTGTACCCGAGTGGAATAAAGTACTGGACTCTTTTCAAGTGTTTGTTTCTTTTATTAAGGCCAAGGAGACAGGTTTTTTTTTTAACTTAAGTTTTAATCAGATTAAGTCACACTTGGTTTTCAGTTAATTATTTTCATTATATTTACAATTAATTTATAGACATCCTTGCAGTTAGTTCCAATTATTAATTATTTATTATCTTTCCAGAACAAAATCTCAAGATTGGGCCACAATGTGTCTTTAGTTTAATTAATTGTCCTTCCAATTTCCAAAATTCACTTTAATAATTTGGTGCAGTTATTAATTATTTATTATTTTCCTAGAATAAACTTCAAGATTGTGTCACAATGTGTCTTTAGTTTAATTAATTATCTTTCCAATTTCCAAAATTCACTTTAATAATAAGCTGCAGTTAATAATTATTTGTTATCTTAATAGAACAAAATTTCAAGATTGAGCAACAATGTGTCTTTAGTTTAAGTAATTGTATTTCCAATTTCCAATATTCACTTTAATAATTAGCTGCAGTTATTAATTATTTGTTATCTTTCTAGAACAAAATTTCAAGATTGAGTCACAATATGTCTTTAGATTAAGTAATTTGTTCAGGGGAGCCAGTGGAAAACGAACTCTCAGAATATAAAACACAAAACTTTTTATTGAGAGGAAAAATAAATATAAAAAAACCTCTCATTTATTTTAACTTATTATTTCTTTACATTCAAAACACACTTTCCGCGATCCACACACGATCCATCATCTTTCTACTCAACACTCCTCGATCAAGTCCACTTGCTATCCGAAAGTTCCCCGATTTATCAGTATCGACAGCGTTGCCATATGCAATTTTCCATTTTAATAATTTTAGTTGCTTCAGATGGCACCAACGTTGCCATATGGAACACTCCGGGCGAAAACCCATTGGTTTTCCAACAAATTTATCAAAAGTATTGATCATTTGAGTATCAATCCAAAACAACTTATCGATTTCATTCCACTGGTATTATGCAGAGCTTCTGTACTGCTCGCTTCAGTTTACTTGTTGATGTTTCTACCATTACATTTCTCACCAAACCGTCTTTACTTGGCAACAACTCCACAATCCTACCAAGGGCCCAACTAGCAGGTGGAAAATTCTCACTTTTTAAAACAACTATCTGTCCAATTTGAATACTTTCCTTCTCGCGTCTCCATTTTTTGCGTTCCTGAAGTGTCGAAAGATATTCCGAATGCCATCTATTCCAAAAGTGTTTCACCATGTTTTGACGATCTTTCCATAATTTAACTCCGTGCTGCTCCGGTCTTTTATCAATGGCATATGGCAAAGGGAGAACTAGAGGTTCTCCACACAGGAAATGTCCAGGCGTGAGTGCCTGCATGTCCATGGGATCGTCATTTAGTTTAGTAAGCGGGCGCGAGTTGAGTATAGCTTCAATTTGCGTCAAGATAGTCAGCAATTGTTCATAAGGGAGAGACCGAGTGCCCACAGTTCTTTTCAAATGAAACTTCATAGACTTGACAGCGGCTTCATAAATACCACCTTGATGTGGTGCTGCTGGTGTCATATATATCCATTCCGTTCCTTTAAACGCTAAATGATCCAAACAATCCTTATCTATCCATTTCTCCAATGCCTTTTGTTATTCTTTCCCAGCAAACACAAACGGCGTACCATTATCGCTGAATAACTTTTCACATCGTCCGCGTCGAGCTACAAATCGTTCATAGCAAGCGATGAACGCTATCCCGGTCATGTCCGTAACAATGTCCAAATGAATGGCTCTGGTTCGCAGGCACACAAAAATAGCGACCCAACACTTTCTTCTACAATCCCTGCTACCCCCTGATATAAATTTAACTTCAAACGGTCCGGCATAATCTACCCCGGTGAAAAGAAAAGGCTTTCCTGCTTGAACTCTTTCCGCCGGCAGGTCTGACATTAACTGACTTTCCATTCGAGCGTTATAACGGACGCAGACAATGCACTTGTGAACAAAATTCCGCGCCTCGTTCCTTAACCTCGGAATCCAATATCTTTCCCGAATATTTTGCATCATGGCTTGAATACCGGCATGCTTTAGTTTCCTATGAGTACTATCAATTAGAAGATATGCCAATCGTGATCCATTTGGCACAATGGCTGGATGTCTCATTTCATAATCGATTTCCGCTCTATCCAGTCGACCGCCAACACGAAGTAATCCCTTACTATCCAAAATAGGTTTGAGTGGTTCAATGCTACTTCTTTCCGGTACTTGCCTTCCGTGACGTAACGCAGTCAACTCTTTGTTGTAATATTCCTCTTGCGTTTTGAGTAGTAGGTATACCATAGCCTCCGCTTGTTCCATCAATGTTGGTGGTATAATTTCAATTCCAGGTGTATCTTTCCTCAAACGACGTTTTCTACGTTTTTGACGTGAATACGTCTTTAAATTTGCTACCATACGGGGGCAATCCAAAAAAACCTAATGATAAAATCGGGGATACAGTTTGGCGTTGTAGCTTCGAATCTATCCACTACATCCAAAATTAAATTATACCACTGGATAGCTAATGGATCAAAGAAATCACTAGGACTAGCGAGAACAATGACGCATCGCGCGCGGCGGAGGGGGAAGCGCCGAAAAATGGGGTTATTTTGTACCAAATTTTGCCGATTTTGAATTTCAAAATCGAATTCAAACATCCAGGCTGGCAGAATCGCCAGCAACACAAAAATTTCGCCGGTACATGTCATTGTGCAACCAAACGTCAACGATCGGTGCCACCCCACCGAGATAGTAGGGGGGGCGCCCGCATGCGTTTGTTTCTCATCGAAAAAAACACATGAGAGCGTCACACACGCTCCCTTTGTAGGGTGTCACCGTATGCTCAATGTTTGTTGTACAATTTTGTGTTGTGGCGAAGTTTTTGTATCGCTGGCGATTCTGATCGCCTAGTAGCCTTGATTCGAATTTTTTGTTTTCAGAAAGATTTTATTCTCAATCTCATCTGACTTCATATTGTAATACTGCTAAGAACGGACAAATTGCAACTACATCATCGGTGGCGGTACCATCATCATCAAGTCGCAAAGCCGATGAAGTCGCTATATATCGCAACATCAATAGCTTCACTGATTGTAATAGAGCTGACATCGACATTTCGGAAATTTATTTGGAAATGAAAGACCCAAAAGCATGTGATGTTTGTCTAGTAAACGTAGAGACCAATGGCATCTTCAAATTCAAACTCGGGTGTGTGTATATCCGCCCGGGCACAGCGTTAGCAGAAATTAAACTCTTAATGATACGATCGTTGTTAAAATATTTCAAAAACATCGCTAACATTATACCCGATTACGAGCCTGATCCTACTACACCAGTTATGATATTTGATAGTCTCACAAAACCGTTCATTGCCTGACTTCATGCTCAGCGAGTTCAATTTGTCTTATATTGAAACTTCTCCAACAACGTTAGGCAAAACCTGTATTGATTTAACGTTTACCAGAAATCTGGATGTATCTTATATGCCCTTTGTGTCGTACTTTTCGTATCACAGACCTTTAATTAATAAAGTTATATTGTAACAGAATAAATATTTGTTTCGTTGCTTTTGTCCTAAATACATAAAGAATAATATCTCATTCAAGAAATATAACCCGTTACATAAACGTATTCACGTAAAACACACGGCTGTGTGTATGACACAGCCACACCCCAGCTTTTTAGAATAATATTTTCCAGTGCTCTTCTTTACTATACTCAAACAATTGTTTATAAATCGTTTAATATAACAAATGATGTTCACTGCCTTTTCCAACTTTCCAACATAATCCAATAGGGGCATATTTCGTTCCATTCCTTTTATTCCAATTTCCAGTTGGCCTTTAAAATCCGATAGGGCTAAGACACTAGACTCTTGATGAATTTCTTTTGAAATCTCTTCGGATAAATCTTTCGAAACATCTTTCATGATGCTGCTCTTCGGCCATTCACATGGTGGGAGAGTCAGCCACTCCGGGCCGTGCAACCACAGCTTATTTTTGACCAGATCCTTTGGCGAAACTCCTCGTGTAAGCAAATCTGCTGGGTTATCAATGCCACTTATGTGATTCCAACGACTGACATCCGTGTTGCTTTGGATGGATGAAACTCTGGTCGCAACATAAGTTTTCAAATCACGAGGAACTTTCCTCAGCCAATAAAAAGCTACACTTGAGTCCATCCACAAGACATAATCCATTGATGACCATTCCATTTCAAGCATTGTTTTATTTAATAACCGAGCAAGCAATTCTGCTGCACACAATTCCAATCGTGGTATTGACACAATTTTGAGTGGAGCTACACGTGACTTCGAAATGAGCAAATTAGTAGTCACCTTTCCATTCGCCTGTTCTGCTCTTACATACAGCACAGCGCCCATTGCAGGCATACCGCTATCCGAAAATCCATGAATCTGCATTCTAGTTCCATCTCCTGTTCCAAGCCACCGATGAATTCTAAAACTTTCCAAATGAATGATTGCATTCCAATATTCTCTTGTCTTTGTTTGTAATTCAGGTGGCAGATTATCATCCCAATCAACACCCAATCTCCACAGGTCTTGAATCAGAATCTTTCCTCGAACTGTCACCGGAGCAACGTATCCATTTGGATCGTAAAGTTGAGCGACCAAGTTAACTATTTTCCTTTTTGTCAATTCTTCTTGAATCGTGGGCGACTTCACTACAAATGTAAATTCATCAGAGTCCACCAACCATTTCAGGCCTAATATGGTTGCTTCCTCCGGGCCTGGAAACAGTGTGCTGCTTTCCATTACTGAGTCCATAGCTTGTACCACCCTTTTGCTATTGGATCTCCACCTTCGAAGTTCAAATCCCGCGCCTTTCAATATAAAATCCATTTCCTTTGCCAACTTGATTGCATCACTTTCCGTGTCTTTCCCGGTTACACAATCATCCATGTAAAAGTCTTCTTCGATTGCTTTCGCCGCTTCTGGGTAGTCTTCTTTTGCTTCTCTTGCACATTCTATTACTGAGCGTACAGCAATAAATGGAGAAGACTTCATGCCAAAGATAATTACCGTGAGCCAATACTCACGCAAAGGTTGTTGATTATTTTCTCTCCAGAAATTTCTTTGCAAATTCCATTGATCGCGTGCTAAGCGGACTTGGTTGAACATTCGCTTAATATCGGCATATACAACAAAACGGTGCTTGCGTACACGCGTCAATATCCAATGCAAGTCTTTTTGCAATTTCGCTCCGAGCTTTTGTACCTCATTAATTGAGATACCTCTGTCAGTTTTGCAGCTGCCGTCGTAAACAATGCGATTATTCTTTGCTATACAATGGTATGGAATGTGATAAATAATCTCATTTGCTTTTGGACTTCCCGAAACTTGTTGCAAATATCCTAAGCGAATTTGCTCACGCATCGTCTCCACATAAATTTCATTCAACGTCGCACTTTCCATTCTTTTTCGTTCCGTATACATATATCTTCTTAATGCAACTTGACGTGAACTGCCTATGTCTATCACATCATCTTTCAATGGAATATGAGCCACATATCTTCCAGTATGGTCCCGAAAATGCGTTTGAAGGGAATGCTCTTCCACTTCTGACTCTTCAATTGACAGACCAGAACATTCTGTCACTTGATCTTGCATCCATAATCTTTCCAGCAACTTATCCAGCTGATTCTCTTCCTTGTACTCAATGGTGGGCATCACCTTCATTTCATCTCCATACTTTCCAAAAACAACCAACCCAAATTCAGTTTCCAAAATCGTTGTACCAGTGATCATTCTTTCGACTACTGAAATTATCATTCTGGCGAAAAATCCCGCACCGAAAAGAAGAAGTACTGGCGCTGGTTTCCAGAAGGTTGGATCGGCCATTGGCAGTCCAGCTACATCTAACGTTCGAAATTCCATTGACTTCCTTTTGGCAAAACCCAAAACACATCTTCCAAAAAATAGCTTGAATCGTACCAGGGGCGAATTTTTAACACAATCTTTTGCCGAATGACAAAAGGCTTTCCATCAATACCAACCAATTTTCTAGCAGTCGGAATCATAAAGGATTTAAAGTAGGGTGCAAGTTCTTGACTTATTAAATTTGGATTGGCTCCAGGGTCACAAAGAGACTTATACGGTCCGAATTCACAATTACCAACTTCAATTCTTACCTTAGCTGTCGGAACGAGAATATATTCATTACTGCACGAAATATTAAAATTGTCCAAATACTTTCCACAATTATTTTTATTATCAACTTTCCAAACCTTTCCATGAACAATGCTTTCCTCTTCCATTAATCTTCTTTTCTTGTTTATTACATTTCTTAATTGTTTATTTAAAAATCTTTCCTTATTATCTAACGAACTTAACTTTCCATTTACTACATCTATACTGCTTTCCAAAGGGTAGTCCTGTTTTTGTTTCTTGCTGTTATTTGATTTTTCGACTGCTTTCCGCTTTACCTTTGATTCCACGCCTAGTCAATCCTTTTTCTTGCTGTCATCTACTTTGCGAACTGGTACAGATTTATTCTTTCCAACTTTGTTTGGGCACAAGGTGCTATTGTGTCGTGGATCCTTTTTCTTACACGGCTCATCTCCACATGTTCGCGAAAAACAATTAGCAACCGTGTGGCCACGTTTTAAACAATTGGCACAAAGATCACGTGCTCTTACAAATGCCCACCTTGCACCAAGTGAAAGACTCAAAAACTCGTCACAATCATACAACATATGGTCACCACTGGATGCTTCACATGGGTAGTGTTTTACAGTGGATTGTTCTCTTGGTTTAGATAACTTTCCATCCTTTCCATAGGGTGTTGATAGACGCATCTCGTTGGGTATTGATTGTGGAGTGCTACTATATGCACGATGATCTGCTGAGCGATCATGGTGTACAGTTGCCTTTCCTCTATGCTCCGATGGAGCAGATGCAGAAGCTTGCTTATCTAAGAACGACAACATCTCCATTGCCGTTGGGGTGTCAGAGGAGCGATGTAATTCCCACTGCCTAGCAGTGTCTGCATCCAATCTTTCATGCAGCTGGTGTACTACCATCATGTCCCATGCATCAACTGGTAACTGCATGGCCCGTAATTGACGTAACATTTCGTGGGTTCCATTGGACAAACGTTGTAGTTCGTTTGCCGTGGCCTTTCCGGTGATGATTGGGAGCGAGTCAAAGTGTCTCAGATGCTCCCGTATTATTGAGTACTTTCGATTATAAATTTGGTTTAGTCGATCCCATGCTTCTAAATAGTTATCCTCTGTCAAGTGCCATTCCCCTAATGTAGCCTCAGCACTTCCACGTAATGAATTTTTTAAATGCGTGAATTTCTCAACATTGGACATACTCCCATCATTGTGAATACGAGCAACGAAGCCATCATGAAAATTTTGCCATTTCAAAAGGGATCCATCGAAAATTCCCCACGAATTCTTCACCTCTCGTTGATCAAGTTTCACACTCACCTTAATGGGTCTTTCCTGTCCAATGGCAGAATGACCTGCTTCGCTAAGAGGTTGCTGTTGAGCCATTGAGGAAAATTCTTCAATCCTTTCGCGGAGGTCAGCTATGGCTCTAATGTACAAATTTTCAACTTCTTCAAATTGCCTCTCATATTTACCACTGGTTTCTTCGGTGATAGTTTGGCCAATTAATTTCCAGTGCAGTTCATCCAGCTGTTTCCACACTTCCTCCAATCGATTTGAGCGAACCACAGTATTCATGTACTTGAGCGACCGAAGACTATCAGAGTCAACAAAATTAACTTGGCGACGGATGGCTCTGATCGTTGATGTATACTGTCGCACTCAAGAATTATCCGGGGTAGCTGCTGTGCATGTCTTGGCAGCCCCTCCACTTTCCTGACCTGCAGTAGTTGATTTGCTGGATTTAGCCGTTTCCAACTTATTTGACTGAGGTGCAGAACCCTTAAATAAACAAGAAAATCCGAACTTTCCGTTAAAATTATCTTCCCAAAGTAAATTATTTAATATAAGTTAGAATTGTAAGTTCCAACTTGAATAGTTTTTGCAAGCTTTGCTTTCTTCCTTTCCAAACCATACCAAGACTTTCAAACTTTCCATCATTCTCTTCCTCAAAAGAGATTCTTATTCATTCAATCAGGAAAACAATTAGTGCAAGTACTGTGGCATTAACATTCCAATAAATTCTTTACTTTCCATTTCATAAAAATATTACCGATCCATAAATATTCCAAAACATTCCAATTATTTTCTCAAAAGAGCTTTCCGTTTCAAGGACAAGAGCGAGCATCGCACGCATACATTCGCAATCGAGCCATCTCGCATTGCGACGCAGCGAGAATATGCTTACTGTGCAAAAAATTTTATCAACATGAAACTCAACTTTGCGTCAATTTTTATCAACGTGAAACTCAACTTTGCGTCAATTTTTATCAACGTGAAACTCAACTTTTTGATTCGAAATTATTCCAATTTCACTATTCTAGTTTCCTACTATACTTTCCTCTTTCCGACTCATTCCTATATAATTGTACATTTCAAATTTCGCAACCTTCCGCCACTAAACTTGCGCAACGGATCCACCATGTCACTTGCTTGCAAAAAGTACTCACCTTCTCCATTTTATCCTTTTTGGGTGCCATTAATAATTTATAACAATAATTTGAAAAGGTATATAATTAAAACAATTTCAAATTCACGTCTAATGCGTACAAAGCGTCACTTTATAATGCAGGCGGCCACCAACATTCCCCTTTCCACACACATCAATACTCTCCAATTTCTTTCTAATTCGCTCCATATACTTCTTTTCCGATATGTCAGCAAAATGCTTCATTTCGCGCAAAGCTTATCGCTTCATCTCGCGCTAAGCTAAACAATGATGAATCTTTAAACTTTCCCGCTGACACAAATACTTAAGCAAAAACAATTTTTTTTTCTTTTCGTCCGTCCGTCCTCCACCAGTTCATATGTATTATCCGGCTCGAAGGACCAATGTTCAGGGGAGCCAGTGGAAAACGAACTCTCAGAATATAAAACACAAAACTTTTTAATGCGAGGAAAAATAAATATAAAAAAACCTCTCATTTATTTTAACTTATTATTTCTTTACATTCAAAACACACTTTCCGCGATCCACACACGATCCATCATCTTTCTACTCAACACTCCTCGATCAAGTCCACGTGCTATCCGAAAGTTCCCCGATTTATCAGTATCGACAGCGTTGCCATATGCAATTTTCCATTTTAATAATTTTAGTTGCTTCAGATGGCACCAACGTTGCCATATGGAACATAATCGTATTTCCAATTTCCAATATTCACTTTAATAATTAGCTGCAGTTATTTATTATTTGTTATCTTTCTAGAACAAAATTTCAAGATTTGGTCACAATGTATCATTAGTATAATTAATTATCTTTCCAGTTTCCAAAATTCACTTTAATAATTAGCTGCAGTTATTGATTATTTGTTATCTTTCTAGAACAAAATTTCAAGTTTGAGTCACAATGTGTCTTTAGTTTAAGTAATCGTTTTTCCAATTTTCAATATTCACTTTAATAATTAGCTGCAGTTATTAATTATTTGATACTTAAAAGATACTTAAAGAAGAAGACGTGGCGACCCGTCAGTCACCGGCCAAAAACGCGACTGAAAATGCGCGTCATTTTGCGGCCCTTTAATCGGGACACAAAGTGCGCATGCACATTTTCATAAGGTCGCGCATAGCTACCGGGAATGTGCGCAATTAGCACTTTTAACTTAATTTTCCCTTGAACTTACGCGATGCTACGACTTGGTTGCGATCAAATTTTATCAGAGTGATAAAACCTGATCGCAACGGGAAATTGATCGCGCATGATTATTTATAATGTCGCGATCAAGTTTCATCTTGGTGAAAAGGCTTGATCGCGACAGAATTATCGCGCATGGGACCCAACAAAATGCGGCGTCAGCATTTTAGGCTGGGAACGGACGGGTTCCCATTAAAGGTTTTTTTTTCTTTTCGCAGGAAGGGGGGGTAGGGGAAAAGGGGATAAAAAAGGAGCATGTGTGGCTTGGCCTAGGCTCAGTCACAACAGTGTCAAATGATGGAGAATTCTTGAGAGAGAGCTTTTGTTCCGATTTGCAAGAGCGAAAAGTAACGGTTCACTCATACGTAAGTGAAGGTTTACGTTTTCGTATCCGAGATGGGCATAAGAAGAGTAAAACAATCCCTATTTCCCCATAGAAAACCACATGACATGAAGTCGCATCCGTCTCTTGTATGAATCCATGGATGGATTTCATATCAAGAGAAAGTGTACTTCCTTTCTTAGGAAAAATAAATGAAGAGAGATCGTGCAATCAACAAAATGCCGAAATGTTCTCTCGCATACGTCTCATACATATGAGGGTGGGAATAACCGCTAACGATGCGATAATTGCACGATCTCTCTTCATTTATTGATCTTAAGCTTAAGCACTAAAGTCGACTTTCTCTTGAAATGAAAACTGTGAAAACTTTAAATCTTAAATATTTCCAAAAGTTTAAAAACACTTTTTTTTAAAATTTACACAAACACTCTACACAAATCTTTGTGCCAAATTTTATTAAAATCGACTCGTTAGATTCCGAGTTTAGCCGCAACAACCATTTTAAAAGAGATATCTTTTTATATATACAAGATAATTAATATTTTTTTATTATTTTTTGTTAATTTCTGGTAATATGATGTTATATTTCGTATATTCGATTGGTTTTTGTTGTTAATTTGTCCATAACGTAATTTTGTTATTAGATTTTTGTGTATCTGATTTCATTTTCCTATATAATTTAATTTTATTCCAATTTTTAATATGTAAATATATATTAATGCTGATTTACTTACAAGTTTATTAATTTTCTTAAATAATAAAATTCATTTAACGAATAAAAAAGTGATTTTTATTATAAAACATTTCAGTTTATCAAAATTCCCGCGATGAAAATTTAACTTTTCATATGAAATTTCATATCGTTCCCTATGGCAAAAGGAGGGTCAATCCCTATGAACGAGGTAGTAAGAAAGTCTTCTTCATGGCTTGTACTACTACAGAGGGTTTTGCTTAATTTGATCGATCACTATGTCAATCTTCCACATACTGAAGAATATGGAGGCATGACGCTTGCTTATTTTGCGGCATTTTATGTGTTTTCTAAGAAAGGTAATAAGCGTAGTAGAATATCATTAACGGAAGAAAGTATTGAAGATGAAGATGAAGACTGTGAAACTATATAAAATAAAACGATGAGTAATTGGATATGTCTGAAGATGAAGACTGTTAAACTATATAAAATAAAACGATGAGTAATTGGATATGTCTGAATTTTTCGGTCTATACAGAAGCCCCGAATTATTCGGTTTTGCCATTTAAGTCGTACAACAGATGCGGATCAGTTTTAAAGAGAACAAGTCACGCTATATCTGTATTGGAGAAATTTTAACAGATTGTGGAAGACGCAATGATACCTGAAAGAAAAAACGGATCAATGCACTTAATTAAAATAAAAATTTAAATAAGCTTACACAGGTGTCATTCTCATGACACCAATTTGACATGCATCCGGCGAACCAATTCTCATGAAATTTCGAAAAGTGTCAAATTCAACCAGCGAACTACTTTTCGCTCGCTGGATGGATTGGGCAATCATTTCCGTTCCCACAAAAATCCACTGAACTTTCCCACAGTTCAGGTGACTGCCTAAGCCACGACCGCAGCACAAAATTTCCATATATACCGCGGAAATTTAAATTGTAAGTTAGTCATAAGAATTAATCTGTTCAAGTAACTTAAAGTTACCAAAATAAAAGTAAAGTTTAAAATCATATTTTATTTATCGAACCCAAACTCCCAGTCTCCTAATTAATTACCTTTCCCTTCCATTATGGGTATGGCTTGATAAAGCGGCACCCTTTTGGAAGAATCCCGAAAGATAAAAACTTAATTCCTGACCTAGTAACCGAATGTGGCTGAGGACACGACATGGCGACCGTGACATCCTGCTTAAATTTCACATGGTAAATGCAGATACCAGTTGGAAAACGGAAATTGCAAGAAATTAGTAACCAGAACGTGAAATGACGGAGAAATTATCAGCGAAGCTGAAAAGTAAAAACCCAGAGAGTGCAACAGAAAACTTAACGTTGTATCCAGCGAAAATTAATATAAGCAGTCTAAAGTTTCGGGTAACACCGGCAAACAAAAACAGGGAGCAAAGTAAAGTTTATGAGGGTAATATAGGACCCAAACCTATTAAGATAAACAAATATTTAGAAAAAAAAATAATAATAAAACCAAAAAACAAGGCAGTAAATAATGTTAGAGGCGGAAAGCGCCATCAGTTGTCAAAAGAAATAGATAGATATAAGCAACTAATTGTGATATGCGGAACAGAGGAGGAAAAAATAAAATATAACATTTTGTTAGCTAAAGCAAAAAATGAGCTAAACAGGTTAAGAAAAAGAAAAAAATTAATAATTGAAGATACTAATAAATGATGTGAAAAAAAAAATTTTCTACGTTTTAAGTCAGTCATTTTCATATTAAGAATATAAAAGAAAAATAACAAAAATGGGAACCACTAACTCAAAGAAAAACGAAAATACAGGGGAGATAATCAACAATGTTACAGTCCAAGATGTGGTACAAATTGAAAACGCGACGATAATATTCCTTCTGGTAGCAATTTTGGCAGTACTTGTCTTCAATCTAGTTTATAAAATTTACATGAACCATAGAAGGGGACTTCGTAAACGTTATCTTAGCTCACCAGCCAGAGTAGCTGTAATTGATAAGTAAGGTACATATTGTAACCAGTGGAGGTGCTGGAAAAAATTAAAGAAGAACTCAAATCCATACTATCAAATTTTAAAAAACAGATAAATAGGGGATACACAACTGATACTTTAGAAAAAAAAGAACAAACAGTTCAAAGCCTATTGGAGACAGCGAGTAATTTGAAACCGGTAGAAACTACGTTAGGAGAGGCTTGCAAAATAACAGACACATTTGAAGAGATAGAAAATATAGCTAAGCAAATAAGGAAACTAATAAGCGAGCAGAAGGAAGCAAATCGAAACAGGGAAGAAGTTAAAGTAAATAGTGGGAGTAAAGAGGAAAACCGAACCGCAAATATGACGTTTTATATAAAAGTGGCAACAGCCTTAGTGGCACCTTACAATGGAAAAGAGGAAGAAACAGAGTCATTTTTGGATGCTATTGAGCTCCTCGACGAACTCACGCAGCCGACTGATAAGGAGATAATGTTCAAATTCATTAAAACTCGTGTTACCGGCAAAGCAAAATTGGCAATAACGGAAGACGTCAAAACAATTGAAAGCCTCAAAACAAAAATTCGTCAAAAATTCGCAATAAAATTATCCTCAGACGCCATTTTGGCCCAGCTAAAGGCAACACAGCAAGGGACTAAAAAGCTTGTCGATTACATTAGTCAAATTGAACATCTGGCCAGCAAGCTCACAAAAGCGTTTATTTCGGAGAAAGTGGTGACTGGTGAGCCAGCAGAAAGGCTCGCTGAAAAATTCGCCAAGCAGGCATTTGTGGACAATGTGGCTAATCCGGAAACATCTATCATCCTTAAAGCAACAAACTATACCAAGCTGTCTGATCTTGCAGCTAAAGCGATATCAATAGACAAGCCGAACCAACCTAGTGTGCTTCATTTCAATGCACAACCGAGGAATAACGCGTTCAGATTCCAAAATAGCCAACACCAATCTGACGACTCTGGGTGGAAACAGCAAAATCAATGGCAACAATGGCAGAATGGCTACAACGGGTATAATGCAAACAGGCAATATCAAAGACCTGGTAATAGGAACAGTTACACACAATCGCCAGGAGGATTCCAACCGAATTTCAGAAGAAATAACCAACAGAATAGAAATTCATTTCGTCCGAACAATAACAACAGACCCAACACTCAAAGAGTACACTGCGTAGATGCGGGGGAATACCAAACCCCTCAGCCAGATGCAGATCCGAGCCAGCTGGGGGGACAGCAGCAAATTGGAGAATCTACAATGTAAATTTAAACCTTAATAATTTCATAATGGCCTTCGTCGAAATGAGTGAAAAAAATGTACTTTTCTCGTAGATACAGGAGCCGATGTATCTTTGTTCAAAAGACATCTGATTAAACCAGATCAAATGTTCTATCCAAAAAATAAGTGTACCCTACGAGGTATTGCGAACACCGCACAAATGTCGATAGGTTCGACAGAAACTACCCTAATATTCAACAATGAAATATCTCTGAAACACACCTTTCATATAGTGGATAATGAGGTGACATTCGAGGCTGATGGAATTCTCGGCATTGATTTTTTAGTGAAATACCAAGCTAACATAAATTATGATACGTGGACCTTAACGTTGTATTCATCAAGAGAAGTAGTAGAGATACCGATCGAAAGCAGCCCAGAAAAAGACGCGTTACTCATGCCACCAAGATGTGAGTTCATACGAGCATTTAACGCCATTAGTAGTAAGACAGAGGATCTGGTTGTACAAAATAGAGAAGTTTCACCAGGGGTTTACATAGCCTCATCAATAATTTCGGCAAATAATCCTATGATAAGAATCTTAAATACCACAGATAAAATGGTAAAAATTAGCACAAATGAAATAGAGACGAAGCCATCATCAGAGTATCAAATTAGCCAAAGTGCAACAAATGACGAAAGACTCAAAAACCTAATCCCAAAACTTGATTTTTCAAGCACTCCAGAATTCGCAAGAGAACAGCTCAAAGATTTGTGCTCTAATTACCACGATATTTTCGCTCTGTTAGACGAGCCGTTATCAACAAACAATTTTTATGAACAATCAATTCAACTTAAGGACAAAACTCCGGTCTATATAAAGAACTATAGATGTCCAGAAGCGCATAAAGAAGAAATTGACCAACAGATAAAAAAAATGCTAGGTGATGGGATAATAGAACATTCAGTATCGGAGTACAACTCGCCCATCCTTTTAGTGCCAAAGAAGTCAAAGAGTCAGAAATGGCGGCTGGTAGTAGACTTCAGAAATTTAAATAAAAAAGTCATTGGAGATAAATTTCCATTACCTAGAATTGAAGAAATTCTAGATCAAATGGGGCGGGCCAAATACTTTTCAACGTTAGACCTTATGTCAGGATTCCATCAAATACCAATAGAAGAATCATCAAGAAAATTCACAGCTTTTTCAACGAATAAGGGTCATTACCAATATCGCAGACTCCCTTTCGGGCTAAATATAAGTCCAAACGGTTTCCAAAGGATGATGACGATTGCAATGGCGGGCCTGCAACCGGAAATTGCTTTTCTTTACATTGACGATATAATTGTAGTGGGTTGTTCATTAAAACATCACCTCAAAAACCTTCAATGCGTGTTTGGAAAGCCAAGGGAAAAAAATTTAAAATTAAATTCTAAGAAGTGTAAATTTTTTCAAACTGAGGTCACTAAATATGAGTCCATTAAAAACTATCCAGTACCGAAAAACGCGGACGAAACAAGACGCTTTGTTGCATTCTGTAATTATTATAGGCGATTCGTGCCTAACTTTGCAAACATGGCACTTCCATTGAATAAACTTTTACGGAAAAATGTAAAATTTGAATGGACAGAGGCGCAGCAAGAAGCCTTCAATAAATTAAGAACGGCACTCATGTCCCCAATTATTCTCCAATACCCAAATTTTCAGGAAAAGATCATTTTGTCCACGGATGCATCGAATGCAGCTTGCGGAGCTATACTATCCAAGAAATTCGAGGACGATGATCTACCAATAGCATACGCAAGCAGAACTTTCACCCCAGGAGAACGAAACAAATCGGTCATTGAAAAGGAGCTAGCAGCTATACATTGGGCAGTGCAACATTTCAGACCATATTTATACGGCCGGAAATTCGTGGTCAGAACTGACCACAGGCCGCTAACATATTTGTTTGCGATGAAAAATCCATCATCAAAGCTGACACGAATGAGATTGGACCTTGAAGAGTATGATTTTACAATAGAATACATAAAAGGAAAAGAAAATAACGGACCAGATGCCCTATCACGAATCGATATAGATGATTTGAAAAAAATTAATATTTTACAGGTAACAACAAGAGCGATGCTGTCAAAGGCACAGAAAAACGAAATCAAGAGGACGGATAATGAAGCACAGCGGTCTGATCAACTGCGAGTTCATGAAGTATTATCCGCCGAAACACTACAAGATATGAAAGAACTAGAGTTCATAGCGAATGGCCACGCTATAGAAATGCTAGTACATGAAAAGAATACAGTAGTCACAAAGCGGTTACTTAAGAAGAATAAAAACGGATCACTGGAATCCGCACTAGAGCGAGAAATCCAAATATTTGAAAGAAAGTTATATAATAAAATTCACACCGAAAATGTGAAACTTTCTGCAGAAAGTGATATATTCAGATATATTAATATGATTGCATTCAAGAAGATATGCAATAGAACTTTGAGCCATTTATCAATAAAACTATATAAACCGCCAGTTTTTGTGACAGATCACGAAAAGATTGAAGAAATTTTAAAGCTACACCATAATGCACCTACTGGAGGACATGTAGGACAAGCCAGGATGTACAAAAAACTAAAAACGATGTATCGTTGGAGACATATGAAAAAGTCCATTGCGAGATATGTTTCAAGGTGCAAACAATGTATCAAAAATAAACATCAGGTAGAAACCAAGGAACCATTGCAAGTAACGACAACCCCAGTCAAAGTGTTTGAAATAGTTTCAATAGACACAGTTGGCCCATTTACTAGATCTGCAAATAATAACAGATACGCCATAACGCTGTAGCGACCTTAGCAAATACGTGGTAGTTATTCCAGTGAGAGACAAGGAAGCGAACACGGTAGCAAGAGCTATAATGAACGAATTTATCCTCAGATATGGCCCAATGAATTTTATAAAGACAGATCTAGGCACAGAATATAAGAACCAAGTGTTTGAGGGGATATGCAAATATCTTCACATCGAACAGCTGTTTGCAACAGTAGCTGATCCAGAAACTATAGGAGCATTGGAACGCAACCATAAACATCTGAACGAATACCTGAGAAGCTTCGTAAATGAAAATCGAGATGATTGGGATGAATGGATCCCATAGTATTCGTATTGTTACAACACAACACCTAACACTGTACATAGTTATACACCTTTCGAACTCGTGTTTGGCAAAACCTCTTCAATACCTGTACAATCGGCTCATAAGCCTGTATACAATCACGAACTATACAGGTTAACAGTACGAGTATGTACCAAATGCAATTCTGAGAATTATTGCATTTGGTGCACCTGTTCAACCATGGGAACATTTGATTGAAGTTCCTAGAATTTTGTCGCTCGATCTTTCGATGATCGATTCCAGGAATATGCTTGGGAAACTTATTTTCCCAAGCATGAAAATGCGAGACCAGCAGTATATTTTAGATATAAGCTGATCAATTAGAGTTTAAGTTAGTTAGTCGGTCGGAGACGCTGAAGTTATTGTCAACCATAGAATAAACGAAACTTTCCAAATAAAGTCTTTTTTTTAAGTTCGATTCACAGTGTTTTTCATAATTGGCGCAGTCGGTAGGATTCTGACTATACTTGCAGAATCCAAACGAGAACGAACTATATTTACGCGATCGTTAAATAAAAAAAAAGTGTTTGTGCAAATTCAAAAAACTTAGAGGTGGATGTCAAGCCATAAGCCATCTTAAAAACCCTTCAGAGGCTGGAAGGGTATCTAAGTAATAATTGAATAAAAAGTGCAAAAATCGAAGTGAACGAACTGGGAAATTGAAAGTGAAATAAACTTAAAAACTGAAATAAAAAGAACGTTAAAATTGGAAGTGTAAAATCCCTTTTGACATTTGAAAATACAGTGGAAAAAAAAATCAAGCAGTGACTTTAATAAACAAAGGGCTTAAAATCAGTTCAATGTTTTATTAATTGCGAAAATTTTTTTTTTCTTTCGTGTCATCAAAAGTGATAATACAAGGACTTTCAAAGAAACAAAGAGGACATTAAAAGTGAAACAATAGCAATAATTATAAAGCGTCATATCCTATAGTGTACTAGTTTTGGGTGAATCGTAGTAATACCAATACTAGACCCACCAACTATCTCGCAAAAATTCAAAATTTTTAAAATTAAGCGTAAAGACAGAACGTTGCTATTTTGGAAGGACGTGCTAAACGACCAAAAAATGGATGCAGCACTGGTTGAAAGATTAACTGCAGCTTTGGAAGCCATAGCTAACAACAACCAAACAAGGCACAGTCGAGCAGTGTGCCTCATAAAATAAATAAACTACATCAAGGAATTTGAAGGAAGCCACCATCAGCTGACACAATTCATTAACGTCATCGACACACATCTTAATGCAGTGAGGGTAGAACAACGAGCAGAACTATGGCAAGTGATCTACAATTGCAAAATAACAGGACGAGCGAAGGAACTCCTTCTCAACAACCGACCACAGAACTGGGAAGAAGCAAGGTACCTACTAAAACAGCATTTCAGACCAACAGCAAACTATAAAGACATCGCAAAAAGAATAAGTTCAATTAAAGTAAGTTCAATCTCCGACCTTAATTATAAGATTGAAAACATAATTTGCGAAATAAATTCATTTTCAATTTACGAACCAAATCCAGATGATGTTAAAAACACATTTTATACTTTACTTATTTGCCAAATAAAGCAAATAGTAGCAGGAAATCTGCTTAGAGAAATAAAAGATTTGTTCGATCTCCATACCATTAAAGAAAAACTATATTCCTATGCCGGTTTTGACTATAATAACATAGATAAAGACTTTCTGACTTATGACAAAAGACATGACAGACAAAGACCACACAGACTAACTAATCACGGTCCCCCAAAATTTCCCCAAAACCTCAACCAAAATTATCCATCCCATCAAAATAACCAAAGACAGAACCCTAACCTACAGAACCTACATTACAGTAAACAGAATTCGAATCAAACGAGACGTTCAACTTTTAATCCGTCTGGTCAGCTAAGAAATGCTTTTCAAAATCCCCAACCAATGGAAATAGGTCAGATAGGGCACCAAAACGAAAATATTAGAGCTCAGGGAGAGGAGGTGCACAACATCGACCCCGAGTTTTTTCTGAATTAGGCCTCGGAAATAAAATCTTTATTGATATAACACTAAATAATAAAATATATAAAAGTCTGGTGGATACGGGCTCCACCATGAGCATAATTAATTCAAGTAAAGTAGACTGTAGCAAATTTAAAACATACGAACAAGTCCAATTAAAATTACAAACTATTAATAATATTACGACGGAAACAGTTGATAAAATCGTAACTTGTATACCAAAAGAATTTAATTACGATCCCAAAGGTGGAATAAGATGGTACAAGAGAGACTTAGGAAATAAGCCTTACGATGTTCTGATAGGCATGGATCTCCTAAGAAAAATTGTTAAAACCCTCGATTTCAACAATAAACTCTTGATACTAAATAATGGTACAAAAATTCCTATTTACTCTCAGGATCAAAATGCAACTCTAGATTGCTTTGAACTACAAGCTGATCGCGAAAAAATAGATCTAAGCCACTTAAATCAGGAAGAAAAGGACCATATTAATGTATTATTGAATAAATTCAAAAACTTAATTTATAAAGACGGGGATCAGTTAACAAATACAAACTCTATCACGCACGAAATAAAGACTACTACGGATCAACCAATTAATGCAAAATTATATCGATTACCCCCTAAACATGAGGAAGAAGTGAGAAGACAGGTAGAAGAAATGGAAGCACAGGGCATAATACGTAAATCCTGTAGCAAATACGCTTCACCAATCGTGGTGGTAGCAAAGAAAATCGACAATTCGGGACGACAAAAGTTTCGGCTTTGCGTTGATTACAGAAAACTTAATGAAATCACGGTAGACGATAGATATCCTTTACCCAATATTGATAGCATCTTAGATAAATTAGGTCGATCACAATATTTCTCTTCTCTCGATTTGGCTAAGGGCTATCATCAAATAAAAGTTCACCCAAATGATATTCCGAAAACCGCGTTCGTCACTCCTTTTGGATTATACGAGTATGTCCGGATGCCTTTTGGTCTCAAAAACGCTCCAGCGACATTCCAAAGGCTGATGAACGAAATATTAAGAGAATATATCAATAAGATATGCGTTGTCTATTTGGACGATATACTAATTTTTTCAACAAGCCTCCAGGAGCATATTCATTCCCTAACATTGATTTTCAAAAGACTGTCGGAACATAAATTAAAAGTACAATTCGATAAATGCTCTTTTATGAAAAAAGATACCGAGTTCTTAGGACATATTCTAACGGCGGAAGGGATGAAGCCAAATCCGAATAAAATACGTTGTATCAAAGATTACGCGCTTCCAACTACGGAAAAACAATTAAAAGGGTTTTTAGGCACTACAGGTTTCTACAGAAAATTTGTTAAAGATTACGCTAAAATCGCGAACCCCATGACCAAATATTTAAAAAAAGGTAAGAAAATAAACGTCAACGACCCAGAATATATCCAAGCCTTTGAAACTCTTAAAATGAATATCATTAAACATCCAATCCTTAGATTTCCAAACTTTAACAAACCCTTCACGTTGTTCACTGACGCAAGTAATTTCGCACTAGGAGCCGTTTTGACACAGGATAACCAACCTGTCTGTTATGCCTCAAGGTCACTAAATCACATGAGAGGAATTACTCAGTAACGGACAAAGAGTTTCTTGCCATCGTATGGGCTGTTGGGTATTTAAGGCCATACTTGTGGGGTAATAGATTCAAAATCATAACGGATCATTTACCCATAAAATATTTGAATAAAAAGTACTCTGGAAAGGAGTTTAGCCAAAGAAATCAGCGTTACCAATTGCCCAATAGAAACTGGACAAAGAAAATAGAAGTATTAGAGGAACATTTTTCGAAATTCTCAAAACCCAAGAAAATTATAACGGATAATGAATTTAACACAGAAAATCTTAAGGAATTCTTTAGGGAACACGCTGTAGAAATGCATTTTTCTAAACCCAATACCCACACAGGAAACAGCGACATTGAGAGGTTCCACTCAACCCTCCAAGAAAAAATAGTCTCCATGAAAAACTTAGACCTAACATTGATTCAAAAGATACACAGAGCAGTAGATAATTATAACGAAAGAGTTCATTCCATTATAAAAATGACCCCAAAAGAAGCTATGCTAGCAAACCCCTTAACATTGAAAGAAAGATTGGAAAAATATAAAGAGAAAACAATTGGCAAATTAAACAAAAATAGGGAAATATATGAAGAAAAAATGCATAATTTACCCGTTAAAGATTATAGAAGGAATTATTATAAAAATAAACCAAGATATAGACTTAAAAACTACAATAATGAACATCCAATGAATGTTAAAAGACCACGAAAATTTACAGGTAACGACCGTAGTACTCCTGATACTAACCTTACTCGCACGGAAAACCACAGCAAAACTGACCGTAACCCCAATTACAACCAATAATGGTTACACTATTATAAACATGGGACTGACAGAAGTTATTAATGACGCTAAAATAATCCTTCACATGATAAACACTGACGAAATAGGAAAAACTATGGACTTACTAGAACAGAACATTGACGAACTAAACATTAGACAAGACCCCTTAATTCAAAACGAAATAAAAAACATACATGCTAAGTTAAATGCTATCAAACCCAAAAAACATGTGAGATCAAAAAGAGGCTTAATTAACCTAGTAGGGACAGCTCAGAAATGGCTATTTGGTACCATGGACGAGACTGATCGTAATGAAATAACTAATCATTTAAAAATAGTAGATAGTAACATGGAAAATGCAGTAACAAACTTAAATAACCAAATCGAAATTAATTCAAACTTCAATAAAACAATCACCACCATTAAAAATATTATAGAATCTGATAGAAATGAAATTACAAAACAATATGAAAGCCTAACAGAAAATCAAAAACATATCATTTCACATCAATACAGAACAGATCAATTCCTTAAACTTAAAACATTCGAAGAAAAACTGAATCAAATAATTGACAATATAGCTTTAACAAAACATGGGTTAATCCACCCTAGCATGTTGACAACAACCGAACTAGAAAAAACACAACTAGATTTCTATAAATTGAAAAACATAAGAGTAGGCCTATTACAATACGAAAGTCACACGCTAATTATAGCAATAAAAATCCCAAATTCCTATAAAATGTTAAATTATAAATTTTTAACGGCAACCCCAATCAGAGATCATTTAGAAGTGATCCTAGAAGATCAATTCATGTTAGAAATAAATGGAACTAAATATAAGTATGAAAATAAAATTCAATATGAAAATGAATTAGAATTAATGAATAATTGTATCATTAGAGAGAATTGTATGTTAAGAGAAAACATTGTAACTGAAGTAAAACAGCTTGATGACAGTACTATTTTTTGTAAAAATATGAAAAATTCTAAAATAATCAACAGATGTGATGATAGGAATATTACTTTAAATGGTCATTATCTTATAACGATTAATAATTGTACAATTGAAATACTAAATCAAACTTTTGGAAATGAAAAGATAGAATTTGTAGAAAGATTTTACTATGAAGAAGCTAAAATTTATAATTTCACAAAAAAATTAGAATTAGAAGAGATTGTATTAAGAAATTTTGTAAACCTGAAACACATAAATCTGTTAAAATATCATAAAAATGTTCAATATGTTGCTGGTTCAATAATTCTCATAATTTTATCTTTGATAATAATTTCATTTTTTGTCTTGCTGCAAAAGAATAAGAAAGTTAAAATTTACGTCAAAGAATTAAAAGATAAAAATTTAGATTGCCGAAAAATCCAGGAGGATTTCAAATTAAAGGCGGGAGAGGTTAACAGTACGAGTATGTACCAAATGCAATTCTGAGAATTATTGCATTTGGTGCACCTGTTCAACCATGGGAACATTTGATTGAAGTTCCTAGAATTTTGTCGCTCGATCTTTCGATGATCGATTCCAGGAATATGCTTGGGAAACTTATTTTCCCAAGCATGAAAATGCGAGACCAGCAGTATATTTTAGATATAAGCTGATCAATTAGAGTTTAAGTTAGTAAGTCGGTCGGAGACGCTGAAGTTATTGTCAACCATAGAATAAACGAAACTTTCCAAATAAAGTCTTTTTTTTTAAGTTCGATTCACAGTGTTTTTCATAATTTACATAAGTGAATTGAAGTATAGACTACAAAATAGTATATCCAAAGCTAGGGAATACTTGTTAGATTCAAAACTAAAACGATTTGCAAACGAGCAGCACAAATGCTACCCCATAGAACTAAATATTGGAGACAAGGTATACCTGAAATCAACACACAACCGGAAAATGGATCCCGTTTTCGTTGGACCTTACGAGGTGGTTGATATATCCATTGTAAACTGCGTCATAAAGGATAATAATAATAAATTAATAAAGGTCCATAAGAATAGGCTAAGGAAACAAAACAATTCATAATAGAAACCTAGAAATAAGGCACTCAAAGTAGCTATCGTAAATAATAAGCAAAATGTATAAATAAGTAATAGAAATAAGGCCGACAAGAAAACTGTTGTAAAGAAAGATTTTTCTTTGAAAAACAAATAAAAATCTTTCTTCGAAAAGGGGGAGGATGTGGAATACGCAATGATACCTGAAAGAAAAAACGGATCAATGCACTTAATTAAAATAAAAATTTAAATAAGCTTACACAGGTGTCATTCCCATGACACCAATTTGACATGCATCCGGCGAACCAATTCTCATGAAATTTCGAAAAGTGTCAAATTCAACCAGCGAACTACTTTTCCCTCGCTGGATGGATTGGGCAATCATTTCCGTTCCCACAAAAATCCACTGAATTTTCCCACAGTTCAGGTGACTGCCTAAGCCACGTCCGCAGCACAAAATTTCCATATATACCGCGGAAATTTAAATTGTAAGTTAGTCATAAGAATTAATCTGTTCAAGTAACTTAAAGTAACCAAAATAAAAGTAAAGTTTAAAATCATATTTTATTTATCGAACCCAAACTCCCAGTCTCCTAATTAATTACTTTTCCCTTCCATTATGGGTATGGCTTGATAAAGCGGCACCCTTTTGCAAGAATCCCGAAAGATAAAAACTTAATTCCTGACCTAGTAACCGAATGTGGCTGAGGACACGACAAGATTCAGTTAATTGAGTAGCTAAATTCCATTCAGCATCGGACAAAATAAAATCAAACAGCATAATTTTTAATAAACTCGTAGGTGCTTAAGAGTTTGAAGCTCTTCTAGGAGCAATATGGCCAGGCAAGGTGGAGAAATAAGAAAGTGAGGAAGTATGCGTTGGTCGGGGAAACAGAAGGATTCTAGCAGGCTATGAGTTTGAAGATTTGCAGATGTTGCAAATGATATCATGCCTGGGGGAAACGCTGGTCCAAACCATGGTGATCCAACCTCATTTGTTGCAGCTGCTCTTATACCCGAGGAAACATATTTGGAACCCGAAAATCAAACGTAAACCAACGCGACATTTTGATTCACATTTTACAGTGTGTAACTATGACGATCGTGAAAGGTTGCCGTTTTATGTAATTTTAAGTGCTGGAGCAGGAGAAGAAAGAAGCTTACTCATCACCACCTTATTTCAAGAATTTTCAACTTTTTTGCTGGATCAAACGCTGATGATATCAAAATACTTTTAACTGCTCCAACTGGAAAGACGGCATTTGGCATTGGCGGTCAAATATTACATATGGCTTTTTCTTTACCCGTAACTCAAGTTGCCCACAGTATGCCAGATTTGTCAGCTTCGACATCAAACAAATTCGCATGCAAATTAGCACAATTAATTGTAATCGATACAATTTCAATGGTAGGTACAAAACTACTAAACTAAATTAATCGTCGATTACAGAAAATATCCTTATCAGTGAACTACGTCCTTATTTGGAGGCATATCAATTATTGTCGTTGGTGGCATGCGTCAATTGCCCCAGTTGGAGATAACTGGATTTTTCAAAGCTTAACTGGCAAAGGCGTTACATCATTAGCAGGCGCTTCTTTGTGGAATTTCTTCCAATTATTGAAGCTAAAAATGAGGCAAAGAAATGATCTTAAATTTGCAACCGCGTTGAACAACTTAGCTGCTGAGACCATGACGTCTGAACACCTAAGCAAAATTAACGAAAGATGTTTTCAAATCAGCGAAATACCTGCAGATGACAAAGATGCTGTGCATTTATGTTGTAATAATGCTCTCTTAAACTCGCACAATGAACGGGTTCTTAATGCAATGATAACAGACGCTTTGGATGATGTTTTTGGCGAACAAATTTATCAGCTAAAGACCACGCATTAAATCTCTTCTGTACCTACCGCACAAACGTATGGGCTACCTACGTTGAATTTAAAAATATCGGCAAGATATATGATAACGGTTAATGTTCACACAGAGGACGGGCTGGTAAATGGGACAACAGGGAGATTGAAGGCAATTAACTACGGTATTAATAAACTAACGGGCGAAAGAAGACCACTCAGACTATGGCTAGAAATTGATGACTTAAATGCTGGCAAAAATAAAAGGAGATCGTTTGGTAACCAATACAGAGAACGACTAGAAAAAAATTGGACTCCTCTAGAATGTGCTGCTTATATCATTTAAAAGTGGAAAGCCTCAAGTTTGCAGATTCGCTGTAAACAATTTCCACTAGTTCCAGCTGAGGCAATCACCATACATAACAGTCAAGGAGCAATGATGGACAAAGTTGCGGTTCACAGATATACTCACAATAAAAAATCAGTGCTACATGTAGCGTGTTCAAGAGCGAGAGCGTCAGATGGATTGTTTATAGTCCCTGTAAAGGAAACAGGATTCCCGCATCCTCTTCCACCATGGAAAACATGTCATGCGGAATGGGCATGATTGCATTTAGAAACACAAATGTCCAAGTAAACAAAATAGTGGTGTTCCAAACATCTTTCGGGGTAGGGCACAGCGAAGGCATTGCTGTTCATTTAAAAGGAGTTCGGATATTTGGCATTTATAAATCACCTTGATCTAACTTAAACGATTTCTTAAATGCTCTGACTAGTGTCATATTTGATGGTAACAGAAGCAGAACACCGCCTTTCAACTATTGTGTGCGGAGATTTTAATATAAATTTACTTACATGTACGCATTAAACAATATTTTTAACGTATTGGTTTGAAGTCGAAACTACGTCAACTTGCAACCACAATGGGTGATACTCAAATAAACAACACATTCAGTAACATTGAATTGAAATGAATGCTGGTACATATGTTACGCCCCGATGGTGAAACAGACCAATTCATGAAATGGTCAAATTTTTTACCAATTCATGAAATGGTCAACAGCTTTGACCAAATCATGAAATGGCCAAAAAATCGTACCATTTCACGAGCTGGCACGTTTTTTCGAGCTTCATTTCACGGATTGGCACGGTCACTTACAACAAAGTACAAACCTATACTATCATCACAGGATATCAAAGTATTGTCTGAGGAACATTAAAAAAATCAAATCAAATCAAATTTAAACATGTTTCAACTTTTTTTTCACATTAAAGTTTTTCTAGACCATTGTGACAATTCAAACAAACAAATTTTATCGTTTTGAAATCATAAAATATGTATTATTTTTTAAATTTGAATAATTTTTTATTCTCTTAATTACTACATATCATAACATTTTTGTGAGTCTATTAATCATGGTTTTCACAACTTTTACCTTTGTGACATGCAGAATTGCACTTGAGATCACTTTTGAAGCAGGCACATCTCTTATTATTACAATTAGATTTGTATGAGCACTTTTTGAACCCTTGACCTGTCCCGACCGACAGATGACACACAATTTCGCGAATACTTAGCTCATTATTCGGTATGTTTTTTTTGGAGATACCCGTAAATTTCGTTCTCTCAAAACTGTTGCGTTCTAACCAATTTTTTATTATTCCTGCCCTCGTGCCTATTCTGTATCTACTATCTTTTGCCTCTAATAATACACCGACGATGTAAGCTGGGTCTCCTCTATCGCGGTCAAACTCTGATACAAACACGCCTACGTATTCCCCCGGTCGCACCTCTTTCAGCTTGTTTCGAGTTCTCGAAAGCATTCTCTCAGCCTGGCGATCAAGGTGTTGTTTTGCAAGTTCACGTATGGCGATAGCAGGATGCGGATTTTCTTCCTCTTTCTCATCGCCATTGCTACGAATATGAATCATAAATAACAATTGAAACAAGATTGAAACAGATTGTACAAATAAAATAAATGATTGTATTACTTTGACGAGCCACTTTCAATCTGCTCATGTTCAATCTGCTCATCTGCAGTTTCGTGGTTTTCAGTTAGATCATTTTTAGTTCCCTCAACATCATCCGGTTCCGAACTCGAATATAATCAAAATTAAAGAAATGTAAAAAACAAAGTAAAGCAAAAACAAAACATAAAAAAATAGAATTTTACTTCATTTCATCGTCATTTTCTCCGATCAAAGCCAATAAAGTTTCTTCTTCAAATCCGGTTTTAAGATTGGCCAATAACTAATAACCAATCCTTGGTTTGATTCCAAACATCGCTTTGTAAGGCTCGCATTTAATGGCTTCGTGATAAGTTGTATTCATTGCCCACTGTGTGAATATCTCGTACTATAGAAATCACGGTTTCTTTGGTTGCTAAAATCCGCTCATCTTTTTTGTACATCACTTTCGTAACACCGGCTAACTCTTTCAAAGCGAAGGTATTCCTAATGCGGTAGTGCGATCGAGGTTTTTTCTTTCCTATACACCAATTTTTTATAATGTCAATCACCTCTCTTTCATACTCAGCACTCCACAACATTTTACAATTTTGCACTGCCGATGTTAAACCAAACATTTTGTTCGAATGTACATGATGTACAAATACAATGAAATATAAATTCAATTATTACTTCAATAAATGTTCGTTTTATTTTAAATTTCGAAGTGGAAAATTTGTTGAAACCTTCGCGAGTCGAACAGAACTGCACATGCTTTATGCTCCCCGGATCGAATTGAAGTGCCACATGCAGTTGAACGTTAGGCTGTTGTGTCTGGTTTCTTCTAATCCTTATCAGTTGTTGTGTCTGGCGACGTTTAATCCTTATCAATTGTTGAGTCTGGCAACGTTTAATCCTTATCAATTGTCGAGTCTGGCGACGTTTATTTTGACGGTTTTATTTTTCATGGATTTTTCATTTTTTTATGTTGGTAGGGAAACGCGGCCCGAACAATAATAATTAGGTCTTTCTTATAAAAAAAACCTAAAAAGCCTTTAATGTTAACAAAATAAAGTTTAAACATGTTTAAATTTGATATCGTGTGATGATAGGATAGGTTTGTACTTTGTTATAAGTGACCGTGCCAATCCGTGAAATGAAACTTGAAAAAACGTGCCAATTCATGAAATGGTACGATATTTTGACCATTTCATGAATTAGTCTGTTTCACCATCGGGGCGTTACAAATCCAATACACTATTCAGTTACCACAAAGCGCTATATGTACAATTTCAAATAAATAGTATGACTTGATTCTTCGTTTTAATTTGAAATATTGTAAGGTAGTACGGAACCTTTCTTATGCGGGTCCGACTCGCACTTGCCAAATTTATTTGATATCCTCCCAATAATTACATGCTCTCCTTGAATATCTGTTAATATTTCCATGAACTTCATCGTTCTGGGGAGAATTTGGATTGTCCTTTGTTCTGTCAGTGTGATATTTTCTACAGTAATGCTTTCCACTGGATCCATTTTTTCGCCAATTCCTTGTTTTGGTACTCAAATACTTTCACCTCCCGTAACGTTCGAGTTTCAGATTCCTAGGTGACCGCCATAAGAGCGAGTATGTCGTTTGCAGGTGGTGTCACTCTGTTCTGGTTGCACATTAAGGATTTCTGAATTCTCAGGTTATGTACCGTTGAAGAAGAGGCCTCCCATATCCCGCAGTATTTTCTTCGGTATTGTGGGTTGTAATAAGGCTTCTTCTTGACCTTTGATTTCTACCGATGTTGAAGGTAAAATACACTCCGCAGTTTTCGAGGTGCGGTTATTAACGTGTCCTTGAATGGTATTTTCACGCAGAGTACATATCTTGCCTGTTGCTATTACATCCACAAATCGAGTCTCGTTTTCTCTTGGCACCTGGTTGTCCTCAAATTGAATTGTTTTAACTTTATTTCCATTTAATGACGGGAAGAGCAATCTCTGAGCTAGACCCCATACGTGGCAGTATTTTGCCACTAAGTCGGTAAAAATATTAAATTTGGGGTCGTCTTGCTTGGCGATATTTGTAGGTATTGTTATTATGGGTAATTGAGGTATATTATCGGACCTGTTTTAGATTTCCTTTATAGACAACTCGCGAAGCGGTCGGTCGTCTCTATGAAGTTTTCCGTATTTTTAATTTTTTGTTCTATTTGCAACCTCTCCCATCTTTCTTTTGGTCTTCAGCGAGACAAAAATTGCATTTAAGATTATTTCCTACAGTCGTTGTTCGATTAACTTAACGTCTCTGGTATTCACTTCTATTTTGTTGGTTGTGTTGGTTGTGTGGCTTATTCGACCGACAATTTTGGTTCGTATGGCGATAAGCTCTGCATGTGGAACCGAATGGCGTCATTTGTCGTGTTCGACATTCGGCCATTATATGATCTATCCGATTACAGAAATCACAACGGAATTGCCACATTTCAAATCCTCCCCGTGTTGGATTATGTTTATAATTTGTTGTGTTTAAGTGTGTTTGGTAATTACGCGAGCCAAAGTCGTTCGGTTGGTATGCCAAGTACTGGTTGTTCCTCGTATTTCCTCTGAACGGGAATCGTGACTGATCCCGTTGATTCTGCCAGTGTTTGCCTGTTTGCTTCTTGTCATGGATTTGACGCGGTCTCTGTTGTTTCATTGGTAGCATTGGTTCGTTCGAACTGTGTGTACTTGATTTTAACAGCAAACATTGTTCTGTCTGTTCTAACTTCAATATCTTCGTTTCCAATGCCTCGTTTGAGTTATCTATCTCTTGCAGTAAGTAAAATTTGTAATTATAATTGGTTGTTCCAATTTTCAAGCAGTGTAACCCACTTCCTCGATTTCAGTTTTAATACCTTCTCCCCCATTGATATATTATATTGGGTTTCCGCAGCCTTTTATCATTAAATAACGTTTTTACCCGGTTCAAAGAGCCAAGTATTGTCTCTGTTTGTAATTGTTGGACGTTTCTTAACTAGTTTTTCAAGGTTATGTATGAGGTAACTTGTAACAGATTTGATCTAAGTGCCGCAATAATGTTTTCCAGAGAGTGTTTCAATCCTGATTGTAACTCTTCCAATGTTCGTCCCCTTTATCTTGTGGGAAGCAGTCTTGCAAATAGTGTTTGATCCTGTGCTTCTAACAGTGTACCGTAAGCTAAGCGTGCATAGTTCACAAATTCATTAACCTCGTTTTCTCACTTTGGAATGTCTTCCCCCGTGAGGATTGGGACGTTGTTGTATAACACATCCTTAACTATTGTTGTATTCACCGTCTTCTTTGTGTTTACTTCCTCTTGTGTTTTGAAGTTTTAATCTTCGGACGATTTCTGATCGCCGTTTGGTCTGAATTAACTCTATACTATCATCTGCCGTGCCTGAGCTCGACTACCTCGAGTCTCTCTGGGTTTGAGTTGGATGCCTCTCCACGGTTCCTGTTTTCTCCTTCTTATATAGGTGTTTGGAGTAATTGCTTCTTTCCGGACTTATCCCTTCTCTGGCTAATTTCGTTGGCTCTGTTTGCGACTACTTGCTCTTCAGCATTCCCTTCTTCAGTTATGTGAGAGAACTCAGGATTTGGATTGCCAAATGTTAAAGATTCTATTCTGTCTACTAACCTGTTCAATCTTGCATTCAACGGTAGCTTTGGCGACGAATGTGCCATATATCCCCCTATTGCTAGCAATCGTTTTCCTATATTTTCCTTCCGGTGTCGGTTATGCTCCTCCTGCAACTTCTAAACCGCATTTCCACACCGGTTTTGGCTTTCTTGACAACTGGAACTGCAGTACTAGCTGCTACGGGCTGGTGAATACGTTGGCTCCTCCGATATTCGTTCTAGGTAATCGGTTGAGGACCCGCTATTGGATCACTCAAGAATTGGTTTTGACATCATCGAGAGTTCACCGTTTCATGATGTCCCACCTAGCCAAAGAAAAGATAAGCCAGATTTGGGCAAGATTAGAGGTGGTTGGTCGTAAACCTGTCCACTTTACTTTATTTTTAACCTCTGCTATCTACCACTATTCTCTGGGAATCGGATGGTCACTCGTTCGGGTGTTGGAGTTCCTCGCTTGATTCTTCTGTTCCATCATTCCATGGTTGGTAACCAGTAGCTACTACTTGGGTCCAGGGGTCCTGGTTCGTCTGGTCCAGTGGAAACCTGATGTCTCCCCGGTTTGCATTCCAAAAACTAACTGCCTTCAGTGAGCAGAGCTCCCTCGTTTATAGCAGATTTTCCTGCCGAGGTCTTCAAAATTCAATTTTATGACTATAATAATGATATTTAAAATTACAACAAGAAAATGTTCATATTCAATTTAAATTAGTTTTAAAACTGAAACCTGTCAGGATTCAAGTCACTTTTGACATGGATGCTGGTCACGTGGTGATTAAATAAAAGCGCCACCTCTGAAAATACAAATCCACTATAAGTTTAAGATGCACCAACACTTCTCTATTTGTACGCATCGTGAAGAGACTATCATTTTCAGAAAACAACGCAATTAACGATGTAGAACCCTAAAACCACCATCTGATGGGAGAACACCAACCCATCGGCAGCACTTTTGTTCTAGGACAGTGGAGAACACCAACCAACCGTCCGGATGTGGGAGAACACCAACCACACACCTCATTGTAGGGATCTTCACCGTATTTTTAATAAATTTATCATTAAGTTAAGTTACTCTACTGTCACAATGCGTACTAATTTCAATTTAGCAAAACACATACATTCCCATTCGGCTCGCAAGTGTAAACACAAATTAAAAGCAAACTTATATGTTCATGAGGAGAAAACCAACCACATGACTATCAATAAAGCCTATGGGAGAACACCAACCCAATAGGAACAACTAAACTTTATATCAGGTGCAGGAGAACACCAACCTGACCTGACTCGTGGAACAGATTGCACATCTTCAAATAATCCCTCATTATCTATGGTCACACTTATGATCGCATAACACCTAAATCATCTATATCCACTTTCACACCTATTAATCGTCAAAACTCTGCGAGTGAACTCATATTAAAACCAAACCAACAGCTAGTGAAAAGACTCACACATAATCTTAAACTTAGTGAGAGGACTCACCTGTTTAAATTTAATTCACCTTATAAACTTTTATGATTTGACTTCAAAATATAAACTTCAACCTTAACTCTTTCCACTGTGTAGTCTGAAACGAACTAAAGAATGAACCAAAAGCATCATGTCTTGGACCACCATCATTTTTGCTGCATCTACAAAAATGACCCTATGCTCCATGCCCAGCAAAAATTTGCCAAAGTACAAGTATAAACAATGATTTGTTTATCCATTTTTATTAAGCCTATCACTTACAAATCTATGTTATCAAAAGTTGACCTTCATATACAAAGTCCAGAAACACTCTCGGACATATAAAAAGCCCTCTTACAGTCGGCCTTCCTGGGCTTCAGCACGCCTCGGGCTGACTTTGTTCCGGATCCGATATTATTACTCCATCTTCGACTGATTCTAACTCATTCTCACTTTCATCCGTTGTTTCTTCCAACTGTGTCCAGGGTTTCATACGATCTACAGCGACAGTCTTTGAATAATTGCTTCGGTTCCTTGTTCTGTGTGATCCTGGCATATCAACCACGATATACCTATCGTTAGGTAACACCGTTTTGACTATAAACGGACCACTATAAGGTGACAGTAACTTCCTGCTCGTAGATTCTGCAGAAGCAAACTTTTCTAGCACTATAAGATCACCTTCCCTATATTGCTTAGGTTTTTTTCTTCTTGCATCGAACTGTTGCTTTTGGCGTTCTTGTTGTTTAATGATCACGTTCGACACTCTCTCTCTCTCTTCTATCAAACTTGTGACGACTCCAGTAACTTCTTCTACCTGATCTTTCAGTAGAGCATCACTTCCACCTCTTGGCCGGAAACCGAAAAGAAGTTCGCTCGGTGTCTTTCCAGTGGTTTTATTAACCAAATTGTTTATAGCAAACTGAACTTTTTTGATATTTTCGTCCCAGTTTTCTTCCTCCAGAGTACTGGTTAACAGGGCGCTTAGTATTGATCGATTAAGACGTTCAATCTGCCCATTCGCCCTAGGAGTTGCTACTGCATTTTTGATGTGACGAACATTATTTTGTATACAAAATTCTGCAAAGTTTTTAGCAGTAAAAGCACTACCTTGATCGGAAATTAAAATTTGTGGACAGCCATAAGTAGAGAATATATCTTTTAATAACTCCAGTACATATTTAGTTTTGGTTGTTTTGACTGCTCTTATGAACAAAAACTTTGTAAATGCGTCTACAACGGCGATTATGTAAAAGTTGCCGTTTTTACTTTTAGGAAACGGTCCTAAGTGGTCAATATGGACGATTCTCATTGGGTCACATCCTTTCGGAATGGGATGCAAAAATCCTTCCTTTTTACCGCTTTTCTTTTTATTAAATAAACATTGTATACAGGAGACTATGTAATTCTCCACGTATTTTCTCATGTTGGGGAACCAATAGTGCTCGCATAGGCGGTACAACGTTTTTTCTGCCGCAAAATGTCCCATTTCATCGTGTGCCGCTCTTACGACGTGTGATCGCATTCCACGTGGAACTACCCATTGGATTCCTCTCGCAGTGATGCGATATACCCTTCCATTTCTCAAAGCATAGTCTTTAAATATCTTTTTCTCATATTCTGTTACTGGCGCTCTTTTGAGGATCTCGTTGATTTGCTTGATTTTGGCGTCTGTTAACTGACCTGCCAAAACCCAATCTCCTTGCGTAATATGCATAACTTTCTCTTCTTTCCTTTTCTCTTCCACATTACGGCTCAATGCATCTACGTGTTTCATTCTGTCTCCAGGCCTGTATTTGACGACAAAATTAAACTCAAGAAGTTGAAGCCACCATCTAGCAATTCTTGGTATTAGGTCTTTTTTGTCCTTAGTGGCCTTCAGCGCGTTGCAATCGGTGACAAGAGTAAAATCTACACCCAGCAAATAGGTTCGAAACTTTTTAAAAGACTCCACAACGGCTAAAGTTTCCAGTTCATAGGAGTGGTATTTACTTTCGGCGTTTGATGTCTGTCGGCTGTAATAAGCCACAGGATGCAATTTCTGGTCTGTCTGCCTTTGGAACAGAATTCCAGCCAAACCTGTTGAGCTAGCATCGGTATGGACCTCAGTGTCAGCTTGAGGATTGTACAATGACAGAACCGGACGACTAATCAATTTTTGCTGGAGCTTCCTGAACGCTTCTTCCTGCTCCTCTTTCCATTTCCAGGGTATGTTTTTCTTTAGTAACACAGTAAGTGGCTTGGCTATCAAAGCATAATCCTTCACAAATTGGCGAAAATATCCGGTCAAACCCAAAAATTGTCGTACATTTCGGACCGTTTTTGGTATGGGAAATTGTTCAACGGCTTTTGTTTTGTCTTTTCCAGGCTTGACCGTATCTTTTTCGATTTCGAACCCAAGAAAGTTAATTGATGTCATCAGAAAAGAACATTTTTCCAAGTTCAATGTCAGTTTCTGTTCACGAAATATTTGTAAAACTTTCCTTAATGCCTCAATAGCGTCTTCAACAGTTTTAGAATGGAGTAACACGTCATCCAAATACACTGCTGCTACATTGTTTACCGGTCCTAGTACCTTATTCATAAATCTTTGGAAACATCTTGGAGCATTGGTCAGTCCGAAAGGCATTCTAGTGAACTCATAAAGTCCGTGATGAGTGGCAAATGCGGTGTATTTTTTTGAAGTTTCACGCATGGGAATCTGATAGTAACCAGATTTGAGATCTAAACTTGTGAAATACTTCCCATCCTTTAGTCGGTCTATCTGGTCATCGATTCTAGGCAGAGGATAGCAATCTTGAATGGTCATCGAATTTAATTTCCTATAATCAATGCACATGCGCTGTTCGCCATTCTTCTTTTTTACTAACACTACCGGCGATGAATAATCTGATGCAGATTCCTGTATAATGTTGCACCTCAACAGATCGTTTACGATTTCAGTAATCTTTTCTTGCTCCACTTTGGCTACACGGTAGGGTCTATAAGTAAAGGGAGTATCGTTTTTCAAGCTAATTTCCATTTCTGCGTCTACTGCACAACCAAGCTCTTCAACATTCTGGGCAACGCAATCCCTATACTCCTGTAGCAAGTCGTAAACTATCTCCTTGTGCTCAGTACTTATGGGTCCAATCTCAATGTCATCTTTATTTAAGGGTGGTAGTTGTTTGCCTTCAACATGAAGCACCAGCTCGTTTGGTTCCTCGTTTTCCTCGATACACGGCCAACCCCTCGCCAAAATTCTTTCGGCCTTAAGGACAATGTCGCAATCTGATATATTTATGCATGGAAGGAATGAAGTTTGATTAGGACTGACATTTACTAAAACGTTGGGAATCAAAGATTCTTTTCCTTCAGGCATACGTACACTTCCTTCAACGTATACGTCTCCGTCAAAATTCGTGGTATAAACTTTAACTATCCCTACAAAATGGGGAGGTATCACAGTATCTTGTGATATGAACAGTGTGACTCTCCTTTTGATATCTTTAAATTCGGTGTTATTTTCTTGTTCCTTTTCTAAAAACTTTAAATTGTCCTTGTCTTTATGCACTAAAACATGTGGAAGTTCTGTGAAATTTCGGCCTATCAATAGAGGAACATCTTGCTCTTCATTAGAAACAACCATCGCTGTTATATCTCCTGCTACATCATCGACTTTCAGTGTAAATCTTGCAGTTCCAACACTATTGACTCTACTGCTTCCATAACCACAAATTATCGATATTTCCTTTTGGACCACTAATTTCAATTTGTCGACGGCATTCAACTTGATAATTGAACAAGAACTTCCAAAGTCTATGTAAGCTTCCAAAGTATCATCATTTATTTTTACATTCTTAAAATATTTCTTATTAAGAGGATCACTATCTACTACTTTAAGTAAGGCAACCTTTTTGTTTGTCTCGTTCTTTTTGCGGTAACAGTTTACTTCAAGATGTCCCCGATTGTTGCAGTAGTTACACCTCTTTTCGGTGGTTCCTGTGGTGTCAACTTTAGTTCCCTCTTTGCAAGAGCTAGCATAGTGCCCCGGCATATTACATTTGAAACATATTAGACGCTTCTCGTTTTGCTGTATGCGATTTCCCTGAGATTTCTTTTTCGCCTCATATTCAAGCTTACCTCGGAATCGACCATCGTTAGTGGATGTTGAAGGATAGTTGTTGCTGTCAGTAGCTCCGAAATATTGAAATAATGCATCTGGTGTTTGAAACTGACCCCCATTCGCTCCCGCAAGGAAGACCCTATCATGAATTCCTCCCAATAAACAGTCAACTGCATCCATACCAACTATATTGCAAGCATTTAGCAAAGCCATTTTTTCATGATAGTAATTGGTGTAAGACTCCTCAGTCCTCTTTGTACGTCGCATCATTTCTCCCAGAAGACAATGAAAATTATGCCGTGCAGGAAAAGCTTTGATCAACTTTGCTTTCCACTCATCCCAACTATAACTCATAGTACCCAATCCCTTATACCAGGTCTGTGCCGTCCCCTTTAGTTTGGTCAACGCGAAATATATCGTGGTGTCCTCATTCCACTGATGTAGTTGTCGTAGTTCGGTTATTTTTTGGCACCACTTCTCTGCCGATTGGTTTCGGTCCCTTGGATTAAATTCTGGAACTGTATCACCCCATAAAGCTTGGGAAGGGGGTTGATTTGCTGATCTGTCCAAGACCCGAGTAATTGCCTCCGTAAATCGTTCTAACGAAGAGCTCGCATGTCTTGATCTACGCCGCATTCTCCGAGATGAAGTTTCTAAAGACGCACGGGACGTCGACCTCCTTCTCTTTTGCTCACGATAATGTTTCTTGTGATGATGTCTTGGCATCTTTAAAGCTGCTTTCACAATTTTACGCAACGGTTTTTAATCTAAGTAATAAATTAGTCAAACAAATTAACGACCCTCATAAAATTAGTCATTCATCAACAAAAATTTCAACACTCAACCAAAACAATTCTTTCAACCCGCTGCAAAATCTTTTATTTTCAATTAAGTGGAGATCGTCGCATTTCACATCCAGTGACCAGTATCCCACTTCTGAATTATAATAATGATATTTAAAATTACAACAAGAAAATGTTCATATTCAATTTAAATTAGTTTTAAAACTGAAACCTGTCAGGATTCAAGTCACTTTTGACATGGATGCTGGTCACGTGGTGATTAAATAAAAGCGCCACCTCTGAAAATACAAATCCACTATAAGTTTAAGATGCACCAACACTTCTCTATTTGTACGCATCGTGAAGAGACTATCATTTTCAGAAAACAAAGCAATTAACGATGTAGAACCCTAAAACCACCATCTGATGGGAGAACACCAACCCATCGGCAGCACTTTTGTTCTAGGACAGTGGAGAACACCAACCAACCGTCCGGATGTGGGAGAACACCAACCACACACCTCATTGTAGGGATCTTCACCGTATTTTTAATAAATTTATCATTAAGTTAAGTTACTCTACTGTCACAATGCGTACTAATTTCAATTTAGCAAAACACATACATTCCCATTCGGCTCGCAAGTGTAAACACAAATTAAAAGCAAACTTATATGTTCATGAGGAGAAAACCAACCACATGACTATCAATAAAGCCTATGGGAGAACACCAACCCAATAGGAACAACTAAACTTTATATCAGGTGCAGGAGAACACCAACCTGACCTGACTCGTGGAACAGATTGCACATCTTCAAATAATCCCTCATTATCTATGGTCACACTTATGATCGCATAACACCTAAATCATCTATATCCACTTTCACACCTATTAATCGTCAAAACTCTGCGAGTGAACTCATATTAAAACCAAACCAACAGCTAGTGAAAAGACTCACACATAATCTTAAACTTAGTGAGAGGACTCACCTGTTTAAATTTAATTCACCTTATAAACTTTTATGATTTGACTTCAAAATATAAACTTCAACCTTAACTCTTTCCACTGTGTAGTCTGAAACGAACTAAAGAATGAACCAAAAGAATCATGTCTTGGACCACCATCATTTTTGCTGCATCTACAAAAATGACCCTATGCTCCATGCCCAGCAAAAATTTGCCAAAGTACAAGTATAAACAATGATTTGTTTATCCATTTTTATTAAGCCTATCACTTACAAATCTATGTTATCAAAAGTTGACCTTCATATACAAAGTCCAGAAACACTCTCGGACATATAAAAAGCCCTCTTACATGACCCATAAGTTCTCATGGGTCTCATCTACTTTAGTTTTGCAAAACTTCTTCAACTTTCTACAACATTCTTGCACCAATAATTAGAGCAATCGATTATGCACCATTATGTTATGACACCAATGCTTGGCGACAACCATTGTGCAGGTCAGTCACCTGAAATAATTCATATTATGACACCAATGTTTGGTGAAAACACTTGTACAGGCCAGTTACCTGCAAAAATGCATATCTCGGCAACAAGATCTGTAATTACCCGACTGCGCGAAACAAAAGAGGGTTATGTGTTTATCAGCCTATGTATGTGAGTTTATTCCTTTCTGGCTCTCTAGAGACCAAACGCGTGGGCCGATTTCGATGGTTTTTACGTCTATTGATTTGTCTTCATCTTGCGAGTGTCACTGAAGATATTATATCGATCAAAATTCAATATGGCGACTACTAGTCAGCCTATGTATGTGAGTTTGTTCCTTTGTGCTCTAGAGACCGAACGCGTGGGCCGATTTCGATGGTTTTCACGTCTATTGATTTGTTCGAATAATGAATAATCATTTTGACGATTGTCACCTATCTAAAGTGTTACTTAATACAATGAAAAAAATTAATACAGCAATGAATAATCAAATTATTAGGAATAAATAATTATTAGGAATAAATAAACTAATTATTAGGAATAAATAAATAAATAAAACAAAAAATAGTTATAATATAAAACGCTATTTAATATTGTTTAACAATAAAACGCTACTTAACATTGTTTAACAATAAAGGTTAGGTATTTAAATAATAAATATATAAGATTGTCATTTTGAATATACCATAACCTTAATAATAGTAAACGTATGATGATATCAACAATACACTAATAACAATACGTTGGATAGCTGTGATCACAATATTTTTTTTTTCAGTGTGTAGTATAGTTCTTTTTTTACCCGACTGCGCGAAGCAAAAGAGGGTTATTGTTATTTTTTTTAATAGTTCAGTGTATTATTCAGTACGTACGGTGTGAGTGTGAATCTCATAATGTTGCAAGTTCAAAAACGTCGTCGGTCATGTGCAAATCTGTCTCGTAAAACTAAAAAAGCCCGACACGAAAGTATACGTTGGAAACTTCAGTCTCCGGCATTGCGACAGAAACGATTGCAGGACGTTAGAAATCAAATTCGTCTCAATTATAACAGCCAATCACCCACAAAAAAGAAACAACTACTACAGAAAATTTCAAACAAAATGGTTGAGTATCGTCTTAATAGGGAAACAAAGCAAAGTCGAATTAGTAGACGTAATGAACAAAAAATGCTGACAGCAAAAATTCGTGGGCTGGAATCGCCAACGACACGATATCATCGACTGTCATCTAAGCGTAAACATGCGTCTCAAATACGAAACGATGAATCACCCATAACGCGATCTCAAAGATTGTCGTCTATGAAGACACATGCGACTCAGATACGTGACGGCGAATCACCAACGTCAAGAAATAATAGCCTTACACGTTTAAGGATGAACTCCCAGCTACATTATCGACGACAACTTTTCCCAGATGACTCAACATTCAATGATTCTGTATCACAAATAGCAAACCATATATGTTACATTTGCAACAAATTATGTTATCAAAATCAAACAAGGTCGATTTTAAAAAACTTGTCGAGCGTTGTACCATTAGATAGTCCAAGTCAATTCATTTGTTGTAATCGATGTGCGTCGAATTTATTGAAAAATAAAACACCGCCGAATGCAGTTTGGAACAACATGGCGGTATGTACTATACCACCAGAACTGGAATGTTTGAGTGAAATGGAAATACGTTTGATTTCAAGAATAAAACCATTTTTGAAAGTGGTTCGTTTAGGTAGCAGATTTGGGCAGCAAGGCTTTAAGGGCCAGGCAGTTCTTTTTGCCCAGCAAGTAGAAGAAATTGCTGAACAACTGCCAATTTCAATTACGAGTGCTGGGATGATAATAGTCTCAGAAACATTGCAAAATGTTGTTAATAACAAAAGGTATTTAATCGATATTACCAAAATTAAACGAGCTGTGGAGTGGCTTGTGCAAAACAATCACTTGTATTTCAATGTTCGGCTTAATTATGACATTATTACACAGGAGATAAATGATAATGTTATCGAAGCAATCGTATCGCAAACTGATGCGTCGTCAGTAATTAGAATCGAAAATGCTTTCAAGACAAATAGAAATGAAAAGTTTATTTTGCGAGGTACTTTTCACCAAGGAAGTGAAAAATTTCATGAAGACACAAGAGGTCGACAGTGTACTGCAAATGCAGCTACAGCTATTGCATATACGACAATGAAACATTTCAATGCTTGGCAACCATCTGATGTTGATCGCATTCTTCTTGCAGGTAATACTTATTACACGTTGTGCATAGAGTCGCTTAATTCGCGTCCCGAATTTCTTAACACTGAAGAATTATTGCCATTACTTACAATAGCTAATAATAATTACCATTTACAAGTTGAACCAGATGTCGTGATTGGAGTGATAAAACCGAATACACAATCTGAGATAATACAAGGCTACTACACCAGTTTAGATGCAGGTATAGAATTTTTCTTTTCTATGCATGCGAAAGGAATAATTACATGTCAAACCGCATACTCTGTCGCTATAATAAAATTTGAGAACAAATACTACATATATGATTCACATTCGCGAGGTCCTAAGGGCCATAGAGCTGGAAATTGCGGAACTTCCATGGTCATGCAATGTGACAGAATTCTGTCCTTATGCCAACATCTGATGATTTCACTACAAGTAGGTAGTCGAAAAGATTTGCAATATTCTATTACAGCAGTGACATCTAGTGATACAAATACACTTGATTATCCACAGCAGACAATTGAGTCATTGACTGACGCCAGAGGTTCACAAATTGACAATGAAAATATAAGCAATACACATTTGCACACAGATATAATTCTTACAACATCTTTAATGCCCATAGACACTAATACACCGATGATGACAGATGTACTTAGTAATGTTAATGAAAACAGGCCTATACCGATTCATGAATTAAGACGAAAAACCGCTGCGCCAATAAGCATACTTACAGAGCAAAGAGCGGAAGAAATTTCCTGGGTAAAGCTATTTCCTGATGGGAAAAACGGTCTGAGAGAAAATAGGAATACTCCAATTACTCCTCTCGATTACTTTCAATCAAGAATAATGTCTCATTACCGGAGATTCCAAAACAATGAATACCTGTTTTATGCGTTATCAACCGTTGAATTTTATAAGGCTCGGCAAAACGTTTCTGTTTGTGGTAGATTACGGCAAGATGGCGTAGAACCCAGAGATTTAGTACAAAACGTTCATTTAGTTATGAGAAACATAAGAGGTACACAATCATATTGGCACAAAGCGTACACTGATTTGTTAGCTATGGTAAAAAATTTAGGACCTCCTCACTCTTATATTACTTTGTGGTGCAACGATCTGAACTGGCCTGATATGCTGCGTGCCTTATTGGCAGCCGATGGACACCCTGAATCTGATGTTGATAATTTAACTTATCAAGAAAAAATGCGCCTTATAAATTCATATCCGGTGACTCTGTCACGGTAATTTATGTTTAGGCTAAATGCATTTTTTAGACTTCTAAAGAAAGACTTCAATCCAATCTTGGTTCGAAAAGTGGTAGACTATTGGTGGCGAATAGAATTTCAATTGCGTGGTAGTCCACATGTACATATGGTGGTATGGTGTGAGGACATGCCAACTTTTGATAGCCGTGAAGGTATTGAATTAATAGACAATGTAATTACGTGCGAAATATCCGATGCAGAGAATGATTCTGAGATAAATAATTTAGTTAAACGTTTGCAAACGCACAAGCACACACATACGTGTTTTAAAAATGGAAATCAATGTCGGTTTTCATTTCCGCGAATCGCTTCAGACGTAACTAAAATTTTAGATGATGAGGAAGTTGTACGTAACGGTGGCAGATTTTGCATTTTAAAAAGAGATGCTCAAGAATCGATGATAAACAATTATAATCCTAGATTATTGAAAATTTGGCGCGCTAACATAGACATTCAACCATGTGGTTCTGCTTTAGGTGTGGCATATTACATTTCGAAATATATATCGAAGTCTGAACCAGCCGAAATATCAAGGTCTATACGTGAATCCATTAGAAAAGTTCAAGAACGTGGCGGGAATTTTGCAAATCAAATCTTTGCAGTGCAAAACGCCATTTTGACCCATCGCGAAGTATCAGCAACAGAATGTGCTTATCGTCTGTGTCATTTGAAGTTACGCGATAGTTCAAGAAAGTGCGTTTTTGTTAATACTTGTGCTCCATCTCAAAGCTACCGTATGTTACGAGTGGATTTTTCAGAAAATACGGAACCGTTTAAAAATGTATTTGATAGGTATGTTTGTCGACCGTATAATTTGGAATTTAGCTTAGGCGAATTTGCAGTTCAGTTTAAAACATTAACACGTATTGATACGTCTGAAGATTATCAAGATGCTGATGCATACGCTGTTGATGATAATAATGCCGTAACTCAACAGAAGATTTACACATTACTAGATAATGCAGGGCGAATAAAAGTTAGAACTCGTCCTGCAATTTTACGGACCAGATATTATACAGCTTCTTCAGATCCAGAGGCCTATTATTATTCTCTGTTAGTAACACATGTTCCTTTTAGAGCAGAAGAAGAATTGTTGGAAGGGTTTGAGACTGCCAAAGAGGCTTTTACGAATAAAAGGCATTTACTTCGGCCATTACAACACGGCTATAATGCAGAAACTATGTCAGAGTGGGAAACAGAAATTCAACAAGCTATTAGTTATCTTGTGGCAGAGAATGCAGCGATTAATATGATAGAACATGATGGAAATGATGGAAATGATGATACGGTAATACCTTTAAGAATGAACAACGATGACTGTATCTTATTAAATCAAGGAGAACAAGAAGAGATAGAAGAAAATGAAACGGATACAAGATTTTCTGATGAAGAATTCGAACGAGCTCTTTCCTCGTTGAACATTCATCAAAAACAGCTTTTTAAAAGAGTGTCTCAGAAACTTTTGAACGATGATAACCAACCTCTTAGAATGTTTGTTACCGGTGGCGCCGGAACTGGAAAGACATTTACACTAAAATTAATCGTAGAAGAAGTAAGGCGGCTCCGCAGTAATCGTATTCATGAAAAAGCTATCATTGTAACTGCACCTACTGGTGTAGCAGCCCGATTGATAGGTGGGAGTACCCTTCATTCGACCTTTGCACTTCCAATAGAAAAGGGTAGACCAGAAAGCTTGCGACCTTTGACTGGCGAACGCCTTCAAAGAGAACGACAGAGATGGAAATCTATAAATTGGGTGATAATAGATGAAATTTCTATGGTGCCATACTTAACACTACGGAATATTAATCTACGTCTTCAGCAAATCAAACATAATCAACTTCACTTTGGTGGTTGTAATATTATTTTATTTGGCGATCTAATGCAATTGCCACCTGTGTCCAAAACAACTGGTGGAGCTTATTGCTTTCGTCAACCTGCGACGTTAACAGGCGAAATTCACCTCTGGCATCTATTTGATTTCTGCGAATTACCACAAAATATAAGACAAGGAAATGACTCTACATTTGTGGATAAGTATATTAAATAATCTTCGAGTCGGACAACTGACAATACAACAACTGGAGATATTAGATAGCCGACGAGTAGATGTAAACGATCTCAATGAAGTCATTCGAGTTTTTCCAACTATTAAACAAGTTGATGACCATAATCAAAAAATGACAGATATATTGGCGAAGACTACTAAACTATATAAATTACAAGCCGTAGATATATCAGTAGAAACGAAGACATATGGTCAAAAACCGAAAGATTTATATGTTTCTGATGACCCAAACAAAACTAGCGGAATCGTTAAATATTTAACAATTGGGTTAGGATCTCGAGTTATGTTGCGAAGAAATTTGAATGTTAACCACGGTCTTGTTAACGGAGCAATGGAAGTTGTAAGGACAATTGAGTGGCCAGCTCTTCGAAGGGACCAGTTGGAACCTGGAGAATTGCCACAGGCTATTTATATAGAATTTGATGACAAAGCCATTAGAAACAATGTCCTTGGGGTCGGAATCAGAATCGAACCATCGACGACAGAATTTGATGCACTTCGTGGACAGGGCAAAATAGAACGAAAAATGTTGCCATTGATATTGTGCTGGGGTGTTACTGTACACAAGTTACAAGGAACTACTTTGGACCGTGCTGTGGTTGATTTAAGTTCACGCATTTTTGCAAAAGGTCAGGCTAATGTAGCCTTGAGCCGAGTTAGATCTCTAGATGGATTAATAATTAGTAGTTTAGAACATCGCAAGTTACTAAATAATCCCCACGATATTAACTCCCTCAATGAAATGACAAGGTTGCGAAATCTACCGTCTAACGTCTAATCGTCCAACTAAAAAGAGTAAAATAAAAAAATTAATTTAAAAAATTAAAAAACCCGACTACGCAAAAAATGTATTTTAAATATAAACTAAAAAGGAAAAAAATAAAAAATCCGACTACGCAAAAAATGTATTTTAAATATAAACTAAAAAGAAAATTACGTGTAATCGTCCAACTAAAAAGTGTAAAATAAAAAAATTAATTTAAAAAATTAAAAAACTCGACTACGCAAAAAATGTATTTTAAATATAATCTAAAAAGAAAAAAACAAGTCCATTAATCTAGAATTCTATTAAGAAATATTAAAAAATTACACCATTTAAATAATTTCATGGTGAATATATACATAAAACAAATAATAATTTCTAATGCAGAAGTTAGCGACTCAAACAGTCGGGACCATTATTGTTTTAGCTAGTCTCTAGATGTTTAATAGGTCCCAACTGTTTAAGTCGCTAACTTCTGCATTAGAAATTATTATTTGTTTTATGTATATATTCACCATGAAATTATTTAAATGGTGTAATTTTTTAATATTTCTTAATAGAATTCTAGATTAATGGACTTGTTTTTTTCTTTTTAGATTATATTTAAAATACATTTTTTGCGTAGTCGGGTTTTTTAATTTTTTAAATTAATTTTTAAATAATTTACTTTGAATATGAAGCGCTACCTCCTCTTGCACGGATGACAGCCTCTCAACGTATTTTGATGACCGATATAATGTTGTAGATGCAAGATGTAATCCTGGCGGATTTGATCCCATTTCTCCCTTAGGACCTGCTTCAACAGGTAATCGTGTCCGTAACAGTTACACGGACTCTAACATGATCTTTCAGGATGGCCCAGACATGTTAGATCGGGTTGAGATCTCGTGATCGAGCAGGCTACTCCATCCTTTCAATTCCCTGATTCTCAAGGAACTCTGTTTTCTGATTAGCTCCGCGGTTCCTTGCATTATCATCCATAAAGATGAAGTTTTCTTCAAAATTAGTAATGATTGGAGGGACATGTGGTGCCATGATTTCATTCACGAAAATTCGGTGCTTTTCGATGACTTGGGAGGAGCTCTGGGCCATTTGCTGCTCTTCGTGACCTTAACCTCCTCGTATTGTCAATCGGCTAAAATCTGTTCCTTGAACCTCACGATGAAGTTGAGAAGATCTCTTTGAGGCGTGAAACGTGTCACGGAGTGTTGTCATAACCAAAAAGTGGTCCTTCATGGTGTTTGTAGTGATTTTGCTTCCCTTTACAGATCTCCTACTGTTACATACCGTCTCCCGGTAGCGGTTGGGCACCCTTAGGACAGTGCTTGGGCTGCATCGCAGCAAATTCGCAATGAAGCGAAAGCTCCTCCGTTCCTCCCTCAGCCCGAAGGCTACTGCGCACTGTTCCTGTGTCAGGTTCATTCTAGGGTCTAAGCAACAATAAATTAAACAAATGGAATAACAAACACAGTAAAAAAACAATTGCTTGCCCGTCCAACTAACTGAGTGTATTTTCAAACAAAATTTGAATCACTTCTGTCCTTTTTTAAATTTTTGATCAAAAGACACATGTTGATAATGAAGGTGATGATGTGATATTAATTTGGATCTTATAAAATTTGAGAAAAAAACTGAAGAATATTTTCATAATCCATCACAGAATGGTTATCATTCCATGATAAATTCGTAAACACATCCGAACAAAAATGTGTATGAAGGTTCTTGTATAGATCATATACTATCGAAATGCTCTTATCAAGCTTGTTCTTGTTAATTGTTTGACTCTAGAACGGATCACTATACGGTTTTTGTATCTCTGTGTAAAGATCAGGTAAAAGTGGAAGTTGATAAGAAACTGGTGAGTGCGGGGTACTCGTGAATGTTGATGTGAAACATGGCCGTTCGCTTCAACAGAAGCTACATAGAGAGCGTCCATTGGACGTATGAGTCGCTAGCTGTTTAGTATTGCATTTGTCGGTTATAGAGACGTTACAGAATTTCGAAATTCGGGCTGGAGGAAGATTCCTGGAGCCGGAAGAAATATTGGTTAGCATTGGATATACCATAATGTCGATATAGCTAATGAATATCGTTGTTTGCTATTCGAAGTAAAAGTTTGGTGAAAGATTTTATTTGTTTCTCGTTCATAGTTGTTTAGACACTCTCCTTCTATACGCTACGGAACTGCATTTCATTTTCTGCAGCATTTTCAATTTCTTTCTATATAGCCGACACATTTTCAGCTCCATTCTTATTGATATTAGCCTGTGCAACTTTTCGTCTGTAAAATCGCACTCGCTTCGCCGTTGCTGCTCTTTTAGCAGTCAATCGTTCAACATCAATTACCTCACTGGAAGATGCGGTGGTAGATGGGAGAAATGTGTTAGTTGATGTTGCCTTTTTACGCGCCCTACATTGTCGTTCTTTTTCCGTTGCACGAGCTTCTTTACTAAGTAATTTCGACTCGTTTGTATTCTCTACAATGCTTTTTCACCCATTTCCGAGTGTTTTCAACACTTTGAGCTTGCAATACGGAACCTTGTCGGTCCTGAGCATGTGAATTTTGTACGTTACAAATGTCCTGATGATCAAAAGTGAATTTTGTCATTTTTCCATGACGTAATGAGTTGTGTGCGGCTATATCACCTAAAACATTAAGTATCAAAGATGTCCTGAAAGCATTATTATTATTATTGGGGTCTTTTTTCATCGAAGCGCCAGTTTCAATATCAGGAATGCTTAGATACGCATTTACAATAGTTTGTTTATTTTTAATAATAGGTAATTTATCCATTGTTATTTATATAATCAATTCCGGAAAGTTAGTGTGACCAGATTTAGAGTCAACCTTATGCTAGATATTCGGGTAAAATCTGGTAAATTCTGCTAAACTTTCTGACAGTAGTTCTGATACTTTCTTATAATAATTTCCAAACTTTATCTTACTATCATTTTTATGTGGTGTGGCGGTATTTTATATAGAAGTGTTAAGTCTTGGCCATATTGACCATATTTTTGAAGGCATAAAATTTACGCACCCATCCTGGTCTTTCACTGCCTGTTTGACGTGGGGGATTGCCGAAACGTGCTCATTATTAAATTTGTTGCGAATATTGAGAGAATATTCGCTCACAAGCCGTATTGGACATGTGACACCAGAAGGTTTAAGTGTCCATTGCGACATAATCTGCTAAGCCCTGAATTCTGCTAAAATCGATGAATTTTGCTAAGTCTGGTCACTCTGTTAAAAAATATAAAAGAATATGTAAACGTAGCGTTATTCATTTCGCTCTCCTGGTTAAGAGTGAACATTTGCGCTGGTAGCGCATAATTCTCTCGAATACGTTGTAATACCGCGAGATTTAGCTCGAATCTTGCTGAAAGATTTACCATATATTTTCGAAATCTTCTCGGGAGTAGATTTATTCGAAATCCACACTTAATCACCTCAGTGGCACCATCTAGTGGTGATCATTTTTGCCATTTTACGTCCTTTAGTACAATTTAGTACTCTTTCGACGTATCCGAAGTGAGTTCAATTGGTTGTTGTGCGCGATGTTTATTTTCATTGTGTGGCGCGGTTTTTGATTTTGAAAATTTATATAAAATTTTAAATTTATTTATTAAAAAAAAATTCAAAAGAGGCAAAGATAGTTTTGTGATAGATATGAAGCAAAACAGAACCACAAAAGACTACAATTCCACATGAAAAATGTCGAAGTGTCAAACGAAATCTCCTCACTGGCGGTGAAAACGGGCGAGGAGATTTATCAAATCATCTCACGAAATCTACTAGATTTTGGTCGGTGTAAACGCGGTATAAGGAAATTGTTTTCAGACATTGTTTTCGAACATTGTTTTCAGAATTGGATGGAAAATTTTAAAGAGTCCTCAATGAGTATTCTGTGATGTGTGCTATTTACTTAGGATTAAAGAATAATCGTTGAGAACAATCCTTTTCATCTACAACAAATAATGGATATTCGTCAAAAATGTTACCTTCACTCGGCGATGTTCGTGTCCACCGTCGTTACATGTCGAAAATTTTACTACTGTCCCAAATTTTCATCTGCCCGTTCCTAAAGATGTTTCACATAAAAAAACCTAAGATCAAAAGAAAAAAATTTTTATACTAATGTGCAGAGAGATTTATTTTTTAGAACATACTGAAGATGCATAAGAACTATTAATAGATAAAATAATAACTACCAACAGACTAACCTTCAAAACTGAACTCAAAGAACGGAGATCTAGGAAATGTCATGACCTTAAAACACAAAAAAGTGTATTCACTCAACAAAAAAAAAAACTCAATCATCAAACTCTTTGAAACTTAAAAACAAAACTCTTTTAAAAATTAAAACCACAAAAACCACAATGAAATAAAATTCAGAACCAATCAAAAATCAATTACTGATTGATCAAACTCGTTGAAACCTAGAACCAAACACTTGTAACTTAAAAACACAAAATTGTTCCAAAAATAAAATTCACACAAATCAAAAAACAAAAATCAATCAAAAAATGGAGAACCACTCAAATTCAAAAATTATACAAATGACAGAAAACCAGTTCCGAAAAAAAATTAAAAACAAAAACCAATTATCACACCAGTAATCCAAACAAAAGAGAGAATCTAGTATATGTAAAACAAAATTCATTTTATTAAAAAACATCAAAACATCATCGATCATCTATTTACACAAATCAAACTTAAACTAAAACAAACTTAAAGACGACAACAAAATCAATAACTAAAATTAAAACATAATATCATGGAACTAACATTTAACAAAATCAGCAAACAAACCTAACAATAATAATAATATAAGCCTTTATTCAAACATGGTATAACAGTAAATAAATTACAAACTACTTTATATTTCAATGCTTAGCTAATACCTATATAATTGTGTTTTACTTATTTTTACTTTATAAATGATATTTTAATTTGAAATTAATTTACCACTGCCTCAGCGACCTTGTCTGTTTGCCCTTTCTCGACAAAGGCCTCCTCCAAATTCCTCCACATGTGTCTATTCCTAGCTGTTCTCGTCCATGTGCCACCTGCCACAGCTGCTATGTCGTCGACCCATCTTTGGAATGGTCTACCCCTTTTCCTGTTCATGTGACCTGTGTACCAGTACATTAATGCCTTACTCCATTTTTCCTGACCTCTGATTGTATGCCCAGCCCACTGCCATTTAAGCTTCTTGATGGTGGTGGTTGCATCTTTTGTTTTCGTATAATTTCTTATTGTTGATATTTTTATTTTGTCTGACAGTTTTTTCCACATCATGCTTCTATTCATAGCATTCTGACAAGTTTCGATTTTTTTAATTTGGACTTTCGTTAGGGACCACGTTTGACATCCATATGTCAGTACAGGCTTAATACAGGTGTTATAAAGTTTTCTTTTGATAGCTATACTTATTTCTTTATTTTTTAATATTTCTTTCAGACTCCAAAATCGCTTCCATGCACTCCCAATACGTCTTTCCGTTTCTTTTGTTGCCTGATCTTTCAATGATATGGTTTGGCCCAAATATACATATTCATCGACATACTCAATTGTATTTTCCCTAATACGTATAGCTTCTTTTGTCCCATTTGTCATAACCTTGGTTTTTTGTGCGTTCATTTCTAATCCTGCTCTTTTGCTTTCCATCTCCAGTTCGTTTATCATTCGTTCAATTTCAATCTTTGTATGAGAGAATATTACGATGTCATCTGCGAATCTCAAACTTAACAGATTTTCCCCATTTATTATTAAGCCGCATTGTTCCCAGTTTAATTGGCGGAAAATCTCTTCTAAAACAGCTGTGAATAATTTTGGTGACACTGGATCGCCCTGGCGGACACTCTCCTATCTTCATTTCTTTACCTTCTCTTTCCAGTTTAATCCTTGTTGTGCTATTTCTTCTATATTTCTTTTTGACGTGATGAAGTCTTATAAATCGATGGCCGGCTGCACAAATGAAAAATCCTGACTCATTGTCACGTTCCGCCTGAGCTGAGCGGACGAATGAGAGATTCGTACATTAGTTTGGACTCATGAGAGATTGTTATGTATTTTTCCTCTTTTAGGGAATCGTGGGTGACCAAGGGTATTAAAATTCAATATTTCTATGTTATTTGTACATTTATTTATTGACTCTTATACATAAATTACGTTTGGTTTCCATTCTTTGCCAACATCTTCTTCTGCTTCAACTTCTGGTTTCTGTAGTTGCGCCGGTCCTGTTTCAACTGGTCAATTTTTCTGCTAGCGGCTATACGCGCCTCCTTGTTAGGGGATAGCACCCAGCTCCTGATAGCCTCTTTGATTTCTCGACGGAATCGAGCCTCTACGCCGGTCTTCTCCTTCTTTTGTGGTTGTCCTGGTGCCTCGATGACTTGACGGGGCGCTGGATTTCGTCGTCGATACTCGTCCAGCGATATTGGACGCGGACCAGCCCGGGGATCTTTGAGTGCCTCTTCCAGTCCAATCTCCTTCATCCAGACCTGTTCGGTGATACTCTGGTGACTTGGTGTTGCGTTAGCTACCCCTTTTACAGATATTATTTTCGCGTTTTATTAGAGAAGTAGTTTGGTTATTGATTAATACGGGATTGCTATATTATTAAGTTACTCTTTTATTATAATATTGTTATATGTTATTTTTTATTTTTATTACGATGTTTTTATATTAGTTTTATTTATTTATTAGTTTGACGTATTATTACTTTGGTTTAAGTGATTGTTATTTAACCGTATTAAATTCGCCCTCCAGCCCAGGAGCCGGTTTGAGCACAAGGTGTTAGGTCGGAAACCTGTCCACCGATTCTTTTATGGTTTATTTTTACTTGATGCTTCCCACAAGCTTTCGGGGGCCAACGGCGTTCTCAGGGGTCTTCCGGGGTCTTCCGAGTCTTCTGTGTCTTTGGGAGTCTTCGGCGTCTTCGGCGTCTTCAGAGGTCTTCGGTGTCTTCGGTGTCTACGGTGTCTTCGGGATCTTCGGCGTCTTCGGGATCTTCCGTGGTCTTCACGTCTTCGGTGTCTTCGGCTTCTGGCGATATATGTAACGTCTTCCTCAGATCGGGCTTCAGAACTGACTTCTTCTGTATTTCGGGTCGGTTTTTATATTATTTTCCTGCTGAATGAGCAGCCGATGACCCGCCAATATTGCCTAGATCAGCGTCTGGTTGATCGTCCATCTACTATCAGTTCATATTCTTTGTTTAATTGGCCGGTTATGCCATTCACCTGTAGGTTGCACCTTCCGATGCACATTTCGTGTCATTTACCTGCATTCCAATGCCATTCTCCCGTAGGTTGCACATTCCATTCCATATTTCGTGTCATTTCCCTCGGTCACAATGGAATGTGTCTTTCTAGGCACGTGTCTTCACCTGCAATCAAAACATTTGTAATCGACCAAGTCATTTGGTCCGGGTCTGATTACAGTTGTTGCCCGAACGTTCAATTTGTGGAGTCAGCAATTTATGTTGACTGGCGTAAGTGTTGGTGCGCTTCTTCTGTTCTGGCCATTCTGCCGAGTCAGCATATTTTGTTGATGTGGCGCGAGTAGTGGCGTACTTGTTTATCGCTCGCGAGCGGCTCGGATTACATGTTGGGGTAGGTAAGTTTTATTTACGATTTCTGTGTTTATCTATTTTGACTTGAATGAATTTGTTTGTTGAGGTAGGTCAAGGTCATTCAGAATGGATTTGAGGTATTTCGGGCTATACTGGGCGTATTTTCGGGGTGAATTGGGTGTTTTGGGATTATTTGGGACTATTGGGGTGTATCTAAACCCATTCAGGAATGGTCGGAGACATTTAGGAACACTCAGTGTGTTGGAGTTTTTTGGAGGTATTTGCGAGTGTTCGGGAACAGGGGGGGATTTCTTGTATCACAACACTCCTCCCTCCTTTAGAATAGTTCCCCCACAATTTTTTTTTTTTTTTTTTTTGAAATGAGAGCTTGAAGTTTTTTTTTTTTTTTTTTTTTTTTTTTTCTAATTTCTTTATTGGAGATCACCATAATTTATTTTTTATTTTTATTTTGTTTCTTGGTGTTCAAGATTCTGTTGTTTTTAGGTCGCCTTGTCTCGTCCTTCGGGTGTCTACTCTGCACCGGTTCCTTTGGTTGAGGAGCGGACTGAAATTTGAAAAATGCCGGGTGTAGGAGAATTGGGGGTCCTTCCTTCTGCATTATGTAGGGTGGCTCTGGTTCCCAAGGTGCTTCTACTTCTTCATTTCTCTTCTGTTTTCTGGCTTCGCTCACCTGGAGAGCTTGGAAGTCCCTGGCTAGCTGTTCAAGGAGTTCGTCGGTCTTTTCCTCTTCGGGGTCTCCATCTTTCATGGCTTCGGTTTCGCTGCCTGTGTCGTCCGGTTGATCAATGCCTAGTTCTTCTATCCATTTTGCTGCTTCTTCCAGGATGTCGTCTAGGTTGGCCTGGGTTAAATTGTCTCCCTTTGAATCCATTTTCGCGGGTATACTGTTGATGGGAGGAAGGTTGTTGATTTTGTTGGTGGGTACTTATTACATACATATTTGGTTATGTTATGTTATATTGGTAGGGTTATGGTTTTTTTTTTTTTTTTTTTTGTATTATTATTTTTATTTTAGTTTTGTTTATTTATTTATTTATTTATTATGATTGTTATTATTGTTACTATTATAATTATTAATTTTTTTTTTTTTTTTTTTTTTTTTGTGTTATTTTTATGGAGTGTGCTGGTCGGTCGTAGAGGCTCGTTCGGTTCCCAATAATTGTTGTCTTCGTGGTATGCTTATTGGGACTGGTATGATATTTACGTCGGGCGCGGCTCTAGTTCCGACGGTCTCCACATTTTGGTTTCGGCGTTTGCAGACTCTAAGTATCTTGGTAGCAGTTATTGTTATCATTATGGTTAAGATGCATCCTGATATAGTGGTAGTGATGTGCATCTGTATTCGGGCATGCCTTGCTTCCTCTTCTTTTATGATTTCGGCTTCCAAGTCTTTTACAGCGTCACTTTGTTCCCTGAAGCGGTCGTTGAATACCATTGGTTGGATTATTTCGATTTCCTTCTTGGTGTTATTCTTAAATTGAGTAGTTTGATAACGAGAGAAATTTATGTGGGGCATAGTATTGATTGATGTGGTTGGTTGAACATGCATGTTATACCGTTCTCCAATTTTGTACGGAAGTATATACCCTGCCAGGTGGTAGGTGCATTTCGCCCTTAGTACTGCTATGCCGAGTCCGGATATTTCTCTTGTGTGTTCCGTATTTTCGCATTGTGCTATGAGTGGTGTGGCTTGGTGAAGCCAGAATAGCCAAGCGTTGTCCCTATGCATAGGCACGATAACGTTCTGGACTTGTTTTAACACTCGAAACGAGCAGCTCCCAATTTTGCCATTGATACCCTTAAACAATTCTTTTAGGCATTCTGTTCTTGTGGGTGTTACTGAGATGGGGTGGTTTCTGTGGCATAGTGTGTGTGTATCATTCAGGTTTGTACATTGGAATCGATAGTCCAATTCACTCATACCAAAATTCAACTGTGATCGACTTGTATTTAGAAAATATGCTGCTTGCAGTTCGTATATAAAATAGGTGTTGTTATTTGCTGCGATTGGTGTGGTGTACACTCGATTTATGGTGTACTGTTGGGTGTCAGCTAAGGGGATTCGTATTCTTACCAGGAGGCTGTTTTTGTAGGTTTCGCAGTCTACCTTAGCTATTTTCTGTAGTGTCGGAAAGTCCATGATAGTCTCCTTTCCGTAATGCGATTTTGTTACGTTAGCGTATAGTTGCTGGAATTGATGTGAGGGGAGCAGTAGTGGACTCAACTCTCGCCTATTCGTTGCCTCCATCATTATGAACATGTCGGTGGTGTCCAGATAAATTTGCAATAGCTCCTCTACTATTACGGGCATAATTTCACTTATAGCTTCCCGTAGTTGCATTTGGTGTAGATTTGTTGTATATCTGTGGAGTTCGTCCTGTCTTCCTTCATTAATTTGGTTTAGCTTCTGGACCAATTGATTGTACCGTTCGACCATTGCTCTATTTGTCTCATTAGCCGTTTTAAGTGTGGTGTGCATAATGGTAATTTGCTGTTTGGCCAATTGGAAGGTTCGTGTGTTGGTGTTTTCTAGCTCATCGAGTTTTTCGTGGATTTGTGTGGAGTCCTCGTCATCCATTGTTCCAAACAGCTTATTCAGTATTCGGCCTCCCAGGTTTATCAAGCCTCTCTTTATTCTATTGTGGTTTTTTGTGGTCAACTCCACCTTCTCGATGAGTTCCTCTACCTGTTCCGTCCTCTTCTGGAGTGTAATGTTCCAGTTGTCGCATAATTCGTCCTCCATACCCTTACATAGTTGTTCGAGGGCTTGTCTGCTTTTCTCGATGTATCGTAACTGTAATTCCCATTGTGGCGTGCTAATCCGTGTTGCGATCGTCCAGTAATCATGGTAGGTTTTTGCTACTCCTATTGGTTCGAATACCACACCTTGTCCTGCCAGCGTGTGTATCTCCATTGGTTGCTGTATGGTGTCGACCGGGTTTCCTAATGCAATGTGGGGCATTACGTTGATGATGTGTAGGACTTCCATTATTAATATGAGTCGGCGATAGAGGGATGCCCTAAATAAAGAAGTTATTAGTAGAAGAGTTTAAGGCGGTTGTTATGGAATCTTCTTTTCTTATTTCCTATTTGGATCGTAGTGTTCACTGGACTATTCAGTGATACTACTTTAAAAGGACCTAACCAATATTGAGCTAGTTTATTCTTTCTAGCCCCATTTCGTAGAAGTACTTGGTCACCCACATGTAGTTTTATCGGGCACGTTTTTTGGTCATAGTATTCTTTGGCATGTAATTTACTCTCCTGTATATTGCGTCTCGCGATCTGGTAAGCTTTCTGAAGTTTATTCCGGAGGTTGAGATAATAATTTTCATGGTCGTATACAGGTTGTGGTTCTTTTCGTAAATTGTTCGGGAGAGGTGCCGAAAACCCGTATAAGCAGTCCATGGGTGTTAGCTTTGTTGTTGTATGAATACTATTGTTCCGTACGAACATTGCTGCCCGAAGGTGTTCGTCCCAATCGGTTTGGTTTTCATCCACGAAATTTCTAAGGTAGTCCGCCAGGGGTCTGTGGGATCTTTCCAGGGTTCCATTCGTTTGTGGATGGTACGGTGTCGTCTCTATTTTTTGAATTTTTAATAACTTACATACTTGTCGGAACATCTCTGAAGTAAAATTTGCTCCCTGGTCCGTGACCAACTTTTTTGGGATTCTATACCGACTTATTATTTCATCCACGAATGCCTGTGCTACCGATTTGGCTTCCATGTTTTCCAATGGTACCACATCCATGAACCTAGTTAGGTCGTCTTCGAAACTGAGTATGTATTTGTTTCCCTTGATTGTTTCTGGTAGGGGACCGACGATATCCATATAGACTTTATCGAAAGGAAGATTCGCAGTGTCTGTCAGTACCATGGGTTCCTTGTGTTCTTTCGTGCGTTTGTTTATTTGGCATTTTTTGCATCGTTTTATATACTTAGTTATATCCCTCAACATCCCTTTCCAGTAGTACTCCCGTTTCAAGCGATCATATGTTTTATACACCCCTTGGTGTCCGCCTAGTGGCGCATCGTGGCAGTCTGATAAGATGGTCTTAATGTCTTGGGGATCTGTCAATACTCTTTTAGGGTGTACCTGGCTATTTTCTGGGGCTTCTCGTTCTTCGGGCTCGCTGTGTTTGTCATTGTTTGCCTCTGGTGGTGGTTCCCCTACAGGTACTGGGTCTGCATTGTTTTCTCTGGCTTCTAGTTCCTTAGATTTTTGACGCGTTATCGCCATAACGTCATAGGGTATTCTGCTTAGCGCGTCGGCGTTATTGTTTTTCCTTCCCTCTTTATACTGTATGTCGAAAGTATAATCGGACAACTTGTGCCAGAGTCGCAATATCCGACTGGTTGGATCCTTGATTCTTACCGCACCCTTTAATGGTTTGTGGTCCGTGAAAACCGTGAAAGGTCTTCCATACAAATAGCTCCTATAGTTCTTTACTGCCCAAACAATTGCTAGAAGCTCCCTTTCAATGGTTGAGTAATGCCTCTCAGCTGGGTTAAGGGTTCGGCTAGCATAGGCGATTGGCTTTTCTTCGTTATGTGGCCCTTGTGCGAGTACCGCTCCCAATGCCTCTCCACTAGCATCCGTGTAAAGTTTAAAAGGTTCGTCGAATTTTGGGTATCTTAGTACCGGTGGTGAAATTAATTTGTCTTTTAACGTTTGGAATGCCTTACTGCAGTCCTCATCCCAGATAAATTTCTCATTCTTTCGCAGCAGTTTGTTGATGGGTGCTGCGATTTTGGAGAATCCTTCTATAAATTTCCTATAATAATTGGCCAATCCGAGAAACTATTGTACCTGTCGGATTGTTTTCGGAGTCGGAAATTCTCTTACGCTTTTAACTAAACTCGGGTCCGGTGCCACACCTTCGGTACCACATTTATGTCCCAGATACACTATTTCTCTTTTCAAGAAATTGCATTTTTCTGCATTTAGTTTTAGTTGATGTACCCTTAGTCTTTCCATAATGGATCGTAATTTCCTTTGATGATCCACGAGGTTTTTACCATATATTACAATGTCGTCTAAGTACACGAAGCAATGCAACCCTTGTAATCCGGTTAACACATGGTTCATTAATCGTTGGAAAGTCGCTGGTGCCCCTTTTAGCCCAAATGGCATTCTCTTGAACGCATAATGACCATAGGGTGTACTGAATGCCGTTTTATCCCTATCTTCCGTTTTCATGGCTATCTGGTGATAGCCACTAGCGAGATCGAGAACAGAAAAGTAGCGCGAGTTCCCTAGCTGGTCCAGAATATCTTCTATCCTGGGCAGGGGGTAAGAGTCGCCTTCTGTCACTTCATTCAACTTTCGATAGTCTACTACTATTCTCCAGCGCTTCTGGCCGTCAGGTCCAGGTTTTTTGGGAACTACCAACAGGGGGGCGTTCCACTGACTCCAGCTGGGCTCAACGATATCATCTTTTAATAACCGGTTTATTTCTTCCGTGATGACTTGTTTTTGTGTTTCTGGTAACCGGTACATTTTGCATTTAATCGGGGGTTGATCCTCTTTTGTTCGTATCTCGTGATTTACGCTCGTCGTGTAACTCAGTTTTTCCCCAGGTAAATGAAATACGTCCTGGAACTCCTTAATAGTCTCGGTTATTGCTTCTTCCTCCTCTTTATTCAATTCTTCCCCTATATTTACTATCTTCATTATTTCTTCCAATCTTGTTTCCTTAGTTGTGGTGTCTTTCAGTATACCATAGTTTTCCTTGATTTGATACGTATTTTCGACTTCCGGCTCCATATTAAATTCGTTAATATCTTCCATAGTTAATGCTAGTTCCTTTAGTGTAACTTCGTAATTATTGACATTCAATATGCTTATCTTCACTTTTCCTTCTATAGGTAGAACGAGAGCGTTGCTTACATAAACTCCTTGTTCGAGCTCTGTACCTTTGACTATATATTCCCCTTTGATCTGGACTGTCAACTCTATAACTTTCACCGTTCTAGGTTCAATTTTAATGGATCTTTGTTCCACTATTTCTATCTGTTCCCTCTCGTATCCTAACTGGTTATTTCCTTTGCCAAGCTCTTGTTGCTGGTCTGGGGTGCAATCACCTACCGTAACATGCGAGTTCCGGAGATCTAGGTGATGATTGTGTTCCCTTACTGCATTTTCTTCACCTAGTGGGACGTGCGAGTCCCTCATATCCAGGTGGTAATTATTTTCTCCTAGAGTCATGCCCTCACCTAACGGAACGTGCGAGTTCCATTTATCTAGGTGGTAGTTTTGTTCCCCTAGTGTCTTTCCTTCACCTAGCGGAACGTGCGAGTTCCACGTATCTAGGTGATGGTTATTTTCTCCTAGGGTCATGCCATCCCCTAACGGAACGTGCGAGTTCCGCGTATCTAGGCGATGGTTGATCTGTTCATGACTTCCGCTCGTGGTGGTGGGGTCAAGTGTCCGCGCGATGGACGCTTGTTGGTGTTGTGGTTCCACCTTGAAGAATACTGCTAAATCCTCTAGTGCTTCTGTGTCTTCGGTTGACGGTAATAAGACTTTGTCCTGTCCGTTGTTGGCCTCCATGTGCGAGACTTCGATACACTCCGCAGTTTGCGAGCCGCGGTCATTAACGTGTTTATCTTCGATGGAGGTTTCACGTTGGCCATTCTTTTCGTCCTTTTCTATTACGTCAACGAAACGCATATGTTCACTGTTTTGGGGGCTTTGCGAGTGTTCAAACGGAATTTTAATTACTTCCCTTTCGTTGCTCGATGGAAATACCAGTGTTTTAGTTGGACCTTCGACGTTGCAATGTTTGGAAACAAAGTCGTTTCCTATTATTCCCGCTATATCTTGGGCGCTTATTTTTTGTATCACCTGGAATTCACAGGGGTATATTTGGTTTAGTTCTATTCTCCCTGCTATTTTGCCTTCTGAAAGTATTTCACCAGATATCGTGTTGAGTGTAACTTTTTCTTCTTTATTTATGCTGCTTAACATTTGGTTTTTTATTTCTTGCTCCTTTATGAGACTTATCTCCGATCCCGTGTCTATTATGAATTTTGCATCTTTGTTTTTGGCTATATCTATTGGCAGTTTTACTATTGGTAGCGTCGTTGATGAGTCGCACCATTTGTTATTGTCTTCTATTGACGACTCGTCTTCATCTGCCTCCTTTCCCATCTTTCCCGTAGGAAACATCTATCCTCTGAGTGATCGGTGGCCAGGCAAAATTGACATTCATTTGTGCCCCTACTTGTTGTTGTCTGGTTTACTTGCCTTTGATGTTGTGCGCCCCTATTCCCCTGGTTTTGTGATGTAGGGTGTCTGTTTTGAGAGCAATTCTGGTTGGTATGCCCGTAAGTTTTGCATACGGAACAGAACGGAGTCATTTGTCTAGTTCGACACTCTGACATGATATGTCCTATTCTATTGCAAAAGTGGCACCGTCGTCGTTCCGGTCTGTCGCGGGGCGTGTTGTAATTTGCCGTGTTTCGTGGTGTTGGGGGATCCCTTGAGTTAAATGGTTGTCTATTTTGGTTTTGGTAATTGCCCCGGCTTCGTTCATACGGCTGGTCCCATCTACCTCTGTTGTTTGTGGGTTGGTAGGCTGGGTGCTGGTTATAGGTCTGTCTGTCTATATTTTGTTCTGACAACGACGTTTGATTTGTTTGGTCGTACTGATAGGTTGTTCCCTGTTGCATGTATTGTTCGGTTTGCTCAAGTCTTAAAATTTTCTTCCCTAATGCTTCTAAGGAGTTATCTGAATCTTGCAATAGGTAGAACTTATGGTTGGCATTTATGATACCTATCTTCAAGCAATGGAGCCCTACCTCCTCTATTTCTGTCCTTAGTCCTTCTCCTCCATCTGCGTACTGTATTTCTGCAGCAGACTTACATGCATTAATTAGGGACTTTACACGATTGAAGTAGCCATATAAGGTCTCTGTAGGTAACTGTCGTACATTGCGTAGCTGGTTGTTTAATGTTATGTACGGTGTACCTTGGGCTAAGTTCGACCTCAGTGTATTTTTAATGTCTTCCAGCGTGTCTCTTGTGCCTGATTGGACCGCTTCTAAAGCTCTGCCTCTTAAACGTGTGGGTAGGAGCTTTACAAACAGGGTTCTATCGGGTATTTCAGTGAGTGTTTCATAAGCTAATCGAGCACAGTTTATGAATTCACTCAATTCATTTTCTCTTCGTGGACTATCCTCCCCTGATAATATGGGAACATTGTTGGATAACATACTATTGACTAATGTGATGTTCGCCATTTTATTTGTTGTTGTATTATTCTTAAGATGATTGTCTGTACTTGGGCTTTTGGTGGTTACTTGATCACTCTCAGAAATAAGTCTGTTGTATCTTTTTCCGCTTCTAAGTTGCACCGTTTCTAAGGGATCTATCCTGGGTGTCTCACTCGTTTCTTGGTTTTCCTGTTTTTCTGTTTGGGTTGGTTTGTGCACACTCTTGCTGGTTCCTGGTGTTTGTTTTGCGTTCGATGTATCTTCCTCCTGGTCTGATTGGGCTTCTTGCATATATGGTAGTTCACTATTATTTATTTCCAAGGTTTGATCGTTATTGGTTGATGGGTCTTGTGGGTTCACTTCCTTGTTTACGGTGAATACTTCGTCGTTACCGCTGTCTTGAGTGGTTGAGAATTCAGGTTCTGGATTTTCGAATGTGAAGGAGTCTATTTTCTCTATCAGACTTTCGAGTCTTTTGTTCAGTGGTAGTTTTGGTGTAGATGTTGCCATATATCTACCCCAAATCTCTTTTACGAATATTTTCCTCCTCTCTCGTTTTGAACTTTATTTCTTTATATTTGCTCTTTTCTTTATGTTTTTAATTTTGTACTATGGCCCTTTTGTGTGGTGCGGGTTCGTGTGTGCGGCTGCGCCAAAAATGTTATGTATTTTTCCTCTTTTAGGGAATCGTGGGTGACCAAGGGTATTAAAATTCAATATTTCTATGTTATTTGTACATTTATTTATTGACTCTTATACATAAATTACGTTTGGTTTCCATTCTTTGCCAACATCTTCTTCTGCTTCAACTTCTGGTTTCTGTAGTTGCGCCGGTCCTGTTTCAACTGGTCAATTTTTCTGCTAGCGGCTATACGCGCCTCCTTGTTAGGGGATAGCACCCAGCTCCTGATAGCCTCTTTGATTTCTCGACGGAATCGAGCCTCTACGCCGGTCTTCTCCTTCTTTTGTGGTTGTCCTGGTGCCTCGATGACTTGACGGGGCGCTGGATTTCGTCGTCGATACTCGTCCAGCGATATTGGACGCGGACCAGCCCGGGGATCTTTGAGTGCCTCTTGCAGTCCAATCTCCTTCATCCAGACCTGTTCGGTGATACTCTGGTGACTTGGTGTTGCGTTAGCTACCCCTTTTACAGATATTATTTTCGCGTTTTATTAGAGAAGTAGTTTGGTTATTGATTAATACGGGATTGCTATATTATTAAGTTACTCTTTTATTATAATATTGTTATATGTTATTTTTTATTTTTATTACGATGTTTTTATATTAGTTTTATTTATTTATTAGTTTGACGTATTATTACTTTGGTTTAAGTGATTGTTATTTAACCGTATTAAATTCGCCCTCCAGCCCAGGAGCCGGTTTGAGCACAAGGTGTTAGGTCGGAAACCTGTCCACCGATTCTTTTATGGTTTATTTTTACTTGATGCTTCCCACAAGCTTTCGGGGGCCAACGGCGTTCTCAGGGGTCTTCCGGGGTCTTCCGAGTCTTCTGTGTCTTTGGGAGTCTTCGGCGTCTTCGGCGTCTTCAGAGGTCTTCGGTGTCTACGGTGTCTTCGGGATCTTCGGCGTCTTCGGGATCTTCCGTGGTCTTCACGTCTTCGGTGTCTTCGGCTTCTGGCGATATATGTAACGTCTTCCTCAGATCGGGCTTCAGAACTGACTTCTTCTGTATTTCGGGTCGGTTTTTATATTATTTTCCTGCTGAATGAGCAGCCGATGACCCGCCAATATTGCCTAGATCAGCGTCTGGTTGATCGTCCATCTACTATCAGTTCATATTCTTTGTTTAATTGGCCGGTTATGCCATTCACCTGTAGGTTGCACCTTCCGATGCACATTTCGTGTCATTTACCTGCATTCCAATGCCATTCTCCCGTAGGTTGCACATTCCATTCCATATTTCGTGTCATTTCCCTCGGTCACAATGGAATGTGTCTTTCTAGGCACGTGTCTTCACCTGCAATCAAAACATTTGTAATCGACCAAGTCATTTGGTCCGGGTCTGATTACAGTTGTTGCCCGAACGTTCAATTTGTGGAGTCAGCAATTTATGTTGACTGGCGTAAGTGTTGGTGCGCTTCTTCTGTTCTGGCCATTCTGCCGAGTCAGCATATTTTGTTGATGTGGCGCGAGTAGTGGCGTACTTGTTTATCGCTCGCGAGCGGCTCGGATTACATGTTGGGGTAGGTAAGTTTTATTTACGATTTCTGTGTTTATCTATTTTGACTTGAATGAATTTGTTTGTTGAGGTAGGTCAAGGTCATTCAGAATGGATTTGAGGTATTTCGGGCTATACTGGGCGTATTTTCGGGGTGAATTGGGTGTTTTGGGATTATTTGGGACTATTGGGGTGTATCTAAACCCATTCAGGAATGGTCGGAGACATTTAGGAACACTCAGTGTGTTGGAGTTTTTTGGAGGTATTTGCGAGTGTTCGGGAACAGGGGGGGATTTCTTGTATCACAACAAGATTCTTGAATCCACACTAATGCGCGTATGAACGAATCTCTCATGAATCCCGTCTTATACGCGTATAGTTTGGATTCATGAGAGATTCGTTCATACGCGTATTAGTGTGGATTCAAGAATCTCTCAAGAATCCAAACTAATACGCGTATGAGATTGGATTCATAAGAGAGTCGTTCATACGCGCATTAGTGTGGATTCAAGAATCTCTCATGAATCCAAACTAATACGCGTATGAGATTGGATTCATGAGAGATTCGTTCATACGCATAATAGTGTGGATTCAAGAATCTCTCATGAATCCAAACTAACACGCGTATGTACGAATCTCTCATTTGTCCATACGCGCATTAGTGTGGATTCAAGGATCTCTTATGAATCCAAACTAATACTCGTATGAGATTGAATTCATGAGAGATTCGTTCATACGCATATTAGTGTGGATTCAAGAATCTCTCTTGAATCCAAACGAATACGCGTATGTACGAATAAATAAATTGTTAATACATAGCATATTGTTACTTATAATTAATCTGCATAATTTAAGTAAAAAAATTTATTGAAAAAATTTACATTTTCAATTAGCTCCTTCTTTGTATTATACAAAATAATGATAATTCAGTGAAAATAAGTCAATTCAATTCATAAAAGTAGGCAATTTTTCATCAATGCTTTCTTATGACGTTATCACGTGAAATTATGGTCCGTAAACCGACTTTACAGACAACCAACGTTTTTTTTCTTCTTTAGTATTCTAATGTATTTATTTTGAACCCCTGATTCTTCAGTGCTTGCCATATCGCTTCATGATCGAGAGAGTCGAAAGCCTTACTGTAGTCTACAAAGCAGCAGTAGAACGTGGTGTTGTATTCTTTGCTTTCTTCTAAAACTTGCTTGACTACATAGATGTGATCTAAAGTAGAATAACCGTTCCTGAATCCTGCCTGCTCTCTTGGTTGATTCTCATCCAATATCTTGGTTATACGGTTGAGAATCACTTTAGCAAATAACTTATATATATTGGTCATTAGGCTGATAGGTCTATAATTATTTATGTCGTCTTTGCTCCCTTTCTTATGCAGTAAGACTATTGTTGATGTTGTCCATTGATCTGGGATTAATTCACTCTTCATAACATCATTAAATATATGTGTGAGGATGGGTGCTACGATATCTTTATTTCCTATGAGGAATTCATTTGTAATATTATCCGAACCTGGGGCTTTATCCTTTTTTTGAGATGCTATTGCCTCCTCTACTTCCATAAGCATTATTTCTGGTATCGTGTCACCTCCTGATAGATCTGTAGGTTGAGCCGTATATTGGCTTGTATACAAATTCTTAAAGAAATTTATGGCTAAGGTGTTTATGTCTGGACGTCTGGTCAAGTTCTTGCCGCATCTGGTTTTCTTTTTAGGAATCCAATCCCGCTTTTCTGAAAGTTGTTTGGTTGCTGTCCTAGCTCCACCTGTTTTCTGGATGCATTCTTCTAGTCTTTCTGATCTGTATTTTTCTTTATCCTTACGTATGTTTATGTTAATTTGCTTACTAGTTTCAGTTATGCTCCCTCTTATATCTTCGTTTGTTTTATTTGGCTTACTAAATAGGTTATTTCTAATTGCTAAGAGATTCTGTGTGGTTTCTGATAGCCATGGTGATCTCTTTTCTCGTTTCCCAGATGTATTCCTTGTTCTTTTCCTTATCAAAATTTCTATAAATTTGTTGTATTTATCCTGCAAGTAAAGTTCTTTAGTGTTATCTATGAAGTTTCTCATCTTTTCTTTAAATTCTTTAGAGTCTAGGAACATGTCTTCAATTTTTGGGTTAATCTTAAATGGCCTTTCTTTTTTTGATCTCACTTCTAGTTTGGCTGTGAGTGCTCTGTGATTGCTGTTAAGGTTAAGTTTATTTATTACTCTACAGTCGTTGAATGTTGTACTTCTGTTAGAAAGAATATAATCGATTTCGTTTTTGTAACTACCATCTGGAGATTCCCAGGTCCACCTATTTCCAGTGCCGTTTCTGTATTGACTGTTTAATATTCTTAGATTGTGTTCTTGTGCCAATTGGATCAATTTCTCTCCGTTTCTTGTCCTCTTACCTGAGCTATGAGATCCTAGCACCATTTCTTCTCCATCTCTTCAAACAAACCTAGTAATAACATTTAAATCACTGATATTTTCAAAATCACAAATTACCAAAATCGATAATAACAAGCAAAACATAAAATCGAAAGGAAACCTAACGCTTAACAAATACTAACTGAAACACTGTAAGCACAACGCCTCTTATAAAACCAACAACACATCACCAAACCGATAAGCAATAAATCGATCATCGACCGACTAACGGTGTTGAGCACGCGACGCGCGACAATGAACTGGCGTTGTGACGCCACGCGACGATTCATTACCACGTGAAAAATGACAGGTCAGCAAAATAAAGAAAACTGACGAGATAACGCTACGAGAGGAATTTCATCGCGCCATACAGGAATGCACCCGACCACAATGCCCCGTCAACTACAAATTAACTACAATGATGACATCGCTCCCATGAAAAATGCCCGTCTGCAAAAATACACTCACTGTCTTATCACGAGGAATGTCGCATGCCAGTGACAAGCTGCCCCAACAACAACAAATTTTCCTGGGAATTGTGCATGACCTTCTGCAGAACTATTCAATTTCATAGAAGCCACTGGAAATGGAATTGCAAAAATACATGGGAACATACAAAATTCTAAATTCCGTTCCCATACTACTGAGCGAAGGTTACACGTGCAACGAAAACTGACTGCACGCATGTAGCCTTGAATACGACGCACCTAGGGACACTCTTACGTTAGAAAATTGCAACGACAGCACTAAAATTTGGTATAAAAGAGGGAAAAATGGAATAATCAGTCAGTTATTGATCAGTCACCTGGAATACGACGACTCTTCGCGATCCAGAAGAGCTAACTTGAAGGAAGACATCTCCACTTCGCTTGCCAGAAGAGCTAACTTGAAGGAAGACATCTCCTCTTCGCTTGCCAGGAGAGCTATTAGAAGGAAGACATCGTCCTCCTGCCGAAATCGACAAAAGAAATCCATTTTCTTTAAGTAAATTGACCTAGTAGTCAACACCAAAATACTGGAAGGTCCTAGCAGACCTCAGTTCTCTCTTAGTAGGGGATTTATGTCAAATCGGGAGACCCCAGATATCAAGGAACCACTGAAGAATCCGGCAGCTGGCCCCAGACCGGTTACCATTGAGGAGTATCGTCGACGTCAAGCAGATCGACGACTTAAGAAAGCTATACTACCACCAGTGAAGAAGCAGAAGTCCGGTTCGGAGGCTGACTTCACGCGAAGACTCCAGGAAGCACAGAAAGAGCTCATCCTAGTGCGTACTAAGGAGGCAAAAATGGTAGCCAACCAAAAGATCAACGAGCTGAAGATGGAACGCAGGAATTACCGACAATTGAAGAAGACCCTCAAGCAGACAATGAAGTAAGAGAGAGCTCAACAACACCCTAAATTAGGGGAAGTCTTTCCGCCGTTGTAAATAAATTGCAAGAAAATAATATATATGTATTGTTAATTTTGAGTATCACTTTGGACGTCCCAACCAGTCCCGATTGTGTGAATGATTCTATGAATGTTGTCAAAAACCCCAGAAAACCCCAACATAATTTGGCGCAGCCGCAATTTGAACCTGCCTCCCAAACAAAGAAGTAGGAAGACAAACATAGCTAAAGAAACAAATATATGGCCCAATCAACCCCAAAAATTCCACTACAAAAGTATTAAGAGAATATTCTGGTACGAATAAACTCATTTACGCTAGACAACCTAGACCCAATTTTTGAAGCAGATAATGAAGAAATTGTCACTGATCCATTAAACAACCAACATCAAGATTTAGGCGACGAAGTTTTTGAGGAATGAAGCAGCAAACAAACTTCTAGGCAAAAAGGCGACAACACAAATTCGGCAGAAGAACTAAGGCAAAATATAGTAGAACTCAGGAGTGGGAGACAATATATAAGAACATACTCTGATCCTGGTAGATTCATCAACAGAGGTGACAAGATCAAACCAACGCCAACACCAAGAGTCCCAAAAAGCACATCAACAAACGGGAATGCCTCAAATTATCAGGAAACATACGAGGTTAAAACTAAAAAGATGGCAAATAAAGCGCTAGTATATAACGTTCTGTATAACAATGTCCCTATTCTAACTGGAGAAGACAACCCTTTAATTTATACCCTTAGAATTTATAAATTGTGCGCGCCTGGGTTACGAAACACTCTCAAAAGCACAAGACAAGGCCACATTTGTAAGGCTTTTGCCAACAAGATTAAGAGGTCGAGCCCTAGAAGTCATACAATCAGGACAAAATCTAACTTTGGAAGATATATTCACTACCCTAAGAACGAATTAAACACAAAATACTTCCTACCTAACATTAAATACCCAATTAAGAAATGTACAACAACTAACTACAGAAACGTTATTGGGATACTTCAACAGGGTAAACGAGTTGATTAACAGCTGCAAGAACACAGCAGATGTGCAATATACAAATGGTGGAGAAATAGAGGAAGTTGGACTTCACTGTTCCAAAATGGGCATCATTGACTCAAACTAAAAATTTTACCTACTTCAAGACGCCGATAACACATTGTAAGGAATCAAGAACAAAATATTGAGACTAGAACAAGCAGAGCAATGTATGCAGCAAGGAGGAATCGTACCGAACACCTCAAATAATCAAACTCCGTTCACGAACCCAGCACCAAATGTATATCATAATAACTACCAACAAGCTAACCAATGTAACAACCCACGAAATAGATGGCAAACAAACCAAAGGAACAATTAGAATCAATACCAACAACAGCGTCCATATAACAATAATAACTACCAACAACGCAGAAATCAACCTAATTATAATACAGGACGCGACAAAAGCCAAATAAGATGCAACTTCTGCAGCAAATTGGGTCACATAATGGCGGAATGTAGAACAAGACAAATAACCCTCTTTTGTTCCTCATGCAGATCCTATAGTCACACAACACAGAACTGTAACACACAAAGGCCTAGGAATCAACAAAATTTCGGAAATAACCAAGGGAACATGAACGAACCGCAAACTCGCCAAGTAAATCAAACAACCAGAAGCAGAGAAACTAGTAAGTGCACTTTTTGCCTGGAGGACACTCACACGGAAGACAGGCTTTTCCTACGAGAGAGATGGTACAGCCTATCAACTGAAGAAAAAAAAAGAACTGCGGAAATCTCCACAGAGACGACCGATCGCACCGCGAGTCGTCAGTAAATGACAGTATTGATAGGTACGACAAAATGCTAGCTATTCCACTAGTAACGCTCCCATTAAATATCGTTGAAACACAAAAAACCTAAAGGCCCAATCAAGGTCCGCGCCGTAGATATTCCGTGAAAACTTGGGGATAAAATTATAGTAAGTGTTTCTTATTAGTATGTGCTTAAATAAATATCTCAAATACAATGGTTATATAGAGTAATACGGTGCCAGAAGAGATAAATCAAAAGTTTATTTTTTCGCGCCTTTTTTCATTTCTTCCTTCATGCTGCCGTAGCTCTGACTTTTAATCGGCACTGGAAACATTAGGTTTTTTTGATTTCAATTTGATGCAAGCTCTCTTTGATTTGCGTTTTATTCAATTCGGCCCATATTTACGTCTCATATGAGCCGATATTTTAAATATTTTTTTCAATTTTTACTTATACTTCAGAGAATATTTTTATTGTTTCAGTTTACGTCCTGGTACATCTTCTCAAACTCCTCACAATGAAACCCGAACGAACGTCCTACATAATTGCGTTCTCACGCTACACTGATTTATAATTTTACGCAACGCTTATTAACAACATTCATGCGTAGGTGAACTAGCCCGATGACGTTAAGCGCAAAACCGATGCTGCACGATAAACACGTACAGGAATTCTCTATCCATTGTGATGTCAACAGTCGTGATCGCATTATTAGCCTCGTAGCTATTGGCGATTGAAATCTGACTGTATATTGTACCGCAAGAAAGTTTGACTGGCTGTCAGTTCACATAACGAGCGGAAAGACGTTTTAACGTCAAATGAATTACAACAAAATTTTCGTACTAATATGTCAAACTATTAATCAATTATCAAACTATTAATTACAATGGTCATGGAGAGTAGAACTGTTAAGGAATAGATAAATCACAAGTTTTTTTCCGTCGTTTTTTTTAACTGAGCGAGCGAAGCTCTTATGCGTCGACGAAATATGAAACCGTTGTAACCAAACTCCTCCTAGACCGTTTGATCAATAGATCTGAAATTTTACATACTAATAGTATTTTCGACGGTGAGTGCTAACATCTATTTTTTTTTACTAAATTCGTGAAAAAAAGTCATTAGAGGTAGGCTTCTTAATTAACAATTTTTCGGATGAACGAACCAAAATTAGTACGAAGGTTTGTGTCATGGAAACCGAAATTTAGATTTTATGTATTTAGAACGATCACTGCGTTTTTTTTCCAAGAATTCCAAAATATACGGCAAACAAAATACAATCTTGACAAAAAATCGTTGTCTTTGTAACAATAAACATAAGTTTTCTTGTATAAATGAAGCTATGGTATTGATCTTAGGTAATTAGTTTTCGCGTACTCGAACCAGAATTAGCTTTTAAATAAAGATCTTAGCACAGGCACCTGATTGTTTCCGGGGCTTTCGCCAATTCGCTGTGGGGAATCGGAAACTTTGAAGAGAAAATTTATTTTGGTTTACTCAAACCGTAGCAAGTGGATTTTTACAGGTTCTTGTATAATAGTATTTAATAGTATTTATAATGGTATTTAATAATAGTATTTTAATTTATGAATTTTGAATCATGGGACAAGAAAGATTCCGGGAATCAGAAAGCGGACAATATTCTTCAGGTTTTGAGGGTACTTTTCCGGTAAAATTTTGAATTTTCAACGGTTTTTCGCCCGTAGCGGCTAAACGCAGCGTCCTAGGGTGTTCGTATGTACATATGACCGACCCCCATTATTTTGTCATTTTCTACCTTTTTGTCATATGTGAGTCATTTTCTACCTTTTTGTCACATGATTTTTCTCTAAATTAAGTTTTTAAAGATATACATACAACGGATTGGCCAGCTGATAAAACTCAGATTTTGAATTTTTAACAGTTTTTTGCAGGTAGCGACTAAATTATGCACTTAGAGGGTTTCATATGTATGAACGACCCCCATTATTTTGACATTTTCTACCATTTGACATACATGATTTTTCTCTAAATGGAGTTTTTAAACGTGTACATACAAAAGATTGGAAAATTTATTAAATTCAGATTTTGGACATTTAATGGTTTTTTACTCGTAGCGGCTAAACGAAGCGTCCTAGAGGGTTCATATGTATGATAGACCCCCATTATTTTGACATTTCCTACAGTTCTTTCATACATTATTTTTCTCTACATTGAGTTTTCAAAGATATGCATACAAAAGATGGGAAAATTGATTAAATTTAAATTTTTAATTTTTAACGGTGTTTTGCTTGTAGCTGCTAAACGAAAATTCTTGGAGGAATCCTCTATATGAATGCCTCCATTATTTTGTCATTTTCTATCATTTTTGCATAGATTATTTTTCTCTAAATTGAGTTTTTAGATATGTGCATACAAAAGATGGGAAAATTGATAAATTTTAATTATTTTTAATTTTTAACGGTTTTTTGCCCGTAGCGGCTAAACGAAGATTCTTAGAGGGATCGTATATGTGACCGACCCTCATGAATTTGTCATTCTCTATCTTTTTTTGATATATTATCTTTCAATTGAGTTTTTAAAGATGAGCATAAAAAAGAGTAGAAAATTTAGAAAATTCAGATTTTAAATTTTTAACGGTTTTTTGCCGTAGCGGCTAAACGAAGCATTTTTCGAGTTTCATATGTATGACCAACCCCCATTATTTTGACATTTTCTAACACTTTTTCATTCATTAGAAAATATGACAAAATTTAGAGTCTTGGTCATAATTTTACAAATCAATAAAATCTAATTGTAGAGATGAATTAATCGAATGAATAACTGAGAATTGTTTCATAACTTCAATATAAATACTATTAATCATCATAAATAAACACATAGATTCACAAATATTATGAAAAACATAATATTAAAAATCTAATGATAACAAAAAAGCCATGATTAATTATAGAAAACTAGCTGTACCCGCCCGCTTTGCTGGGCATTACGTAATACTGCATATTTTTTGTTTACTGTATATGTTGATACTATATATGTTTTGTTTTTCTTTAGTTATAGATTTTTGATTCGACTTTTTCAACAAAGTTTTTATTAACGTTTGGCTACAAATTTTCGCCGTAAAATTGATAATAAATTGAAAGTATGAATAGTTCTTAATAAGAAAATGAGAAATAAGCTTAAAACAAGTATTCAAGCACTCTTTCAAAAAGAGCCAATTTTGGAATTATTACTAAACCTTAAAGCACCTATTAATTTTAAAGTTACAAAAACATTGAAATATAGTAGTTATAAGAATTCGAAATTTATGCTATGTACGGTGACAACAATGAAACAAATAAGGATTTATAGATTGCCGGTTGAAACTCAAACACAACTGGTTAACTTTTTACTTAAACTTCGATTAGTACCGAATGTAAATTTTTTATGGCACAGTAATATTTGAGAGGTTAATCCGATCCGATCGGCCACATCAACAATACGCCCACGTTAGCCGTGAAAATTTATTTTCGGCGAATTTGTTGAAAAATATTGCTTTCTTCTACTTACAAAAAAAGTTAAGGTTTAATCACAGACAAAATAATTTACCAGATGTCGCGATCCCATGTGACTCTCTACCCATGTTCTTCCAACATCACACACGTAACAGCAGACAAAAGATCCATGGGCCGTATGCGCCTTTGACCGTCTTTAACGTTTAAAGAACAGACAGTGCGCGAAATGATGTTGATGTTTGATTGTCAAATAGGGAATGAGTGATCACAATAATAGGAAAGGGGGCTGAAACTAAATTTCGCGGATGGAATACAATGTACATGTACACACAATGCACACACTTTTGATGTTCTGAAATTTTCACAAAACAAACACAAACAAAAATGTGTACCATTGGAGAGTAAAATTTACTCAAAAATTTCTGTTTTCTGTGTAATAGTATTTTCTATTGATTTAAAGAAAAAATATACAAATTGAGTTTCCAATATATAAAAAATTACAAAATTTTTCTGAAAAACGCGAGATTTTGCGTTTACGAATTTTAATCTGAATTTTATCATATATCATAACTTTTGTTTCGACACACTTTTAAAAACTCAATTCAGAGAAAAAAGATGTATTGAAAAATTTAGGAAATTTAAAAAAAATGGGGGTCGGTCATACGTATGCATCCCGTAGGACGTTTCGTTTAGCCGCTAGGAACAAAAAATTGTTAAAAATTCAAAATCTGAATTTTATCAATTTTCCGATCCTTTGAATGCACACCCTTAAAACCTCAATGTAGAGAAAAATGATGTATGAAATGAAGGTAGGAAATGTCAAAATAGTGGGGGTTGGTCATACATATGAGCCCCGTAGGACGCTTCGTTTAGCCGCTACGGGCAAAAAACCGTTAAAAATTCAAATTTTTACCGGAAAAGAACCCATCAAACCGGAAGAAAATCAGTCAACTTGGGATTCCCGGAAACTATGATGTCCTACGATCTGAAATTCAAAAAAATATTTACCATTTTCCACCAATTTGAACAAATCTATCTGCTACGGGTTTAATGAACCAAACTTGTATTGAATAACCCGAGTAAAATTTGTAGAAAACAATTTAAACCGGCTCTACGGAAATACAGAGTGTCAAATCATAGAGAATTCTTGAGTGAGAGCTTTTGTTCCGATTTTCAAAAGCGACAAGTAACGGTTCCCTAATATGCAAGTAAAGGTTGACGTTTTCTCATTCGAGATGGGCATAAGAAGATCCAAAAATAAATCAATCCCCATTTCCTAATCGAAAACCACATGACATGAAGTCGCATCCATCTCTAGTATGAATCCATGGATGGACTTCATATCAAGAGAAAGTGTACTTTGCTTCTTAAGAAAAATAAATGAAGAGAGATCGTGCAATCAACAAAATGCCGAAATGTTCTCTCGACTACGTCTCATATTTAAGAGAGAGGGAGTAACCGCTATCGATGCGAAAATTGCACGATCTCTCTTCATTTATTGATCTTAAGCTTAAGCGCTAAAGTCGACTTTCTCTTGAAAAGTAAAACGTGAAAAATTTAAATCTTAAATATTTCCAAAAGTTTAAAACCAATTTTTTTTAAACTTTACATAAACACACACCTACCGCACAGTAATCTTCATGCCAAATTTTATTGAAATCGACTTGGCAGATTCCGAGTATAGCCGCGACAAACATTTTCAAAAAGATATCTTTTTATATATTAAAGATGTTGATTTAAGTAATAGGAATCAAGTAATTTAAAAGTTTATTAAATTTTAAAGGACTCAAGTAATTCAAAAGTTTACTTTTGATCAAATGCCAGGATGATATGAATAATAATAGTATAAAAGAACACGCGTATTAATATTAACTATAGTATGCCAGTTGCAATCGGAAATCCACTGCATACTCTAGAAATTAAAAGACTCAAGTTTACTGGAAAATAGAAATTTCGTTTTTCTTTATTTATTTCTCTTGCCACAACTATGATACGGAGAAGGAAAATACACATTTTCCACTATTTGGGAAGGTATACTCTTTCGAATGAGGTATCTAACATCATCATTGAAAAAAAAAATTTTTTTGCCCTAAAAAAATCATGGACTAACCATGGGCAAAATTTTTATGAAAAAATATTTTCCTTCGTATCTTAATATTTTGTATCTCAAATACAAGTCTGAAGCTAAACGAATCTAAAACAGTTGATTTCACGATGATATACCCAATATTCCAGGAGATATCTATTAAATTATAAATATTTTCGAAAATCAATTTGAACTCGGAACTTTCTATAACATTTTAATAAATCACAATGATTTCCAATTTATATGACAGCAATATAGACTAATTATGGTATTTATGTAGATATTCAAGTGTAAAATGTAAGGACATAATTTATCCAAGAGGCAAATTAACCAAACCTAGAATTTTTTCACAACTATGATACGTAGAAGAAAGATACACGAAGAAATTATATGCGTGGGTTTGAGCCCTATGGCGTGCGTACTTTTTTGTCTCATGCTCTTATCAGAGCGTGAGCAATGCATATGCGGGAGAGCGTGGTATCTATTTGGACTAATTGCCACCAAATTTTACCCTACCCCAGTTACTATAAAGCAGAGTGTCAATATCTCGACCGCTCAGCTCAATTTTGTGTGCGACTTCGCGAACGCCACCTAGTTATTTCTTCTTCGATGCTTCCGTAGCTCTCACACTTGCGCGGCACTGAACATTTTTGGTTTTTAATATCCGATTTTATACGGGTTTTCTCCGATTAAAGGTTTTTACAATTCGGTGCATATTTACGCCTCATATGAGACGATAACTTCCATATTTTTTCGATTTTCAAATTCATACCGATTTTTACTTATATTTCGGACAATATTTTTATAGTTTTGCTTTAGGTCCTGGTAGCACTTTTCATGCATTTTACAGTGATAACCCAATCAACGTTCTAGCTTAACGTCTTCTTACCCTACACTCATAAATATCCTCACACAACGCTAAAAAACAACAGTCACACGTGGGCGCTTGCACTAGCCCGATAACGTTACGGGAAAAACAAGCGCCACACAAGTAATACGTACAAGTATGTTCTATCCACTGTGATCTCAACCGTTGTTATCGCGTTATTGGTCTCGTAGTTATTAGCGATTGAAAAATGACGGTGTTTTATAAAACAAGAATGTTAGACTGGCTACCAATGTACATGCTCAACGAGAACAAAGACGTTTTCACGTCAAATCCAAAATGCATAATAGATACAGGATCAGAAATATGTTTAATAAAAGAAAGCGAGATTAAAAATCAGAGTATGAAAGAAATAAACAGAAATGAGAAAATAACGCTCAACACTATTTCGGGAGAATTTCTATCCAAGGGCACGATAACAGGAGAACTACAAACACCCCGCATTTATCCTTGCAAATTCCGTATAGTAGAAACAATAAATACCACAAATGTGACTATGAGATTCAAAGCGGGTCTTTTCCATTATAAGCAGTTTGGAGATAATGGGAAAAAACTGTATTTAAGTGTTTATCTCAACCAATTAAATTTTTTAGTTCTACTAGTGTAAGTGCACCATCATATAAGCCGAAATTTCTTACGTTTAAAAATCAAAAGCACGTGCGTTTTCCAAAATTTTGAGTTTTAATTTGGAATAGATTCACTTTGATGCTTACCTCTTGGAAAAGACCTTTTTTGAAAATTATCTACGTGGAATAGATTGCCTTTGAAAATATCTAAAGGTTTTAATGGTCAATTTGAGCCAAGTATGGAAAGATTGTTTTTCAGTTCAACCTCAATAATATTTTATACGAATCAAGAAAGTAATAAAAAATATATTATATATAATTTTTAACAAGTTATCAAATTAAAGGATTTATAAACGCGTGATAAGTGTGGTAAGTGGAATGTAGAGTTTAAACTCTTAGCACCATGTCTTCGTTGGTTGCGTGCTCGCATATAGGGTCCTCCTCTTCATTGCCACTCGGTGCCATTATCAAATTATTGTTGTCGATAGTATCTTTGTAAAATTGTAATCTTTCCATTTCTCTCCAATTATTTCCAAAGTGTTTCTGCAGGAGTTTATCAACATCCTTCAATTTCTCATCCTTAATTTTGATTGCTGCATGTATACATTTGGGATCCATCGTTGTCACATTTTTGCCACGTTTTGTAACTGAGGCGCTGCTACCAATATTGGATCTATAAAAAACTTCTCCCCTAATGAAAACCGATTTATTTCTTTTTGTGATTATAAATCTTTTTGATTCATTGAATCTGAAATGCCAGTTTCCAGGTGGTTTAATAACCTGAGAAGTTTCAGTTTTGAAGTCTAAAACTGGGCAAGAATCGCTGGCTAACTGAATTGTCGTTCCGTGCTCCTTGTAAATGGCGATATAATCATCAACCATTACAATGGTCTCCTTTGCCTTAACTTTCTTTTCAATTTGGCCAAAAACACGGTCTGGAGGGATGTATGAATGACCAACAACAGGGAAGATCATTTCAATGGATCTGATATTAGGTGGAGCTTTGTTGGCGAGCCAGTACATGCATATTCCAACCATAACTGTATTTTTGTTCTGTCCTCCACATCGTTTAGTTATAGTTAGATAGTTTTAACGCCTACAAGGTTTAAATTACATAGCCGATGATATACTGCCGATGCTATTTCACATGATCCTTTTGGACGAGTGCCTTCTGTCCAGTGGTATAAAAACACATTATCCATTGTCAACGGGGCCCGGGCAGTGCCAATTACAATACCAAATAGATAAATGTATAACTGACGGCTATAATACGCAGCTTGGTCAGATACTTTCGGTAAGACCATATTCTTTTGGCAGTCGAATGACATAGTCAATACACTATCTACCTTTTCGTTTAATATTTTGAAAAAGGCCTTGCTTCTGAGTTTGTGAACCCGATACTGAGTCATAAGCTCCAATTTCTTATCTCGAAATTTTTCCAGTTTAATCTGCTCCTTTAGCCGTAAGCAAGTAGAGCATACATCAGACGACGGAGCTTTGAAGCCTATGTTAAATGTGGTGTTGAAAACCATTCTGAAGTAACTGGACTTGACATCTTTGTCCGGATTTTCAGTTGTGTAGTCTTTATACATCCTATTTACGGACAAATCACCGGGCAAGTACTGTCGCTTAGCGACCTTACTGCGACAATAATGCACTTTTAATGTTTTATATTTTTTCACATGGTCAATAATACTTTCTTTTCTCGCAATATATCTGGCACTCTTTCTGTCGCCTCCTCTTTTCTCAACAGGAGTACTTCCATTTTCAAAATGATTTTTGCATAAGCGCTGTACACGACTTTTTGATATCCTGAGTGTATTTAAAAAAACTTTTTGGCAAACTTGGATCAATTTTTTCGAAGCCATCCGCACATAGTACTTTACTGAAACCCCTTTTCTGGACCCATTCTTGAGGTTCCGGTCGGTCCTTTTAGACTTCTCAATGCGGCAGTACATCAGGATAAACAAATCTTGTGCACACTTACTTTTATTTTCGTAAAATGAATCAGAAAATGAAAGAGCATCTCGGCCTTTTATGGCAATGGTAGGTTGCTCCTTTATGTTTGCACGCAGGCATAATTGGCAGTACTTTCCTTTTGTATCTATAAGCGAACATTTTGAAAGGCGCTTTTATTTAGTCAGAGCTCATGTATTTAGTCAGAATCCATGTACGTACCGTTCAAGCTGATCTTGATGCCTCTTACAATTTTGTTTATTTGACTTTCGCTTCCTTGGATATTCAGTAACCAAAGGTGATTCAATCGATTCCATTATATATTATTAATAAATGCAACGTTTTCTGAAATCAAACAATCTTAAACCAAACAATGTTTCTCCACTGAAAACAAGTTGTTGACTAGAGATACCCAGAATTATTTCATATCTGATCAAGAATTTCGCAACAACCTTTCGCGCCAAATAATTTTCATAGACTTAGAATTTCGCAATAACTTTTCGCGGCAAATCATTTTTAGAACTTTGTTTTTCCCCTTTGATATACCCTTCTTTGATATCTACTTAAATGAATGCCACTGTTAACAGTTAACATAGGAATAGAGCCACTTTGATAATGAGTTGGAATAGATTCGTTTTGTAACTTACATAAACAAGGAAAGGAACCATTTTGAATCTAAACTGCATTTTCAAGATCAAATTGTATGGGATTAGAGTCGCTTTGATGTTTTGTGTGCTTTGCCAGCTACAGAATCGAACAGTAGGAAACAAAACCAATCATCAACTTTTTTTTTTCAAAAAGTGGAATAGACCCGCTTTGAATCTAATAGTCACAAATGTAAGTGGCATAATTGGTAATGATTTTGTAACTAAATATTGCAATGTGGAAGGGCCAACGACGAAATTGGTATTTCCTGACATTAATGAAAAGGAAATAATCACAATCCCGTTTGAGGAGGATCCATCACTTGAAAATATTGTCGAAACAGACGCAAGAGACAAGAAAGAAAGTCAAAGTGACATCCGCCAAGGACACATAAATAATCGAAGCTCGCATGCTCCGAAGTGTAAAATACCTCCAAAATTGGAATGTCACACAAGACACAAAGCAGTCTCGCTAACGTCAACAGACAATGAAGATGTACTACAGGATCTGCCGCTCCTCTTTAATCCCGGACAACCAGAGGAAGAAGAAATTCTTTCTACCCATTCCGACAAAAATGGATCAACTTGCAAACACCATATTCGCAAATATGGTGATCAATTTAGAACTTCTGACTCGCAAGTCAAACAGGATGGAATTACCTCAGAAATAGGAATGTCCAATAGTGCCTTCTCAACCCTACAATAAGCAATATGCCACATTATCAAAACGAAAAACAAGCCTGATACCGCCGAAAACAGTAAAATTTGTGGAAATGCCGTCACATGTCCAAGGAGAACAAATAATCAAAGGAGAAGAAATAACTTCGGGAACATACATCCGCAACGCGTTAGTGGTACCAATAAACGGGAGAATAAAATTTTTCAGGACCTGATGGCCAGAAGTGATGGCGAATAGTAGCCGACTACAGAAAACTCAATGAAGTAACAGAGGGAGATGCATACCCACTGCCAAGGATAGAAGATATCCTAGACCAGTTGGGAAATTCAAGTTACTTTTCTGTACTAAACCTCGCCAGCGGCTACCACCAGCTAGCGATGAAAGCAGAAGATCGAGACAAGACCACATTCAGCACGCACGATCAAGGGATCATCAAGGCAAACTAAAGGATATACTACAGAGACTGAGAGAGCACAGGCTAAAATTAAATCCTGAAAAATGCAATTTCCTAATGCAAGAAAAAGTCTACCTTGGTCATAAATGCAGTACAGATGGCGTAGCTCCAGACCCCGCTATACTAGAATCCGTTAAAGACTTCCCAGCCCCTAAACTGTGAGACAGGTGCAATCATTTCGGGGTTTAGCCAATTACTACCGGAAATACATTGAAGGATTTTCCAAAATAGCGGCTCCAATTAATAACTTGTTAAAAAAGGACTAAAGATTTAAATGGGACGAAAGATGTATAGAGACGTTTAATACAGTAAAGGAGAAACTAACAACCCCCCCGGTACTAAGATATCCCAATTTTGATGAACCCTTTAAATTATACACAGACGCTAGTGGAGAAGCGTTAGGAGCGGTACTCGCACAGGGACCAGAGAAGGAAGAAAAGCCAATTGAATACGCCAGTCGCACCTTGAATCCGGCTGAAAAAAACTACTCCACCATTGAAAGAGAATTGTTGGCCACAGTATGGGTAGTAAAAAATTATAGAAGACATTTATATGGAAGACCATTTACAGTATATACTGACCATAAACCGCTAATAGGCGCCATAAGAATCAAGGATCCCACTAGTCGAACATTAAGACTAAGGCATAAGTTGTCAGATTATACCTTCAATATCGAATACAAAGAAGGTAGAAAAAATAACAACGCAGATGCCCTAAGCAGGATCCCATACGAAGTATTGACTATAACACGTAGGCAAGCAAAGGAACTAGAAGCAAATGAAGCCACAACAGATCAAAAGGAACCCAATGCACCAGAGAAGAGTACCAATGAACCAAGGAAAGAAACTGAACAAAATGATGATACGGAAAGGATAATGAATGACAACAAAAGAGTATTAACAAACCCTCAGGACATAAAAAAATTTTAGCAGATTGTCACGATGCACCATTAGGAGGACACCAAGGAGTATTTAAAACATACTGACGGTTAAGACGGTTAAGAATTCTTCTGGAAAGGTATGAAAAAAGACATAGCAAACTACATAAAACAATGTAGGAAATGCCAAATGAACAAAAGATCCAGAGAGCACAAGGAGCCAATGATAATAACAGACACAGCCAGTCTACCGTTTGGCAAGGTATACATGGACATCGTTGGCCCTCTGCCAGAAACGGAAAAGGGTAATAAATATATTCTTAGCTTCGAGGACGATTTAACCAGGTCCATGGATGTAGTCCCCCTAACACATATCGAAGCAATGACAGTAGATCAAGCCTTTGTGGACGAAATCTTAAGTAGATATCGAATCCCTAAAAAACTGATAACAGATCAGGGAACAAACTTCCCGTCCGACATGTTCAAACAAGTGTGCAAGCTATTTAAAATACGGAAACTAGAAACCACTGCGTATCACCCAGAATCCAATGGAGCTTTCGAAAGATCACACCGGCCCCTAGTGGACTATCTAAGGAGTTTCGTTGACGAGAGTCAAAAAGATTGGGAAGAATATCTGAGGACAGAAATGTTTGTACGTAACAAGAGTATACACTCCACGACCAAGTTAACACCAATGGATTGCCTTTTTGGATTTTCAGTCCCATTGCCACACAATTTGAAAAAAACACCGCAACCAGTAAATGACCACGAAAATTACTACCTGAAATTGCGGAATAAATTATAGAAAACATACCAAATTGCAAGGCAAAACTTAGAGGAATGTAAAGTGCACTCTGCAGAATATTATGATCGGAATACCAATCCCATAAGGATACACGTTGGGGACCTAATTCTATTAAAGAATGCCGCGAGAAAAAAAAATTAGCACAAATTGGGCCGGGACCGTTCAAAATATTAAAAATTAATAGCCCAGTTACCACGACGATACAAATAGGCAACAAAAAACGTCATGTTCACAACAACAGATTAAAACTGTTTAATTAACAAGCCCAATCCTCTTCTTTCTAGACTAATTTTTGCCCTAGCATAATAACCATCGGGAATGCAACAGAGAAACCGATTGAATCCTACTCACTCAAGCAGCAGCGAATAGTGTTCGAACCTATAGGGATAGCCCAAATAGATCATGACCATTGGACCATAATAAGCAGAACAAAGAAACCAGACTGGGATCTACGCCTAATTTACATAGAAAAAAGCAAGCAAGCCATCAATAGAGCATGCGAAGGGACTATCGGAGCCATAAAGAACGAAATATGCCCTCACTGGAACCACAACCTCCAAAAAGGGACAGAGAGAATCCATGAGTTAATTAAGAAAACCCACCGTAGAACCAAGAGAGGCCTAATTAACTTGGGTCGAAGAATAATGAAGACGTTATTTGGCACCATGGATGATGAAGATTCGGATAAAATCCACCAAAAGTTGGACGAACTGGAAGCCGAAAACCAACAAAGTTTTGAACTAGTCAAACAGCAAGGACGATAATGCATAGCTCCCTCAAAACTATGAATGAAACCAACATTGAAATGACCCGAAGGTATAACCAACTGGTACAAAATATAAATGAAATCCAAAAAAGAAGACAGGAAGACTACCAGCAATATACCGAACTATTCCAACAAATACATTTTCGGGCAGATATTAATGAAATTATGGTCATAATTCTAGAGGAATTGCAGCAAATATACTTGGAAATTAAAGATACCTTGATATTGATGGAAGTAATCGATCGACGGGAATTAACCCCACTCTTACTACCAACGCACCAAATACGAGAATTATACTCCAAGGTAACCAAAACACACTATGGAAAAGAGATCATGTTGGATTTCCCAACTCTACAAAAAATAACAAAAGTGGATTGTGAAAATCACGGACATGGATTACTAGTCCAAATACGAATAGCATTAACAGATAACCAGCAATACACCATAAGCCATCTTATGCGTCGACGAAATATGAAACCTTTGTAACCAAACTCCTCCTAGACCGTTTGATCAATCGATCTGAAATTTTACATACTAATATTATTTTCGACGGTGAGTGCTAACATCTATTTTTTGTTACTAAATTCGCGAAAAAAAGCCACTAGGGGTAGGCTTCTTAGTTAACAATTTTTCGGATGAACGAACCAAAATGAGTACAAAGGTTTGTGTCATGGAAATCTAAATTTTGATTTTATGTATTAAGCACGATCACTGCGTTTTTTCCAAGAATTCCAAAATATACGGCAAACGAAATACAATTTTGACAAGAAATCGCTGTCTTTGTAATGATAAACGTTAGTTTTCTTGTATAAATGAAGCTATGGTATTGATCTTAGGTAATTAGTTTTCGCGTGCTCGAACCAGAATTAGCTTGTACATAAAGATCTAAGCACAGGCACCTGATTGTTTCCGGAGCTTTCGCCAATTCGCTGTGGGGAATCGGCAACTTTGAAGAGAAAATTTATTTTGGTTTAATCAAAACCGTAGCAAGTGGTTTTTTACAGGTTCTTGAAAAATAGTATTTTAATTTATGAATTTTGAATCATGGGACAAGAAAGATTCCGGGAATCAGGAAATGGACAATATTCTTCAGGTTTTGAGGATACTTTTCCGGTAAAATTTTGAATTTTCTACGGTTTTTTGCCCGTAGCGGCTAAACGCAGCGTCCTAGGGTGTTCGTATGTATGACCGACCCCCATTATTTTGTCATTTTCTACCTCTTTTTTATACATCATTTTTCTCTAAATTGAGTTTAAAGATGTGCATCCAAAAGATGGTGAAAGTGATAAAATTCAAATGTTGAATTTTCAACAGTTTTTTGCCCGTAGCGGCCAATTGAAGTGTCCCACGGTGTTTATATGTATGACCAACCCCCATTATTTTGACATTGCCTGCATTTTTGTCAAACATTAATTTCCTCTACTGTGAGTTTTTAAAAATGTGTCAAATATCCAAAAATACGATTCTCGCTCATAATTTTATATATCACTGAAATCTGATAGTAAAGATGATTAAATGAATTACTGGAAATTGTTTCATAACTTCAATATACATACTCGTAATCATAATAAATAAATACATATAATCATAAATAATATAAAAAACATAATACTAGAAATCCCAAAATAACAAAAAGTCATGAGTTATTAGAAAATGTTAACTAGAATAATAGGAATCAAGTAATTTCAAAGTTTACCATTTTTCAGAACAATGAATAACATTTATTACATTTTGTCAAAATTATTTAACATAAATAATAGAAGCTGAGTATATAAATAGTGTAGAGGAAGTAATAATTTATAAACTATAATTAAATAGGGCTCACTATAGGATTAGAACTAGGATAGAAAATACAGGGAGGGACATCTAATATTTGGAATTTTAACTGCTGTATATTTTGAGTTTGATAGGCATAATGTCTTTCATGAGCTAACAGAAAATTTGTCTTATGTTTGACATTTACGAAATGGGACGCTTTACGCTTGAACAAAATTGGGAAATATTGAAAACTTACTTCAACACTGGTGAATTTTCTACGGAAACCATAAGAAAATTTACGGAAAAAATTTGCATTCAAATCAGTTGATCAATCAGTGAAGCGAGTTCGTGAAACCGGTTCATTATTGGACAAAACAACCCGTTCCCGTTTTCGTCCAGTGCGCACACCCGAAAACATAGCTGCGGTTGCGCACAATGTGCATGAACATCCATCAACATCAATTGGTCATCGTTCTCAGGAACTGAAAATTTCTCGCACTTGTCTGAGGAGAATTTTGGCTACAAACTTCGTCCAAGAATTGATGCGATTTATGTTCGCCTATCGCATCGGATGAGCTGAAGATCCTTTGGTCGAAGATGAACATTTTTACCGAAAAGTTATCTTTTCAGATGAAGCTCATTTCCACCGTGGAGGCTACTTCAATAAGCGAAATTGCCGCCCTCAGGATCAATGGCGAGCGTTACAGAGCCATGTTAAATGGATTTTTGTTTCCACAAATTGAAGAGTGTTACATGGACGGAATTTGCTTTCAACAGGACGGAGCTGCGACCCAGCCAACGATACAATCGATCTTTTGCGCACCGCTTTTGAACATCGAATAATAAAGCGAAATTCTGATCCGAATTGGGCGCCTCAGAGCTGAGATTTGAACTCATTAGATTATTTTTTGTAGGAATCCATTAAGGATATATGATACGCTTATCATCCAGAGACGATTGGGTCCATGAAACACGAAATTGAAGTTGCCATTCATGAGACTGAAGCCCAAACAATCGAAAATGCATTGAAAAATTTAGTTGATCGGATGGGGACTGTAAAGCCAGCCGTGGCAGTCATTCAAATGATGTTGTGTTTCATTCGTAATAGGAAATGTTCAATCTTTCTAATAAAGTTATAGTTTTGGACAAACATTCATTAGATTTTTTTATATCCGGTTCAAATTCCAAATCTTATATGGCCCACCCCTTATCTCTTGAGTTTCTCTCACTGAAGGTATTGAAGAGATATAATAACATACAAGAAATGGCCAATAAATCATAGTTTAGGGCTAGAATTGTTATGCACATATTTTTTACATTAAAACCAAGTCAACACGCATGGTATCGATTTGAACCAATTGCTACCAATTATTACATTACATTACCACATTCATGACTATGAAGCAGAGTGTCTATAAATCGACAGCTCAGCTCAATTTTGTGTGCGACTTCGCGAACGCCACCTAGTATACACTGCCAATACCCTTGAAACGAAAGGAATACTACATATATGATCTGCAGGCCTCATACTTCCTCAATTCGAGATAAAGGAATCCGACTATCGATCCCAATGCACCTCAATTAACGACACGTATGTCATCTGCAACCAACCCATATCTCTAAGTCCCACAAGAGTCACCTGTCTCGAAGACTTATTCCAAGGACAAATGGGAAAAACTCCCAGATGCCCAGTACGTATACTCAAAGAACCTAAGAACCTGATCGTACCAATGCACCAGGAAAATGTCTGGTTATACTGGTTGCACCAGAACACAACAATTATATCCCAATGTGATATAATACTATCGAACACACTAAAATACTTCATGGACTGGGAAGAATAAACCTAAAAATTAAATATATGTACCACGTGGCAGGATATATACTACCTTACAAGACCAATGAATTACACAGCGTACAAATACAACAACCAGGAAACCACATTGGACCTCAAATTAATTTTGAACGCTATCAGCCCAGAAAACTTACAACAAATATTACCAGAAGGCTAGAGATACTGCAACCAATCACATACAATGATCAGTTAAAAATAGATAGTGAGTCCTTAGAAGTGAGGGCTTCAATTCCAAACTCCAATAATTGTGTTACTAATTAATTTAAACACAATTTATTATTAATGTTAAATATTTAATGCAATTTCACAACAATAATAGTTAATCAATAGTTCTGGTTATTTATTTATTAATTACACACAAAATAATGATTTATTAAAAGTTAAAGTTAATCTTTATGATTTCAAAAATTAAACAAATGATTATTAATTTAAAAACGTCTGCCAGTCAGACTGACTCAATTAAAATTAACTTTTTAAAACAGTTGAACATAAATTACAAACAATTGACTACTGAGTTCAATAAAAAAGCCTATTAAGAATGTAATTTAAACAAGTAGAACTCAGTAGATTTATTTATTTATTATTAATTATTTATATAAGTTGGCTCATAAGCAAAGGTATGATGGTGGCACATCCGCCACAGAAGCATTAGAAGCAGAAGTGGCAAAGGAGGCACAAAGGAGACAAGTACATACACAAGTACGTACGTACAACCGCATTAACAGGATGCTTGCTACTAGAAGTCATAGTAATTATACTACTCAAGGTGTACCAGCCATATAAAGACCGCCACCGTCAGGTGCGCAATGGACCAATACCAGTCGAAAGAAAGACAAGTAGAAAAATCGTACCCATTCCTGTAACAATTCCACGAAGGAACGAACTACTAGGAAAGAGGGAGGGCTTAGCACGCAGCAGAAGTACGTCAAACATAAGCCAAAGCGATATATGTATAACCCTTAATAAACACTTGATACCCTTCCGACCGAAAATATGATAAGCAAAAACGGTATGATGGAGCAAAAGGACAATTGCTAGGATCTAATGTGACAATAATAAAACGTGATTGAAAAAAAAAATAATAATAATAATTTATATATACAAATAACAAACAAACATACCAATATACACATAAGAGATAAATCGATGAGATAGAAGTATAGCATTGTATTCTGAGTAGTAGTAATCAATAAATACTGTATCAATACTAATTAGTTGTAAGCAATAATTGTATCCAATACTTAACGGAATCAGGAAATAAGACGCAATTAGTTGATAACATAAAAAAAGGAAGACAACCAAAAACAAAAGAAAACAAAAAACAAAGAAAAATTTAATAAAGCTTCAACCAATGTAAGGCTTCAATTATTGTCGATGCCAATTACACGTAAATAAAATTATTTCAGGAAATAGTTCAATAATTATTAATAAGTTTCAATACCAATCAATTCAATGACCAACAATGAGATCAATCAATTGTAATGACCAATCGATGTAAGGCTTCAATTATTGTCGATGCCAACTACACGTAAACAAAATTATTTCAGGAAATAGTTCAATAATTGTAAATAAGTATCAATACCGATCAATTCAATGACCAATCGGTGTAAGACTTTAATTATTGTCGATGACAACTACATTTAATTCAATTATACTAAATAAACCACCGCCAGAGCGGTATACGAAAATTCTAAACACCAAAAACGAGAAAAAAAGAATGTATAAAATAAGTAAATGGAATGTAAGCCAACTAAGGGGAAAAGTATATACATGAATCTAATAATTTGAAAAGATGCATAGCACCTAGAAGTAAGGGAATTCCTATATAATCTATATATAAATAGGCGACACGTATTTTTGTTATCCCTTTTACAGGAAACCAGGTGGAACTACCAGCATAAAAATTATACCATTCGAAAGATTAGTTTTTCCTCTATGTGCATCACCTAATTTTTTTTCTTAAATTTAATTATAAATTAGTTTAATTTTGAATTGAAATTAAAAAATTCAATGGGATAGTATGTGTGAATTGAGCACACGCATAGCGTAGATGATGCTTTTGGGAAGAATGTGTGCGTGTGAATGTTTTACTTTTTGCCTGGAAATATGCGACCATATGTGAATTTTTGGTTTGTGTCCCCGATACATAACAAGTACTAAATTAGTCGAAAATCAAACCAAATGGATCAATCTTCTACAGGTGACACAAACCAAAAGAATTAACATATAATTGCATTCCTCTACGAAAAAATTAAAATATAGAACATACTTATGTAACATTATCATTAGTAGAGATCATACGTTCGACTGAATAAACAACCATTTATGCCAAATACGTGCATTCTTTTCACTCAAACCTAATATCTATGCCAATGATAATGTGAGGGGCAAATGCAGCCATATCACAGACAATATTCACATGTTCATTCTTTTGTTTTTTGCCTGGAAGAAGGCAACCGTTGGATAATAAAATTGCATTCTTAAAGACCAAAGCCAAAACAATGAACATATGGCCACAGACAATAATATGGATGCATTACCACGGACAAATTTAAAGCCATCGTTTACTGATACCATTGTTTTTTTCTAATTTGATAAAAATATATGCAAATTTTATTTCAAAAAATATGGAAAATCACAATTTTACAGTTATTTCTAGAAAACGCGAAGTTATCTTTCACGAATATTTATGGAAAGCGAACGAAAGTCTGAATTTTATCATGTTTCCCAACTTTTGTATGGACCCACATTTAAAACATTATTTAGAGAAATATAATATATGGCCAAAAGTTGGGAAATGCAAAAATAATAGGGGTTGGTCATGTCCCCCAGAATGCTTGATTTAGCCGCTACGAGCCAAAAACTGTTTAAAATTGAAAATCTGGAATTATATCATATTTCCAAACTTTTGTCTGCTCGCCCTTAAAATCTCAATTTAGAGAAAAAAGAAAAGGTAGGAAATGAAGGTTGGTACGTTTGTACGAAAATTCCAGATATATTTTATTTACAATATACAATGTATTTCCCACAACTTCATAATTTAGTTAAAAACCACATGATCCACGGTTCATGTGGTTTATTGAATCGTATCCCCGTCTGTATCAGAGATGGTAAATGCAGCAAAAGCGTTTCTAAGGACTTTTACAATACAACTCAGGGCAATGTTAGATGCGCCGTGTTAATGGTATAACAGTTGACTTTCGTGGCCACTCTGTTGACAGCCGTTATGCTGTTCCTTAAAATCCATATCTTTTAGCGAAATTTGATTGCTACTTAAATGTGGAAGTTCTTGGCACAGTTAAGAGCCTCAAATATATGCACAAATATGTTAATAAGGGATACGACTGTGCCTCATTACAGTTTGCAAGAGTTTGAGGTGGAGTTGAGGGCAAAGTTTATATAGATGAAATCGATAGCTTTTTGTCCACTATGTTGGATCTACGGAAGTTAGTTGGCGCATAAATGAGTATCCAATGCATTACCAGTCACGTAATAAATTATAGTTCGACTTGAATGTTACTTGCCTCACCGGCAAAATGTAGTCTTCAGGGAAGGAAATGTTCAGCAATCTCTTAAAAATCACAGAAGAACAAAATTGACTGCATTTTTTGAAATCAATCGAATTAGTTCGTCCGAGTTTCTATATACAGAGACGCCGATGCATTATATTTAGGTGGATAAAGAAAAGAAATGGAAAAAACCTCAAAGACAAAGTAGTAGAGCTATTGCTAGATTATTTTATGTTGTATGTTGAGTTGTTCCATTTGAGACTATTTTGCTTCATGTTCGAGGTCCCGTCAGGATTTGGGCACTGTTGGGAACATTATTTACTGCACATTTTCAGCACATGCACGACGTATTTGTGGTATGAACTTTCCTCTAAATGCTTTAGATTTGTAGAATGAATTCAAAATTTTCATGTGTGAAGAATTTTTAAGAAATTCTTCAGAAAATGATTCATATAACCATGCTTTATTAGCTATTGAGGAAATTTTGTTCAGTAAACGACTCCTTCGGTACTTCACCTAAACTTTTCGGAGGTAAGACTATTTTACTCCGTGGAGATTTTTGACGAATATTGCCAGCTATATCTCACGGTACACGTGTACCACTTATTGAGATTTGCTTAACTTCATGGTCCGAATTTTCAAAATTCCACAAAATAACTTTTACCCAAAACATGAGAGCTTCACCTCATGAGATTGAATTCTTTGAATTTCTTAAATCTCTTGGTAATTGAACTTTACCCACATTTCCAGACTACAGCCAAGATGTTATTGGAATTCCTTCCCATTTAGCTAGCAACTTCGTGATTGCAGATACTTATGGCAATGTATCTGAAACCATAAAGTCTAACGATATTCTCAATTCGGTTATATTAGCACCCAAATATGAAAACTGCACTTTCATCGATGCAGCAATCTTTAACAGTCTGTCCGGAGAGGAACGAATATATTTGAGTTCCGATTACATCTTGAGTGATGATTATAGAGAGCAAAATAATTTTCCAGTCGAATTTTTAAACTCAGTTGATGTAAGTTGGCTCCCGATCCCACAAATTTATTTTAAAAACCAAATTGCATACTTTTACTTATTCGTAATTTGTGTAATTTGGACATGACTTGCTTGGTCAATGGTACACCTATTCGTTTAGTTCAAATGCAAAAGAAAATTTTTTGGATTGTGAGATTTTAGCAGGAGTTTTCCGAAACACACGTTTTTTGACACGTGTGACGTATTTTTGTCTTTTTCCTTTCAAGAAACTCAACTTCCCGTCATTCTGGCTTTTGCGATGACAATTAATAAATTCCAGAGGCAAACGTTTCAAAAATCAGGAATCTTACTCTAACAACCTATATTTTCTCACCGTTAATTGTATGTTGTAGCCAGTAGAGTTAGATCGTTTAACCGATTGCGTGTTTATATGTATTTCTGAAACACAAAGCCAAGGTCATTTGGCAGAAGATGAAAGAATTTTTACAAAAAGTATTTTGTATGAGAAAATTTTAAGATCTTTTGACATCCGCAACCGCAACCGCACCCGCAAGGTTTTCAATAATTATAGATAGGGCCTCATTCAATATAGATGTACTTTGACGCGCAAAATTAGCTGAAATGATTGCTACTACAGTCTGAACTAAATAACCTTTTTACTTACAATGCTACTGTATATATAGCTTCATGCGCGAGCTATTAGAGTGAGCGGAGCGAACGGCGGGGGTTGGCGAGCGTAGCGAGCAGGGGGCGTCCTCCTAGTGTAAAATAAAACCACTGAAACTGTGACTGTACCAAAAAAAAAAGAAAAAATTTACGAAATCGAACTCTTTCTATAGAGGAGAAAACTGGTATATGCCTATGAAAAAATATGAAAACCAAATGAACTGAAACTCGAACTTGCATTCAAGATTTAAAAAACAGAAAACAAGCAATCAATTGCATTTTACTGGTATCAAAATAAGTAAATAAATTATAAAGCCAACTGTATCGATCGATTCAAACGAATAAATGGTACACCGCTAAATTATTCAAAAAAAAAAAAAAAAAAAAAAAGAACTTCTCCAAAGGAGGGAGGAATGTCATGACATAAAAACACAAAAAAGTGTATTCGCTCAAAAAAAAAAACAAAAATCAATAATCAAACTCTTTGAAACCTAAAAACAAAACTCTTTTAAAAATTAAAACCACAAAAGGAAATAAAATTAAGAACCAATCAAAAATCGATAACCGATCGATCAAACTCCTTGAAACCTAAAAACAAAACTCTTTTAAAAATTAAAACCACAAAAGGAAATAAAATTCAGAACCAATCAAAAATCAATAACTGATCGACCAAACCCTTTGAAACCTGAAAACAAAACTCATTTAAAAATTAAAACCACAAAAGGAAATAAAATTCAGAACCAATCAAAAACCGATAACCGATCGATCAAACCCTTTGAAATCTAAAAACAAAACTCTTTTAAAAATTTAAATCACAAAAGGAAATAAAATTGAGAACCAATCAAAAATCAATAACTGATCGATCAAACCCTTTGAAACCTGAAAACAAAACTCTTTTAAAAATTAAAACCACAAAAGGAAATAAAATTCAGAACCAATCAAAATCAATAACTGATCGATCAAACTCGTTGAAACCTAGGACCAAACACTTGTATCTTAAAAACCCAAAATTGTTCCAAAAATAAAATTTACACAAATCAAAAAACAAAAATCATTCAAAAAACGGAGAACCACTCAAATTCAAAAATTAAACAAATGACAGAAAAAAGATTTTATTTCCGGAAAAAAAATCAAAAACAAAAACCAATAATCACACCAGTAATCCAAACAAAAGAGAGGATCTAATAAAAGTAAAACAAAACTGAATAGTAACTGAATAGTGTACTGTATGTACCAGCATTTATTTCAATGTTACTAAATATGTTGTCTATTTGAGTGTAACCCATTGTGGTTGATGCAACTTGATGTAGTTTCGACTTCAAACCAATACGGTAAAAATATTGTTTAAGGGGTACACTATCATTAGATGTAAGTAAATCTATGTATATTAAAATCTCCGCACACAATAGTTGGAAGCAATGGCAGTGTTCTGCTTTTGTTACCATCAAATATGACATTAGTCAGAGCATTTAGAAAATCGTTTAAGTTACATCAAGGTGATCTATAAATGCCAATTATCCGAACTCCTTTTAAATCAACAGTAATGCCTTCACAGTGCCCTACCCCGCAAGATTTTTGGAACACTATTGTTTTGATTACTTGGACATTTGTATTTCCAAATGCAATCATGCCCATTCCGCGGTTTGCGGTATTAAGATTTGGACCGTGAGTCTTAGAGATCACATCAAAATTATTCAGTTGAAAGGTATCAGATGAACTGCCCCACGTCTCTGCTAAAAAAACTACATCAGAATTGCTTATAATGGGATCCACAGTCACATCATGTATGTGTTTTTTTAAAGATTGTACGTTATGATACACTACTTGAATACAATCAGGTGGTCTTTCTAAGCGAAGAAATCTGAAAGCGGGTACTAAGGGATTTTCACGTAAGCGGCACATTTCTATAGCGACTGGACATGTTTTCGATGGTGGAAGAGGATGCGAAAATCCTGCTTCATTTACAGAGATTATATACAATCCATCTGACGCTTTCGCTCTGGAACACGCTACATATAGCATTGATCTTTTAATGTGAGTATTAATGTGAACCACAACTTTGTCCATCGTTGCTCCTTGACTCTTATCTTGCCTCAGCTGGAACTAGTGGAAATTGTGTCCGGCGGATCTGCAAACTTGAAGCCTTCCACTTTTAAATGATATAAGCAGCACATTCTAGAGGAGTCCAATTTTTTTGTAGTCGTTCTCTGTATTGGTTACCAAACGATCTCCTTTTATTTTTGCCAGCATTTAAGTCATCAAGTTCTAGTCATAGTCTGAGTGGTCTTCTTTCGCCCGTTACTTTATTAATACCGTAGTCAATTGCCTTCAATCTCCCTGTTGTCCCATTTACCAGCCCGTCCTCTGTGTCAACATTAACCGTTATCATATATCTTGCCGATATTTTTAAATTCAATTTTTTAGGTAGCCCATACGTTCGTGCGGTAGGTACAGAAGAAATATTTTTTAATGCGCGCTCTTTGGCTGATAAATTTGGCTCGCCAAAGACTTCATCCAAAGCATCAACGATAGGCCCGTCTGTTATCATTGCATTAAGAACCCGTTCATTGTGCGCGTCTATCTTTGGCATCTGCAGGTATTTCGTTGATTTTAAAGCATCTTTCGTTCATTAGTTTTGGGTCTTCAGACGTCATGGTCCCAGCAGCTAAGATGTTCAATGCAGTTGAAAATTTAAGATCATTTCTTTGCCTCATTTTAGTTTTTAACTCAAACAATTGGAACAAATTCCACAAACAAGTGCCTGCTAATGATGTAATGCCTTTGCCCGTTAAATTTTGAAAAATCCAGTTATCTCCAACTGGAGGCAATTGACGCATGTCACCAACGGTAATAATTGATATGCCTCCAAATAAGGACGTAGTTCGAAATATTTGCTGTAATCGACGATTAATTTGGTTTAGTAGTTTTGAACCTACCATTGAAATTTCATCGATTACAATTAATTTTAGATGTGCTAATTTGCATGCGAGTGTGTTGGATGTCGAAGCTGATAAATCTGGCATACTGTGGCCAACTTGAGTTACAGGTAAAGAAAAAGCACTTTGTAATGTTTGACCGCCAATGCCAAATGCCGCTTTTCCAGTTGGAGCAGTTAAAAGTATTTTGATATCATCAGGGTTTGATCCAGGAAAGAAGTTGAAAATTCTTGTCAGACATTGAAATAGGGTGGTGATGAGTAAGCTTTTTCCTACTCCTGCTCCACCACTTAAAAACACATATAACGGCTGCCTTTCACGTTCGTGATAGTTACTATAATACTGTAAAATATGAATCAAAATGAAAAATGAATCATATGAATCGTTGGTCTACGTTTAGTTTTCGGGCTAGTTCCAAGTATATTTCCTCAGGTATTAGAGCAGGTGCAACAAATGAAGCTGGATCACCATGGTTTGGACCAGCGTTTTCCCCAGGCAAGATATAATTTGCAACATCTTCTATTTGATCTTCATACTCATAGCCTGCTAGAATCCTTCTGTTTCCCCGACCCACGCATACTTCCTCACTTTCTTCATTCACCACCTCAGCTTGCCGTATTGCACCTAGAAGAGCTTCAAACTCTTCAACACCTCCGAGTTTATTAAAAATTATGCTGTTTGACTTTATTGTGTCAGATGCTGAATGGAATTTGCTACTAAATTAACTGAATCTGTCAAAATTTCCTTTTCTTCATTTCTTCAAGGTAGATATAGCGTGACTGGTTCTCTATAAAACTGATCCGGATCTGTAGTACGACTAAAATGGCAAAACCGAATAATTCGGTGCTTCTGTCTGCGCCTTATGTAACCATCGTTATTTAACAGACATATCCAATTACCCATCGTTTTATTTAATACTTTTTCGCAGTCTTCATTTTCATCTTCAATACTTTCTTCCCTTAATGATATTCCACCACGCTTATTACGTTTCTTAGAAAACACATAAAATGCCGCAAAATAAGCAAGCGTTATGCCTTCAAATTCTTCAGTATGTGGACGATTAGCATAGTGATCGATCAGATTAGGCAAAAATATGTCACTAAATTTCGGACCTATACTTTGGAGCTCTCGTCTACTTTTCAACATTTGTATCCGTTTTTCGGGAACGTTTGTATTTATGAAAATTTCACTCTCACTACAATGAGACAAGGGAAGACTTATTAAATAATAGACTGCCTCTTGTGCTGATATTTCAGAAGCATTGAGGAATACATTTGCTATAGTCCTCAGAGATTCCCGAACCGCCTTATTCCCCTTTCTTGTCTCCTCAACTGCATCTCTAAGAAGTTCTGACATTCCTCGATCAGCTTTATTAATATAATTGACTATGTATAACGAACAGGCAAATGGATCTAATATGTATTGGATATCCATGTTAGCGCGATGTAGTTCAATAATTTTTTTTGAATATGGATTTATATAAACGTCTTTGGGATTTCGTTTTAGTAGAATTGTAGGTCTAGAAATAGATGATCTAATGGCAAGAAGGTACTGTTCTCTGGTGAGTCCGATATATTGCAAAAAATTCTCAAACTTTGTTATGTTTCCGGGAATATTATCAAGTTTTTCTTTAAGGCCTCTTCCCAGTTCTTCGCAGTTTTTATACGTAGGTTCATCTTTATTTATTTCTGTTAAAATTATTGTTTTGTCATATGGTAAAATGGTATATCAAATCTGCATGGTCTACCCGGCTTTGGATGGCAGGTGTGTGTGTGCTTATGGCGCTGTAACTCAATTAGGGAACTCTCAATATCTTCACTGCTACAGGAAATAATATTATCAATAAAGTTAAGGATAGGTGGTATTGATGTATCATCGCCCGGCTTAAACACTGGTGCTTGTTTGAGCCACATCATTATATGGGCATGAGGAGAACCACGGTGCTGGAACCCTATACGGTAGTAAAAATGTTCTATGTTAAATGAGCCGAAGGGACCTGACGAGCAACACCAAGTTTTTCTCAACGACTGAAGACGTGTGTCAAAATATAAAGCACAAATGTAGGGGTCGCTTTGGATGAGGCGAGCTTTGATCTGCTGATCTGATCTGCCTGATCTGCCTGCTCCTTAGTTATTTCGTCTCCATCCACAATCTTTTTTAACAATTTTATTAGTTCGGGCCACTTTGTTTCTGCCGCAGAAAGAGTTACAAAAAGTGTTGGGACAACAAATTGTCGCACCATAGCCAGTAATTTTCTTTTCTCTGCTGCCCAATGTGCAGGCGAATTTTTGATTCCCTTTAAAACTCTAACTCTCTATTGACCGAGGTAAAGAAGTAACCATAGTGTTTACTTCGACTGGAACATTTATTACATTTCCTGAAAGGCCATGCTGATATCCCTGGCCACACCCCCTTTTAACAATTTTAATGAGAATGTGTCGAGCACAGACTAGTCGTTCTTCGAGAGGAGTAAGATATTTCAAAACGTCAGGTATTGGAGGAAATATCAAACCATTTGCTCTGGCTAAGCGAGGAACTATGAATAACTGAATATCTCTTGCGCACGTGTTACAGAAAACACCAATTTCTGCATTTGGGTGGAGATGGAATATTTGCAAGAAGTAGTCATCTGTATACCTGTGGCTTTTTAATCTTAATGCGCATTTCGAAATAAATGTAATAGACTTCTTATGCCATAGACGTCCACAACAATCGCAAGCGTTAGAATGCCCTTCTTGTATTGCAGACGTATATTCCTGACAAACAGCTTCCCAGTTAGTCGTAAGACGTTCCTTACGAGATGTTGCTGTATTTTTTTCAGTACTACGATAGTTTGCATCTTGACGAGCAACACGATGCGCTTGAGTATTACGTAATTGCTCTGTTTCGCGATACTCACACTCGAGACGAGCAGCACGATGCGCTTGAGTATTTTTGTGCTGCGACCTTGTCGAACGTTTTTTGTATGTAGACCTATCTTTTTGTTTTCTTAACCTATCCTTTACCTTTTCTTTCAATCTCATTTCCGCATTGTTTCTTGAGATCTGTTTGCGCATAGCACCCGTTCGCTTCATTTGTACATTTTTAACCGCAAAAATATCACGCTTAGGATTTCCCCGGGGGTTTTCTTGGAGTGGATGGAAACTGCATCAACTCTCCGCCAACTAAAATACGCAACAAATGGGGACGCATTTCCGCAATGGTGAAATTCTCAAAAATGGGATTCTTTTTCAGGGCAAGGGATGTAGCATAAGCAATAGCAAAGACACCACAGTCATAACTATCCGATTGTTTTTGTACATCGGGGAAAAAAATTCGTGGATTGTGTGGAAAAAGAGCATTCAGGAAATCCACCTGTAGGGGCGGCATTGATTTACCATTTAGGCCATCATATATGCGCAGTGAGTTCCCATTGTAAAATATACACACCCACTGTCCAACTCCGCCGAAATTTTTTCCATAGTAAAGTAATTGGATGTGGCTCTGATTAGGTTCAACTGGCGATATGTCAGAAATAGACCTCAAAAAATCCATTGGACGGAGCTGCGAGGACGTATAATGATTCAAAATGCAGTGAAATACATTAACACAATCGTCTGTGACATAACTGGTTTTCCCTAACAGGTATTGAAAATCAAAATCAATGCTTCTGAAATCCATGTTTTTAGATTTTAAATTGGAAGTCTGGCAAGAATGGGAACTGATTATTGAAAACTATTGAAACCTCACTTTTTTCAAAACAGAGTAGTTGATTTTACTCTGAGTTTTAATTAGATTTCCAATTACTAATACATAAGTTAGTTTTATATATTTTCAAAAAATTTCTACATATACCAAAACTACATACCACCAAGCAATGGAGAAATCCACGGAGTGCTCTTCGTCAGTGATATAATTGAAATGATAAAAGAGTAATTTATTATCTCTCATCAAAACCTATTAAAACCAGGAATATGGTACGTGGTACTCCTACACTATTCTAACAATTTCAGGAGAAAAAAAAAACAAATGTATATGGATTCACCACACTTCACTAAGATTTAGAGAAACGATCACATTAATAACTGAAATCGCTCACTATCAATATTTTTCTCATTAAGGGAAAATGTACATATGGTAAATGTACCCAATGCATAAATAATACTTTTCACTTTTAATTTAAAGTTCAACAATCGCCAAAATGGCAACAACACTTATTTTTGTGGAAGATTGGGAAGTTCGTCGATGTTGAAATTATATTTTTTTGCAAAAAATCTATTTCACACTTGTTGAAACGTCGTTACAAGTTAAACACCTTGGTCGTCACTAGTTTAATCGTGCTCAAATTCGTGCCAAAAACCGTAGATCGCTCAAATCTCCCATAAAGGAAATATTTCCAAAACAAAGGAAGGGGGAAGGTCACACGCCCACAAAAAAATCGAAAGGCTGCTAATATCCCTTGACATACAAAAGAACCAAAGAACGCTGGTAAGTTATCTCGTTGAAATTCATTGTCTTGAAGGTCTCTTTCAAAATTGTTTCATTTGAGAAAAGGTAAGGCGTATGCAGCGGAATAATTAGGACATGCATACTTTGTTTGAAGCAATTTTAATCATTCAAGCAAGCAATCATTTTAGTGCTCGTGCACGTGCACTGTATTTTGAGTCATGAATGAAAATTCCAACGTCATTGAAAAATATAAAACGGCGATAAGGAATACTGTCGCATCGTAGCAGCATTCCTTATCGCCGTCTTCGTTTTTGGATCGTAATGCGCATTAGATCGTAATGCGTATGTTCCTCTTCGCTGTTGGTAGCGCTTTTCGTATCAGCGCGTGTATGATTTTGTTTCAAAATTTTTTTTTTATTTTTTTTTTATTTTTTATTTTAATTTTTTTTTTAATTTTTTTTTTGATATTTTTTAGACTTGTTTTTGTTTTTTTATGATTTGATGTTATAGCGGCCACAGTAATACACAGCTTGTGAAAATTTCAAGTTTCTAGCTATAATAGTTCAGGAGCTCTGTGTACAGCTCTGTGACGGACGGACGGACAAAGAAGTCATATTAATAGGGTTCCTTATTCTACGTACGGAACCCTAAAAACTAACTAAAGCACTGTAAGCACAACGCCTCTTATAAAACCAACAACACATCACCAAACCGATAAGCAATAATTCGATCATCGACCGACTAACGGTGTTGAGCACGCGACAATGAACTGGCGCCACGCGACGATTCATTACCACGTGAAAAATGACAGGTCAACAAAATAAAGAAAACTGACGAGATAACGCTACGAGAGGAATTTCATCGCGCCATACAGGAATGCACCCGACCACAATGCCCCGTCAGCTACAAATTAACTACCATGATGACATCGCTCCCATGAAAAATGCCCCTGTCTTCAAAAATACACTCACTGTCTTATCACGAGGAATGTCGCATGCCAGTGACAAGCTGCCTCAACAACAACAAATTTTCCTGGGAATTGTGCATGACCTTCTGCAGAACTATTCAATTTCATAGAAGCCACTGGAAATGGAATTGCAAAAATGCATGGGAACATACAAAATTCTAAATTCCGTTCTCATACTACTGAGCGAAGGTTACACGCGCAACGAAAACTGACTGCACGCGTGTAGCCTTGAATACGACGCACCTAGGGACACACTCTTACGTTAGGAAATTGCAACGACAGCACTAAAATTTGGTATAAAAGAGGGAAAAATGGAGTAATCAGTCAGTTATTGATCAGTCACCTGGAATACGACGACTCTTCGCGATCCAGAAGGGTTTTTGAAGGAAGACATCGCTTCTCCAGCCCTAACTTGAAGGAAGACATCTCCTCTTCGCTTGCCAGAAGAGCTAACTTGAAGGAAGACATCTCCACTTCGCTTGCCAGAAGAGCTAACTTGAAGGAAGACATCTCCTCTTCGCTTGCCAGGAGAGCTATTAGAAGGAAGACATCGTCCTCCTGCCGAAATCGACAAAAGAAATCCATTTTCTTTGAGTGAATTGACCTAGTAGTCAACACCAAAATACTGGAAGGTCCTAGCAGACCTCAGTTCTCTCTTAGTAGGGGATTTATGTCAAATCGGGAGACCCCAGATATCAAGGAACCACTGAAGAATCCGGCAGCTGGCCCCAGACCGGTTACCATTGAGGAGTATCGTCGACGTCAAGCAGATCGACGACTTAAGAAAGCTATACTACCACCAGTGAAGAAGCAGAAGTCCGGTTCGGAGGCTTACTTCACGCGAAGACTCCAGGAAGCACAGAAAGAGCTCATCCTAGTGCGTACTAAGCAGGCAAAAATGGTAGCCAACCAAAAGATCAACGAGCTGAAGATGGAACGCAGGAATTACCGACAATTGAAGAAGACCCTCAAGCAGACAATGAAGTAAGAGAGAGCTCAACAACACCCTAAATTAGGGGAAGTCTTTCCGCCGTTGTAGCAAATAAATTGAAAGAAAATAATATATATGTATTGTTAATTTTGAGTATCACTTTGGACGTCCCAACCAGTCCCGATTTTGTGAATGATTCTTTGAATGTTGTTAAAAACCCCAGAAAACCCCAACATAAACCATGAACTACGTCTGTCATAATTTACTCTGTTAACACAAAAAACAAATTTTTCAAAGTATGGAAAAAAGATCAAGAAAGCTTGGATAAAAACACAATCTCACAATCTAATAATCCTTAAACCAAAGCTAGCACAATGCCCCGATTTTTTTCTCAGGTGGACCTAGTCCTACTAATCTCACCGCACCTACAAGGTTCCTTTCCGGTCACATCTTTCTGCTAATCTGGAAGCCACATCCGGTGTACCACAGGCCACATTGGTCCCCTTCTCTTCATCCTCGCGACAAATGACTCACACCTGAATTCGGTTATTAAAAGCTACGCTAATGACTAAAATGTTTAAGCAGATAACTCATCCAACAGACCTTCTTGAACTCCAAGACGACGTTAACCGCTTTGCAGTATGGTGCTCTCAAAGTAACCTCCCGCTCAATGTCTCTAAGTATCAACACGTCTGCTTCAATCGAAAACCGTACCATTTACCTCACATTTTCCTGATTAATGGCTCCACCGTCGTACTCGTGAGCCTCGTACAAGATCTTGGTGTCTACCTAGACCCAAGGCTCGCTTTTCACGAGCACATTAACCATGTGATCCGGAAAGCACGTGGCGTTCTCGGTTTCATTACTAGGTGGACCAGGGTGTTTGAGAACCCGTATATATACAAAACCCTTTACATCTCTCTTGTTCGCCCTATAATGGAATACGCCACGCAGGTTTGGTCACCGTACCACAAACTCCATATTGGGAGACTTGAGGCTGTTCAGAGACGCTTCCTTCGGTGTGCTCTGACCGTTTGATCCTCATTGGCCTTCAATCACTCTCTCCTCGTAGGGCGTTTGCCGACTACTCTTTTCTGCATGGTGTGATCCAGGGAAACATCGTTGCCCCCTATATTCTGGAGCATGCTAGAGTGCGATCCAGTGGGATGAACCTTAGAATGGGTGGCCTTCTCCAAATCCCTTTCCACCAAACGGAATTCGGGCGGATGGAGTCCATCACACGCATGCTCAGGACTCACAACCGGGTTACCACTTTTTTGCAATCGGCGCAGGCAGACGACAAAATAGGGATTTCATCGGCTCCTACATAGATACTATATGTAGTGATTAAGTAAAGGATCTCCCGGGGTCCTTGCTCCGACTTTAGTTTTTTTGTACATATTACCTATATATATTATTACTACTGTATCTGTATAATTCTCCTGCTTAAATGTCAATTTTATGCACTTCCATCTGTTTAACCTATTTTTTGTTCTAATTATTTTCACTTGCTTCCTCTGTATTTCACTTGTATCTAAGTTGATTTAATAAATAAATAAATAAATAAATAAAAAGGAAAGGTATTTTAATTATACCAAAATACTTTAAAACTAATCAGAGAAGCAAACACCAGTCATGGAAATAGATTTATTATAAATGCTGACTGTAAATGAATGTGGTGGTGTGTGTTGAGTAAATTGTATCAAAAATCCAAAAACAGGCAAATTAATGAAATTTCAATCAATAATTTACATTCAAAGAATGATATGGATAAAGCCAACCGTTTCAATGATTTGTTAGTTTGTCACCACTAAATACAAATGCTTTACCGCTACCACAAAGTGAGGAATTGTCAAATCCTCCAACTAATAGTCATACGATATTCCTACTATTAAACCAGCTACTCCATTTATATCATTAGTTTTAGCTTATATAGATTACTAAAGTCGTTCTGGAAGGAACATGCGCGAAACAGTTGCAGATTGCAGTTTGTCTTATGCGTCGACGAAATATGAAACCTTTGCAACCAAACTCCTCCTAGACCGTTTGATCAATCGATGTGAAATTTTACATACTAATAGTATTTTCGACGGTGAGTGATAACATCTATTTTTTGTTACTAAATTCGCGAAAAAAAATCACTAGGGGTAGGCTTTTCAGTTAACAATTTTCCTGATGAACGAACCAAAATTAGTACGGAGGTTTGTGTCATAGAAATCTAAATTTAGGTTTTATGTATTAATACAAAATACAATTTTGACAAAAAATCGCTGTCTTTTTAACAATAAACAGTCTTTTTAAATAGTTTACTTGTATAAATGAAGTTATGGTTTTCAGGTTATTTTCCCGATAAAAATTTGAATTTTCAACGGTTTTTTGCCTGTAGCGGCTAAACGAAGCGTCCTACAGTGTTCATATGTATGACCGACCCCCATTGTTTTGACATTTTCTATCGTTCTTACATACATTATTTTCCTCTACATTGAGTTTTTAAAGATATTCTTACAAAAGATGGGAAAACTGATAAAACTCAGATTTTGAATTTTTAACCGTTTTTTGCCCGTAGCGGCTAAACCATGTACTTTAGGAGTGGAAAACTGATAAAATTCAGATTTTGGACTTTTAAGAGTTTTTTGCTCTTAGCGTCTAAACGAAGCATCCTAAGGGTTCATATGAACAACTGACCCCTCTTATTTTAACATTTTCTACCTCTTTTCAATACATCATTTTTCTTTAATTTGAGTTTTAAAAAATGTTTCGTTGCAAAAGTTAGAAAATGTGACAAAATTTAGATTCTTGGTCATAATATTGTTACACAATGAAATCTGAAAGTAAAGATGAATTAGTTTAATGAACTACTAAAAATTGAGAATAGAAAATTGTTTCATAACATCAATATATATGCTCGCCATTATCATAACGAATATATAAAACGTAAAAGTTATAACAAAAAGTCATGATTATTTAAAGTAAAAGGAATCAAGTAATTTAAGAGTTTAGTATTTCAGAACAATCTATGAATAACAAAGTTGTTTCCAATGTACACTGAAATCCAATGTTCAATTGCATATGAATTAATTTTGATCAAATTTCATGACAATGTGAATAATAATAGTATAAAATAATTTATGTATTAATATTGATCCTTACAAAAAAAACTATTATGCAACAACAGATAAACCTACTATTAGCGACCTTTAAGCCGAAAAAGAAAATTATGTGAGTGTATGCGCGTGTTCGTGTGTAAATCAACGTCTAACGAGGATATTGTAATAATAATTATTAATTCTTTGTTACCAAACTCCTCTTATACCGTTTGATCAATCGCGGCTAAATTTTTCACAATAATGGTGACTTTGCCGTTCAGTATCCACCTATTTTTTATATTTTCTTTTGAAATTCTCATGTCAGTCCGACGGGTTTCCATATGAAATTTTCGCTGGCATGTATCAAACCCCTAACTTGAAAATCGTTTCTCTACGAAACTATGATAGATTTTGGAATGAAACCAAGGCCATAGGGAAGCTACTGATGAGGGATAGATTCTGTGTAGTCTTTTATGATTTTCAAAGCAGGTATACGGAATCAAAATAAAAATTGTAAAAATTGGGAATGTGTTTACTTCAGATGTGTCTTTTGCAAGGCGGTGCAACGACCAAACAAATCACTAGTAAAGAAGTACTAATTTATAATTTGTAGCAATTACATACGTGTTCGATGAGTGGAAAATTTTTAAAATAATAAAACTTCAGTATAAGTTGGTAGGTATCCTATTCTAGATGCAATAAAAGTTATCGGAATATAAATAAGAGATAATTTGGGATAAAGCACTAATAACCTTCAGTTTCGATATAACAAGACAATGAAAATATTCCGTCTTTGTCACCATTATCTTTTATAGTTTGAATAACATTTGTTACATCAAATATAATATATGCGTCAATATTTGAGCAAGCTTAACGACTTTGAGGACCGAATTCAGCCCATTTCATTAATTTCATTGTTTTCTGAGTTGCTAATATGCCTAATATATTAAGAATTCCCACCCTATTCATCAAATTTTTGCCTGTTACTTTTTTGAAAATGTATCCTTTTTACTTGAAGTGATAACAAAATTTTACAGTCTTTGGACATCCCTCAATGAATTTATTTGAAAATAGTGAAGAATTCTGTGCGATTTAAATTATTTTAGTTTGTTTTAATTATAAGCTAAAATTAGCGAAACGAATTTAATTAATGTCATAATTTATTTTTATCCAAAACATCCATTATTATTGATTAAGAAAGCTTTAAGCGATTTACGCTTTTAGTTGAAGAAATTGAACAGTGAGAAGTGTAGTGTGTAGTGTAGTGTAGTGAACATTTATCGAACAATCAAGTTTTGTTCAACTCAGTTCACTGCATATTACTCGAATTCACCTAGATATAGTTTATAAATTAAAAGAAGTAAGAAGTGAAAATCTGTGCGAATTTAACTATTTTAGTTTATTTTAATTATAAATTAAAATTAATGAAACGAAGTTAGTTAATCAAATAATTAATTTTTAACGGAATTATACAATAATATTCATTAAAAAAGCTTTGAGCGATTTACACTTTCAGTTAATGCAATTGAACAGTGAAAAGTGTTTCGTATGAACATTTGTTGAACGGTCAAGTTCAGTTCAACTCAGTTCACTGCATATTACTTGAATACGGAATATACAGTAGATAAATTGATAAACTTTAGGCCTGACAAAAAATCACTCCATTTAGAGCTCACAAGCATTTTGTGCACACGAATAACCTAAATAGCTGCAAAACCATAAGAGAAAATTGAGTAAGTTAGCAAAGGTTTTAAATTAAATTGTTTTCCTTATTTTGAAGAAGATACAGTGTACGAAATGCCGCGAACAGCAAAAGGCTCAGACTTGTCTCGAGCAGCGAGGAGGACAACGCAAGTTAATACTTTTCGGCAAAGTCGAGGGAATTCAGTCAATGACCAGAATGATTCAGCGTTGGCCAATAAATTTGATATTTTACTCCAGGCTTTGACCTTCGTGACCTGCACAAACTATCAAGCCAAAAGTTTGCGTCAAATGGAAGATCATTTCGTCTGTTCAACATGCAGGAGAGATCCAAACATGCTGACAGCTGCTAACAATATGGATCCAGGAGAAGTGCCACCACAGCTACAAGATTTTTCGCCTGTTGAGCAAATGCTTATCGCTAAAGTTCAACCTGTTATGCGTTTATACCAGTATCGTACGTATGGTCAACTCCATTATAATGGTCACGTGATCAACATTGCGCAAGATTTATCGGAAATAACTCACGTTTTAACCCGTGCACCGACATCTCTCAATGTTGTCATTGTTCGACGAGCAACTGCTCAAGGATTCCTTGAATTCAGAGTACGACGTCAGAAGGTACTGGATGCTCTGATATTCTTAAAACAGAATAATGTTTTTTATAATGACATTGATATCGATACGCATGTTTTAGCTGATTAACCAATTGATGGAACTATCGAAGAGCAAGTGCCAACAATTCAAATCGATACTGACAAAAACGAAACGTTAGAAGACGGATTAGTTACGGAATCAGCTGTAAGCAACATTGCTTACCAAAATCAAAGGGAAGTTGTGCAACGGGTGTTTGAATGGCCAACTGGACATCCGAATCAGGTTAACGAGTTTCCTACCCCTGGCTTTATCGTAATGGCTTTTCCTCATTCATTTCCATCGGCAAAAGCACATTTTAATGATCCAACAAGACAAACAAAACTGTCGTTTAAACAATGGTGCAATTATCTGCTGCATTTTCGAGATTCACGCTTTGCCGCTGAAAGACACGAAGCACTTAATAGCGGCTCAATTATGGCTAAGAAATCAGATCTTGGAGAGTTAACCATTGATCAACTTCGGATTGAATTTGAGAGAAACCCTGGCATTGTAAGCAAACTACTAGCATATGGAGCCCACAATCGAGGTACAAACGCCTATTGGTTCAAAAGACGTAATGAACTTCAAGCCATGTGTGAGAGTCTCACTTTAAGTTCTGCCGATCTGTGGTGCCATGTATGCAAAAGTTTTTTATTATCGATCAGCAAATTTTAGAAAATGAACAACAAATGTCCCGATTTATGCAAAAGTCTTTAAATAGTAACCCTCTGATCGCCGACGAATATTTCGCTAAGCGAGTTCAAATATTTATGGATATTTTGAATGAAAAATTTAATATAAAAGATTTTTGGTATCGAACTGAATACCAACATCGTGGAAGTCCACATGTGCATTGCTTGGTTTGGATTGAGGGTGCACCTGATATACGTCAGTTTGATTCAGCAACAAGTGCTGAAATTGATTCTTATCGACAATTTTATGATGAGTTGTTTCAGCGGTGAATCCTAATCAATATGAGCTTCCTGCTTTGATTCATCCTTGCAGGCTATATGGTTCAACTATCGAATTTGAAAATGTTAAAATACAGGCACAGCTTTTGAATCGTGTTCAGCGCCACACACAGCATTCTGTTTACTGTCAAAAAAAACGTTCGCGATGGCTGGAAGTCTCGATTTGGTTATCCAAAAGAAATAGTAGCAGATTCACATCTTGACAGGAACAAGAACGGTGATTGGGTACCTACTCCAAAAAAAAATTACGAGCTTATTGATGATTACAATCCATTTGTTGCACATCTTTGGCGCGCCAATACAGATTGTAAAGTAGTCACTTCGCTTCAGATGATTGTCAACTACTTGGCTAAATACGCTGCTCAAAGTGAGCCAACTTCTCAATCCTTTCGTGATAATTTCTCTTACATATTGCGATCGTCAGAGCCGACAAACAATGAAACCACGGCGCTACAACGTACATTAATGAAGATAATTGGCCAACGAGATATTTCTGCCTGTGAGGTTATGCGTTTGTAGACTGGAGAATCATTGTATCATTCTTCACGTCAATTTATTACGCTTTAAATATCGAACGAAGACATTGTCGTTCTCAATGCAGATGGTTCAAACACAACATCAACCTTAACAAAATATCTGAGTCGACCTCGTGGCGCCGAAAATTATACACTGTACCAGTTAACCAGTTCATGTACCACAAATAGCCGGACGGAAAGATTGACTTACTATCAAAAACCACGCATCGTTCAAGTTCTACCAAAAGTTACCCTCGGAATATTTCAAGATTCTGACGAATTCTACTACATGCCAAAAGTTTTACTTGCATCTGTGGTTCGGCAAATAATCGAAGCAAAAACATGCAGTACTTGGCAAGAATCTTTTGCAAATCTTGGAGTTGAATGGTGGGATTTCGATGGTGATGCTGATGCAGAAGACGTAGCCGAAGAAGTTGTTCCCGAAATTGACAACGTCCCGTGGATAGAAGCAGCAGCTGTTGCCCCTAATATATTAGCCGCGCACATTCTTCCCGGTGAAAGAGAGATTGATCGCGACCATGATTGGTTCGAGCAGATTTCTGCCTACGAAAATATACATGAAAATTTGACTTTTCGTCAACGTGTAAAGGAAAACACTAGGCTGGAAAGCACACGAGTTCAAAGTGCAACTGTTCTGTTAAACAATGAACAACACAAAATAATTCATCAATTGAATCAGCAAATTAATGGTCAAACATGTATCAAAAGAAGCTTGATTACCGGCCCTGCTGGTGCAGGAAAAGCAGTGGTTATAAACGAGATCATTAAAATTACGGAAGCTCATTTTGGTGACGGTAGTGTTCTCGTAATTGCACCAACTGGTTGCGCTGCCTCAAATATAAACGGGCAAACAATTCACTCAGCACTGCGACTGAATATAAGCAATTTTAGTGATTTGCATGGGGAATCTGAACGGAACCTGCAGACTTCATTGCAAAATATTCGTGTAGTGGTTTGTGATGAAGTATCAATGTGCGGTCAGAAGCTTTTGGCAATGATCGACAAGCGTTTGCGTCAACCTAAACCCGAAACACAAGATGAAGTATTCGATGGCTTTTGGCAATGATCGACAAGCGTTTGCGTCAACCTAAACCCGAAACACAAGATGAAGTATTCGGTGGTCTCATTGTTTATCTATGCGGTGATATGGCTCAGTTACTACCGGTACAAGATCGAGCTCTATCTGATCTTTCAAATCAATGGTATGCGCACGAAAGATCGGTCTATGATCAAATTCAAAAAGTATTCGAACTGAAAACTATTATGCGTCAATCTGGTGAAGAACAAAGTAATTTCCGCAATGCCCTCAATCACTTTGCCAACGGCGCAGTGACAGAGGAAGATTACAAATTTTTCTTTTTACGATTTATGTCCAACAATGTAAGAAGAAGTGCAGATTTTGGCAACGCTATCCGCATCATGGCAAAAAAAGAAGACGTTGCAACTTATAACCTCGACGAATTAGCTAAGTTAAAAGCTCCTGTAGCATTCATTCGTGCCCTCAACAACCCGGCAATAGCTGCAACAGCGAGTTCTGATGCGTCGAATTTCTGAAGCGACCTCCGACTCGGAGTAGGCCTTGTTCATCCAGAAATCATTTCGATGAGCATTTTGATATGTGACGATGATTTTGAAAGGTCTTTTTATCTGTTAGTTTCTTGATCTCATTGGAGAAGTATTGCTGTTCCACTGTTTTAACCCAGAATAGTCGAGCAGCGAAAATATCGCTGTTCTCGATAGGACTAACCTCTTGGTTGAGGAAGAAGCTGCTGGTGTTAGATTGAATTTGAAGACGTCGAAAGATGGATTCCAAGATAGGCCAAGAGCGTGAATGATATGGTCTTTAATAGGAATCGATTATGTATTAAATTTCCTGTGTTAGATGGTGTTACCTGTTCTTGGTGCCAGAATTTTTCTAATAATGAAAGAACTTTATGGTCTATTGAAAGCTGATCAATTGACGCACTTTGGTGATCAACTGAAGCTTGAGTTGGACCTGAGATGACCCAACCTAGTTTGGTTTGTTGTGCAATTGGTGCATGTGTTGGGCCGTTGGAAATTGTATCTTCTAGTAAGTGGCAGTATATATCAGCTCCAATGATTAAGTCGATATCTCCTGGTTCTGTGAATTCTGGATCAGCTAAAAGTAGTCCTTGAAGATGTATGCATTCGGATCTCGTTGAGTGAGCTGAAGGAGTTAAAGACGTCAGTTGAGGAAGTATATGAGCTTCGATGTTGATGGTGACAGAAGATTAAAAGTGAGATTGAATAAAGAGCGAAACAACTCCCTCTGTTCTACCAGATAGATGAGCCTCTATTCCAAAGATTGGTATGGATGATGGTTTCCTCTTAACTTTTTAGCGTTGGACTAAATTGTGAGAAACGAGGGTTAATTCTGAGCCTTGATCCAACAAGGATCGTGCGATGATGTATTCTCTTGGTTGTTAACGACCCTCAGTCGTGCAGTTGCCAAGAGGATAATTGTTCTCATCGTTTGATTTTCTCGAATTTGATGAACATGGTTGACCTGTTTTGGTGTTGGCGAAGATGACTTGTGCTGAGTTTTTGAAGACTCATTCTGATGTAGTGTTGAATGATGTTTATTTGCACATTTAGTACATCTAAAGGTGGATCGACACATGGATATTTTATGAGGCCTGTGGCAATTGTAACAAAGTTTTAGTTTATTTATTAGATCGTTGCGTTGTTTTGGAGACTTTTGCAGATAAACCGAACACTTTCCAATATAGTGTGACTCTTTACATAAATTGGAAGAATTATCTGATGTTGACTTTTGCAGATAGACCGAACACTTTTCAATATAGTGTGACTCTTTACATAAATTGCAAGAATTATCTGATGTCGATGTGTTGTCTTCTTGATGTTGGCTTGTGAAGTGGCTTCGGGCTGATGCCTTTTTTAACTGGTCGTACGATGAAGGTTTCTTTCCTTGGGAGTCTTCAATGGCCCTTAACGTTCTCGATTTCGAAATAAGGAACGTTTATAGATTCTCCCAAGTCGGAGGATCGTCTGAGGAACCTACAAGTTGTTCCCAAGATCTGATGGAGTTGGAGTCAAGCTTTTGACGAACAACAATGTGTACGAGTATATCGCTCCAATATTCAATCAAGTTCTGGAGAGTCCGGTAAATCTGAGTGGTAGAAGTGTAAAGTCGTTCCAACTCTTTTGCACTTTTATTTTAAAAAATGAGTCAAGAGTAGCACTGACAAGGATTCTGCGACTATCATCAAAGCTTGTCACTGCAACCCAATGCTTGATGAAAGTTATCTTCACCTGATGAGGCTGTTGAGCAGCCGTACCTTTAAGACAGCATTTCAGATAGTGGAGTTTTGCAGAATCTGAAATTAGTTGATTTGCCACAACGATTCAGGAGAATAGGTCCTTAAAGTTGAGCCACTCGTCATATTATCCATTAAAATTTGGTGAATTTATGCCTGGTAATATGCCCAACGCTAGTCGTTGGGATAGTGCGGGCGATGAAACGTGATGATTACCAAATTGTGGTGAAGTACATGTTGTCCGTTGTGTTACGTTCAGAAGATCATTCATCCTTTCAACTGTTTCAAAATACAGATCATGAGTTGAAGCATAAAGATTTCCTCTGAAGTAAGATGTCAATTCTACGGATAAACGTTCTGCAGTTGGTAGTTTAGATACTGCAATTATAAATGCAGTATAATTATTCTGGAATCTGCTCCATTCCTCTCGAAAAGCTTCGAATCGAATATCAATTCGTTGACGAGATTTGTTGTCGCGTCCTACTCTGATAAGTCTGTCATAGGTATGGGATAGAGCAGTAATGCCCAACCTTTTTTCATAGGAGGGCCGCACACGATATGATATAACGTTTCGCAGGCCTGAATGTTCCGTTTTTGCCAGAATTATTCCGATGTTAAAAATGAAAATACTCAATGAAATAAAAAGCGTAAGATTCGGTTAAAGAGAAAGAAAACATAAGCCAAAAACAATTACACTAATCATTTGATGTCATTTTATTAATGTGATATCTGCAGCTGCTTTTCGGAAACCAATTCTGGAATGTTTGGATTAAATTTCGTCACGTTGATCCTCAGTGCAGAATGCAGATGATCGTCTGTAAGTCTAGAGCGAGATGTAGATTTTGCTCTCTTTAAAACTGAAAATGTTTGTTCACATACGTAAGTACTCGCCAAAGTTGTTATCAGTCTCCGTCCATGTTTTCGCAAATTTGGAAATGTTTCTGGTGATAGCTCCGCGTAAAAGTCTGGCAACGCCGTTTCTCCAAATAGATCATGCAACGAAGTCTGACATTGTATCTCAACCAGATCCAGCTGCAAGTTACTTGGCGTTGTGGAAACGTCTACTGAAAACAGATTTTCAAACAAACGAATGTCATCCTTCATGCGGTGGAAATCTGCAAACTATAAATTTTCACTCAACAGCTTGAGAAGTTGAACCATTTTTTGGAAAAGGAACTCAAATTTGTTCACGACGCAGTGCAGTGCATGCTGGAAAGTGTACCAACTGTTCTTTTTCAATTTGTTGTATGAACAGTTTCAATTTAGTTTGAAATGCAGTTATGTCTGCATACACATGGCAGATAAGATTGTTTTTACCTTGCAGCTTGGGATTAAACTCATTTACATTCGCCATTAAATCGCACAAGATTGCTAAATCCCTCAACCATGAGGGATCGCTTAGTTCGGGAAGGTGTTTTGATTTTTTAGTCATGAAAATATCAATCTCGTGCCTCAAGTCAAAAAAACGTTTTAATACTTTGCCTTGGCTCAGCCAGCGGACATCACTATGATAAACAATGTCACCGTGTTCAGATTCCTTTTCGCTTAGGAATTTTTTGAAAGTCCTGTGTTTGCGGATTTAACAACAATCTTCATAACATGTTTCAAGTTCAACTTCTTCCCACAAATAATCTGCTGGTGAATCATGCAGTGGAGAACCATTTGATTCTATTACTTTTTGGCGTATGCTGGCTACCAAACCATTGTGCCGTCCAACCATACATGGTGCACCGTCCGTAGTCACTACTATCAACTTACTCCAATCCATACCAAGCTCTACAATCAACTCAAACACCTTTTTGAACAAGTATTCGCCGGTAGTTGTTCCATTCATGCTTTTGATCGCCGCCAATTCTTCTGTAATTTCAAATGTACTGCTTATACCACGAATGAACACTAATAGTTGCGCTGTGTCGCTTCTATCTGTAGACTTATCTGCAACAATCGAAATCATTTCAAGCTGTCCTGCTTTTGACTTTAGTTGCAACATAAGATTACTTTCAAATCTTCCACTCGTCTCGTGATTGTCTTTCCTGACAAGCTGACGGCTTCAATCGCACTCTTTTTTTCGGACATAGTTCTTCCACTACAGCCAGAATGCACGTTTTCACACATTCGCCTTCAGAAAACGGTTTGGCTTCCTTACTCAATATGTGAGCCGTCCGAAAACTTGCTCGAGCGGCGGCTTAGTTGTCATTTCTTCTTTTGCTGAATAGTTTTGTTAATCCTCCAATTTCTTCACGCAATTTGGTAATTTTCTGTTCACGGCACAAGCCAACATATTGATCATACGCAAGCTTGTGTTTAGTTTCGTAATGTCGTTTAATATTCTGTTCCGTAAACACAGAAACATTCTCCTTACAAATAAGGCACAAAGACTTCTTTTTGTACAAAAAAGCGCAAATTCGTCCACTTCTCTTGAAAATTGCGGCACTCAGAATGAACCTTACGTTTCTTAATAATAGGTCTTGACATTTTCCAGGGCTACTATCGCACGAATTTTGAATCAGAGTGCCTGTTCAACGGTTCAACAGATCGAAAGCAACTAACTTAAAAGACGGACTTCACCGACTCATTGCGTTCCTTATCAATTGTTGCCTGTCTGGGCATGATAACGTTATTGGCCCAGTCCGCAGGTTTGTTTTAGAGTGTTGATAGAGGGGAAAGAGTGTTGATGATAACCATTTGCTGGCCGATGTGGCGGAAAATGTGTTCAACTCTCATCTTGTCTTAGAGTGTGACCCTCCTGAAGCTTGGATGCCGATTTGTATCCGGCTCGAAGGACCAAAAACGTTATAATTTTAGCTGTCGGCTTACCTTTTGAAAGTTGATTGGGAATTCAATGACGTAAGAGTGATGATGTCTGAAGTTGGTGTTGAAATGATGATTGGTGTGTGGTAGTGATGAAGCTTTAATTACTGCTTTCGAAGCTCAAATTAAGAGGATGAAGAACGTATATACCTCATAAAGGAAAATGCCTGGATTAAAATGCCTGAACCTTTCTGATAACTTTACATGTGGCGTCACAAAACTTGCTAGTATTGTGCTTGTGATCGCTGTGAAAACTTCTAGGTATTTATTATGAAATAAATACTATGAATCAATCGCAGAAACTTTCTTTGTTGCTGTGATTGTCACGAAACGTTCTAGGTATTTATCGTGGGATAAATACTATGTGACGACCACAGACAACTTTTATGAAACTTTCTGTATCCTTGTGATCATCACGAAACTTTCTTGGATTTATTTTGAAATAAATACAATATGACGATCACAAACACTTGTTGTAAGGAAATTGGTTCCAGTTGAAACAACTACTCACATCTTTAACTGCTGTTTTCATAACAAACTGAATTAAACTTCAAACAGACAAACTGTTGATATCAAAACGAACCCAATTAAACCTCAAACAGTCAACCTGCTGTTATAACATGAAACTGATTCAAAATCAAAAGGGATGACGCGAACTGAGTGAAAGTCAAGACGAGAATGACCCATCCAGCCACGAGAAATGCGCGCAATCAGCGACGGTGGTAAAATCTGATCGCGATAGTTCGTCGCGGTCTGAAATTTAATTGCGAACGAACGGATTCCCATGGAAAGTTGTTTATGCCTGGGGAAGGGAGGTAACGGAGAGAAGGGGGAAAAGGAACATGTGTGACTTTGCCTAGGCTCAGTCATAACACTGCCACGATTTCAATCTGTCTACATTTGTACATCGCCATCAGCCCGTGTTGTCGAGTAGCAACGTTAAAAACAAAGGCAAATGTCATCCCTCGCCCAATCACAAAGCTATGCATACTTCCGCTTAATTCAATCGAATCAAATAGTTCGCTGTATGATTCAGCGGGGGGAATGTTTGAATTAGGAAAATAAATAAAAACTGAAAAAAACATATCAATTTCATTGCGTAAGGATTTGTCATCACTTGCTTAGGCGGTAATTAAAGTGAAATTGGATTGCGTGTCGACACCACTTGTTATTTTAAGCAGATTCGGAATAGTTTGTTCATCTTATCTAAGAAGTAATTGTTTGGAGGTTTTCAGCATTTTGCTTGGGTTGCTTTGTTGATTTAAAATCTTAGAAAATTCGCAAAATTTTGTTGGTGTTAGGTTCTTATATAAGCGCGCAAACGATCAAGCCTTCAGTCTTTTCGACAACCGGCGACAGTTGGGTTGTTCAGGGGATCACCAGCGGTTTCATCCAGAGAAATTGAAGCTTCGAAATTATATATTCTAACGCTCATTCCACATCAAATTTAACAACCAATTTATCCCTTTTCAGGTAAATTATCGCCATCATCTCCAAGGAACGGAGTTTCAAATCGATTATAGTCAGAATTTCCGTGTCAGTGTTCGTCCTCACGAAGAACAAGTCAGTTCCTTTTAGTCAATTGGGAAGAAGCGTTGACCATTGACTTTGCACCAAGTCAAGCTAACCCTTTGATCAATTCCTGTTCCATTGAGAAGGAGCTTTGGTCACTGACTTCTAGCCAAGTCACACTGATCTTCTGATTGCATGGAAGAAAATTGAGAGGAAGTTCTGGCCATGGAATTTCCATCAAGTCAATCTGAGCGTCTGATCGATTGAGAGGCTTTGGTCAGTGACTCCGATTCGAGTCAAGTTGATCTTCTAATTGCGCCCAGTCAATTGAGAGGCAGCTATGATCATTGACTCCTGGCGAGTCAAGCTGAGTCTCTCATTAGCGATGTAGCTGAGAGAGAGTTCGGATCATTCATTTAACCATACTAATAATTTGACATTTCTGGTAGCCATTACCCTTGGAGTCCTAACACACTTCACACTTTTCTTGTTGAGTTCTGCTTAATCCTTTCACCAGTGCTGTCGATACATATCGTATATACAATTTTCGATATACTTGCGGGGACAACCGATCATTTCCTCGAGAAACTCCTTTTGATATATATATGTTTCCTTTTTTTTGTCTTTCGCTGGAAAGACGCCCTTTTACACCATATTTTCTTACCCCTTTCAACGACCTTAACTTTCATATTTAAAATGAAGCCTTTTTTTGTGACGCGTTCCAAGACTTTTATAAACCTTTGACGTTTTCCAAAATAAATTTAGAATGACCGAAAAGGAATATGCCTCGCAATTATAATTGATCGAACAAATTAGGAAAATACACGACACCGTAAGAGATACAAAATCTACTAGAGTTCTGAGTAGTAAATTAAAAATCCTTTCCACTTCTTGGGAAAACTTTTGTGACATGGATGGGAAGACCAAAAGTCATTCAAAGGTCAAAGGCGTTTTGACAGTGCAAAGGACTGGGTTGATGCAACCCAGGAGCCTATTCAAAGAAAATTGCATCAATTGGAACAATTGGAGTTAAGTTCTTCTGGTCCAGAAAAGGACGACGAACTTGAAGAGGTCGTCGTCGTGGACCACGAAGCCCTTTCACCCTTATCACTACCATTACCATTACCCCAAACTTTGGATTTTCAGAGTGGCAAGACCCCTGAAATCAATATGGGACCTCAGAAAACTTCCCTTGCCCCTCGTGAGAAACCAGACGATACCAGCGCTTCGACCCCAACGACTCACGAGAAGTTAGTAAGAGTCCGAAAGGAAAGCAGCAAGTTGCTGATGAGGCTGGAAGTCTGTTGAAGTAGAGAGCCAGGACCTAACGCGTGTTAAGAAATCTTTCCTTAATCGAAAATTTCCAACCTCGACCAATATTGGGAAACATTCAAGGAAACCCACTTCGAGATTATTAAAAATAGTTCGGCTAGTGAAGATTCCGAATACTTCTCGTCTCAACTTTATAAACGCACAGAAATTAAGTACTATTCCGCCAAAGATCTTTTGATGGAACACATAGAGGAAGGCTTCTGTGAAGGCTCACAATTTCAAAGAGGGTCCGGTCCACTCCTGAAAATAAAATAGATTCAAATTCTTTTCATTCACTCTCTTTTTCCAACGCCCAAAGCTTGATCCCTGAGTTTCACGGTAATTCCAAGGAATTGCACACGTTTCTGTCCTGCGCCGATGATATTTTCGATAACGTTGTTGTGAATGATGTCAAGATTAAATTAAACATAATTGGAAATAAATCATTCACATAACTCACGATACATCAAAAGACATAAGCAATCGAAAGAAGATCACTATTCGCGTCAACAAGCATAACCATAACACTGAAAACTTATCTTATTTCGTAGAAACATAAAATACACAACATCCCTCGTCATAACCTACTCTGAAATGTCAAAACGAAAATGTAAACAACTCACGCGATCAGTTCTAAAAAACTAGGCTGGTCGCTGAGAGATGGCGCCACGGCACACAAGGTGGATTTCGTGAAATATGGCAACCACGCAAAATGAAGCAAAGTCCCGGTTTCAGGAAATATAATGCGAGGAAAATTTCAGGAAATTATCAGTCGCTGATTGGATCTCTCCTTGGACAGTGGGCACTAAAAGGAAATAGTAAGTAGATCCCTACCGAAAACGGTTCTAGCAACCTATCGGTTTTTAGGAAACCCAAAGGGTTGAAAGTGGTTCTTGTAACCCACCAACTCGGGCTCCAGCCACACTACCGAACACGGTTCTCGTAACCTATCGGTATTGGAGGGGAATTCCCAGTTGAAAGCGGCTATCAGAGCCCTACAACTGAGTTCCTGACCAGGCATTAATCGGGGCTATTTCGTAGTGTCGGGGACAGCACGAACTACGCAAGCGGAGGCACTACGGGACTCAGCGGCCGGCCCAAGACCAATCTCATTGGAAGAGTACCGGGCCAGGAGACGAGGTAGGACAGAAGACAACACACCAGCACCGGAGCCCCCTCGTCCCCCGAAGTATCGCACTGGCGCGGAGGCCAAGTTCCGGCGAGCAACCGAGGAGGTTCGCCGTCGCCTGCTGATTGCGGTTGGGCAGGAAGAGCGCCTGCGGATCAGCCGTGAGCTCCAGAGGCTCCATAGCGAACGGCTGCGATACCGCCAAGAGAAGAGGCAGGCACGGAAGCGTCAGAAGACCAATACGAGAGGGAAGAGTCAGAAATAAAAATGTATAGTCATAAGTGAAATTAGTTAAATGAACGTACTTTTGGTTGTAAGGATTTAAAGGCTAATGTTGGAATTTACGAATAGCCCGAGGTTAGGCAAAACTTGGCAGCCTCCCCTAGGAAGAATTTACACTAGAAAATAGTGGTAACACTTTGGATTATATAGAGTAGAGAGTCAAGATAACAAAATGGAAATTATATTGGAAGATACACATAACACTTTGGATTATAAAGAGTAAGATATCAACCTGGAAATAATATTGGAAGATACACATAACACTTTGGATTATATAGAGTAGAGGTAACAATAAGGAAATTGTAGTGGAAAATAAAGGTAACTTTGGATTATATAGAGTCAAGATAACAAAATGGAAATTATATTGGAAGATACACATAACACTTTGGATTATATAGAGTAAGATATCAAAATGGAAATAATATTGGAAGATACACATATTAATATTGGAAGATACACATATTATTATTTAACAGAAAAAAATATAAGTATATATATAAGAACACAGATTCAAATATATACCCAACAACTATAAGAACACAGTATATATATAAGAACACAGATTCAAATATATACCCAACAACTGGCGCAGCCGCAATAAAGAACCTAAGCGCAAAGAAAATAATCTTGAGCATAATTAAGCAAATTAAATTTAAACAAGACAGATGTTGAAGGTACGCTGTAGGCTATAAGAATAAAAAAGGAATGTTTGTAAATTAATATTAAGGAATATTGTACTAATTTGAAAAAAAAGGAATTAAAAAAAAAACATATAAGAAAAAAACATAACATAAAGAAGAAAAGAAGAAAAAATATATAAGAGAAGAATATAAGAAAGAAAAAAAAAAAACATAAATAAAAAAAGAATATATAACACATAGGATAAATGAATTCAAAAAATTTACTATCGAAATTATAACAAAAAAAAAGTTAATATGGAACAGTCGGAGACAACAACATATGGCCCATTCAACCCCAAAATCAACAGTAACTAAATGGTTTTCGAGTTTTTGTGAGAAATTAGAATATTTTTCAATCGATAATCCGGACCCAGAATTCTCTACAAGCACTGAGGAAACCCACATAGGTGAAGAATCTAACGAAAAGAAGGACAACGAGGAAGGAACAAATAACAAAACTAACGTATTGATGTCAAGCAACCAGGAAACTTATCAGATAACAGAACCGGGAATAGAAAATCAGATAGAAGGAAATATAGAAACAGGAAATATACAACAAACACCAGAAAAGCCAGAAACAAACATAGTGCAGCTGGGACACGGGAGAAAATATTGTAAGACGAACTCGGACCAAAGAAAAGACGACCACGCCAACAACAAACCACAGCCAACAACAATAAACACACGAACAGAGATCGAGAAAAAAGAAATTGAGGAAACAAAAGGAATAGAAGTTCAAGAAACTAAAGTAACTGAGAGCAAAAGAATGGCCAACATACAATTAGTAAACAACGTTTTATATAACAACGTACCGATATTAATGGGAGAAGACAGTCCGCGAAAGCAAAATGAGGTTAATGAATTCATTAACTGCGCTCGCCTGGGATACGAGACACTCTTGGAAGCACAAGATAAGGCGCTTTTCATAAAACTATTACCGACACGGTTAAGAGGGCGAGCTCTAGAAGCCGTACAAGCTGGAGTAAATGACACACTCGATGATGTATTCAACACCCTTAGATCGAACTTAATCCAGAATACCTCCTACATAACTCTAAACACTCAATTAAGGAGCGTGCAACAACTACCCATGGAAACACTGATGGGCTACTTCAATAGGGTTAAAACACTCATAAATGCTTGCAAGAACACAGCAGAACAACAATACGCCAACGGGGGTGAAGGTTTAAAGATAGAAATCGAAGAAGTAGGCCTGCATTGCTTTAAGTTAGGGATAACAAACTCTAACTACAAGTTCTACCTGCTCCAGGATTGCGACAACAACTTGGAATCCTTAGGAAGAAAAATAGCAAGGCTTGAACAAACTGAACAATGTATGCAACAGGGCACTACGAATCAATACCTTGCAAGTCTGCAACCAGTAATCCCAGGGTTCCACACCATGAACCAATTTGGAAACCAGTTTCACAATCAAGTGAAAAAAGAACCCCGAACGTTTGGACAGAACCAGCAACAACCACAATACCAGTCGGCGAGTAGCTACAGCAGATACAATGGGTACCAAGAGACGCCAAGAAACTACAACACCAATACACCCCGGGAGAAACAGGATAAGCGGCAGATAAGATGTCATTTCTGTGGAAGACCAGGACACGTTATAGCTGAATGTCGTACGAAGCAAATGACGCCATTCTGTACGAGTTGCAAGACATATGGCCATACGATTCAAAACCGTAACGCGCACGGCAGAAATCAACAAAACCAAGCTTCAAATGGATATAGAGGGCGTCAAGTGAATCACGCCACCGCGAACGCAGCAAACGAAAAATGCAATTTCTGTCTGGAAAGTGGACATACGGAATTTAGGTGCTATTTAAGGGAAAGATGGGAACGGTTGCAGCTAGAAAAACAAGCAGCAAACATACAAACGGGAAACTGCGAAGAGACGACCGGGCACACCGCGAGTCGTCGCAAACAGAAAAAGGAAAGCGGTGTGAAACCTGTCCAGACGTCCCTATAGTAAATTTACCCCTAAATATTGCAAGAAGTAGCCGGAATAAGTTCATAGTGGACACAGGAGCCGAAATAAGTCTCATAAAGGAGGTATAAATTAATGAATCAATGAAAAAGGACATAAATAGGGAAGAGATAATCAGGCTCAACACCATTTCAGGGGAAATTTCCACGAAGGGGACGATCACAGGGCACATAAATTTGGAAAAGATATATTCATGCAAATTCCACATCATCGAAACTGTCAACGAAAATAGTGTAACGGGTCTGCTGGGCAACGACTTCTTGTCCAGACATTGCAACATCGAGGGCCCCGCGAAAAAGCTCGTGTTCTTGTCCACAAGTAATGGGCAAAGAACGGTTATTAAATTCGAGGAAAACCAAAACAGAAGTACGAATGACGTTCATTTTGTGGACGTCATAGCAGCTTGTAAAACAAACCTTGAGCGTAGCCACACCAGGGAGGGAGACACCCGAGAATTCCAAAGTAAAACGACTATGGGGGGTGATACGAAACCCGCAATACTGGAAAAAGATTACGCCAAGCAGCCAGAGGAATCCCGACAAACGGAGAAACCAGGGAACAGAACCAACGTCAGGCAAAACTGTCCGAATACATGTGATAACACAGAGGAAGTAATGCCTACAGCGGAAGTGTTGAAAGATCTGGGAAAACTCTTCGAGACAGGTACAACGCATGAAAACTACGAGAGTGGGATGCGTACCGGGGGGAGTAATTTAAAATGTTTTCCATTCCATACTCGCACGTATGGGGAGAACGAAGAAAGCTGCGCAGAAAGTAATTTAAAATGTTTTCCATTCCATAGTCGCACGTATGGGGAGAACGAAGAAAGCTGCGAAGAAAGTAATTTAAACTGTTTTCCATTCCATACTCGCAAGTATGGGGAAAATGAAGGAAGCTGCGAAAAAAATTGCTCAAAGGAAGAATTTATAACCACAGAGCCCAGGAACATCATAATACCGGGAAGGATAGTGAAATGTGTGGAAATGATCACGGACAAAGAAGGACAGTATGTTACCGAAGGAGAGGAGATAAAACCGGGAGTATATATTAGTATCGCGCTAGTTACGGTTTCACCAACACCCTCACCAAATATGGTTCCACCGAGCCAAGTTCATCAACCAGTAGGGTCATAGACGGTGATTGATCGATGAACCCGAATGTCGATCAACTTGCAGACTTTACAACTTTCCGATTTTCTAAAAATTTCCGTCGTCCCCACAAAATTGTCGTCTCCGCAAAATTTTTCAATCAATGAACCCGAATGCCGATCAACTTGCAGACTTTACAATTTTCCGATTTTCTAAAATTTCCGTCGTCCCCACAAAATTGTCGTCTCCGCAAAATTTTGTGAATAAAAAGGTAATACCCCAGCAAAGCCGATCAGTCGTGACTAAGTTCTGCAGAGCTTAAACCAAAACTTACAACATCACAAGAATTAATTTTGAATTTGTAAAAAAAAAAAATTAAACTTAATGAACAACACTTCGATTTTAAATTAATAATTGTGAATCTTAATCTAATTTGTAAAAATTTAAAATTGTGAACAATATTTTGATTTTAACTAATAATTGTGAATCTTAATCTAATTTGTAAAAATTTAAAATTGTGAACAATATTTTGATTTCAACTAATAATTGTGAATCTTAATCTAATTTGTAAAAATTTAAAATTGGGAACAATATTTTGATTTTAACTAATAATTGTGAATCTTTATTGTAAAAATTTAAAATTGTGAACAATATTTTGATTTTAAAGAACAACACTTCGATTTTAAATTAATAATTGCGAATCCTTATCTAATTTGTAAAAATTTAAAATTGTGAACAATATTTTGATTTTAACTAATAATTGTGAATCTTTATCTAATTTGTAAAAAGTTGAAATTATGAAATACTTTGATTTTAAATTGTGAATCATATTATAAATTAAAATTGTAAACAGAATAATAAATTTGTGTGAGGAACAAGATTTAATTACTTCTAATAACTTGTGTACCTGATAGTGGTGAACGAAACTAAACTTAACTGGCGCAGTCGGTAGGATCCGGTAACGATCTTTTACCAAAGTCGAACAAACTACGGCGGTTTACCGTAAAAGTTATCAAGAGAATATTGGTAAATATTGTTCGATCTAATAGTGAATATCCGTTCAAGGGAATATTGAAGTGCGATATCCACTAAAAGTGTAACTTCGAGGGCATATCGAAGAAAGATCGTTGAGTGTTAACTCTTAATACTGGATCAACAACCATGATCATCATATTGGTACTCACGTTAACACTAATACACGGACAAAAACTAGAATTACAAGACCTGACCCAACATAAGATTTTGACCATGAAACTAGGAACCGCAAAATTAGTACAGACCCATACCAACCTACTACACGTCGTCAAACTAGACCATTACGAACAGACAATCAACAAAATAACAGACTCCCTTAACACCTTAACAAACTTTAACGAAATAAAAAGTTCCATTAATATTACAAACGCTAAACTTTGGAACTTAAAACGAAAACTAAAAACTCTAAAACCTAACGTAAGACACAAAAGAGGCTTAGTAAATGGCTTGGGATCTTTTATAAAAGTAATAACCGGGAACATGGACGCAAAAGACGCACACCGTTTAAATGAAGAAATTGAAAATTTAAAACAAAATCAAAGAAACGCAAAATTAGACAGTGACAGACAAATTTTAATAAACCACCAAATGATAGAAAGATTCAAAAATATCACAGAACACATAAACAACCAACAAGATTCCATAACAAACTACTTAAAAAATTTTCAAAACAATTTCGGGAACATGATTAACGCAAATAAAGATATAACTAGACACTTACAGTATTTGAATCAAATTAACTACAACATCGACTTATTGACTAACCATTTGACCGACATATCAGAAGCTATCATACTTGCTAGTGTCGTGTCCTCAGCCACATTCGGTTACTAGATCGGGAGTTAATCTTTTATATTTCGGGATTCTTCCAAAAGGGGTGCCGCTTTATCAAGCCATACCCATAATGGAAGGGAAAGGTAATTAATTAATCAAGGAGACTGGGAGTTTGGGTTCGATAAAACAAATAAGTTTTAAACTATACTTTTATTTTTGTTACTTTAAGTTACTTGAACAAATTACTTCTTATGACTAACTTACAATTTAAATTTCCGCTGTATATATCGAAAATTTGTGCTGCGGTCGTGGCTTAGGTGGTCACCTGAACTGTGGGAAAGTTCAGTGGATTTTTGTGGGAACGGAAATGATTGCCCAATCCACCCAGCGAGCGAAAAGTAGTTCGCTGGTTGAATTTGACACTTTTTCGAAATTTGTGTCATGAGACTTGGTTCGCCGGATGCACGTCAAATTGGTGTCATGGGAATGACACCTGTGTAAGCTAATTTAAATTATTATTTTAATTAAGTTCATTGATCCGTTTTTTTTTCCAGGTATCATTGCGTATCCCACATCCTCCCCCTTTTCGAAGAAAGATTTTTATTTGTTTTTCAAAGAAAAATCTTTCTTTACAATAGTTTTCTTGTCGGCCTTATTTCTATTACTTATTTATACATTTTGCTTATTATTTACGATAGCTACTTTGAGTGCCTTATTTCTAGGTTTCTATTATGAATTGTTTTGTTTCCTTAGCCTATTCTTATGCACCTTTATTAATTTATTATTATTATCCTTTATGACGCAGTTTACGGTGGATATATCAACCACCTCGTAAGGTCCAACGAAAAGGGGATCCATTTTCCGGTTGTGTGTTGATTTCAGGTAAACCTTGTCTCCAATATTTAGTTCTATGGGGTAGCATTTGTGCTGCTCGTTTGCAACTCGTTTTAGCTTTGAATCTAACAAGTATTCCCTAGCTTTGGATATACTATTTTGTAGTCTATACTTTAATTCAGTTATGTATAGTTCGTGATTGTATACAGGGTCAGGATGCTTATGAGCCGATTGTACAGGTATTGAAGAGGTTTTGCCAAACACGAGTTCGAAAGGTGTATAACTATGTACAGTGTTAGGTGTTGTGTTGTAACAATACGAATAGTATGGGATCCATTCATCCCAATCATCTCGATTTTCTTTTACGAAGCTTCTCAGGTATTCGTTCAAATGTTTATGGTTGCGTTCCAATGCTCCTATAGTTTCTGGATGAGCTACTGTTGCAAACAGCTGTTCGATGTGAAGATATTTGCATATCCCCTCAAACACTTGGTTCTTATATTCTGTGCCTAGATCTGTCTTTATAAAATTCATTGGGCCATATCTGAGGATAAATTCGTTCATTATAGCTCTTGCTACCGTGTTCGCTTCCTTGTCTCTCACTGGAATAACTACCACGTATTTGCTAAGGTCGCACTGTAGCGTTATGGCGTATCTGTTATTATTTGCAGATCTAGTAAATGGGCCAACTGTGTCTATTGAAACTATTTCAAACACTTTGACTGGGGTTGTCGTTACTTGCAATGGTTCCTTGGTTTCTACATGATGTTTATTTTTGATACATTGTTCGCACCTTGAAACATATCTCGCAATGGACTTTTTCATATGTCTCCAACGATACATCGTTTTTAGTTTTTTGTACATCCTGGCTTGTTCCTACATGTCCTCCAGTAGGTGCATTATGGTGTAGCTTTAAAATTTCTTCAATCTTTTCGTGATCTGTCACAAAAACTGGCGGTTTATATAGTTTTATTGATAAATGGCTTAAACTTCTATTGCATATCTTCTTGAATGCAGTCATATTAATATATCTGAATATATCACTTTCTGCAGAAAGTTTCACATTTTCGGTGTGAATTTTATTATATAACTCTCTTTCAAATATTTGGATTTCTCGCTCTAGTGCGGATTCCATTGATTCGTTTTTATTCTTCTTAAGTAACCGCTTTGTGACTACTGTATTTTTTTCATGTACTAGCATTTCTATAGCGTGGCCATTCGCTATGAACTCTAGTTCTTTCATATCTTGTAGTGTTTCGGCGGATAATACTTCATGAACTCGCAGTTGATCAGACCGCTGTGCTTCAGTATCCGTCTTCTTGATTCCGTTTTTCTGGGCCTTTGACAGCATCGCTCTTGTTGTTACCTGTAAAATGTTAATTTTTTTCAAATCATCTATATCGATTCGTGATAGGGCATCTGGTCCGTTATTTTCTTTTCCTTTTATGTATTCTATTGTAAAATCATACTCTTCAAGGTCCAATCTCATTCGTGTCAGCTTTGACGACGGGTTTTTCATCGCAAACAAATATGTTAGCGGCCTGTGGTCAGTTCTGACCACGAATTTCCGGCCGTATAAATATGGTCTGAAATGTTGCACTGCCCAATGTATAGCTGCTAGCTCCTTTTCAATGACCGATTTGTTTCGTTCTCCTGGTGTGAAAGTTCTGCTTGCGTATGCTATTGGTAGATCATCGTCCTCGAATTTCTGGGACAGTATAGCTCCGCAAGCTGCATTCGATGCATCCGTGGACAAAATGAAGTTTTCCTGAAAATTTGGGTATTGGAGAATAATTGGAGACATGAGTGCCGTTCTTAATTTATTAAATGCTTCTTGCTGCGCCTCTGTCCATTCAAATTTTACATTTTTCCGTAAAAGTTTATTCAATGGAAGTGCCATGTTTGCAAAGTTAGGCACGAATCGCCTATAATAATTACAGAATGCAACAAAGCGTCTTGTTTCGTCCGTGTTTTTCGGTACTGGGTAATTTTTAATGGCCTCATATTTAGAACTGTCAGGTTTAATCCCTTGTTCTGAGACTTGGTGTCCTAGGAAAGTGACCTCAGTTTGAAAAAATTTGCACTTTTCAGGATTTAATTTTAAATTTTTTTCTCTTAGCTTTTCAAACACGCATTGAAGGTTTTTGAGGTGATGTTTTAATGAACAACCCACTACAATTATATCGTCAATGTAAAGAAAAGCAATTTCCGGTGGCAGGCCCGCCATTGCAATCGTCATCATCCTTTGGAAACTGTTTGGACTTATATTTAGCCCGAAAGGGAGTCTGCGATATTGGTAATGACCCTTATTCGTTGAAAAAGCTGTGAATTTTCTTGATGATTCTTCTATTGGTATTTGATGGAATCCTGACATAAGGTCTAACGTTGAAAAGAATTTGGCCCGCCCCATTTGATCTAGAATTTCTTCAATTCTAGGTAATGGAAATTTATCTCCAATGACTTTTTTATTTAAATTTCTGAAGTCTACTACCAGCCGCCATTTCTGACTCTTTGACTTCTTTGGCACTAAAAGGATGGGCGAGTTGTACTCCGATACTGAATGCTCTATTATCCCATCACCTAGCATTTTTTTTATCTGTTGGTCAATTTCTTCTTTATGCGCTTTTGGACATCTATAGTTCTTTATATAGACCGGAGTTTTGTCCTTAAGTTGAATTGATTGTTCATAAAAATTGTTTGTTGATAACGGCTCGTCTAACAGGGCGAAAATATCTTGGTAATTAGAGCACAAATCTTTGAGCTGTTCTCTTGCGAATTCTGGAGTGCTTGAAAAATCAAGTTTTGGGATTAGGTTTTTGAGTCTTTCGTCATTTGTTGCACTTTGGCCAATTTGATACTCTGATGATGGCTTCGTCTCTATTTCATTTGTGCTAATTTTGACCATTTTATCTGTGGTATTTAAGATTCTTATCATAGGATTATTTGCCGAAATTATTGATGAGGCTATGTAAACTCCTGGTGAAACTTCTCTATTTTGTACAACCAGATCCTCTGTCTTACTACTAATGGCGTTAATTGCTCGTATGACCTCACATCTTGGTGGTATGAGTAACGCATCTTTTTCTGGGCTGCTTTCGATCGGTATCTCTATTACTTCTCTTGATGAATACAACGTTAAGGTCCACGTATCATAATTTATGTTAGCTTGGTATTTCACTAAAAAATCTATGCCGAGAATTCCATCAGCCTCGAATGTCACCTCATTATCCACTATATGAAAGGTGTGTTTCAGAGATATTTCATTGTTGAATATTAGGGTTGTTTCTGTCGAACCTATTGACATTTGTGCGGTGTTCGCAATACCTCGTAGGGTACACTTATTTTTTGGATAGAACATTTGATCTGGTTTAATCAGATGTCTTTTGAACAAAGATACATCGGCTCCTGTATCCACGAGAAAAGTACATTTTTTTCCACTCATTTCGACGAAGGCCATTATGAAATTATTTAGGTTTAAATTTACATTGTAGATTCTCCGATTTGCTGCTGTCCCCCCAGCTGGCTCGGATCTGCATCTGGCTGAGGGGTTTGGTATTCCCCCGCATCTACGCAGTGTACTCTTTGAGTGTTGGGTCTGTTGTTATTGTTCGGACGAAATGAATTTCTATTCTGTTGGTTATTTCTTCTGAAATTCGGTTGGAATCCTCCTGGCGATTGTGTGTAACTGTTCCTATTACCAGGTCTTTGATATTGCCTGTTTGCATTATACCCGTTGTAGCCATTCTGCCGTTGTTGCCATTGATTTTGCTGTTTCCACCCAGAGTTGTCAGATTGGTGTTGGCTATTTTGGAATCTGAACGCGTTATTCCTCGGTTGTGCATTGAAATGAAGCACACTAGGTTGGTTCGGCTTGTCTATTGATATCGCTTTAGCTGCAAGATCAGACAGTTTGGTATAGTTTGTTGCTTTAAGGATGATGGATGTTTCCGGATTAGCCACATTGTCCACAAATGCCTGCTTGGCGAATTTTTCAGCGAGCCTTTCTGCTGGCTCACCAGTTACCACTTTCTCCGAAATAAACGCTTTTGTGAGCTGGCTGGCCAGATGTTCAATTTGACTAATATAATCGACGAGCTTTTTAGTCCCTTGCTGTGTTGCCTTTAGCTGGGTTAAAATGGCGTCTGAGGATAATTTTATTACGAATTATTGACGAATTTTTGTTTTGAGGCTTTCAATTGTTTTGACGTCTTCCGTTATTGCCAATTTTGCTTTGCCGGTAACACGAGTTTTAACATTATCTCCTTATCAGTCGGCTGAGTGAGTTCGTCGAGGAGCTCAATAGCATCCAAAAATGACTCTGTTTCTTCCTCCTTTCCATTATAAGGTGCCACTAAGGCTGTTGCCACTTTTATATCAAACGTCATATTTGCGGTTCGGTTTTCCTCTTTACTCTCACTATTTACTTTAACTTCTTCCCTGTTTTGATTTGCTTCCTTCTGCTCGCTTATAAGTTTCCTTATTTGATTAGCTATAATTTCTATCTCTTCAAATGTGTCTGTTATTTTGCAAGCCTCTCCTAACGTAGTTTCTACCGGTTTCAAATTACTCGCTGTCTCCAATAGGCTTTGAACTGTTTGTTCTTTTTTTTCTAAAGTATCAGTTGTGTATCCCCTATTTATCTGTTTTTTAAAATTTGATAGTATGGACTTGAGTTCTTCTTTAATTTTTTCCAGCACCTCCATTGGTTACAATATGTACTTTACTTATCAATTACAGCTACTCTGGCTGGTGAGCTAAGATAACGTTTACGAAGTCCCCTTCTATGGTTCATGTAAATTTTGTAAACTAGATTGAAGACAAGTACTGCCAAAATTGCTACCAGAAGGAATATTATCGTCGCGTTCTCAATTTGTACCACATCTTGGACTGTAACATTGTTGATTATCTCCCCTGTATTTTCGTTTTTCTTTGAGTTAGTGGTTCCCATCTTTGTTATTTTTCTTTTATATTCTTAATATGAAAATGACTGACTTAAAACGTAGAAAAAAATTTTTTTTTTCACACCATTTATTAGTATCTTCAATTATTAATTTTTTTCTTTTTTCTTAACCTGTTTAGCTCATTTTTTGCTTTAGCTAACAAAATGTTATATTTTATTTTTTCCTCCTCTGTTCCGCATATCACAATTAGTTGCTTATATCTATCTATTTCTTTTGACAATTGATGGCGCTTTCCGCCTCTAACATTATTTACTGCCTTGTTTTTTGGTTTTATTATTATTTTTTTTTCTAAATATTTGTTTATCTTAATAGGTTTGGGTCCTATATTACCCTCATAAACTTTACTTTGCTCCCTGTTTTTGTTTGCCGGTGTTACCCGAAACTTTAGACTGCTTATGTTAATTTTCGCTGGATACAACGTTAAGTTTTCTGTTGCACTCTCTGGGTTTTTACTTTTCAGCCTCGCTGATAATTTCTCCGTCATCTCACGTTCTGGTTACTAATTTCTTGCAATTTCCGTTTTCCAACTGGTATCTGCATTTACCATGTGAAATTTAAGCAGGATGTCACGGTCGCCATGTCGTGTCCTCAGCCACATTCGGTTACTAGATCGGGAGTTAATCTTTTATATTTCGGGATTCTTCCAAAAGGGGTGCCGCTTTATCAAGCCATACCCATAATGGAAGGGAAAGGTAATTAATTAATCAAGGAGACTGGGAGTTTGGGTTCGATAAAACAAATAAGTTTTAAACTATACTTTTATTTTTGTTACTTTAAGTTACTTGAACAAATTACTTCTTATGACTAACTTACAATTTAAATTTCCGCGGTATATATCGAAAATTTGTGCTGCGGTCGTGGCTTAGGTGGTCACCTGAACTGTGGGAAAGTTCAGTGGATTTTTGTGGGAACGGAAATGATTGCCCAATCCACCCAGCGAGCGAAAAGTAGTTCGCTGGTTGAATTTGACACCTTTTCGAAATTTGTGTCATGAGACTTGGTTCGCCGGATGCACGTCAAATTGGTGTCATGGGAATGACACCTGTGTAAGCTAATTTAAATTATTATTTTAATTAAGTTCATTGATCCGTTTTTTTTTCCAGGTATCATTGCGTATCCCACACTAGATTAAACGTAATTTCTAAACAACTATTAAATGAAGACGAAATAACGGAAATATATGAAAATCTTAAAAGTCAAATGATCGATATAAGATCTGATGAAGAAGTATACGAAATACTAGAGTTACAAGCTTATTATACACATGAAGACATAATTTTTAACATCAGAATTCCTGTCCTGTCTAAAGAATCATACTCCATGATACACGTTATCCCTCTTCCCACTAATAACACCAAGATCCTCCAAACAAAACCCTTCCTTATATACAATCCACAAAGAATCCAATATTTCGATACTATGTGCCCAAAGATCAGAAACCTATTTTACTGCAAAGAATCACCACATCAAGAACTAACCAATAGTTCCACTTGCATCGGAAACCTTATACAAAACAAACCAGCAGAATGTATACTAGAAGAACAACCCCATGCTTCCGAAATTACACAACCAGAACCAAACTACGTACTCTTGATCAACATCCCAGAGACGGAAATAAGTTCCACTTGCGATTCCAAAATTTTAAAACTAAAAGGCACAAAACTAATTCATTTTGAAAATTGCAGCTTGAGAATTAATAGTATCACGTATGAAGATCACCTCCACAGCCACTGGGACGACATCTATATATATCCAGTCATCCCCACACCAGTCAAATATTCCAGCACCGTGAAGGACCTAAGGTTGCAGAAACTACAATCCTACCACATCAACAATAAAGAAGCCATAGAAATCCTACGTACCAAAACCTACCAAAAGGACAGCTTTATACTCATAGTCGCCCTAATCAGTGGAGCCACCAGCCTCTCAATCATGATTCACCTTATTTATAAAAAATTGACAGAAAAAATAATTAGTCCACCAACTATTTCCAGAGATCCGAATCCAGGTACAGAGCGGCAACAACAACAACCAGAAGGACCTAAACCAAAATTCTTGTGGCCACCACTTCAAACTAAGGGGGGAGGAGTTACGGTTTCACCAACACCCTCACCAAATATGGTTCCACCGAGCCAAGTTCATCAACCAGTAGGGTCATAGACGGTGATTGATCGATGAACCCGAATGTCGATCAACTTGCAGACTTTACAACTTTCCGATTTTCTAAAAATTTCCGTCGTCCCCACAAAATTGTCGTCTCCGCAAAATTTTTCAATCAATGAACCCGAATGCCGATCAACTTGCAGACTTTACAATTTTCCGATTTTCTAAAATTTCCGTCGTCCCCACAAAATTGTCGTCTCCGCAAAATTTTGTGAATAAAAAGGTAATACCCCAGCAAAGCCGATCAGTCGTGACTAAGTTCTGCAGAGCTTAAACCAAAACTTACAACATCACAAGAATTAATTTTGAATTTGTAAAAAAAAAAAATTTAACTTAATGAACAACACTTCGATTTTAAATTAATAATTGTGAATCTTAATCTAATTTGTAAAAATTTAAAATTGTGAACAATATTTTGATTTTAACTAATAATTGTGAATCTTAATCTAATTTGTAAAAATTTAAAATTGTGAACAATATTTTGATTTTAACTAATAATTGTGAATCTTAATCTAATTTGTAAAAATTTAAAATTGTGAACAATATTTTGATTTTAACTAATAATTGTGAATCTTTATTGTAAAAATTTAAAATTGTGAACAATATTTTGATTTTAAAGAACAACACTTCGATTTTAAATTAATAATTGCGAATCCTTATCTAATTTGTAAAAATTTAAAATTGTGAACAATATTTTGATTTTAACTAATAATTGTGAATCTTTATCTAATTTGTAAAAAGTTGAAATTATGAAATACTTTGATTTTAAATTGTGAATCATATTATAAATTAAAATTGTAAACAGAATAATAAATTTGTGTGAGGAACAAGATTTAATTACTTCTAATAACTTGTGTACCTGATAGTGGTGAACGAAACTAAACTTAACTCGCTCGTGCAGTCAATAAATAGGAAAATAAAACTGAGCGTGCTAAATGTCAACAATTATAAAGTGGAGGTCGACAATGTGACAGTAAAATTGAGGAAGTACGAAGAAACGACAGCACCAAACCAAAACGACACTAATAACTCTGAGAAAAGACTCGTGTATTGCACCAGCACCGATGCAGGGAAGCCAAGAAAAAGAGAAACCCAAATCAAAAAACTAATAAGCTTGGACACCAATTTGAACATCGAAGAAAGGAGGGAGATGAATAAAATAATTGAAGAATTCCAAGATGTCTTTCATTTACCGGGAGAGAAATTGGGGCACACAGCTACAGTGCAGCATGAAATACGGATACAATCAGGGAAACGACCGATCAAGTGTAAAATGTACCGCCTGCCGGAGACGCAAAGGGAAAAAATAACAGAGGAAATACAAAGATTACTCGATGAGGACATAGTAGAACCGAGCTGGAGCGAATGGAACGCACCATTACTAGTAGTCGCCAAGAAGCCGGGGCCTGATGGACAGAAACGATGGCGAATAGTGGTCGATTATAGATAATTGAATGAAGTAACCAAGGGAGATGCATATCCACTACCCAGGATTGAAGATATCCTGGACCAATTGGGAAATTCTCGGTATTTCTCGGTACTCGACCTCGCCAGCGGCTATCACCAAATAGCTATGAAACCAGAGGATCGCGATAAAACGGCGTTCAGTACTCCGTACGGACACTACGCCTTTAAGCGTATGCCTTTCGGCCTAAAAGGGGCACCTGCAACGTTCCAGCGTCTCATGAATCATGTGCTGACAGGACTACAGGGCCTACAGTGCTTTGTATACCTGGATGATATAGTAATATACGGCAGAAACCTAATGGATCATCAAACAAAGCTACGAACCATATTACAACGATTAAGAGCACATAACCTAAAGTTAAACGTAGAGAAATGCAATTTCCTCAAAAAAGAAATTATATACCTTGGACATAAATGCACGACGGAAGGAGTGGAACCAGATCCGGGCTTAGTGGACAGCGTAAAAAGCTTCCCTACCCCCAGAACCGTTCGCCAGGTGCAGTCCTTTTTAGGACTAGCAAACTACTACCGAAAATTTATATCAGATTTCTCGAAGATAGCGGCACCAATAAATAATCTCCTGAAGAAGGACGTAAAATTCAGTTGGGATGAAAATTGTACTAGAGCATTCAATGCACTCAAAGACAAGCTAATCAGTCCACCAGTACTAAGATATCCAAATTTCAAAGAGCCGTTTAAACTCTATACCGATGCGAGTGGAGAAGCACTTGGAGCCGTACTAGCACAAGGTCAACCTAACGAAGAGAAACCAATAGCTTATGCGAGTAGAACATTGAACGCAGCAGAAAGAAATTATTCTACAATAGAATGGGAACTCTTGGCCATAGTATGGGCAGTTAAAAACTTCAGGTGTTATTTATACGGCAGACAATTTAAAGTATTCACCGATCACAAACCCTTGAAAGGAGCGATAAGGATTCAGGATCCGACAAGCCGAATACTTCGATTGTGGCACAAACTTTCAGATTACACCTTCGAAATAGAATACAAGGAAGGCAGAAAGAATGGCAATGCTGACGCACTAAGCAGAATCCCGTACGAGGTGTTGGTGACTACGCGGAAACAGGCAAGGGAGCAACAAGAACAAACCTCAGAAATAGGAGAAGAAATTCCCACAAGAAGCGGGTCCACGAAGCGCAACCCACAGGAGAAAATATACGAACAGGAAAAGCCGCAAATAAGAATACTAACAGACCCCCAGGACATTGAGACCATACTACGTGACTGTCATGATCTAGGAGGCCCCTCTAGGAGGCCATCAGGGACTCCTTAAAACATATCATCGCCTGAAAAGAGAATTCTACTGGAAAGGAATGTTGAGGGATATCAAAAAATACATAACGAAATGCAGAAAATGTCAACTAAATAAGCTAAGCAGAGAGCATAGAGAGCCGATGGTCATAACGGACACGGCCAAGCAACCCTTCGATAAAGTTTATATGGACATTGTGGGTCCACTTCCAGAAACTACCAACGGGTATAAATATATTCTAAGCTTCGAAGACGACCTCACCCGATTCATGGACGTAGTACCCCTTCCAAACATGTAAACTAAAACAGTAGCTCAAGCGTTCGTGGATGAGATTATCAGCCGATACAGAATACCAAAAAAATTGATAACCGACCAAGGGACAAACTTTACTTCCAAAATGTTCAGAGACATTTGTAAACTGCTCAAGATACAGAAAATTGAGACTACACCGTATCATCCCCAATCCAATGGAGCCTTAGAGAGGTCACACCGCCCACTAGTCGACTACTTGAGAAATTTCGTAGACAACAATCAGTCCGATTGGGATGAACATCTACGAGCTGCAATGTTTATCAGGAACTACACTATCCACACGACCACAAAATTGACCCCAATGGATTGTCTGTATGGTTTTTCCGCCTCCCTGCCCAACAATTTGAAGAAACCCCCACAACCGGTCTATGACCACGAAAATTACTACCTACACCTCCGAACTAAGCTCCAGCGTGCGCATGAGATAGCTAGACTGAACCTAGAAGAAAGCAAACATCAGTCAAAAGAGTACTACGACCGGAAATCCAACCCAATCAGAATCCATGTTGGAGATCAGGTGCTTCTCAGGAATGCAGCCAGAAAGAATAAACTGATCCAACATTGGACAGGACCTTACAGAGTCATAGCAGTAAATAATCGCGTCAATACCACGATCTTAATAGGAAACAAGAAGCGGCGCGTGCATAATAACCGGTTGAAAATATTCAATTAATAAAAGAACCCCGTCCCCGAAGTTATTCAACTGATACCAGATTCTCGTTCCCACACACGATAGCCCCAACAGCATTCTAAAGTCCACTTACTAATAATAACTCTATCCCTAATCACCAGGTCAAAAATGAACCAAAACATTGAAACAGCTGAAGTCGATGATTTAGGGTTAACGAAGGTCGAATGGGACAACATCCTGCAGGAAGCAGATCAACTGTTCCAAAAACTCCAATTGGACAAGCCCGAAATGGAACAAGAGTTGCCCATGGAGAAGCTGGGCAAATTCAATGTAAGAATCAACCACACGATCAGAAGACCAATTCACTCCGGAAGACATAACTTGGGGATACGTCCTAATCAGGAAGCAGTGGGTCAAACTCTTCCATCCAAAAAGAGGCCGAAAAATGGACGAAGGACTTAATTCAAATCAGATACTAAGTTAATATAAGTTACAAAAGAAATGAAGTTAAAAGGGAACCAATAAATACTAGAGTTAAAACACTGAAATGAAGCCATGGAAACACTAAAAATATAAGGTAAAATTACACTCACACTTGCACTCGAACCTCGCGAATCTCTCACAGTGTGAAATACTCACAACCACAAACTCTAAAGATCATATTGACCCACATTTATCCCGGAGACTGCCACTAACCCTGGGGAGGACTTTTAAAAGGGGGAGGAATGTTGTGAATGATGTCAAGATTAAATTAAACATAATTAGAAATAACTCATTCACATAACTCACGATACATCAAAAGACATAAGCAATCGAAAGAAGATCACTATTCGCGTCAACAAGCATAACCATAACACTGAAAACTTATGATATTTCGTAGAAACATAAAATACACAACATCCCTCGTCATAACCTTCTCTGAAATGTCAAAACGAAAATGTAAACAACTCACGCGATCAGTTCTAAAAAACTAGGCTGGTCGCTGAGAGATGGCGCCACGGCACACAAGGTGGATTTCGTGAAATATGGCAACCACGCAAAATGAAGCAAAGTCCCGGTTTCAGGAAATATAATGCGAGAAAAATTTCAGGAAATTATCAGTCGCTGATTGGATCTCTCCTTGGACAGTGGGCACTAAAAGGAAATAGTAAGTAGATCCCTACCGAAAACGGTTCCAGCAACCTATCGGTTTTTAGGAAACCCAAAGGGTTGAAAGTGGTTCTTGTAACCCACCAACTCGGGCTCCAGCCACTCTACCGAACACGGTTCTCGTAACCTATCGGTATTGGAGGGGAATTCCCAGTTGAAAGCGGCTATCAGAGCCCTACAACTGAGTTCCTGACCAGGCATTAATCGGGGCTATTTCGTAGTGTCGGGGACAGCACGAACTACGCTAGCGGAGGCACTACGGGACTCAGCGGCCGGCCCAAGACCAATCTCATTGGAAGAGTACCGGGCCAGGAGACGAGGTAGGACAGAAGACAACACACCAGCACCGGAAAATAGTGGTAACACTTTGGATTATATAGAGTAGAGAGTCAAGATAACAAAATGGAAATTATATTGGAAGATACACATAACACTTTGGATTATAAAGAGTAAGATATCAAACTGGAAATAATATTGGAAGATACACATAACACTTTGGATTATATAGAGTAGAGGTAACAATAAGGAAATTGTAGTGGAAAATAAAGGTAACTTTGGATTATATAGAGTCAAGATAACAAAATGGAAATTATATTGGAAGATACACATAACACTTTGGATTATATAGAGTAAGATATCAAACTGGAAATAATATTGGAAGATACACATAACACTTTGGATTATATAGAGTAGAGGTAACAATAAGGAAATTGTAGTGAAAAATAAATGTAACTTTGGATTATATAGAGTCAAGATAACAAAATGGAAATTATATTGGAAGATACACATAACACTTTGGATTATATAGAGTAAGATATCAAAATGGAAATAATATTGGAAGATACACATAACACTTTGGATTATATAGAGTAGAGGTAACAATAAGGAAATTGTAGTGGAAAATAAATGTAACTTTGGATTATATAGAGTAAAGGTAGTAATAAAGAAATCATATTGGAAAATATTTAGAGCATTTTGAATTGTAATAGTTAAGGAATTTGAACTGACCAAATTGTTGAGCAATAAATAGATGAATCACTCAACCAAAACATGTATTTAAAGCCTGCCTTCAACATAAAGTTAACAATGAAGCTAAAGGTAAATCTACGCACTGACTGCTAGCATAAAAATTAAATTATTTAACAGAAAAAAATATAAGTATATATATAAGAACACAGATTCAAATATATACCCAGCAACTATAAGAACACAGTATATATATAAGAACACAGATTCAAATATATACCCAACAACGTTCACAACGAAGATGAACACAAATTATTCCTGGGAGTCATTAAAAGCAAATTATCTGGTGGCGCCTATGACGTCCTCAAGCACATACATTCACATCCACTCCTGGCCCGACTCAAGAACTGACCTTCGTAACAAATTTGAAACAAATCTTTTAGTCTTCCATCTCAACTGAACCAAGTGCGTCAAAAATCTGGAGAAAACGTTACAGAACTTCCTTTTGAACGAGGCTACCAGAGAACATACTAGATAATGAAACTCAAGCGACAAAAGCATTTTAGGACGGATTATCAAATAACCAAATTCAAGCGTTAGCCAAGGCCTACCAAGACAAAAGGCTTAGTGCCATCACTAGTTATATATTGGAACACGCCACCAGAATAGAAGTGAGAGCACCTTCAATCGCACCCCAAATGCACGAATTCCCAAGAACTTCTGCTCCCCCTAATATACCCGTAAGGATGAGACAACAACCCACCTATTATAAATGCGGTATGCTAGGACACTTAGCTCCCCAATGCCCTCAGACTTCACTCATAAACCATCAAACCATTACATAACATTTAGCGGTGAGAACAACCCGCTCTCCATTGAAGATACTGCAAACGGATTGGCCATGAAATTTTCGATTTCAGAGCCCGTAATACCAACAACTTGCCTTGTCAACCTCAATCCTCACACATCTCTAACCCTCGACAAAGAACTTGCTCTGAACCCCGTTCCAAAAATCAAAACCGGACGACAAAAGGCAATCATTCCAAAGGGCGACATACGGTAAACTTTCGAGAGTGGAGGCAAACAGCCGGCAACCTTTCGCAGACGATCTCTCGAGCCGACACAACTCCCAAACAGACGATTCGATCCCCCAACAACGACCAGTGTTAAGTCGGGGACACTCAACGTTAAGTCGGGGACACTGTTTTCCTACCCCTAAACCTCTATACAGATTCCAACATTGGTACTGGCGCGGAAATAAGTTTGATCAAGGCAAACTCCCTAAGATCCGACTGTGAGATCAACAACCATATTTTTTACAACGTCAACACTCTTTTCTCACATTCATATTACATTCATATTACAGTCATTATGTTTTTATTTTTATGAGTAACCAGTTGTTATATTTTATTTTTTATCCTAGTTGTTATATATATTTATTATATTTTTTTTTGTGAGTTGTTCTTATCTCTTTAATCCATTCAGTTTTTGGTTGTTGAATCATCTGCTTATTGCTCAACAATTTAGTTAATACAATTTCCATAGCTAATACTTACAAATCAATTATCAAGATCAGAGTTTACAATTCCTCTTAGTTTACTACTCTGGAATATTCCATTAATTCAGTTTCCAATAGCTAACACAATCCAAAATGTTACAATTATTTTTCATTGTAATTTATTTAAACTAACCCAGATGTTACAATTATTTTCCAATGTAACTTCTTTATACAAACCAAAACGTTACAATTATTTCCCAATGTAATCTCTTTATAAAAACCAAAATGTTACAATTATTTTCCAGTGTAATTTCTTTTTAGCCGAGGCTACCAAATTTTGCCTAATCTCCGGCTATTCGTAAATTCAAACATTTGCATTTCAAACCTTACAAGCGTTCTAGGGAAGCTAGCTCGGACTCAAACTCCTTTTACGTTCATTTAAATTAAGTTCTATTTATTTATTTTTCTTAATTATTTATTTACTTATTTACATTTTCAATTCGGTTCTTTCTCTTCCTTCTTTTTTGATTTTCGGCCGCTTTTGTGGCTGTTTCTTCTCTTGGCGGTATCGCAGCCGTTCGATATGGAGCTTCTGGAGCTCACGGCTGATTCGCACAGGCTCCTCTTGCCCCACCGCAATCAGAAGGCGACGCCGGATCCCCTCAAATGCTCGCCGGAACTTAGCCTTCACTCCAGTGCGGTACTTGGGGGGGTGAGGGAGCTCCGGTGCTGGCGTGTTGTTTTCCCTCCTGCCGCGATTCCTGGCTCGGTATTCTTCCAGGGAGATAGGCCTGGGGCCGGCCGCTGAGTCGTGCAGTGCCTCCACTAGCGTTGTTCTTGCTGTCCCCGACACTACGAACTAGCCCTGATTAATGTTTGGTGAGGAACTCAGTTGTAGGGCTCTGACAGCCGCTTTCAACTGGAAATTCCTCTCCAATACCAATAGATTGCGAGAACCGTCCTCGGTAGTGTGGCTGGAGCCCGAGTTGGTGGGTTACAAGAACCACTTCAACCCTTTGGATTTCCTTAAAACCGATAGGTTGCAAGAACTGTGTTCGGTAGGGCGGTCGGAGCCCGAGTTGGTGGGTTACAAGAACCATTTTGAACCCTTTGGGTTTCCTTAAAACCGATAGGTTGCTAGAACCGTGCTTGGTAGTACGGTCAGAGCCCGAGTTGGTGGGTTACAAGAACCAGTTTCAACCCTTTGGGTTTCCTTGAAACCGAAAGTTTGCTAGAACCCAGTTCGGTAGGGATCAACTTACTGTTTCCTTTTAGGTGCCCACTTTTTCCAACAGGTCAAGCTAGCTCCAAGGAGAGATCCACTCAGGGACTGATCCTTTCCTCAAATTTTCCTCGCATTATATTTCCTGAAACCGGTACTTTGCTTCGTTTTTGCGTGGTTGCCATATGTTCACGAAATCCACCTTGTGTGCCGTGACGCCATCTCTCAGCGACCAGCCTTGTTTTTTAGAACTGATCGCGTGAGTTGTTTACATTTTCGTTTTGACATTTCAGATTAAGTTATGACAAAGAGATGTTGTGAAATCGTGTATTTTATTTGTCTACGGAATATCATTAGTTTTCAGTGTCCCATGTTCAGGTTAGTATTGGTTATGCAATCATTGAAGTATTGATTACATTTATTTTCTGGTTTTTAGATTTGTTTATGATAAATATCATAACCTTCCCGTGTTATGGTTGAGCATAGTGACCTTTTTTCGATTGCCTAGGTTTTATGTTTTAAGTTTGCCCATGTATTTCGGTGTTGTTATGGGTATGGTGAGCAATGTGAAGAGTTTATTAGTTATTTCAAATTTTATTTATTTATAGTTTGACAACGTTGACAACAACAGAAACAGAGTTGTTAGAGCACCTTTTTCAAATAGTCGATCAATGCTCCCTGAGTTATGACGGTCTACTGCGCAACGACTTGCTACTAAAAACTAATGTTATCATAAACTACGGCGCAAGAACTATTACCCTCTGTAATTGTTCCTGCAACTATCTCCAGGAAAATACCCGCGATTGCATCCCGAAAAACGTATTGATTTCCTATATTCAGAAAGGAACTTCTAATACACAACAAATCTCTGAGAAATTGCACTATTTGAGTCCATAACCTTTCACTGAAAAGAAAGAGGACAAATACGTAACTATCCTGGACCGGGCTGAAACTTTTCTAATGGTATTGGCACCCTTCGACGCCGAAATAGTTACATATAAAAGGGAAATACAACCAGGAATCATTATGAATATTATTGCAATGTTCGGTAAAAATAATCCTTTTGAACAATAATGAAAATAACATAACTCTTCGAAGAGATGACATTCGCCTAGATCATCAGAATCTAGACGACTTCGATATAGTAACCACTGATTTTGGTAAGGATTTCTTGAGGGGCAGAATAAAAAGGCTGCATAATCTCATAAAGTTAGGTCATTGTAAGTCAGAGGAAGCTACGAGTATTCAGGAGATTTGTAAGGAATATAACAAACTATTTTTCCTTGAAGGGGATTACTTGACTTATACTAACGCGGCAACTAACAAAGTCGAAGCAATGAATAACCAATCTTCCATTTACACCAGGCTACCCGAGGCTAATAAAAGGGAAGTGGATAGGCAGATCAAAGAAATGTTAGGGAATGATATCATCAGACCATTATGCAGTCCTTGGAACTCTCCAGTCCTGTTAGTCCCGAAAAAGCCTGAGGAGAACGGTAATAAAAATGGCGCGTGGTGGTAGATTTTCGTCAATTAAATGAGGTCACAGTACGAGATGCATATCCCTTGCTACAAATCACCGAGATATTAGATCAACTAGGAACGTCCAAGTATTTTAGTACTCTGGACTTAGACAACTGGTCCCACCAAGTTGAAATGGAACCAAGGGATAGGGAGAAGATCGCTCTTTGCACTCAATTTGGGCATTATGAATACAATCGTTTGCCCATTGGATTAAAAGGTACTCCTGCAACCTTCCGTACACAACGTAAACTCTGGTATACAACGAATCCATTGTTTCATCTCTATGGATTATATAGTAGCGCATGGATACAATCTCAGCGAACATAACACCTGATTAAGGGCGGTGTTTGCGCGATTGAAGGAAAATAATTTAAAATTACATGCAGAAAAATGCCTCTTTCTGCGCAAAGAAAAAATGTATTTAGGGCATTTAATAACTGAAAAGGGAGGTAAGCCCGATCCTTCAAAAATTAGGAGTGTAAAAACATTTCCTAGGCCCGAGATAGCAAAGAACATCCGAGCCTTATCAGGTTTCGTTGGGTTATTGTCCTATGGTTGCCCTATCGTGGCATATCCTGATTTTTTCAAGAGTTCTACGTCACGGCATATGATAGTAATCTGGCCATAGGAGCCGTTTTATCACAAAATTCTGATCTCGCAGACCAACCAATAGCTTTCGCTAGTAGAGTACAGAACGACGCTGAAACTCGCTACTCTACTATCGAAAAAGAGCTATTAGACATTGTCTACGCCGTCGAACACTTCAGGCTATTCAGGCTTCAGGCTTCAGGTGGCCATATTCTTATGGACAGTTGCACTTTTTTTAACATAGAGAAAATGTCTTGTGGGATATACGCAATCCTAGTAAAAACAGGCTTATTGATTGAATGCTACTATATTTACTCGATCATATGTAATAATAACTTAATCTAATAATCTAAAGTTAATCTAGAAATATGAGCTCGTTATAAGATGTTCCAAATCAGGATAATTGATTTTTAACCTTAGAAATGCACAAATGACTAGGATACGGTTACCCTATTTTATTTAATATACTAAGAGCTATTCACAAAAGAGACTTCTTTTAGAGGCAAACCCGTGTCTCATTTATTATTTATTTATTTAATTTCATAAGCGTTTTCCGCTGACTCAGGTGAAATATTTGGTTTTACATTTTCAGGTACAGGTACTTCCAAAAGTTTTTCTAGTATCGTAAAATTGTTCATTACAAGGGATCCATAATTACCTTAAGAAAATGCCACAAATCGTAGCCCTACCCAACACATAAAATTTATTTAATTTCATTTTCATTTCATTTTATTTAAATTTCTTCATTTCATAATAATTTGGCCACCCACTGCATGTGTATGATCGGAATTTCGCGGTGATTACAGATCATAAACAGTAGGTATGGTTGTTGAAACTTAAAAATCCTTCCTCCAGCCTGATGATATGCCGCATCCGATTGGAAGAATGACTCGACTACCAGGTGATATATAAGCGGGCAAGTTAAATAACAATGCGGATGTTCTCAGTCGAAATATACCTGATGTCCAAGAAGAACCACCCCAAAAAAACACCAAATGTAATGTAAACCTCATCACCAGAAATCAAGCCAAAACCTAAATTTCTCCGCACGAAAAACCTACCGTTAAAGAGGTACTGTCCAAAAAACTTTCGTATTCCAACAAAATAACTAAAGTGGAATAGAATGACTCCCTCCATCTGCAAAATAGATCTCCTAAATATTTCCTACTACCCTTCCAAAAAAGTAACCTAGGAGAGAGGTTGGAAGAAAAATTTGATATGAAAGAAGAGAACCTTACTCCTAACAATCATCACGCTTTTGTGTGCAACAGGAACGTCGAACACTATATATTTAAACTCATCTTCCCTATTCGAACCACTCAGTACCAGGAAAGATTAGAAGACTCCCGTTCGAAAATTAGCAAACATATTATGCCTATCAAATTAAAAGAAGTCAATATATCCGTCGCCTCAACTATCTTACAGACTTTGTTAACCCTCAAAAGTACTATACGAAGAAAGTTTCTTAATAATGAAATATTAGTAAACTCTGTTAGAGTTCTGGACTCCACGTCCGAAATAAATCCAATACTGAAGGACTTCCACATATTACCCACCAGCGGACAACCGGGGGTTTCAAGCACTATAAGAAAAATAAAGAAGCATTATTATTGGAAGGGTTTAGCCATGGACATCTCTAAGTTTATCAAGTCTTGCGAACACTGTCAACAAAATAAAGCATCAATGAATCCTAAGATTCCAATGAAAATACCTAACCCATGCTCGAAACCTTGTGAGAGAATTTACCTTGACGTAGTAGGACCTTTCCCTTATACCGGAAATATATACATACTGACTTTTCGAAATGACTTGACTACATTCTCAGGAGCTATCGCTCTTCGTACTACCAATTCCAACCCGATTACTGAAGCCTTTGTGACGTCTTTTATATGCAGGCATGGAATCCCAGGAAGCATACTCACCGATCAAGCGACGAACCTCATTACAGAGATGTTCTGTAAGGTAAATAAACTTCCGAAAATTAAAAGATTGACAACTACACCCTACCACCCTCAAACACACGGAGCCCTAGATCGAATACCTTAAATCTTAGGTAGAGAAGGATATACAAGCAAGGGACACCTGGATTCCCTATGCCATGTTTGTATATAACACTACACCCTATTCAAGCACCGAGTTCACCCCTCATGGACCCCTTTATGGTTTTCCGGCTGAAATATCGAATAATCTGGAACGTTCGCCTACACTCTGCTATAATTACGAGAATTGCGCGAACGAATTTAGAGCGCGATTACAATTTAGTCATAAAATGGCGAGAGAAACAATGCTGAAGCAAAAGCTTAAGCCATAAACTTACTACAAAAAGGGAGCCAAAGAGAAATGTTTTAAAGTAGGGGATAAAGTCCTACTGATGGCAAGAACCAAGGATAAGAAATTTTCACCACTGTGGCATGGACCTTACGTAATTACTAAAATAAACTCTAAAGAAAATTCTACAATAATGTACAGAAACAGAGAAAAAAGGGTACACAACAATGATCTCAAACCATACTAAAATTTGTTTTTTTTTTTGTTTGTTCTAAAATCGATTCCAATTGTTTTACTCAAGCATTTATTATCCTCTGTCCGGTAGTAAAAAATATAAAATTAAAATGCAACCCTGGCAACACACATATTTACAAAAAACAGTTGTTGTTACTCTTTTGCGATTAAATCGAATCTCTCTTGTAATAAACGTTGTTGGGATAACACGTCTTTTAATTATAAAAGTCCAACAATAAATGAATTATTTGATGGCTCCTGAACGAAAAGAACGCATAATAGAACCGCAGTAATTGCATCTAAGTGAGGAATTACTTCGAACTTGTTTATTTTTTTTCTTTTCTCTTCCTTTTTTTTTCTCATTCCACTTGTTATGTGTTGAGTACTATTGTCAGAATCTTCCGCGTTTCTGTAATATGTTGTTTAAGCTTTTGATGCCCCTGGTCTCCTATCCTTGAGACATGACAGCGCTGCAACACATTATTTTCTTTTCCGTCTTCCTTTTTCTCTCTCACTCCTCCCCCTGTACTGAACAATGGTCGAATGATTTCCATCGTTCTGAGCAAAACGTTAAACTGCCCTAGTAAGCACCTTTTTTTTGTTTGTTTGCTGTCTTTCTCAGGGTCCTCCCCTTTGTTCTCCTCTCAACTAAAGTTCGATCAAACTAGATATCCATACTTTTCCTTGGAGCACCCTTTTTATCTCTTGCGTCTCACATAAATTGCGTTTATTTCAACCCCCCCCCCTCGTGTCGATGAAGTCTTATCCCCAAAATTGTTACGAATATACTTAGGTTGCACCCTTTGAACTGACTTTACGCAGCTCTTCAATCGCATAGTTTAACTTTGTTCTTTAAACACTTAATCCTAAAAACGTGCGTGTACATTTCATCATACTAGGGGGGCGCCCCCTGCTCGCTACGCTCGCCAACCCCCGCCGTTCGCTCCGCTCACTCTAGTAGCTCGCGCATGGAGCTATATATACAGTAGCATTGTAAGTAAAAAGGTTATTTAGTTCAGACTGTAGTAGCAATCATTTCAGCTCATTTTGCACGTCAAAGTACATCTATATTGAATGAAGCCCTATCTATAATTATCGAAAACCTTGCGGGTGCGGTTGCGGATGTCAAAAGATCTTAAAATTTTCTCATACAAAATACTTTTTGTAAAAATTCTTTCATCTTCTGCCAAATGACCTTGGCTTTGTGTTTCAGAAATACATATAAACACGCAATCGGTTAAACGATCTAACTCTACTGGCTACAACATACAATTAACGGTGAGAAAATATAGGTTGTTTGAGTAAGATTCCTGATTTTTGAAACGTTTGCCCCTGGGATTTATTTATTGTCATCGCAAAAGCCAGAATGACGGGAAATTGAGTTTCTTGAAAAGAAAAAGGCAAAAATACGTCACACGTGTCGAAATACGTGTGTTTCGGAAAACTCCTGCTAAAATCTCACAATCCAAAAAATTTTCTTTTGCATTTGAACTAAACGAATAGGTGTACCATTGACCAAGCAAGTCATGTCCTGTACACAAATTACGAATAAGTAAAAGTATGCAATTTGGTTTTTAAAATAAATTTGTGGGATCGGGAGCCAACTTACATCAACTGAGTTTAAAAATTCTACTGGAAAATTATTTTGCTCTCTATAATCATCACTCAAGATTTTATCGGAACTCAAATATATTCGTTCCTCTCCGGACAGACTGTTAAAGATTGCTGCATCGATGAAAGTGCAGTTTTCATATTTGGGTGCTAATATAACCGAATTGAGAATATCGTTAGACTTTATGGTTTCAGATACATTGCCATAAGTATCTGGAATCACGAAGTTGCAGCTAACTAAATGGGAAAGAATTTCAATAACATCTTGGCTGTAATCTGGAAATGTGGGTAAAGTTCCATTACCAAGAGATTTAAGATATTCAACGAATTCAATCTCATGAGGTAAAGCTCTCATGTTTTGGGTAAAAGTTATTTTGTGGAATTTTGAAATTTTGGACCATGAAGTAAGGCAATAAGTGGTATCTCAATAAGTGGTACACGTGTACCGTGAGATGTAGGTGGCAATATTCGTCAAAAATCTCCACAGAGTAAAATAGTCTTATATCCGAAAATTTAGTTGGAGTACCGAATGAATCGTTTACTGAAAAAAATTTCCTAAATATCTAATAAAGCACGGTTATATGAATCATTTTCTGAAGAATTTCTTAAAACGTCTTCAAACCTGAATATTTTGAATTCATTACACAAATCTAATGCATTTGTAAGAACGTTCATACCACAAATAGGATATGGCAAATAACTCTCTTAACTGCTGAGAGGACTAACACTCTTTTACTTCTAATAAATATTCACGCCACTCTCCATAATTTCATGCGACACGTCGTGCATGTGCTGAAAATGTGCAGTAAATAATGTTCCCAACAGTACCCAAATCCTGATGGGACCTCGAACATGAAGCTAAAAAAGTCTCAAATGGAACATCTCAACATAAAACATAAAATAATGTAGCAATAGCTCTACTACTTCCTCTTTGAGGTTTTTCGATTTCTTTTCTTTATCTATCTAAATATAATGTTTTGGCGTCTCTGTATATAGAAACTCGGAAGAACTAATTCGATTGATTTCATAGAATGCATTCAATTTTGTCCTTCTGTGAATTGTAAGATCTTGCTGAACATTTCCTTCCCCAAAGACTACATTTTGCCGGTGAGGCAAGTAACATTCAAGTCGAACTACAATATTTTACGTAACTGGTAATGCATTGGATACTCATTCATGCGCCAATTAGCTTCCGTAGATCCAACATAGTGACCGGACAAAGAGCTATTGATTTCATCTATATAAATTTTGCCCTCAACTCCACCTCAAACTCTTGCAAACTGTAATGAGGCACAGTCGTATCCCTTATTAACATATTTGTGCATATATTTTAGGCTCTTAACTGTGCCAAGAACTTCCACATTTAAGTAGCAATCAAATTTCGCTAAAAGATATGGATTTTAAGGAACAGCATAACGGCTGTCAACAGAGTGGCCACGAAAGTCAACTGTTATACCATTAACACGACACATCTAACACTGGCTAGAGTTGTATTGTAAAAGTCCTTAGAAACGCTTTTGCTGCATTTACCATCTCTGATACAGACGGGGATACGATTCAATAAACCACATGAACCGTGGATCATGTGGTTTTTAACTAAATTATGAAGTTGTGGGAAATACATTGTATATTGTAAATAAAATATATCTGGAATTTTCGTACAAACGTACCAACCTCCATTTCCTACCTTTTCTTTTTTCTCTAAATTGAGATTTTAAGGGCGAGCAGACAAAAGTTTGGAAATATGATATAATTTCAGATTTTCAATTTTAAACAGTTTTTGGCTCGTAGCGGCTAAATCAAGCATTCTGGGGGTATGACCAACCCCTATTATTTTTGCATTTCCCAACTTTTGGCCATATATTATATTTCTCTAAATAATGTTTTAAATGTGGGTCCATACAAAAGTTGGGAAACATGATAAAATTCAGACTTTCGTTCGCTTTCCATAAATATTCGTGAAAGATAACTTCGCGTTTTCTAGAAATTACTGTAAAATTGTGATTTTCCATATTTTTTGAAATAAAATTTGCATATATTTTTATCAAATTAGAAAAAAACAATGGTATAAGTAAACGATGGCTTTAAATTTGTCTGTGGTAATGCATCCATATTATTGTCTGTGGCCATATGTTCATTGTTTCGGCTTTTGTCTGGAAGAATGCAATTTTATAAGCCAAAGATTGCCTTCTTCCAGGCAAAAAACAAAAAAATGAGCATGTGAATATTGTCTGTGATATGGCTGCATTTGCCCCTCACATAATCATTGGCATAGATATTAGGTTTGAGTGAAAAGAATGCACGTATTTGGCATACATGGTTGTTTATTCAGTCGAACGTATGATCTATGCAAATGATAATGTTAAATAAGTATGTTCTATATTTTAATTTTTTCGTAGAGGAATGCAATTATATGTTTATTCTTTTGGTTTGTGTCACCAGTAGAAGATTGATCCATTTGGTTTGATTTTCGACTAATTTAGTACTTGTTATGTATCGGGGACACAAACCAAAAATTCACATATGGTTGCATATTTCCAGGCAAAAAGTAAAACATTCACACGCACACATTCTTCCCAAAAGCATCATCTACGCTATACGTGTGCTCAATTCACACATACTATCCCATTGAATTTTTTAATTTCAATTTAAAATTAAACTAATTTATAATTAAATTTAAGAAAAAAAATTAGGTGATGCACATAGAGGAAAAAGTAATCTTTCGAATGGTATAATTTTTATGCTGGTAGTTCCACCTGGTTTCCTGTAAAAGGGATAACAAAAATACGTGTCGCCTATTTATATATAGATAATATGTCATATAATATGATGTATTTTTCTATGATCGTCTGTAGGCACTTTTTATTTCATGAATAATAGAAGTGAGCAAATTGCAGGTAAAATGAGTGATGAATATAAAATTGCGTTTGAAATTTATAAATAAAATATAAAAATTATAGTTTATTTTCCCAATTACCGCCTTTTTATTTACAAAGATATTACCTGCTACATAAATATTATTTAGTTTTGTCACAAAAAGAAATGTTGAAGTCCAATACTGTTTTGAAAAGAAACAGTTAAAATTTAAAACTGGCGCCACTTTTCATCATATTTATATTTCATATCATGTCCACACGATCATATAATATGACATATTCCTATGTCATATATATGATGAAACATTATAGAAATATGTCATATTCCGTGTGTAAAGCTTCATCATATTTTTTCGTCATATGTATGATGAATTATCATAAAAATATGATCGTCTGTAGGCACCTTGAGTACTGATTTTAACTGAACTTAAGAGTCCTACGCGGAACGGGAAATTGTGAGAAATGAACTTCTCCTATTTTCCGCTCCTCGCGGGAACACAAAACTCTGAAGTTCAGTAAAAATCAGTAAGTACTGAAGCAGAAAAAGGAGAATGGGATTCACGCTCTGAAAGCAGAGAAAATTCATTTTCAAAGAATGAATTTCTCCCTGCTTTCTGGAAGTAAGTCTCATTCACCAGGGAATGGGATCATACTGATTTTTACTGAACTTGAGAGTTTTGGGTTGCCGCACGGAGAAAACTACTCGCACAGGCACTTCCCCTAATTTTAATGAACTCTCATGTTCAGTAAAAAACAGTATGATCCCATTCTCTGGTGAATGAGAGTTACTTCCAGAAAGCAGGGAGAAATTCATTCTTTGAAAATGAATTTTCTCAGCTTTCAAAGCGTGAATCCCATTACCCTTTTTTTGCTTCACGACCATTAGGATTTTATTATATTAGATTTTGCATGTGCTTACTGCATCCTTCCAGTATTAAATCGCTGCCGCAAAATGTTGCGAAAATGCTTTCTTGCCACTCGATAGCGGTAGAATTTTTTTTTGTGGGTCTTCTATTTTTTTTTTATTTGCCTCACATTTCTTTACAAACCATTTTCACCCGATTTCGCCTAACTGAATTTGTAAATATATATAAGACTATAAACTACTGCCCGTCCATGGTAATCTACGAATCCCTTACTGCTAGCTTGAATAGTCCCTCCGCGCTATGTTGCATGCTTTCCGTAACCGAACCCGTTAGCCGCCAACTGCTAATAATTTTTTTTCTTCCTCTCTCTCTTTCGCTCCTTTGTCTCCAGTTCCAAATGTATATCTCTTTTATTCAGCCCATATCATCCGCGACTCAGTGATAACGAATAAAAAACCGAAAGGCCCAGTCAAGATCCACACCGCACATTTTCCGTGAAAACTTCGCGATAAAATTACAATAAGTGTTTCTTGTTAGTATATACTTAAATCAATGTTTCTTATACAATGGTTACATAGAGTGGTACGGTGGCGGAAAAGATAAATCGCAAGTTTATATTTTGCAAAATTTTTCGTTACTTTTTTGATGCTGGCGTAGCTCTGGCATTTACTCGGCACTGCACATTTAAGGATTTTTTAAATTCGTTTTGATGCAAGCATTCTCTGATTTGCGTTTTATTCAATTCGGCGCATATTTACGGCTCATATGCGACGATATCTTTAATTTTTTTCCAATTTAATACCAATTTTTACATATATTTTTATTGTTTCACTTAATGTCCTGGTAGTTCTTCTCAAACTCCTTACAATAACACCCGAGCGAAAATCCTTCCTGATCGCGTTCTTACACAACGCTTGTTAACAACAATCATGCGTACCTACGATGCACTAGCCCGATGACGTCACATCACACGTACAGGCTTGCTCTCAGTCGTCAGTCAGTCGATACAGCTCCTCCAACTTACAATCAACGTCCATCTGCATTGAAGGCAAAATGGATAAACTAGTCCTTTCTGCTCATCTCCGACCCACAACCCCTCGTATGACGAACTCAAATCCTTCTTCGCGGGGCTTGGTCACAGATTCATTGCCGCCGGTAACTTCAATGCAAAACATACTTACTGGGGATCTCAGCTAATAACGACTAGAGGACGGACATTATACAGAGTGATAAGGGACAAAGGATATGATATCTATCCTTATGGATATCCAAAGCACTGGCCTGAAGATCCAAATCGCCGCCCAGACCTGATTGACCTTGCAGTGACAAAAAACATCAACATATTCCGTATCCACTGTAACGTTATAATATTTTATAAGTAGGCTAGTATATAATATTTAATAGGTTTGTAATAGTAATAGGCATTTAAAATTAATGTTAGGAATTAAAATGGCAGCTGTAAGGAAGATTGTTGGAAGCTAGTTAATAATAAAATTTAATAAAAATATATTATTATTAAATAAAATAATATTAAAATAAAATAAAAGTTAATAGTGTATTTAACACCACACTATGCCCAGCAATGACCTATCATGGGATCATTCACAAGTTTTCGTGGAGTACTATTTAGAATAGAATGCCAGTCAATTACCTGACTCCCGTACTCAATCTGGTTGAAATACAAATCGTACATTTCTCTCAACATGGTCCATCTGCCACTTCTTACGAAGAACAACATTAATGAAGCTGTAAACTACGTTACGAAATTGATCTCGAATGCCGCTTACTTTGCAACCCCACCAAAAAAGAGAAATTGCCTAGATACCCAAATCAGAACAGTTGCACATATTCGTGCAGCAGTTACGGAGAATATGGCAAAGTGAGCGCTCCCCTGAGTCGGAATGGAACTACAGGAAGTCCATGAAGCAACTTCGAATGTTTTTGAAGGATCGCGCGGAAGAAAAATTTGCCAGATACCTCCAGAATCTCTCACCAACGGATGAGACTAACTACTCCCTCTGGCGAGCAACCAAATACCTTAAAAGGCCCCAGTTACACTTTCCTCCATTTCGAAAAGAGACAGAGGAATGGACTAAAAGCGATCAAGGAAAAGCAACTCCATTCGCAAACCACCTCAAGCAAGTATTTACTCCCAACCCCCCAACTCAACAGTCCAATACAGCAACTAGAAGACACAAGACAACCGCTTATAGTGCACAACACCGAAAAAACACCAAAGTTAATCTCAGATTGGTAAACCATGTGTTCAAAAACCAATTAAATCCCAAAAAGACACCCGGCTACAACAATATCAATGGACGCATGGTGATCGAACTCCCGTTGGAGGCAATGAGATTCCTGACCCGGATATTCAACGCTTTGATTCGTTTGGGATACTTCCCCAAATCCTGGAATACCTCCACCATCATTATGATCCCAAAACCTGCTAAAGATCTTCGCAAACCCGGATCATATCGCCCAATCAGCTTGCTGCCCACGTTTTCTAAACTATTCGAAAAAGTATTCTTCAACAAAATATCATCCAATATCAATGAACACCAGTTTGGCTTTCGGGCTAAAGACGGAATGATTGAAATAGCTGCTCGAAAAAATACGCAAATCATATGACGAGCGTAAATACTGTTCAGCCATATTCCTGGATATTGCACAAGCTTTTGATAAGGTTTGATTAGTATAATGTTTGATTGGATTGAAGGCCTTTTATTCAAAATTCGAGTGCAAATACCTGATGTTTTCATTATAATCCACAAGGGAGTGTTTTGGGTCCAATACACAGCTGATCTCCCCACATCCCATATAACGACCGCAACTTTGCTGACAACACCGCCATTCTAAGCAGCCGCAAAAACAGGAAAATTGCATCCAAGGACCTTCAAGAACACATAGCAACTGTTGAACACTGGCTCTCAAAATGGCGTATCAAAGTCAACGAATCTAAATGTGTTCAAGCTACCTTTACACTGAACAAGCAAACATGCCCCCAAGTGCCACTCAACGGCGTCCATGTTCCTCAATCCAACGAAGTCAAATATCTTGGCTTTCACCTGAACTGGAGACTGACATGGCAAAATACATTGCAACAAAAAAACTCAAATGAATATTAAATTAAACCAACTTCATAGGCTTATTGGCCCACAATCCAAACTTTTACTAGAGTTTAAGCTTTTACTATATAAATCTATGCTGAAACCAACTAGGGATGCCAGCTATGGCAAACAGCATCTGCAACGATGATTGAGTTAATAGAACGGGCCCAGAATAAAATACTCCGAAGGATAACTAGCGCCCCTTGGTATATTCGTAATAGCAACATTCTTCGGGATCTAGAGATGCTGCCTGTCAAGGACGAAATTCTCAAAGCCAGGAGAAGATATATTCATAAATTAAAGTATCATGCCAACCTAACACAGCTAGACACAGGAAATTTTCTATTAGCCTATCATAGCCCTTTATCATTGTACAATAGTAATATATTTAATTAATTTTCAAATTTTCTTAATTTTTAGTACTTATGTCTACGTGTTTGGCTTCGCTCCTTCTGGCTCAACTGCTTGTCGTCATCGTTCACTGTCTGTCCGCTTCCTTACAATTGTTCACTCAACATTTTACCGTTTTCACCTGGTCTATACTCTCACTTTATATTCACAAACAATACATATTAGTTAACTCAGTACTACCCGATTATGTGATCGCTCAACTCTTTGTCATTCTTTCCTCAACCCCTTCAGTTAATTCACCATCCGTATCACTCCGACTAATTTTTGTTTGCGTCTCACTGTTGATCATTTACTTGGCGTTTTAATATTTTCACTTGATCAACTCGCACCTTTCTTACTGGAGTCCTTCTTACTTTAGTTTTATTATTTTCACTTGATCAACTCGAACCTATCTTACTTGAGTCCTTCTTACTTTAGTTTTATTATTTTCACTTGAGTCCTTCTAACTTTGGCTTAATTAACTTTACTTTAATTCCACAGCAACAATTTGGCGCTACCGCACATTGGTTTATGTTTAGATCATTTGCTTAGTGTTTTATTATTCTCAACTGATCAACTCGCACCTATCTTACTGGAGTCCTTCTAATTTTATTTTTGTTATTTCCACTTGATCGACTCGCACCTTTCTTACTTGAGGCCTTCTAACTTTAGACTAACTAACTTAACTTTAATTCCACTGTAACATTTTGGCAGTATCTCACCTTAGTTTATGTTGAGATCATTTACTCGACTTAATTCTAATCCATCGTCTCCACTACATCCGCGATCAAGATCTGTGTTAAGTACCCCCTTCTCGGTTTGTACTCGCGTGGCAAACGATATCAATTTTCAATTGATTCTCTCAAAAACAAAAAGTGAATTCTTCGATATTTGTCTGTCTCGTTTTCTTTTTCTTTATTTTCACTCAGGGTGCTATTATTTCTGTTCGCAACACGGTAATCTGGCTTAAATTCCACTTCACACCACTTTATTTTCAAATCCCAACTGACGACTTCTCGAACTCAACGCTCCAAAATCCTCCTGCACCAAGAACCAAAAAGAGACCTTTCCTACTCGGGGTATCCCTTTTATATCTGGGTCCCCTTTGTCCTTGGTACATTCCTCAGTCGTTCAACTCTCAGCCTCGAGTTGAACGTCCGAGGAAGATACCGTAACCATTGGACTCGAGAATCCACAATTACAAGAATTTACCAATTCAAATTCAAAGTCATAAATTCAAATTTTGAAATTTTGAAAATTTTGTGCTTTACAAATTTCGTAAACATTGTATTTCCTTCGGGACTCGCCGCACAATTTTTGGACTCAACGACCCCGAATTCATGGTTGCATCGTGCAACGAGTGCCGAAGGACAAATTTGGGAAACACACAATGTGTAAAAAAGAGGGGTGGCATCCGTGAAATGGAGGATCGATCGTCCGAATCCTTTCTTTGTTCGAGCGATCGATCCTCGGGCGTGTCAATCGAGCACACAGTTTTGAGTGATTCTTCGATCCAAAATTGTGCTCTCGATCAACCCTCCTATAATTTTACCGACCTGCCTTACTCCCTCATGATTGACTAATCTCACTCCGGGATCATAGTGCTTGGGTGTGATTAAAGGCTTACCATGCGACCTCCCATCGATTGGTGATTAAATTGAAATCGAATTTGATTCGCATCAATGGAAGTCACCTGTTTGATTTCCATTGATGAAGATCAATCGTGGAGATGGATATTCATCAATGAAAATGCATGCTGGATTTCCATTGAGGGGAATTCGCGGGGAAACTCGCGGGTCTCGGTTCTCCGGATTTTTAATCCGTGACAGTTCGTCGAGCTAATAACAATTAAATAATTTCTGTCACATCAAGAAAAGACTGTGCGAAACGTTATTGTATTCAAAAAGAGATGAATTTTTGACGATTAAGGACTTCACTGATGTAGCTTGAACTTGCGGTTGAATTGAATTACTTTGTAAATTCAAAAGCTCGTCTGACTTAAAAAAATTATTTTGAGAAGTTAATTTGAGAACTAGTTAGAAATCTAATTAGAAAACTAGTCATATTTACTTCTCTAACGAAAGTCTCCTTCAAGAACACAGAATCCTTGTCGCCTTTCAAATGCAAACCCCAACGTATTCAGTACTTCTCAACTGGAACATCTTATTATGAGACATGATCCACTTAACGTATGGTGTTCCTTTTGGATATGATAAAACCAATCAAACACTAAAATTCCTTGGCGGCATATTAGATTAGAAATAAAAATTTCGGTATTTAAAATAATTTTTACGTGGGAACGTCTTTGTTCTAATTGAGTATGTACATTTTTAGCCAGTCTAATTGCCTTTTGTTACAAAACACCGTCATATTTGAATCGCTAATAACTACGAGACTAATAATGCGATAACAACGATTGAGGTCATAATCGATAGAGAATATTTGTACGCATCTACTGCGTGGCGCTTGTTATGCCCGTGATGTGATCGTGCTGGTGTAAGCGCCTACGTGGGATTGTTGTTAATAAGCGTTGTGATAAGACATTTATGAGTGTAGCGGTCGAACGCGTTTAGCTAGGACGTACATTTTGGTATCGTTGTAAGGAGCTTGGAAATTACAACCAGGACCTAAAGTGAAACTGTAAGAACATTCGCCGAAACATGAGTAAAAATAGATAATCATTTGAACATTGAAAAAAAAATTAAAGAAATCGTCTAAACGATTTTACTTTATGTTAAACTTGTTTTAACCTCATTATTATTTATATTATTGTTAATTCAAATTCAATTTCTACACTAAATTTTCACTAAAAAACCACGAAATTCAATTGCACACCATCAAACGACACGCAAATGACAACACTCAAATGACAGAGACAAAATTTAGACTTCTAGATTATCAAATTTAGGCTAGATTAGCCTGCTCGAAAATAATGTTTTGTTATGTTATGTTTTGAGGGTTTATGTCCTCAAAACATAACATAAGCCCATCATTTGATATCTGCTCTATGGAAAAAACACCTGATGCTGGAGAAATTGGGAAAGTGTTGGTTTTCGAGGACAACGAATCCCATTTGAGTATTTTCTCCAACGCCAGCGGCATCGTGGTCCTCTTCGTTTTCGTAGAATGTTTATATTCCAGGGACAAGTGGATCCGGACGAAATAGGAGCGGGTCCAGAGACCACGGTCCCTTGGCATCAACCTCTACCTTGTCTAAAAGGAAACTGAGCGTTCTGGAACTAGACGAGCTGAGGACGAATAGAAAATTCGTAAAGCGGCATTACTATTTGAGAAATACATGCGCGATAGATAAAACGTATTTATGGATTCTTCGTCTGACTCGCATTAAAAGTTAAGAATTTTTTTCTTATGAATCATGTTTTATTTTATTGATTAAAAGTTATGAATTATGTTTTATTCAATTTCATGCTCTGTAAGGAGCTCCACTGCTAGCGAATCTCTTACATTTAAGGCTCCAATCTCATCATTAATCGCCCTCTCAGTTTCCAAATGATAATTTTCGTTTTCCGAAATGATTTCCGCTTTCGCGAATCCCAGCCCACCATTCAGACAAATGTTGTGCATAATACACGCAACAGCGGTTACTTTTATAAAATTCTTGATTTTTAATTCCAGAGTTCGCCAAAATATTGTCCTTCAGCGCCGTTTCATTAAACCAAATGTGGATTCAATGATGCTTCGTGCCTTGCTATGTGCAAGATTAAATTTTGTTTGTACTCTGGTCAAAGGAACATTTCGTTTGTACGGTGTAATTACCGTAATAGTGCTTTAGAAGGAAGAATAACCACTGCCTCCTAATAACTAATACCCACGGGGAGGGCAAACACAATTTGTTTGTAATGTGCTGTTTCTTAACACCCTTTGATTATGGACTGAACCTGGCCACCCATAAAATGTTATAAAATTGTCCATCGCTGCCACAGACTGCTGGCCTAGTTGGGACGTATATGTAAGATATTTGCTTTTGCCCTTTGATTAAAACCTTCACCAATTTCAGAATACTTTTGCGGAGGTGCGTAATTTGTAATATGAGGGAGTAGTACCAAAAATTCCTCCAACATCTTATGTAAAATGTCTCGAACTGTGTACCGAGATAAACGAAATGCCTCAGATGTTACACGATAGCTAGCACCACATGCAAGCCAGAATAAGAATACCTTCAGTTCAAATATGATGATCGGGAATCAATTCAGACAGCTTATGGATTGCGTTCCATGTCATTTCGTCGTCATTTCGGTGTATTACGGCTTTGAACACCGAAGAATAATATCCTTGAACACAGTATGTCGAAGGCTAAAAATAAAATAATTACGCACCATAATAATTTAATAATGAATTAATTTACCCGAGAGTCCCGCAGCTTTTGAAACTTCTCAAAAGTTCTACTTTTCGCTCTTTTTTGCTTCATTTGAACATGAACAACTCTATAAAAAAAGCAACTCAGCTTCAGCGTCCATAAAACACTTTAATTTTAAATTTCAGCTTCTAAAAACTTTTTCACACAAATTTGTACATCTTCAAATATCAATACTTCCTAATTTGAAAATTTAGTTAAACTCATTGGAATGATTCCAAGAAAATTCCATTGAATTAGATTTTATTGTAGAACTTAGTCAGAATTCGCACACGCCCTTAGTGATAATCTTTTGGTTTTCTGACTGGTTGGTCCTATAAGATTATAGTCAAGTTTACTTTCGTGATTCTTTTTATAGTATCAGATTCATATTCAATAGTAGCTAATGTTTTTCCCGTGCACGATTGATTACCAGATATAGCGAAACAGTTTTGTTTCGATTTTCTGAACCAGAATATTTGGTCAGTGTATACCTTTTGCTAGTTTTGGAGGTGGATATCACTATGTGTTAGTTATTTGTTTAAAACATGTGGAAGATGATTTCCACATAAATTTCGGGAGCTCTCGGTAGTGATATCAGTGGAACACTGTTTCTATGTCGCTAATCCGTAAGTGGTCTCGTGTTTTACGTAGTGACTGTTACTAACTTTAAGAGTGTACTCTTGGGGAGAAGGTAGGCATTTAATAAAGTGATTCGTGTTTGATTGAATACGTGTATTGTACAGTAATTCATGGAAGTCTCCTCGTTTTTGTTGATTTGGTCAAGTGTAGGATCATTCATCGCCACTCTGTTGATCAGTATTATGAACGAAAAACAGATCACGATGATTCAAATTGTTATGTATTTTTTATTCGTTTTGTTATGGTTCCAATTCTAAATGTTAACCAGTTTAATGTTGAAGGCAGGCTTGACACGAGTTTTAAGTTGGCTTAATATTTATTATTGTGCATATACTAATAACAATTCTCTTTTACATTTTCATTCATTTTCCTTAAGCTTTATACAAATCCAACGTCCAAGCGACAAATCTACTAATTACCTTCCTAAGATTTTATATAAATCAAACGCTAATGTTACCAATCTACTAGTTATCTTCCTAATATTTGTTGTAAATCAAACGTCCATGCGACCAATCTACTTATTACCTTTTCATTTCACTACTTAGCCAGATTCATTTTATTTATTTTTTTTATTTTTAATACAATAGTAAGCCTACTAAATATTCTTACTATTAACCTAAGGATGTTCTAAGTAAATTTACTTTACTTTCTTGTCTGATTTCATGTTTCTAAATTTTGTGTTTTTAATCCTAATTTTATTCAGTTTTCATTCCATTTATTCCATTCCATTTAATCTACTTAACAATTGCTTTCTTAATTCTATTATTACTTCTTTTGCTGCGGCGGTACTTCAACCGCTCGTTATGGTGCAGCTGCAGTAAGGAAGGAGATTGGAATCATTGAGTTCTTTCAAAATTCTTGCAATGACACCCAAATCAACATCCTAGCTAAACGTGTTCTCACGCTACACTTATTCATAATTTTACACTACGCTAATTAATAACAATCACACGTAGATGTTTACATGAGTCCGATGACCCCACGGGAAAAAAACGCAGCACAATATATACGAACAAATATGCTCTTTCCACGTTTTTCTCAACCGTTGTTATCGCATCATTAGTCTCGCAGTTATTAGAGATTGAAATATAATGGTATTTTGTAACACAAGAAACTTTGACTGGCTATCAATGTACATAATTAACGAGAAGAAAGACGTTCTTACGTCAAAATTACACTTCGATGCGAAGTAATAGAAGTTAATAATACAAACACCAATAATGCGATATTTCTGCCTGTTTACAGATTAGATGTTATTAGAAAATTTCTAAACAGATAGCAAAATCGACATTCCGACACTGTTATTTGACAAAGATAACTATGTAGGTACTATTTTTAATCTGGCAATCAAAATAAAACGTCTTCTCCTAAATGGTTCCTTTCGCTTATGTGGGGATCCCGGGATATAAATAACGGCTAGTCTAATCCTCTTTGAGGTCTTAGACACCTCCCTAGCCACCGACCGCGTCCACAGGTTGCGGATAGTGGAAGTCCAGGGGAAATTTCTCTTGGATCGTCGAGGAATAGGCAGAAGAGTTCAAGTTGAACTCGGGAAGCTCAATACTCGGCCGCGGACAATGGGAGGGCACCCTTTTAAATATGGAGGGTTTGAGCCAAATTTAAATTACCCCAGGTGGTGCGGCGACTCAGTCGTCAAATCCATCCACCTCTTCGGAGGTGGCCGTGCCCCATTCGGATTCTGGGGAGGGGGCACACTCAAGCCTGTGACAGCAACGACGGTGGAACACTTGGCCAGCGTTGCGGTAGATGCTACAAGTGGGAGGCAAAAAGGCACAGATGGGTTCTTTAGCCTCTCTACAGGCCTGGAGTTAAAGCACCTAACTGACGACGGCATGTCCGTCAACAGTACAGGAACCATTGACTCTGAGGCCGAAAAGAGATTGCTGGGCGGGGCTACCGCAGCCAAGGCCTCTGAGAAGAAGAGGAAGCCGACCAAGGCGCAACTGTCCCTTAGGAGGTTCAAAAGCGCTAAGGCCAGTTTGAAGAAACTGTTGCTGAGGAAGCCCGAAGAGCACTCTGATAAGGAGAAGGGCTACTTGGCAAGAAACAGGAGGATTGTCGCTGATTTCGAGAAGAATATCGCTTCGCAGATATTGGGGACAATCGTTGAGGAGCTGCCAGGACCGTCAAGGTCCGAAATCTGAGCTAGTAGCCAAACAACAGCGGTCCAACGCTGTTGCCTACTCACCCTCAGGAAAACCTCCACAGCCGACTTCCCAGAAGAAAGCTAAAAGGGAGCGATCCAACGAGGAGGAGGGAAAAACAGCAAAAAAGGCCAAAACCTTGTCGGTAGACCAAGCGCCCACCGATTGTCAGATGGCTATCATAGATCGATCAGATCTAGATGGCAAAATATCTGGCGAAAGGTGGGAAATGGTCGAGACGAGGCTTCTGTATGCGATGGCGAGTGAGCCGAGTTGCTTAATGGAGGAGTTGGCCTTCGAAGGAGCAAGCTGGCACAAGCGAGTCAAGGTCATTGGCTGCTCGGGGAGAAAATCCGTTGATTTTCTGAGCCGTGTAGTGGGAGGCCTTGGCGAACTTTGGCCAGGAGCCAAATTGGAGGTGATTCCGAAATCGGAGCTACCACTGCGGAAATTGTCGCTATTGTGGATTCCTCCCCCACTACTGGAGGACGAAGCCACAATGAAGTTTATTTCCAGGCAGAATGGTCTGGACACGAGCAAATGGAGAATTATCTCCTCCAGCAAGTGTTCAAACGGAGTTGGCAAGGACCTTGCCGTGACGGTAGACGACTTGTCCTCCGTCAAGTTAAAGGATTCAAGGGGAAGCATCGAATTCGGCTTTAGTGCAGCAAAAGTGAGGCTTCCAAATGAATTCAAGAGCGGCACCGAGGAGGCTGCAAGCAGTGCAAAGTAATTTGCACCACTGCAAAGCGGCCACCGAGGATTTGATGCTGTATATGGTGGCAAAGGGAGTAGACGTGGCCTTAGTCCAGGAACCGTCGCTCCCAGGGGACAAAATCCGAGGACTTAGGTCAAAAAATTAAAGTCTACTTCACTCAATCACAACAGGTAAAAAGAGAGCGTGTATAGTAGCAAAGAGATAATTACACCTCACTCTACTTTCACAGCGCAGCACAAATGACATGGTGGTGGCAGTACTAGAGGAGAGGGGCAAAACTAACTTGCTCCTGGCCTCAACAGACATGCCATACGAGGAAGGAGACCTCCCATCAGCACATGGTGATGGGATGCGACGCGAACGGTCATCACGTCTAATGGGGGAGCAGTGACATCAACAGAAGGGGTGAGTCAATTTTAGAGTTTATAATTGCTACCAACCTAACAATTTGTTATTGGGGTGACACACCCACTTTTACTAACAAAATAAGGGAGGAGGTAATAGACCTTGGCCACTAACACTATTAATTTAAACGTAGAAAACTGGAGAGTTTCTCCCGAGCACTCCTTTTCGAATCATGGGAGAATTCTTTTCGACATTAATCGGAAGGTTCAGGTAGCACAACCCTACAGGAATCCAAGGAACACGGACTGGAACAGATTTTCCACCGAAGTAGAGAAGGCAATGAAAACGAAGAGCACACAGTGCTTCGGTACCTATCTCCACACGGTGGCGGATCTGCAAAAGTCCGTAAAAAAACTTTGCGAGATTTTGCTAAAAGCCTTCCAGAAAACTTGCCCCATAAGCAAAGCTCGAAGGGAAACTAATAAGTGGTGGAACAAAGAGCTCAAGCAACAGAGGGACGCTACTAGAAGGCCTTATAACAAAGCGAAGAAAAGTAAAGAGGAGGAGGACTGGGCTAACTACAAGCGCAGTTTTAATGAGTATAAGAATAAGATAAGAAAGACAAAATGGGACTCTTTGGTCGACTTCCTCAACTCTATAGAGGACGTGAACGAGGCCTCAAGGTTCAGGAAAATTCTTTCCAAAGACGTCATAGTCACGGGAAGCCTGAAGAGACCAAATGGTTCGTGGACGGAGTCGAACAAGGAGACACTAGAGCTGCTGATGGATACTCACCTCCCGGGCTGCCTGACAACATGAGGCGAGGGAGAGAGCCCAACGATCAGGATTAGTCCAAAGGAGGTAACTACAAGGGACGCCATCACCAAGGAGAAGGTAATATGGGCGGTGAAAACATTCGAGCCATACAAATCTGCGGGCCGGATGGAATGACAGCAGCCATGCTGCAAAATTCGATAGGCAGCATAGCAGAGGTACTGACGAGCATCTTCCAGGGCTGTTTATCATTAGGATGCATCCCTGAAAAATGGCGAGAGGTAAGGGTTGCCTTCATACCAAAATCGGGGAAGTTGAGCAACACTACACCAAAGGACTTTAGGCCAATGAGCCTCTCCTCGGTCCTATTAAAGACAATGGAGAGACTTTTGGACCTTAACATTAAGCCGAACACCAAAATAGAGGAGGAATGTATAGCACAGCATGCCTACCTCAAAGGTAAATCGGTGGAAAGTGCGCTGCATGAAGTGGTCGGAACGATTGAAAAATCCCTCCAGCAAAAGGAATATGCCCTGCGCGTTTCTGGACGTAGAGGGAGGGTTCAACAACGTCAAGACCAATGCAATAAAGGAGGCATTAATGGAGCTGAAAGTGGAGCCCACCATCATATACTGGATATTAAAAATGCTAAAAAGCAGAATTATCAGTACAGAGCCGGGGGAACACAAAATCAGAAGACTGGCGACCAGGGGTACACCACAGGGAGGGGTAATATCCCCACTTTTGTGGTTGATCGTAATTAACACGATCTTAAAAGAACTCAGGGGTAGGAGAGTTAGGGTCTCCGCCTACGCAGATGACGTAGTTATACTGACAACAGGCAAAGATCTACAAACGATCTGCGACATCATGGGTGAAGCTTTAAGAGAAACGAGCAACTGCGCGGAGAGAAATGGCCTAGGGAAAAACCCGGAAAAGACGAAGCTAGTTCTCTTCACCAGAAGGTATAAGATACCGAATGTCAAACTACCAAAGGTGAAAGGACGGGTACTGGACCTCCCTTGAGAGGCGAAGTACTTAGGAATCATCCTGGACTCTAAACTCACTTGGAGGAGTAACGTAGAGGAAAGAATGAAAAAAGGGATAAAGACTTTCTACACATGTAGAAAAATGTTTGGTAGGAACTGGGGTCTGCAACCACAGATCATACACTGGATCTACACAACGATTGTCAGACCCATTATCACATATGGAGCTCTTGTCTGGTGGAAAGCCATGGACAAGGAGACGATCAGACAGATGCTGGGAAAGGTGCAGCGACTAGCAGCGATAGGTATAACGGGAGCGATCAAAAGCACACCTTAGGCGGCGCTAGAGGCAATCTTAAATTTGCAACCGTTAGACCTATTTATAAAGGGCCTGGCAGCCGAAACAGCCTTACGGCTGAGAGAAACGAAACTGTGGAGGCATACAGGCCAAGGGCATGCTAGTGTACTGGAAGAGATAATAAAAATGGGAGGCACCGTGGAAACCGGAGTGCTACGTCAGCGCACGGACTATATGGTGGCAAAGCAATTGTTTGGGGAGGAGCTGGAGATGGTTCCATTTTTGAAAAAGACGAAATAAGCGTCTTTACGGATAGCTCAGTAACTGAAACGGGGACTGGAGTCGGGATATTCTCGGAAATACTAGAGGTCAAGGAATCACACAGACTCAACAAAGGCTGTAGTATATTGCAGGCGGAAATTAATGCGATAGAGAGAGCAGCAAGACTAAAGCAGCTGACCGACGAAGAAATTCTGAAGGTCACAATCTACAGCGACAGCCGGCTCTTAGAACACTGGAATCTAAGACAATCAAGTCAAAGGCTGTGATGAGTTGCCGGCAAGCACTATCCTGGATCCGAGACAAAGTCAGCCTCTGTTGGGTGCCCGCACACAGCAATGTGGAAGGGAATCTACAGGCGGATAAACTGGCAAGGATCGGAACCGAAATTCATAGCACTGAATAAGCCAACTCTACAAAGCCACAGATGAGGTTGTTGAAAGATAACATCGACAGAGTAATTCGGGTACAACATGGCAAGAGATGGAGCAACAGAGACGACTGCTTCAACTCAAGGCATTTGTGGGCCAGAATTGAGGACGAAGAACGTCGGGCTTGTTAAGAGCAAAAAAGACCTGAGTCCGGACCATCACAATTGTTATTACAGACCACTGTCCGTTCGGAAGAAACCTCCAGAGGTGGAGGGTCGCAAGCGACAGTCTCTGTAAGGAGTGTGACGAGGAAGAGGAGACAGTGGAACATCTATTGTGCTCCTGCCCAGCATTGGCCGATAGTCGGAGGCAAATATTGGGGAGCGAATTCTTCACAGGGTTGGAGGAAATAATGGGTCTGACAATCGTTGTTTAGAGTTTGACCCAGAACTGGTTTATTGATATTACAATTGTTCTTATTTATAGAAGAATATCTTAAGACTAAGCAAAAAAAGTATTTTGAAATTATCGAACATCGAACTTTTAAGCATATCAAAGTCATCAAAAGGTAAATGTGATGTTTGGGTCATTCACTACGCCAATCATTTAGTTCATTTTAGTATACCTCTACATTGTGTTTGTGAATTGTGCCGAATTTTGGCTAGCTAGATTTCACGATTCCAGACATGTACATATGTGCACCCTCGTATAAAAACAGATTTTCGAGGTACGTATATTGTGACGTGACATATTTACCACATTCGGATAATGATCGTCAGACGGATTTTAACTGAATTTTGTTATACTAAAACCTCTGTTTACAAAACATAACCATGAAAGTGCACGAAATATGATTTAGAATCCAAATAAATCAATTTAAATTGCATTTTTATTCGCTTTAACAAATTTCTTTTCTCATATTTTATTTTTTCATACAGGTTGTAGGTACAATTTTCTAAAAAATATTTTAAAATATATTGACTTAACAGCTATTTACAAATTATTAACGCTGATTATTTGATTAATCCATCCGATGAATGATGACACTTTTACGTAAACGCCAGGTACATCTACTCGCCCACAACCAAATCCCCAAGAAACCAATCCAGCTAATTCAAAAAATCCGTCATCCTGACATACCAGTGGCCCACCACCATCACCCTAAGGAAAACAGAAACTAATTTGTAATAATTTTGCAAAACTTATTACCTAAGCGAGCGAACGGTGAATCAAGAAAATTAGTAAAAGAATACAGAAAAAAATATTGCCGAATTTTTAGCTAAATAATAAATCAATTGGGCGGTATAAATTCTGCCGTGCAGTTCTATCTAAATAGCATGGTTTGATTTTACGATTAAGAAACTCTATAAGGAAACGCCACAAGCAACATGTACAGTATATGGGAACGAAGTCAAAAGTTGACGGTCCCCATGTTCCCTGTTTTTCTTAAGTTGCCACAGACCATCAACGGAAAATACATTATATATATGACATATTAGTCGCGTTCCTTCCGCGTTGCTCTGCTCATGATCATTGCTCATGGCGAAAGGAACGCACAAAATTTATATATAACACAGGTTGGCTACCCTTTTGATATTTTTACATGTTGAATTTTGCGTAAAATGTCAATGAATAAGAAACACTATAAGGAAACGCTATATGTCACATGTACAGTATACATGTTCGAAGTCAAAACTTGACGGTACCTATGATCTACGTCTTTTTTATTCGTAGGTTCCGTCTCTTTCCTTTGGTGTATAGATTGTCAAAATTATTTTCCCGGGAAATTGTGCTCAAAAAGATCCAAAGTGTACTTTTCGTGAAAATTCTTAGTGAAAGTCCAAATAATTGTGATTTTCGATATTTATATTATTCAAAATTCATTTATGAAGTAATTGCGTCATTGTCATAACGTGAATTGTGTATTTATGAAGTGTTTCTATGAATAAAGTGTTGTATCACCAGTTGCAAAAATAAAATGCGAAAAACCTGGTCAAGGAAATTCATTTTATAGGTGAGTTTGGTGTCAACATATTACTTAATAGTACATGAATCCATTTAATACGCGTTCGAGTTATTATTAGTAAAAATAAATCGTAATATTTGTAAAAATTGCAAAAATTCTAAACTTTGGATGGCCATATTGTTTGTTTACACTTTATGTGATAAAACTGTGTTTTATAGCACAAAGACGTCGTGAAATAAATGTTTCGTTTTTGCAAGGGGCTACTTTTGCGTTCATTACATTTTTCAGCTATTTTTTATTTATATGGTAACCACTAACTGGTATCTTATTTGTAATTTTAATAAATACATAAAATAATTAATTCATTCTATTAACACATTATTCATTCTATTTGTTTGAAAGGAAAATGTATGTATGTATTATAAATCATTAAATACATTCATAGCTCAGTGAAAGTGTAATGCAATTAACCGAAAATGTATGCAACATAATATATTTAATAGATTCGAAGATATTAACTTGGTTTCTTTTTTTCAGGACTGCAATATAGCTCATACTTCCGTTTTCCAGCTAATCACAAAAGCACCTTAATTCTCCATAAAAATAACTTCGAACTATATAATGTCATATTATTTATTTTATATGTGGAAGAATAATAAGCTTATTATGTATAATTTTTTATACCAAATTTTGAGTTATATATTTGTAATATATATGTAATATATTTGTCTAAAATTTTAGACCTCTACACACCTTGAAATAAGGGAATTCAAAAATAATATAATCAAACATGGTTAAATTCAAAATCCGCTCCAAAGTTTTAAAAATAATGCCCCTTAAAGTAACTCCGCAACTACTTTCCCACACAACGACAAATATACCAACCAAAATATACGCCCTTATCCGATTTGGCTTCGACTTCGTTCCTTCATAGCGTTTCTTTATAGAGTTTCCTATTCATTGTAATATGTAAACAAGACAAAACGAACACAAATCAAATTAGCGAAAATTATATAATGAAATAAGGTAAATGTTGCAAAAGAGCAAAACTAAGCATTACATAATATGTTATGTTGCATATTATGTTGTTCTTCTCCGTTATTTGTTATTTGATATTAAACATGTTGACAGATCAGAAATTCTAGCAGCCCTGAAAACAAAAAAGTCAGTCTTTCGTTCGCAGGACCGCTCACAAATTGTTTTTGTTCCTCATATAAAAGTTGTGCTGCTCATGAGGCGAGCAGCGAAATGAACGCAACTATTATCTGATGATTTGTGCACACATTTTTGAAGAATTGACGAAAAATATGATCTCAATTTTCTATGATGTAAAAATGTGACAAAGCGATTTTTGTTGTCAACACGACACGACGGAATAATATATAAATATTTGAACAAAAGTGCAAGCAATTGGGTCTGTTGGACCCCAGGGTAGGGTTTCAGGGTTAAGACTGTATGCGAATGTTCATTATTTCAGTACAAATTCTCATTTCATGTTCATTTCAAATGTTCGAAAGATTTGCGTCTAAGAAAATAAGAACTCTGAAGTTCTCATTTAATGTTCAATTCAGTGACGGTTTCAAAACAAAATGGAAACGTCACATGAATACAGCAAAAGACGTCAGTATTCTAACATATTTTTGAAATAATATAAGTTTATTAATTTTCATCTGCTTAAGTAACATTCCGAGATGAAATGATGAACATTCGCACACAGTCTAAATTAAATTTTCCCTGCCATAAATAATCTAAATAAAAGACAAAAACGAAAAATTTGTATGATCCTTATTAAGTATTTTTCGTAATAACTACACTCCTTCTATATTTAAAAAAAAAAATGTTTTCATATTCTGGTACGGAACAAGTAGGCTATTAAGAGTAGAAACAGTTAAAGTTTAAAACTGGCGCCACTTTTCATCATAAATTTCATCAAATGGAAAGGAAAAATATGTCATATCTCTGATGAATCGTCCACACGATCATATAATATGACACATTTATATGTCATATAAATGATATTTCATCAGATAAATATGTCATATATTTTCATCATATTCCGTGTGGACATCTTCATCATATATATAATGAAGCATCATAGAAATATGATCGTCTGTATGCTTCTTTATTCGTAGTCTCCGTCTCTATGAATTGAATTTCAATTGTCAAAATATTTTTTTTGCGGGATATTGTGCTCAATCGATCCAGTGTAATCTTGTTGAAAATTTGCCAGTTAAAATTATAAAAATCGTGAACATTGATTTATATAATATTCAAAATATATGAATGAAGTAATGAGTGTCAGTATTTATGTATATACTTACCTCATGGTCATATGGTTAATTTTGTCTTAGATATTTTATTTTGCAGAATGAAGTGTTGTATGGAAAGTTTAAGAAATAATAGCAGCAAAACCTGGGCAAAGGAATTTCATTTTATAGGTGAGTTTGGTGTCAACATTTTGCTTAATACACCTTGTTAATACGAAGCGTTGACGAAATGGTTTGAACCACTCGTTCGATGATGTAAGAGCATTCACACCAGAGGTGTAAAAACTACTCAAAACTGAGTAATCGAATGTATTCGTTACTGCATGACCGAGTATTCGTTGTATCCGCATCATCGTTACTGATTCCTTGGGCTTGGGCTATACAAAGCGAGCAAAAAAAAAAATCAATTTTCCAATTTGAATTTCATTTTCCAATATGCAACCATTTCATTTCTATATAAATTTCAATTTAAACAAATTTTGTATCTTATGAAGAAGGGTAGTATAAGTCCATTATCACATTAAAAATTCTTTATTTTAAAATTCCCGCTTCTTTTTATATAACTTCCATGCAAAAATCCAAAAATACCCAAAGAAACGAATACTACCCAATGAGTATCCGGATCACTATTCATTACCAGAGCAGTCGAATCTTTGTATGAAAATTTCCATACGAAAGTACTCGAAAAAATTAAAAGAATAGTACCCAATGAGTATCCGGATCACTATTCGTTACTTGAGCAGTCGAATCTTTATATGGAAATTCCCATATAAAAGTATCCGCGAGTATCCGCGAGTACTCGTTTCATTTCGATCCGTTCCTGTCCCTCTCACATTCTCACATTCGCATTCTAACATTCCCATTCACACACTCTCTCGCACACAAAACCGTCGTTCATGAATGTACATTCATTCTCAATCATTCCTAGACGTGTTTGAGAGAGCGATTTCCCTGCTAACCATTGCTATCAACGAACACTGATAGCGAATCGCTTACTCGAATACTTACCGTCACTCATCTATCTTTCTTGTAAGAGAGAGAGTAGTCGGGAACGAGTAGTATTCGCGAGTACTCATTGGATACTCGGAATCATAGTGAGTATCCGGTACTCGGTAACGAATACTACTCATTTCTTACATCTCTAATTCACACGCAACTTACGCCGGCGTGAAGAGTTCGATATTTGATATTGGTTTCATTGACAAGTTGCAAATTTCAAAAAGGCGTGAAAAATTAATATTAAATCTGTATCTCTGCAGGAAAACTACACAGAAAATGTGTGGTTTACTATGTAATTTATACTTGTAAACAAATGTTTGGTTTGAATAATATAATAATAATAATAATCATTTAAGGTGTTTATGGTACATGCATATATAAATTGCGAAAAAGAAAAATAGTTATCATAATTCAATTCTTCATAAGCAAACAAAAATAAGCACCTATAAAGATTGATTTTCGTTTACGAGTTTTACCACTCACACGGTCGAAAAAGTGGTTCGATCCATTTCGCCGACTCAAGAATCGATTGCATGCAATTTTAAGTTATTATTAGCAAAAATATATTTTAATATTTGTAAAAATTCCAAATTTCAAAGCCTTAGACGGCCATATTATTTGATTATACCTTATGCGGTAAGACACTGAAATGTGGTAAGACAGTGACACAGAAATGTTTTGTTTTTGCATGTGGCAACTTTTACGTTAATTCATAATATTATACAAACTTTTATATCATATAATATGTATTTTTACTAATAAATGGTAACTTTCTTATAATTTAAATTAATACAGAAAATAATAAATTCACATTATTCATTCTATTTGTTTGAAAGGCTTTCCACGAAGCAAGCTCTGAGAAAGCAATGGAAGGACAAAATGAATCGTCCTGATGTTGTGCTGACCAAAATCACTATTGTTTTGTCAGGCGATGTAATACACGTGCCGATCAGAACAATGTTAGCACTGAGTTTTCACCATTGTATCCCTATCTCCCTGGCTTTTACTCAAAGGCATACGCAATCCCCAGTGCCTTGCAGTATGCAGGCAGGTTGTTCACGTTCACCTGTTTGAGCCGAACCATTCCTGATGATACTCCATCAGGGTCGGGCGTATGCAGAGGAAGTGTCTAGGTGTTTCCTCCTCCTCCTCACACCATCTGCACTGGTTTTCATGGCCTTGTGTGTTATGGATATAGCAGCGTGGGCCACAGTGCCCTGTTAAAATTCCCAGGACGTCCGGTGCTCTGCGTCTATCTAATTTGGCAATCGCTTTCGCCCAGCCAGTGAAACATTTTCCGAGCAGCTCTTCCGACCACCTGTATCCCGAGGATTTCACCCAAGCCTCCCGTATTTCTCTGTCGATGGTTTGTACAATCATATTGCTGGTATGGGATCCCCGCCTCCATTTCCAGTTGTTCATCTGTCTCCGCTCCCATTTTAGCGACTGTCCGCTCTATCATTGCCTCTGTAACCCAAGTATCCCGTTATCCAGATAATGATGACGTTGTTCTTTCTAACTAGTAGATTAAGAGTTTCTTTTGCCTCCTTGACTTACTTTGACGTGGTGCTAGGATTTTCCAGAAGGCTGACTGTCGGTACAGATGCGAATGCATTATCCTCCGACATCATTTCGAACCAATTTGTCGGCATATTTTACTACCGCAGCAATTTCATCTTGGATTACAGTCTTGTATCTCCTAAGGCCAAACGTCCACTCGATTGGGTCCAGCTATTCTAAATCCAGTCCCCAGGTCATTCTTGGAACCGTTTGTAAACTAGATGTCTCCATAAAACAGACCTTGATTACTGATCTGGCCGCCGCCAGCTTAACGTCAAAATCAATGCTGTTCGTATCATCCAGTATCGTCCAGTATCATCCTGATGGCAGCCGTGAGTGTGCTTTTTTTAGCCCGGAGATTCCCCTCAAGATGACCGCCTGTATGTGATCCAGGCTACGCCTCGAGGTAGTCTTCCCGGTTTTTTTTCCACCATACTAGTGCAGCATAAGTCAGCTTACGTTTCAGTATTGCTTCATATATCCATAGAGCTTTCTGGGGTTCAAGCCCCAACCTGTCCCAATCGCTGACGTACACTACATAAAGATGTTGAGGAACTCCTTGCTTTGTGGTTCCACATGCTGTCTCCGTGTTAGCTTCTTATCTAGGTAGACACCTAGATACTCGACATCCTCAGTATATGGTATGGTTTTCCCACGCACTGAGACTTCTCCTGCTATCTTGCTCATGTACTGCCTGATAAAAGCAATGATCTCAGTCTTGTCAGGGTCGACACCCGAGGATCTTGCTTCGCAGCAGCTACTCACCCTTACCAAAGCATTCTGCATAAGATCTGGTAAAACCTGCTCATACTTACCTTTGATATGTGTTGCAAAATCATCCACGTAGGCGACAGTGAAGATCTTCTCCTTGTTTAGGGTAATTTATAGCCCATTTGCAACAAAGTTCCACAGTAGAGGTGAGAGAACCCCCCGTGTGGAGAACCATCACTGACTTTTCCTTTTACGGTCTTACCGTTCCATTCGCTGTAGATGTCTCTGTCACTCGGAACCCCCCTCCCCCCATGGTCTTTAGAAAGAAAGAAGTCAACTGATAGGTTTGAAATCCTTTACCGTGGTGCAGCTTCTGCTCCTAGGTTTCCGTATGAATGAGACCCGTGTTCTTCTCCAACTGCTTGGAACATTCCCTGTGACGATGCATCATCGACATCAGGATGGATGCACCAGGACATCGTGCCTTAAACGGTTCTAACGACTGGATCGCCCATTTTACTTTTTTCAGGGTAACGACTTTTATCGCTATCCTCCAGACTACGCTTCTTCCCTATGTAGATATCAGGTTCTCCTTTTCCTTGGAAAAGTTTCTTCTTTTGTTTCCGTAGCTGTATTCTTTTGCCGCGAGGTCACTCCTATACGCTCCTTCTGCGTGTTCCCGAAAGCCTTCGCCTCAGCCTTGGCAGTACCACGATCAAGCAGCTTAAAAGCTGTTTGACTGACACCCACCTTGAGCTTGAAGTTTAGGCTCCTGAGAGTAACAACCGATGGTTCATCTAGGCCAAGAATTATCACACAGGACCTTCCATTTGGCCGTATGCACTCCCTTATTCTGCATGCGGACCACCTTCAACAAGTCCACAGCGTTCTCCGTTCCCGTCGGAAGATGCACCAATACTTAATTGGTTCTCATCTCCTCCGGCAGAACTAAACGAACAACTTGGTCTTATTGTCCAAGCTTCAGGTTCCTCGCCTGGCCTTCCAGACACGATCTTTTTGATCGCCTTGCATACCGCAGTCCGAGTTTCCCTTCCCAAGTATTCCCCACAAGTGAGGAATATCCTGGGTGCGTTGGAAGCCACCGCCGCGTAACTTGCGTCCATTTTAGGCCGCATAAGCAGTCTAGTATCCTGCTTGCCGACTGCCTACTGCGAGCTTGCGGAGGCAATCTTCTTCTCAGCCTGACTGATTTGCACAGAGGTTGAGAGGGTGATATCAGTATTAGCCCGTGTCTGCTCCCTCAGTCTCTGCCTTCACTTCGCTAAACTTGGGAAGCGGTTCGCCTTTCGCAAGCGCACGTTGTTTGCAGTGTTTCCTTCACTATGCGCCACTTAAGCCCCCTCCGTACGATGCCCGGTGCTTGTTGGTCTCTTGGCATGGGTTAGAGCTCCTGCTTGTTAACATTGGAGGTCCTGGGGGTCGCTTCGGAACCCGACATTCCTGGTGCCTCCGTTGTTAGAGTGTATTGTTACTTTTAAATTCTCATTTACGTTTGGTCCCACGAGTAGTGCGGATAATAAGGTCAACACGCCATTGGTCGGAACTAGCGATTAAGGCTTGGCTACGACGGGATTTAGCTCGGTGTCCCGAAGGGAACCGTTAATGACACAGCATCCCCTGTGCCATGCATCTTTTAGCACGGTATCTCACACTTTAGATTGAGCGGACCACTTGTTGGTTCCACAGGATCTCTTAATCCCCTGCGCTTGCCTGTAGGATTGGAAATGACCCATTCCGTAAGCGCGAGAGGTTTGGCAACTCTAGTTGATGGTAATAGGCCACTCTTCCTCATGTATGGAAAAGCCCGTTTATAGAAGTCCCTGCACTTGTGCGAGATGTAGCCTTAGCCCATACTCAGGTTAGCCAAGAGCTCCCATGGGTAAGCCTCCACACCAACGACAAGATCATGTGGTCAATATTTCAATAGGAGAGGCAAATGTATGGAATATTAAAGATGATAGCCGTCTTTTCTTGCGATACGCTATCTAGTGCAATGGTACAAATTAAACCCACTTATTATCGTGTGCAACGATAAATGTGCGGGATTTGACAGTTCTACACCACTCGATGGCAGCAAGAAAACACAGCTTTTATGTATTCAAAGATAATAACTTGGTTTCTATTTTTCAGGACTGCTACATGAATAATACCATTAATTTCCCAGTTGATGAAAATTTAATATAATTAACCGAAGATGCATTCGACATAAAATATTCAATATATGTGAAGATATTAACTTTGTATCCTTTTTTTAAGACGAAATTTAGCTAATACTTCCGTTTCTCCAGCTGACAAAAGTGTAATACAGAAACATGATGAGAACAGAAAATGTATGTGATGTAAAATATATAATATATGTAAATATATACAAATATGTAATGTAATGTATGTATGTATGTGATGTAAAATATGTATGTTATACAATATAATTTTTTATAACAAATTTGGAGTTTATTTCAATGAACCACATAATTTATTTGTTCTTTTCACTTTTAGAAAACTGCACTCCTGAAAATAATGGAATTCAAAAACAATATAATGAAAAATGTTTAAATCAAAAATCCGCGCACAATTTTTCAAAATAATGCCCCTTTAAGCGACTTTGCAACTACTTTCTCACACAAAGATACAATTACTAACATCAATAAACGCTCATATCAAGTTTGGCTTCAACATCGTTGTTTAATAGTGTTTTTTTACAGAGTTTCTTATTCGTAGGTTTGATATGGTTTAATGACAACGGCGCGAATCTAGGCACAGTTGGAAGAGTTTGTTCTAAGTACACCTATGTATAGCCGTATTATTATGGTAATCGCTATCGAGTGCAAATCCGAACTAGCAGAAGAATAGACCAGCTTCGTACTGGATAGATTACAATCTTTTTCCAGCTTCTCTTCACATTATATATTTTATATAAAAATTTTCCTCGATTTTTATACATTATGTTTGCATAAATTCCTCAACTTTTACTTGATTTTCAATATTCAAATGAAATTAATTGAATGTTTTGAAGAAATTGTAATTATTGTGGAATTTAAAGAAAAATGTAAACTCGTAGGGAAAATGAGCCATGTCGCCATCTGGATATTTCTAGCGCAACTATTTGTCAAGTGGAGTAATTTAAACCCAGTTCTTATCGAGAACTTATTTACTCAGGATAAACGTATGGAATTTGACAGTTATGCTTTACTGGAGTGAGCTAAAGAATGTAGCTTATGTGTTTTTTTATATAAACCCAATCCATCCACACCAACGACAAGATCACAGTTTCAAAGCAATTTCATTCCACCAAATGGCCAATTTTTGTATAGCAAAGAAAGAGATAAGTTTTTTATCTGGTGTAATCCGATTTTGTTAAAGCAGAATGCAAGGATATAACGTGGTTTCAAAACTGGTTCTAGAAATGTCCACAGTTCAAGGTTCTGATGTGAAAACCGCGCTCAAGGTAAAAAATCACACAACTCGACATAGTTACATGTACTTCTGCAGTACGAAACTGCATTTTCGGCATCATTCTCAATTTCGTTTTGTATTGCCGTCACATTTTCAGCTCTATTTTTATTGATATAAGATTGTGCAACTTTTCGTCTGTAATTTTGCACTCGGTCCTCCGTGACTGCTCTTTTAGCAATCAATCGTTCAACATCAATTATCTCACTGATAGATGGTAGAAATGACGCCGTGATAGTTTATGGTGCTTCTACGTTGTTGATCGTTGCATTTTTACGAACTATACATTGTCATTGTCTTTCCGCTGCACGCACCTTATCGGTCCTGAGCATGTGAATTTTGTCCGTTACCAACTTCCTGCTGATCAAATGTGGATTCTATTTTAGTTCCATGAGCGAATGAGTTGTGTGCGGAATTATGACCTAAGACATTAAGTATCAAAGATGTCCTGAAAGCATTACTATTATAAGGTTATTTTTTATCGACGTACCAGTTTCAATATCAGGAATGCTTAGATACGCATTTCCAATAGTTTGTTTATTCATGATTATTGGCAATTTATCCTATTAATATTTAATTCATCAATTACAATTTAATTGCAAAACCGAGTATAAGTATATGACCAATTCCGAAGAGTAAGTGTGACCAGATTTAGATTTAACTTTATGCTAGATGTTCGGGTAATATCTGTTAAATTCTGCTAAGCGTTCTGATAGTAGTTTTGATACTTTCTGATAATGATTTTCAAACTTTTTCTTAATTTTAAGTATCATCTTTATCTGGTGTGCCGGTATTTTTATATAGAAGTATTGAGTTTTGAAGGCGTAAAATGTACGCACCTATTCTGGTCTTTTACTGCCTGTTTGACATGGAGGATTGCCGAAACGTGCTCATTCTTAAATTTTTTGCGAGCACTGAGAGAATATTCGCTCACAAGCCGTATTGGACATGTGACTCCAGACGGTTTAAGTGTTCATTGCCGTGCTACCAGAACTTCCTCCCGATTCTAGCAGATCGCTCACTGGTCTGTCAAATTTTAGCTCCCTGTATTCGGTGTCAATTGTTTGTATGCCAGGCTCATGTAGCAAATTGGGAAATTTTGAAACTACATTGTCAAAAGTGCGAATTCTTCGTAAACAACATTTTACGGATCAAGAAATTGTATTTACTCAAATATTTTACTAAAAGGTACGGCAACAGACTCTCTTTCTAGCCCCTCGATTTTGAGAGTGGAACTAGATAAAGAAATGAAAATAAAACAACTTTCGGCCGATCTGAGAAAGAGGGGAACATATGCTCAAATGTAAACAAAAACACACTTTAAGGTTAGGAAATTTTGGAAATTTATTTTACGAATATCTTGTATCTTATTTTACGAAACAAATTTGGAAATTTTCGTAAAACAAAAGTTGTTTTATTTTCAAATCTTTATCTAGTTCCACTCTCAAAATCGAGGGGCTAGAAAGGTAGTCTCTCCCCAAAGGTACACGCGATTTTCAAAATAAAATCGGGAAAGTTAGTAAAGGCCAAATCCTGCCAATTTTCTGTTGAAGTTTGATTTGATTACGCTAAAATCTGCTAAATTTTTCTATTCTGCGACATAATCAGCTAAGCCCTAAATTCTGCTAATTATGGCCACACTGTAAAAAATGTAAAAAGACGGTAGCAAATCGTTCTCTTCAATAAGTAGCGTCACTAATCTCGGTCTTTTTGGGTTGTTGGTGTCTTACAACTATCAGGAATTATCGCCTTCACTCGGCTGTGCTCGCCTCCACGATGGTAGGAAATGTGATAGGCCGAGCGATTTCACTCGATTTCACTCGACCGAATTTGTCGAGTAACATTTTTCGATCTCAAGCCTGTTTACTCTTCGTGACATCACACGAAATCCTCTCAAAACTATTGCTTGAGAAAGTACAAAAACCCATCTCGAAATTGAAACATATTAGAATATATTGCAATATGGTACGTGAACAGACCTAATAATAATTAATGGCTAATGCAATGATTTCAACTCAATAGCAATTTCCAAAAGAACGCGGTTTTTTGACGTTTTGATTGTATAATTTTTTTAATGATCATACCTGACAAGCGTCATTGCCCTCTTCACCTCCAGCGCAAAAACTTGAAGCGGGCAAAATGAAAATTTTTTCTGTAACAGCGTTAACTTTTCGGATACATTCTGCATCACTAACAACAGGTATTTCTGCTTCTCGCATTCTTAAAGGTATTGGACCAGCTGAAAGACAAAAAATTGTTTTCAATAATTACATATTAATAACGACCAATTTTACTCTCTCCCATATAGCCATATCCAGTGACTGTGCAACGTTTCCCTGCAGCATGATTAACTCCTCGGGCAGGAAGACATACCTATCAATGGAATGTAAGAGGTCATATAAAACGATTAGAAGTCAAAATTATATTTGGAATGTGAATGAATGTACCAAACAGACACCGTCTCTCAATTCAGTTTGTCCGTGCAATTTCAACAAGGCAATGTCGTTGTCAAGTGTTTGGCTGTTATGGTTATGATGAATGTACGTGGTAGCTACACGTAGTGTTTGAGCTCCAGGGCTGCCATACTTTCTCGTTAAATCATAGTCCCCAACTCTAACATAGATTGCGTCACCAGATCTTACAATGCTAAAGGAAACATTCTTGCTTTCGACTTTTAAGTTTATATTAAGTAATCAAGCTCACTTCGTAACACAGTGCGCTGCTGTTAATACCCACTGAGTGCCAATCAGGGCAGCACCGCATAAATATTGGTTCAATGAATTAATAAGGGCTACTTGCCAGCACCATTCACCGTTTTCACCATCTTCACCGCCCACAACTCGACCGTAACGTTTTGTTTTGACTTGATCAAAAACACCAACATTGGCCTTTTCTGCATACCTCGTGTGGACTATTCGACCAGTTCTTCTCTGAACCAAATCTCCTAACTTATCGTTATGTATTTGAATTGGTACAATTTCGCTACCCAGAACCAACCTCTCAGTCGATTTATTTAAACTGAGCAAGTTGTTATCGAATAAATGCACCTGCCTCGTTGCACGGTGAAAAGTTTCCTCGTGGAAAGTCCCAAAATCAAGGAAACTCGCTTTTGCACTTCGTGTTGTTCCTTTCACTCCACAGACATATTTGGAGTACACTGGTGCTCTTGGTGTGGTAGTTGGCGATGAGGTTGTAGTTGTTGTAGCGACTGCAAAGAAAATGAGTTATGTATGTGTATGTATGTTTCCCAAAAGAGATAATTACCAAGTTGAGGCGATGGAATCTGAACAGGATTGGTAACATATGAACTTTCAATATATGGTAGACTGCTCACGTGTTGTGGCGCAGTTGCTCCTGGATTGAAAGTTGGTTGATAATGCAAATGCTGGTTAGAATGGTAAGTATCATTTCGCATCATTATTCCTTGTTTTTCTTGTATTCGGCTTTTTGGTGCACAACACAATTGACCTGACTTTTTACATTTGAATAAGTCTGTCATATCAGCGTTTCCTAGAGGAAGAAATGTTTATAATAATGTCTGCTTTCTTTGTAAAAACAAAACGCACTGAAACATGTAAAACTTAATAGGCTTACGATACAAGAGCCAGGGCACTCTTCTCGCGAATCAAGAGATACAGGAGGAGTTGCCATATGGTTTACTGGTGGAGGCAGTTTTTTTTGCGGTTTGGATTTTTCCGCTCTGTCAATAAATCCGTTATATTTACAAATTTTACGAATTTAATGTTATTCATTTACCGCGTGTTATCACAGCACACAGAACCTTTCTTGCAAGTTAAAGTGTTCGATATCAGAACAGAAGGTTTTTCACAGAATGCTGCCATTATATTCAACATACAAAATCCGGGGCACTGCACCTGTTGTTGAGGCGGATTTGAACCTGCTAATGTATTTTCAGCTAAATTTAAAATTTGCGAAAATATGCTTCCTGTAGCTGGGGCCGATGCTGGAGGCCTATTAGATGTAGTTGCAATTTTTTGATCAATATTTGTGTTTGAAGATTCCACACTGTTCGTGATACAACAGCTACCATCGTTTGAACAGTATGCTTCGGAATCAATATCTTCACAAAGCAGTGCAAACAATCCACTTATACATTCTCCTTGACATGTTTTGGGCCCTTTCGAGACTTCATCATCAGAATCTTCTTCTTCATCAGACTCTTCCTCATCTAATGGTAGAATTGTTCCCTTTTTAACAGGAGCTTGAGTGTTTACCTTTTTATGATTCACTTTTATCTTAGATGACTCCATTCCAACAGTCGTCTAAAATTGAGAATAAAAAACTCAAATGTTCTGGCGACTTAAAAATCAAATTTGTATTAATTCAACACGTTTCGACCCACAGCAGTATCTTTTTTGTGTGGGCACATATAATCTATGGCGAGTCACTTCTGTATAACTTCTTTTTTCAATATCTAACCGAAAATTAGTTTGACAAATTCAAACGAAACTGAAGTCATTTGAAAATCATTGGTCTAGTAGTAACGCTCCAATAGATTTTATAAGTCCTAGCTAGGATTCACATATAAATCTGGAATCGTGAAATCCAGGAAAGTGACGGTAAAGTAAGTTAAAAAGGGGAGTGGCTTTAAGGGTCTAAATCTTCCAGTGAATACAAATTATATGCTAAGGAATCCATCAAGATAAACATTTTTGTATTTATACAATATATAACATAATTTACGAAAATCGTGAAACACGTATTCAGAACCTCCTCTCACGACTCGTGAGCCACGAGGGCTAAGCAAAAATGATATCTTATGATTGGGTTTGTGAATTGCACCGAATTTTCGCTAGCTAGATTCCACGATGCCAGACTTATATGTGAACCCTCGCCTGGAAATTCCTCGTTGCGGAAGAAAAATATAGTTATATCTGAACAAAAATTAAGAACTGGATGGTGCATTTGAAAGCTCTTACCTTGATTACAGGAGGAGAAGCCGTTGTTGTTTTATTTTCAATGTGATCTAATGAGAAAAAAAATAAATTGCAATATAATTACAAAGGTGTATCTCACCAGCGGGAATGTACAAATCGCTGGGTATTGTGCCCAATGAATAATCATCAAGTGGAACACAGCATTTTGTTCCCATTTTGCATAAACCAGGTGTTGTGAAGTATGCTTGACAATATACAGCTATTCGATCGGCTACACATACACCGGGACAGCTAACTAAAACCAATTATTTGGTTAGTATATGAAAGAGTTCTTAATAAGACATTAGAAACAAAGCTTGGAAGTAAAGAGTTTGTGTTAACATAATTGGCATTATGAGCGTTTGAAAACACTTGCGAGAGAAAATAGATAGATATTATTCTTAATTATTTAACATTCATAACGGATGGAAATGTCCGTTATGAATGTTAAATAATTAAGAATAATATGCTCAAATTAAGAGTTCGATCTTGACATTATTTTTAATTGAGGTTGTAAAAGATAAATTTTAATTCGTCAATTTTTGTAGACCTTATATTATAATATTTGTTTTACTCTAAATTAAATATATACATGACCAAAACCCGTAGATATTCAAAATCATATACATAAAATCTCTTGCCGCTTCGGAGTATTTGTTATATGACCTGATTTAGCCCTATCCTTTCTTTTCCATTATCCTTTTTTCTCTTGGTGTTACCAGTGTGGTGACGTTTTCATGTGGGGGTCGATGTCCGTCATGCGGCAGAATGCGGCGATAAAACATCTGGCCGGCGATGCAATATCGAACGCAGGCCTTAAGGGCGCTTGTATTTTGCGTCTAGAGTAAATGAGGCTGCCGTTAGGCCTTTCGTCAAATGGTTCCAGCTGAATTCCTACGTGACGCGGATCTTATATTTGGGGTCTATGAGTCAGCCCAACCAGTTAGAAATGAGCCAGGAGACGGCAAGTCATTCTTTGAGCAAAATACCCGAGAGTGAGGAACGTATGGATGTTTTCGCTAAGTTGAAGCGTCGCTCTCCAATCATTCCAGCCGCAAACCTGACGTACGACCTACCAACGAGGGTCCTTATTGCTTTCTCACGCTGTTTGACAACAGAGCCCGCAAGTGTCACCGTCAGTGTAGTTGGTGTACAGAATATTTGCATTTAGGAGTCGATTTGCATTTAGGCGCGTCGCAAACTCTTCATAGCCGACAAGCTCAGCGACCCTGTGCTTCTTGTGGACGCCGAGACATGCCAGTGGTGTTTGATAGCAGGCAAACTTCTAAGATTACTTCTTGGGCTACTTTGTTTGCTGCAAATGGAGCTCCAATCAGAACATATGATACGTGGACTTTAAAAATAGATCTTGGACGTCAGTTCATGTGTGATTTTGTTATTGCGGATGTTAACCCTCCGATGATCCGAGCGGATTTTATCCGACATTTCAAGTTAGTCATCGATCCCGATCCGAGGCGCATCATGCCAATCAGCTCCATGTAGTGAAATTTCTCTCATTTCACTTGAACTAAAAATTATGACTCAGCGGTAGGTGTCATGACTTTTTCAGGAATTTCCCGATCTCGCGCAAATTTCCGTTCGCAACACGTTTTCTTCGTCTGCTATTAAGCACAGGATACTCACGTTTGGTCATCCAGTTTTCGCCAGGCCTCGTCGTCTCAGTCCGGTCAAGTTGAAGCTCGACAAAAAGGAGTTCGAGTCGTTAGTTAAGGAAGGGACTGGCCCAGACCTCTTCACCTAGTTCCTCAAAAGGACGGGTCTATGGTGATTATCCTACTTCAAACTCTCAGATCACTGCTGATCGTTACCCGCCACCTTTCATCCAGGGTGTCTCGGCCATGCTACACGCTAAACGTTTGTTTTCCAAAAATCGATTCTAGGAAAGCTTACCACCAAATTCCTATCGATGAAAGCGATATTACAAAGTCTGCGATCACCACACCGTTCGGATTTTACGAGTTTTGCTTTATGACGGTCGGTTCATATAATGTTACTCAGAACTTCCAGCGGTTAATCAACGAAGTCCTCAGAGGCTTAGATTTTGTTTTTCCATACATAGACGATATCCTCATTGCATTCGAAAGTTTTCCACAGCATATACGTTCCTTCCACCAAGTTTTTCAGCGGCTTCGTCAGTTTAGGCTTATAATCTAACTATCGTCCAAGAAAGTTTTGTAAAAGATTTGAAACAAAATAGAGTAACAAAAGTGTCAAACTAAATCTTCTCACTGGCGGTGTAAACGGGCGAGGAGATTTATCAAACCATCTCACTAAATCTACTTGATTTCTGTCGGTGTAAACGCGGTATAAGCATGTGTGATTCCCCAAGATATTTTAAGATATCAAATTTCTGCCACCGGAATTGCTACAATTCCGCAAAAAGTTGACATCATCAAGAAACTCACACTACCTACCACAGTTAAAGTTTCCATCAGATTGTTCCTACCAGCCTCTTGTTTTTTTTTTTTGGAAAAGTTGACAGAAGCTGAGAAGCATTATTCGACGTACGATTGGGAGCTACTGGCATTTTTCAGGAAAGTTTAATACTATAGGCACACTATCCAAGGGATAAGCTGCCATATTTTTCAAGCCGCTCACCTTCGCTTTTCGTTAGAAACTGGAGAAGACCTGGCCAAGACAGTTACGGAATTTAAATTTCGTTAGCCGATTTACTACAGATATTCGTTGTATATTGCCTTTGCATCATATACCTAACTGCAAATATCAGGTTTATTGTAGCTCTTCGACTTGCGTTTTGCGCCCGTTCATTACCAATCGTTTTCGCTTCATGGTTATCCAGGGCGTGCACAGTACCTCTCACTAAGGAATAATAGCAACATTAAATGCGCTCTCACGGAAACATTTCGATCACCGAAATCGTTGTCTCAACTCTTAATCACTATGGTATATGGAGAACAGAGCGAGGGTTCGTTTGAACGACACGACAAAACGTACTTGCTGGCGAACACATGCGGTTAATCACAGCTGTTGTGTGTGCTACAAGAGAGAGGCCGAAGAACGAAAGGAAACGAAGGTGACAATAATCAACCAGATTTTCCATTTTCAATCTCAGTTCAGTAGAGGTGTAAAAACTACTCAAAAACGAGTAATCGAATGTATTCATCGTTACATCGTCGTTCCTGATTCCTTGGCCTATACAAAGCGAGCAAAAAAAAAACCACTATAAGATCATTGTCATAATTTCATTACAAAATTAATTATTTCCAAATTCTCCCTTGTTTTTATATAACTTCCATGCAAAAATCCAAAAATACCCAGGGAAACGAGTACTACCGAATGAGTATCCGGAGTACTACTCGTTACCTGAGCAATCGTATCTTTGCATGAAAATTCCCATATCAAAGCACTCGAAAAAATGAAACGAGTACTACCCAATGAGTATCCGGGTCATTATTCGTTACTTGAGCAGTCGAATCTTTATCTGAAAATACCCATTTAAAAGCATCCGCGATTATCCGTGAGTACTCGTTTCGTTTCGACCCATTCCTAAAAGCGAATAATTCTCTCGCACACGTAACGTCCCTCTCTCTCATGCAACCATATTCTAATCCATTCATACCTACACACATTCTCTCGGACACGAAACGTTACTCGCTCTCATTCATGCATCTCTAGTCAATTTCATTCGAATACGTACCGTCACTCATTTCTCTTACTAGAAAGAGAAGAGCCGGTTACGAAGAGTATTCGCGAGTACTCATTAGATACTCGGAATCATAATGAGTATTCGGTACTCGGTAACAATGAGTACTCATTTCCCACATCTCTACTGTACAGTCGAGAGGCAGCGGCTTGTCGCAATGAAAATTTTAACGAAATTAATTGCAGTGATTTTGTCTCGTAGATTTCGATGCAACAGTCGCAGTGACACTCGAGAACCATAAATGACACTCGACAACCACGAAATCACACTCATCTCTATCATGAAACGCGGACTAGTTAGAATGTGCACGGGAAGAGTTAAGCATGAGTTAGCAAGAAGTTAAGTTAAACATGAAATTTAGTACTATAGTGATCTTTAAATAAATAACGAAATAAATTTTAAATAAATAATAAACGAGATAAACATTCGATTACTAAATAAGTATTTATTGGATTGATCTTAACATGTTTCAAAATTTCGTTCTCTTTTCCTCCTTTGACTTGGCGTAGAGTTAAACTAATAACACAGTATGAATTATTTTTTCTAAACCGATTTATTCAATTAAGAGATTCTGATGCTGTTGGAAACTGTTGTAAAATAAATTGAATGAAGTGCTTTCGAACATGTTTTACAATTGCTTTAATTACTTTTATGTTCCAAGGAGGATCATATCATAAAGCGTTTTATACAGAATGCTATGCCTACTGGTTCTTTTTAATTTTTAGGACATTTTCCTAGCACATTTTAACGCAAGTTTGCTGTACATATAAATGGGATCAAGGATTATCCCATACACACTCCGTTTTACCCACTTTGACAGAAATGACTCAATAGAAACGTTCCGTTCAGAAAAAATCCCCTTAAACTGAAATTTTTAACATATAAAATAACCAACATTTACCACACAGTCCATCCATTTTACTTGCATATAATGGACTCATAGTATCATTCTGTCCACAGTCGAGTGAACAGCGATCGCAGCGATAAGAATTTAAAATCGAACAAAACTTCCGTAAACTTACAGTTGTAAACCAGTGTATCGAACTCTTGCACAGTTAATTGAAAAATTCCACATGCGGGAAAAATTTAATAAAGGTTCAAGCTATTATTTTCTCTTCGCCTCTTTTTCTATTCCTTTCGTAACCTACAATACTTTAAACCGGGTGATAAGCAACTAAAAGGGTGATTCTCAACTAAAAACGGTTGTCGTTCGCGTAACCGCGAGTGACATGAAAAAAAAAACGATAAAACAACACAAGACACAGCAAATGGAACCATGTCCTCCGAAGAAGAAATGGATTTCCATGGCTTTCCGCCGGAAAATACCGCACCGGCAAAAACCAACGAATGGCAAACACCACAGAAAAGAATCTCTAAGGTCAAAAGAAGATGCACAAACTCACCTAAGGATTTACGTCTGACTTGCCCAAATGAAAATAACAACCACTACGCCCCATTAGCAGGAACATCGGCGGAGTGGATCACCTCGAAAGATCAACAAATCAAAAGCAGTGATCCCAAGCCACTTCCGATATTCGTTCCTGGAGTGATGACCATCAGAACTGTAGCTCAAAAGTTACAACAAGCAGAAGCCAAATTCACCTACAAGACCACGGGAAATGATGGACAAATAAAAATAATGTCAACCACGGTAGACGACTATCGTAATATTATACGCGTACTTAACGAGAAGAGCGCCGTTTACCACACATACCAGCTAAAGCTGGAACGTGCATACAGGGTGGTTCTAAGGTCACTGCACCCATCGGTTTCCACGAATGAAATAAAAGTAGAATTAGAAGAACTAGGACACCCAGTCCGTAACGTCACAAACATTTATCGCCAAGGAACTCGTGAGCCCCTTCCACTATTCTTCGTTGACCTGGAACCGAACACAAACAACAAAGACATATACAAAATAGACTTACTACTGCATGCAAGAATTAAGATCGAACCGCCAAACAAAAACACATCCCCAGTTCAGTGCACTAGATGTCAACGATACGGACACACTAAAAGGTATTGTAACAGACCATACAGATGCGTTAAATGCGGAAAGGACCATGACACAAGGACTTGCACCAAAAACAAAATTCGCCAGCCTCGTGTGCACTTTGTGACGGCTCCCACACAGCCAACTATAAAGGCTGTACCGAGTACAGAAAACTACAAGAATTAACAAAAATCAACTAAAACCACACTGGCATCGTTCCTATGCCGACAACAGCCAGAACAAACCCAACCAACTTCCACAATCCTCACCTCAACCTCTCCACAATATGCAAAGAGCAGATAATTTAGGGAACTCTTATGCAGCAACTGCAACCAACCCCCTCTCCCCCCCCATAAAACCACTGAGGTAATAAAAGTAATTGAAGCCTCATTCAACGACTTTAAGTCTATACTAAGACGTGAAACTGACCTGTTCAATAGTATGTTAAACCTACTGAATACAGTAATATCAGCTCTACAGAACCAAAAATCAACCGGTTCTACCAAATAGTCCTCTGGAATGCCAATAAATTGGCACAACACCACCAAGAAGTACGAGCATTCCAAGAGACCAATAAAATAGATGTTATGTTAATATCCGAGACACACTTCACCAACAAAACATACTCTAACATACCAGGATATATAGTTTACGACACAAAACAGCCAGATGGAACAGCCCACGGTGGTACAGCCATAACAATACGCAGGGGTATAGAGCACCATGAAACCGACAAGCACGAGAAAGATAAAATACAGGCCAGCACTATATTATCCGATTGGCATTGACCTCTAACGCTATCAGCAGTTTACTGTCCACCAAAACACAGGACCAGTAGCCAGGAATTTGAAGCATTCCTACGAACACTAGGCTCTAGGTTCATAGCAGGAGAGGACTACAATGCGAAACACCAACAGTGGGGCTCAAGACTCAATACTCCAAGAGGCAAACAACTATTCATAGCAATACCAACACACCTAATGGCCCACAGACCTTCGAAAAGTTCCCGACATCCAGGACTTCTGCATCTCCAGTGGTGTAAATAAGAGAAGCACCAGCATAATGGCTTGTCACGATCTATCATCGGATCATACTCCTATAATAATACTACTCGGTGCAAACCCTGAAAATAAACCCCCATTCAACAACATCATAACCAATTGGGACACTTTCAGGGAACTTATTGACCAACAACTCCTGTTAAAGAAACTGTTAAAAACAAAAAAGACATTGACAACGCCATAGATCACATCACTCAACTATTAACAAGTGCGAGGAGTGCAGCATCCCAGGAATGCTCCCCACGAGAACAAAACTATCCTAGGCATCTGAAGGAACTCATCCTGGAAAAAAGAAAACTGCGCAGTGTCTGGCAACTTAGTCGTAACCCCACTGACAAAACAAACTTAAATGCAGCCACCAAAAAACTAAAGTCCGAACTACAACAATATAGAAACCGCTTATTTAAAAAATACATAAACAACCTATCTCACACCAAGGATTCGAACTACTCACTCTGGAAGGCCACTAGACACTGAAAAAAGCCTCAACTTCAAAGCGCCCGTTAGAAAGAATGACAAAAATTGGGCCAGGAACAACGACGAAAAGCGGATGTATTTGCCAAGCACTTCCAGTCCGTATTTACGCCCACTCAGATCCTAGGATAGTTAACGACCAGACCGAAATCCTGCAATACTCGGTTAGCCCCCTACCCCCTAACTACACTCTTCAATGCCATACGATGTACATCGTATTTTCCCAAGCAATGGAAACTTACCAAGATAATAGTTATCTCGAAACCAGGCAAACCAGCAGATATGCCATCATCGTCCAGACCTATAAGCCTCCTACCTGTGATATCGAAATTATTTGAAAAACTACTATTGAAAAGGCTGAACCCTGAAATCCTTGAACTCAAAATAATGCCGGACCATCAATTTGGATTCAGGAATAAATAGTCGACCATTGAGCAAGTGCATAGGGTGACTACGGTAATAACAACTGCGCATGAAAGAAAACAGCTCTGTACGGCCGCATTCCTCGACATCCAACAAGCATTCAACCGTGTGTGGCACATTGGACTCCTGTATAAGATAAAAAGCATGATTCCCAAGTATTATATACTGATGAAATCATACATAGAAAATAGACAATACAGAGTTCAATGTGATAGTAAACAATCAACAGCTCACCCTATAAATGCAAGATTACCATAGGTTAGTGTCCTCGGCCCTGTTCTATACACAATATTTACATCAGACTTACCAACTAACACCAACACGACAACTGCAACCTTCGCTGACGACACAGCCATAATCGCAGCCCATGCATGCCTTGAACAGGCATCAAAAGCGCTGCGGGACCAACTAAATAGTCTCCGAACTTGGCCATCCAAGTGGAGAATTAAAGTCAGCGAAACTAAGTCCAAGCACATAACATTTACACTGACAATCACACACTGTTCTCCAATTACCCTAAACGGCCACGCACTCCCCAAAACAGACAGCGTAAAGTACCTCGCAATTCATCTGGATAGCAGACTGACCTGGAAAAACCACAAGATTATGGTCTATAAGACTGTCCTGAAACCCATATGGACCTATGGCATACAGCTTTGGGGCTCATGTGTGACCAGCACAGTTGATATAATCCAAAGATTCCAATCTAAGGCGCTGAGAACCCTAGCCAACGCGCCTTCGTATGTATCCCATGCTACTCTACACAACGATCTCGAAGTGAAACCAGTCACCGAAGAAATTAAATGCATCAGCTCACGATACATCCAAAGATTGGAAAATCACCAAAACCAGCTGGCCCAAGACGTACCGAACCGAGTCGAAACAAGAAGACTTAAAAAGAAAACAAATCCCTTAGATCTGCCTAACAGATTTTAGAGACATCCGAAGTACTTAAACTGCGGAGGAGCAGCTCACTGGAGGAAAGCCTTCGCTTAAATCAAACTCGTGAGACAAACTGCTTATTGTCCAAGGGATAGATTACAGTTCGAAAATGTTAAAAAAAAAAAAAAATAATGGACTCACTAGATTCGCCATATTCTTCTGTTTTACCAGGTTTTACAGTAGTCTCCTTCGTAACCATTATAGTTGATTTGGGATTTGATGTTGTTGTTGATCCTATATTAACCGTTACAGATTGAGTACTGTTGGTAGCTGGGACACCAATGATCGAAATTATAAATTAATGACAATGTTTCTAAGAATACAAATACTTGTTGGGCTTTCTAAGCAACATCGTAAACCAGATGGGCAAGGCACGTCGTCCAAAACTTCATAGCATATTAGAGTCGCTAGTCTATGTACGCAAGTGCCAGGGCACTCCGCAACTTCAGCTGTACTTGTAATTGTGTCTAGCAATCCTGGAAAAATAATTGATGATCATCAACTCATAAATTATAAACGCAAACATAAGTTAATAAATTTATATATAAGTATATGCATAGAATAAACATAAAAGCCGTGTTTTATTATGCACGAGATCCATATGGATCACGAACGTAATAGATTTTTCAAATGTATTCCAACAACAACACGTGATCTTGGTAGCTATCCGGATCTCGTGGATGGATCTCGTGCATAATAAAACACGGCTAAAATCAAATTAATAATCTGTATGTTATACGTACCCGATAAAAAACTTCCAGCTAGAGAGTCATCCTGCCCATTAATATGGACAGCAAACAAACTAATGCAGATGAAAAAACTATAACCTAAGTTCATTTTCACTGGTTTTACTGTATTCCACCACTTCAATTGAACGTTATTTTCGTGATCACATTGATCTATAGAGCAGCTAAAATTTGATCAATAAGAACTCATTACTTCTCTTTTATCTTGCTACTAAAATTCATCAGGTATTAAGGCCTAGTATTAAGCCCTTGTGAAATGGAAATCTCATGGGCCGTCAATACAAATTTCATTGCGAGGAAATTTTTCCACAAATGTTTCATTTCGGTACTTAGACTGTGTGCTAATCGACTGCACTTTCATACAACTGACATTTTGATTGGCATTATATCAAAGTCACATTTTCGAAAGGTTCTTATCTCCGAAAATGCCAACTTTATATTGGCACTTTATTGTTCCGTTCTGGAATAGTTTCAAAACAAAACGGAAACGTCACATGAATGCAGGAAAAAACGTAAGTATTTTAATATATTCTTGAAGTTTTATAAACTAGTTTTTTTTTAGTTTTAGTAACAAGCGAAGGTATCAAATGTCAAAAAAGTTCGAACTTCACTTCAAAATGTCGTTCGAAAGGTTATGCCGTCGATTAGCACACAGTCTTAGCGTACGGTTAAAAATGTGGATTTTTCGCTTGCGGTAAAATATAATAGATGGCGTCACCAAAATTTATTCATTTTTACCACACTATTTCATCGGATTTTTAATTGTCCAGGGCATTTAAAACGAAGTGTGAACATTGAATGTTGTGGAATAATAAGGCCTAGTATTAGACCCTCTTAATATGAAATCGGTCATTTCTTGAAATAAAATTCGCGTCGAATTAGTGACAGTGGTGAAAGTCATCTGCTGTTTTGGAAAAGAATTTTTAAATATAATTCAAAGGAATAAAAATTGGGAAGCCATTGGGATATAGCATATAAATATTTATATATTAACGCTCTGAATAAAAACATTTAGTTGTAGATATGAAATTTCACAATCTTTTTCGAATTACATATTATTATTCCACAACACTGTCAATATTTTCACTTCGTTTTAAATGCCCTAGACAATTAAATATCTGATGAAATAGTGTGGTGAAAATTAATTGTTGTAATTAATTATTTTCTATCTGGCAACCTCAAAAGTTAGAACTGTCAAAACTTAGAGTGAGTGAGAAAGAAAGCATGTTCTTTGTAGAAAGGTTGAAATTGGCGTTCGAATTGTAAAATAAAGGGTCTGTGAAAATCCGCCAAAGTCAAGAAAGATATTGTAACTGCGCCATTCTCAAATTGTCAAGAACAGGCTATTCATTTTATTTTGATCATTGAAAGTTGTGAAATAAAGGACGTCTGTAAAATACAAAACTTGTTTGATAAACTATTTGTTTTCTTAAATTAATGACAGGTTATGGGCCCAGATCATGCCCATAAGTCAGACACGCCAAATTATCAAACAAAAGGTCCAAGAGTCAAGTAAGTCTGAACTACAAATATTGTAAAATCTTGCGAAAACAATTGTGAAAATTTTGTCAAGTAACTTTTGAGGTTAGGTTGTAAAAATTTGGATTTGATTCAAAATGGAGTCATCAACAAAGTCAAATATTGAGATGTTGTCAGAAGATCAAGACGGTGAAGTAGATTTTGAAGGTTGGCAATTTAAAATTGATTTAACATTAAAATCAAAGAAAATCTATGAGTACATTATGTAACTGACGCGAAACCAAAACCTGCGGGTAAAAATGATGACAAAGATGTAATTGAATGGGTTGAAAAAGATATTGAGGCTCAAACCGTCATTGGCATAAATGTTAGTAAAGCTATTTCGAAAAAGATTTTGAGTTGTAAAACGGCACGTGAAATGTATGAAAAATTGCAAAACTCGTATGGTAAAAAGTCAGATTATGAAATTGAAGGTCTGCAACGAAAATTTTTTGGCTACACGTTTGACAGCTCCAAATCAGCTGGTGCAAATTGCAACGACATTCTACAACTCGCCGACGATTTAACTTCTCTGGATGGAAACAAATATGAACAATGGGCAATGACTCGTATGCGATCAATTCTGCCATCTCATCTGTACCATTTTCGCACATCTTGGGACAACGTAGTTGGAAACGAACAACGAAACATACCAAACCTCATTGAAAAGCTGAGACTTGAAGAAGACAGAATCAAGGCACAAGAAGGGTCAAGTGACTCAACATCAAACAATGCCTTGGTGCTGCAGCAACGAAAGAAGATGAAACAGCACAACTACCAGAAGTCAGACAAACCAAGTGGGGTCGCTGCAATCACTTATTTCAAATGTGGGCTGAAAGGGCATATGAAGAAGCACTGCAGAGGAAAACCGTGTGCAAAGTATTTAGCCTACTGCAAAGAAAACTATTCTTGTCACGTTTGCGGTCAAAAAGGACACTTTGCCAGAGATTGTCTGTAGAGAAAAGATGACAGATCGGACAACGAGAGATCAGACAAAAGTGATAGAAGATACGGAGGTCGGTCAGGAAAACTTTATGTCGCCATTGGATTGCCAAGTGTCGAGGCGAATAATCAAAAACGAGAAGCAAATGAAAACTGGTACCAGGACGGTGGAGCCACACAACATATGACTTCGCACAAAAGATGGTTTGTCAACATGAGAGAACTAGAGCAGTCAATCACAGTGTCGATGGGAGACTCTCGTTAACTCAAGGCAACATCAGTGGGAGATATCGAACTGGAAGCCTATAATGGTGTAGAATGGAAATTAGCTACACTTGAAGATGTACTTGATGTACCTGGTTTGAATTTCAACTTGCTTTCACTCAGTCAAATCATGGATCAAGGTCACACTGAACAGTGCAACAAGGATGTGTCTGTCAACAAGGCGAAGGAAAGTCAAGTGATTTTGTCAATAGCTCAACGAGAGAGAAACCTGCACAAGGTCATGTTTCGTCAACCAACTCAGAATACCAGCCTGATTGCAACTTCAATTGTCACCTGGCATGAGAGGCTTGCACATCAAAACCTGAAGTATGTAAGGGATATTCTGAACAGAAACAACATGAAATTTATAAACTACTGGGGGAATCGAGTCTGTGATGGATGTGTTTTTGGAAAGCTACAACGAGTCTCTCACCCCGAAAATGAAATAAAACTGGCAAGTGCGAGTCGGACCCGCACACGAATGGTTCCGTACTACCTTACAATATTTAAAATTAAAACAAAGTTTTTAGAATCAAATCTCACTATTTATTTGAAATTGTAGCCATAACGCTTTGTGATAACTGAATAGTGTACTGTATGTACCAGCATTTATTTCAATGTTACTAAATATGTTGTCTATTTGAGTGTAACCGATTGTGGTTGCAACTTGATGTAGTTTGGACTTCAAACCACTACGGTAAAAATATTGTTGAAGGGGTACACTAGCATTACATGTAAGTAAATCTATATTAAAATCTCCGCACACAATAGTTGGAAGCAATTGCAGTGTTCTGCTGCTGTTACCATCAAATATGACATTAGTCAGAGCATTTAGAAAATCGTTTAAGGTGATCTATAAATCGAGGTGATCTATAAATGCCAATTATCCGAACTCCTTTTAAATCAACAGTAATGCCTTCACAGAGCCCTACCCCGCAATATTTTTGGAACACTATTGTTTTGATTACTTGGACATTTGAATTTCTAAATGCAATCATGCCCATTCCGCGGTTTGCGGTATTTAGATTTGGACCGTGAGTCCTAGAGATCACATCAAAATTATTCAGTTGAAAGGTATCAGATGAACTGCCCCACGTCTCTGCTAAAAAAACTACATCAGAATTGCTTATAATGGGATCCACAGTCACATCATGTATGTGTTTTTTTAAAGATTGTACGTTATGATACACTACTTGAATACAATCAGGTGGTCTTTCTAAGCGAAGAAATCTGAAAGCGGGTACTAAGGGATTTTCACGTAAGCGGCACATTTCTATAGCGACTGGACATGTTTTCGATGGTGGAAGAGGATGCGGAAATCCTGCTTCATTTATAGGGATTATAAACAATCCATCTGACGCTTTCGCACTGGAACACGCTACATATAGCATTGATCTTTTAATGTGAGTATTTATGTGAACCACAACTTTGTCCATCGTTGCTCCTTGACTCTTATGTGTGGTAATTGCCTCAGCTGGAACTAGTGGAAATTGTATCCGGCGGATCTGCAAACTTGAAGCTTTCCACTTTTTAATGATATAAGCAGCACATTCTAGAGGAGTCCAATTTTTTTCTAGTCGTTCTCTGTATTGGTTACCAAACGATCTCCTTTTATTCTTGCCAGCATTTAAGTCATCAAGTTCTAGCCATAGTCAGAGTGGTCTTCTTTCGCTCGTTACTTTATTAATACCGTAGTTAATTGCCTTCAATCTCCCTGTTGTCCCATTTACCAGCCCGTCCTTCTTCTCATATTCTTCTCGTTCTCATATATCTTGCCGATATTTTTAAATTCAATTTTTTAGGTAGCCCATACGTTGGTGCGGTAGGTACAGAAGAAATAGTTTTTAATGCGCGCTCTTTAGCTGATAAACTTGGCTCGCCAAAGACTTCATCCAAAGCATCAACGATAGGCCCGTCTGTTATCATTGCATTAAGAACCCGTTCATTGTGCGCGTCTACGAGAGCATTACTACAATATAAATGCACAGCATCTTTGGCATCTGCAGGTATTTCGTTGATTTTAAAGCATCTTTCGTTCATTAGTTTTAGGTCTTCAGACTTCATGGTCCCAGCAGCTGAGTTGTTCAATGCAGTTGCAAATTTAAGATCATTTCTTTGCCTCATTGTAGTTTTTTACTCAAACAATTGGAACAAATTCCACAAAGAAGTGCCTGCTTATGATGTTAAGTGATGTTAGTTATCTCCAACTGGAGGCAATTGACGTATGTCACCAACGGTAATAATTGATATGCCTCCAAATAAGGACGTAGTTCGATTAATTTTAGATGTGCTAATTTGCATGCGAGTGTGTTTGATGTCGAAGCTGATAAATCTGGCATACTGTGGCCAACTTGAGTTACAGGTAAAGAAAAAGCACTATGTAATGTTTGACCGCCAATGCCAAATGCCGCTTTTCCAGTTGGAGCAGTTAAAAGTATTTTGATATCATCAGGGTTTGATCCAGGAAAGAAGTTGAAAATTCTTGTCAGACATTGAAATAGGGTGGTGATGAGTAAGCTTTTTCCTACTCCTGCTCCACCACTTAAAAACACATATAACGGCTGCCTTTCACGTTCGTGATAGTTACTATAATACTGTAAAATATGAATCAAAAAGTCGCGTTGGTCGACGTTTAATTTTCGGGTTAGTTCCAAGTATATTTCCTCAGGTATTAGAGCAGGTGCAACAAATGAAGCTGGATCACCATGGTTTGGACTAGCGTTTCCCCCAGGCAAGATATCATTTGCAACATCTGCTATTTGATCTTCATACTCATAGCCTGCTAGAAGCCTCTTGTTTCCCCGACCCACGCATACTTCCTCACTTTCTTCATTCTCCACCTCAGCTTGCCTTATTGCACCTAGAAGAGCTTCAAACTCTTCAACACCTCCGAGTTTATTAAAAATTATGCTGTTTGACTTTATTGTGTCAGATGCTGAATGGAATTTGGCTACTAAATTAACTGAATCTGTTAAAATTTCCTTTGCTTCGTTTCTCCAAGGTAGATATAGCGTGACTTGTCCTCTATAAAACTGATCCGGATCTGTAGTACGACTAAAATGGCAAAACCGAATAATTCGGGGCTTCTGTCTGCGCCTTATGTAACCATCGTTATTTAACAGACATATCCAATTACCCATCGTTTTATTTAATACTGTTTCGCAGTCTTCATTTTCATCTTCAATACTTTCTTCCCTTAATGATATTCCACCACGCTTATTACGTTTCTTAGAAAACACATAAAATGCTGCAAAATAAGCAAGCGTTATGCCTTCAAATTCTTCAGTATGTGGACGATTGGCCTAATGATCGATCAGATTAGGCAAAAATATGTCACTAGATTTCGGACCTATACTTTGGAGCTCTCGTCTACTTTTCAACATTTGTATCCGTTTTTCGGGAACGTTTGCATTTATGAAAATTTCACTCTCACTACAATGAGACAAGTGAAGACTTATTAAATAATAGACTGCCTCTTGTGCTGACATTTCAGAAGCATTGAGGAATACATTTGCTATAGTCCTCAGAGATTCCCCAACCACCTTATTCCCCTTTCTTGTCTCCTCAACTGCATCTCTAAGAAGTTTTGACATTCCTCGATCAGCTTTATTAATATAATTAACTATGTATAACGAACAGGCAAATGGATCTAATATGTATTGGATATCCATGTTGGCGCGATGTAGTTCAATAATTTTTTTTGAATAAGGATTTATATAAACGTCTTTGGGATTTCGTTTTAGTATAATTGTAGGTCTAGAAATAGATGCTCTAATGGCAAGAAGGTACTGTTCTCTGGTGAGTCCGATATATTGCAAAAAATTCTCAAACTTTGTTATGTTTCCGGGAATATTATCAAGTTTTTCTTTAAGGCCTCTTCCCAGTTCTTCGCAGTTTTTATACGTAGGTTCATCTTTATTTATTTCTGTTTAAAGTATTGTTTTGTCATATGGGTAAAATAGTATATGAAATCTGCATGGTCTCCCCGGCTTTGGATGGCAGGTGTGTGTGTGCTTATGGCGCTGTAACTCAATTAGGGAACTGTCAATATCTTCACTGCTACAGGTAATAATATTATCAATAAAGTTAATGATAGGTGGTATTGATGTATCATCGCCCGGCTTAAACACTGGTGCTTGTTTGAGCCACATCATTATATGGGCATGAGGAGAACCACGGTGCTGGAACTCTATACGGTAGTAAAAATGTTCTATGTTATATGAACCGAAGGGTCCTGACGAGCAACACCAAGTTTTTCTCAACGACTGAAGACGTGTGTCAAAATATGTAGCATAAATGTAGGGGTCGCTTTGGATTAGGCGAGCTTTGCCTGCATATGTCAACTGATCTGCCTGCTCCTTAGTTATTTCGTCTCCATCCACAATCTTTTTTAACAATTTTATTAGTTCGGGCCACTTTGTTTCTGCCGCAGAAAGAGTTACAAAAAGTGTTGGGACACCAAATTGTCGCACCATAGCCAGTAATTTTCTTTGCTCTGCTTCCCAATGTGCAGGCGAATTTTTGATTCCCTTTTAAACTCTATAGCCGCCATCTACTTGAAGCAGACTATCAACGTAAGCAGAATCTAGCATGTTTTCAACTAAAACAGGTTCGCCATTTCGGGTTTTCTTTCGTAGAAAAATTGAAATACTATTCTGCACTCTGATAGTTTGTTGTTTTTTTAAAGCAGTAAATAGGTAATCGGGACGTACGGCACGACGATCTTCTCGAGATATTTCTGATTTTGTAATGTCCATATGACTTAGTTTTACCTTAAATTCTCTTTTTTGACCACAATTAATTTTCACAAAAGCCAATTCTTCCATGTGTTCGTCGAAAACTAGAGATAATGGTTGTTTTCCTTCGCCTGGTGCAATTATCACAGTGAGATCCTGATCTAAGAGAGTTTCATTACCACTAGGATTTACATCTTCGTCTTCATTAGTTTCCTCACATTCATTATTCAGCTCATGACACGAACACACATCTCTATTACGCTCGTCATCATATGACAAGTTCTCATCAACCTGAATATTTACTGCGCAGCTTGACATACTTTTTTGGGCCTGATACGCTCCACGCGTCCATGTTTGTAGCACATTTTGCGCTTCAATTCTACGGTTATAACGTGCGTATCTGATATTGACCGAGGTAAAGAAGTAACCATAGTGTTTACTTCGACTGGAACATTTATTACATTTCCTGAAAGGCCATGCTGATATCCCTGGCCACACCCCCTTTTAACAATTTTTCTGAAAATGTGTCGAGCATAGACTAGTCGTTCTTCGAGAGGAGGAAGATCTTCCAAAACGTCAGGTATTGGAGGAAATATCAAACCATTTGCTCTGGCTAAACGAGGAACTTTGAATAACTGAATATATCTTGCGCACGTGTTACAGAAAACACCAATTTCTGCATTTGGGTGGAGATGGAATATTTGCAAGAAGTAGTCATCTGTATACCTGTGGCTTTTTAATCTTAATGCGCATTTCGAAATAAATGTAATAGACTTCTTATGCCATAGACGTCCACAACAATCGCAAGCGTTAGAATGCCCTTCTTGTATTGCAGACGTATATTCCTGACAAACAGCTTCCCAGTTAGTCGTAAAACGTTCCTTACGAGATTTGGCTGTATTTTTTTCAGTACTACGATAGTTTGCATCTTGATAAGCAACACGATGCGCTTGAGTATTACGTAATTGCTCTGTTTCGCGATACTCACACTCGAGAGGAGCAGCACGATGCGCTTGAGTATTTTTGTGCTGCGACCTTGTTGAACGTTTTTTGTATGTAGACCTATCTTTTTGTTTTCTTAATCTATCCTTTTCCTTTTCTTTCAATCTCATTTCCGCATTGTTTCTTGAAATCTGTTTGCGCACGGCACCCGTTCGCTTCATTTGTACCTTTTTATTCGCAAAAATATCACGCTTAGGATTTCCCCGGGGTTTTCTTGGAGTGGATGGAAACTGCATCAACTCTGCGCCAACTAAAATACGCAACAAATGGGGACGCATTTCCGCAATGGTGAAATTCTCAAAAATGGGATTCTTTTTCAGGGCAAGGGATGTAGCATAAGCAATAGCAAAGACACCACAGTCATAACTATCCGATTGTTTTTGTACATCGGGGAAAAAAATTCGTGGATTGTGTGGAAAAAGAGCATTCAGGAAATCCACCTGTAGGAGCGGCATTGATTTGCCATTTAGGCCATCATATATGTGCAGTGAGTTCCCATTGTAAAATATACGCACCCAGTGTCCAACTCCGCTGAAATTTACCATACCCATAGTAAAGTAATTGGTTGTGAGTCTGATTAGGTTTCACTGGCGATATGTCAGCAATAGACCTCAAAAAATCCATTGGACGGGGCTGCGAGGACGTATAATGATTCAAAATGCAGTGAAATACATTAACACAATCGTCTGTGACATAACTGGTTTTCCCTAACAGGTATTGAAAATCAAAATCAATGTTTCTGAACTCCATGTTTTCAGATTTTAAATTGGAAGTCTGACAAGAATGGGAACTGATTATTGAAAACTATTGAAACCTCACTTTTTTAAAAACAGAGTAGTTGATTTTACTCTGAGTTTTAATTCAATCACTGAGTCTTAATTCAATCACTAATATGTATTAAGTTAGTTTTACATATTTTCAAAAATTTTCTACATATACCAAAACTACATACCACCAAGCAATAGAGAAATCCACGGAGTGCTCTTCGTCAGTGATATAATTGAAATGATAAAAGAGTAATTAATTATCTCTCATCAAAACCTATTAAAACCAGGAATATGGTACGTGGTACTCCTACACTATTCCAACAATTTCAGGAGAAAGAAAAAACAAATGTAAACGGATTCATCACACTTCACTAAGATTTAGAGAAACGATCACATTAATAACTGAAATCGCTCGCTATCAATATTTTTCTCATTAAGGGAAAATGTACATAAATGTACCCAATGCATAAATAATACTTTTCACTTTTAATTTAAAGTTCAACAATCGCCAAAATGGCAACAACACTTATTTTTGTGGAAGATTGGGAAGTTCGTCGATGTTGAAATTATATTTTTTTGCAAAAAATCTATTTCCCACTTGTTGAAACGTCGTTACAAGTTAAACACCCTGGTTAAAAGTCGTCACTAGTTTAATCGTGCTCTAAATTCGTGCCAAAAACCGTATATCGCTCAAATCTTCCATAAAGGAAATATTTCCAAAACAAAGGAAGGAGGAAGATCACACACCCACAAAAAAATCGAAAGACTGCTAATATTCCTTGACATACAAAAGAACCAAAGAACGCTGGTAAGTAATCTCGTTGAAATTCATTGTCTTGAAAGTCTCTTTCAAACTTGTTTCATTTGAGAAAAGGTAAGACGTATGCAGCGGAATAATTAGGACATACATCCTTTGTTTGAAGCAATTTTAATCATTCAAGCAAGCAATCATTCTAGTGCTCGTGCACGTGCACTGTATTTTGAGTCATGAATGAAAATTCCAACGTCATTGAAAAATATAAAACGGCGATAAGGAATACTGTCGTATCGTAACAGCATTCCTTATCGCCGTCTTCGTTTTTGGATCGTAATGCGCATTAGATCGTAATGCGCATTAGATCGTAATGCGTATATTCCTCTTCGTTGTTGGTAGCGCTTTTCGTATCAGCGCGTGTATGATTTTGTTTCAAATTTTTTTTTAATTTGTTTTTTAATTTTTTTAGACTTGTTTTTGTTTTTTTTCAATTTTTTTTTATGATTTGTTGTTATAGCGGCCACAGTAATACACACTTTGTGAAAACTTGAAGTGTCTAGCTATTATAGTTCAGGAGATACAGCTCTGTGACAGAAGGACGGACAAAGAAGTCATATTAATAGGGTTCCGTATTCTACGTACGGAACCCTAAAAGTAGCTGACCAACAATTGGACTTAGTTCATGTAGATCTTGGAGAAATGAATGAAAAGTCAATTGGAGGGGCGAAGTATTTTCTGATGTTCATGGATGACTACTCGCACTTTCGAACCGTCTATTATCTGAAGTCCAAGGATCAAGCAGAAAACAAGTTGAGGATATATTTGAAGGAAGTTTGGAACCAGTTTGGCAGAAATGTGAAGGTTTTGAGATCTGATCATGGCAAAGAAATTGACAATCCCACCACTCGCAAAATTCTGGAGGAGTTGGGAGTTGGGCACACATTCTCGAATGTCCACACTCCAGAACAAAATGGCAGAATCGAAAGAGAAATGGGAACAATTGTGGAATCTGCAAGGTCAGCTATGCATGCGAGGAACTTGAAAGATATCTTATGGGCAGAAGCTGTAAACTATGCCGTGTTTACAATCACTCAGAGAGGGACAAGTACAATCTTCGGCAAAAGTCCAGCTGATCTGTGGTACGGTCGTCGCATGTGGCACATCAACAAACTGCGAATCTTCGGATGTGACTGTTGGGTCCTGAACACGAGTCAGACTAGAAAGAAGTTAGACAGAAAGTCAAGAAAGGGAATCTTCGTTGGATACGATCTACAGTCCTCAAGTTATCGAGTCCACATACCTGGAAGAAAAGAAGTCATCTGTTTGGACAATGTCACTTTCAGCGAAGGGGGGTATCAGTCAGGAGGAAAGCCAGTGAAGTCAGCAAACACTCAATCGTCAGAGACAGATCAAAACAGTAGACCAGTGAATGAACAAGTGAATGAAGAGACGGATCAAACTGAAATGACACAAGAACCGGCTGAAATGAACTTCGAGATTACTGAAGAATTAGATAAAGAAACACCAAGGCAGGAAGATAAGAATGCACAAGATCAAAGAGGAGAAGGACTGCTAGATCGTAGTAACATACTGAAGCCAGGAAGACTGAAAGATTTCGTTCTCGATTTCTACAACAGAAATGCCAACGTGGCCATGATAGGGGAAGTAGAAGATATACCTGTGTCTGAAGCTCTGAGAGATGAAGGATGGAAGCGTGTAATATAGGAAGAGTTTGATTCACTGATGCAAAATAAAACATGGAGACTTGTAAAATGTCCTGAAGGTGTCAAACCTTT